>OZ001262.1:7385857-8068859 GCA_963924015.1 Macrophya annulata
AGGTATGTACGTGTCATCGTTTCTCCAAGCTCCTGGGCATCGTGCACCGGGTGCTTTCCTTCGGTGTCCAATTAAGTTAAACCGCGGTATGTAACTCTTCGCAGATATCTGAATCCTGCAGGTATATTATATACCTGTACATATTATTGGTATATATATTACATATATACATATAAACTTCATATAACTATTTTGAATATAAATCTTGATCATCTCGATTTTTAAGCGATGACTGAAGTTGCATCGATTCCTACGTGTAACTAGGTATATGTATATTATATACCGGTCTTATTGCTATTCAATATCCATAAACCCCTGCTGGAGTATCGACTGCATGTATATGTATAGGTAAAAGCGGGGCAAAACGAGAGAGATTATGTTTCAATAAAAAATTGTAATTGGATGGTTAACTTCGACATTCAGAAAACAAATTATAGCCATGGGGATAAAATGAGACAGTTTCAATTATTTCATTTAATTGTGTTGCAGAAAGAAAATTTTTAAATAATTTTTAGGCATCCTAATTTTATATACCTTATCGATTATACATCCCGAAATTTTGTCTCGTTTTGCTCCAACGTCACATTTTGCCCCGTTCTTTCCTGTGTAATAAGTACATGTATATAAGGCTGCCTTACTCGTCTAAATCTTTTATCAATACTTACGATCTGATCTCATAACTCGCGGGTTTCAAGTCCGTATGCGGTCTGATGGCTTCAACATTCGTTTGATCATCTAGTATCTATCTACCTATTTCGATCGTGTCGGAAATCTAACAGTGCAGCGTCGAAAGAACCTTATTGATTCCTATCTGTCATTGACACGATATATACCGACTAGAGATTATTATTAAAATGATATCCAATTAGGGTTTCCATATTTATCTTCGGTCCTTTTTTTTATATTTAACTTAGGCTTTGCCACTTTTCATACGATCGTGAAGCAAACGTGATAATTAAGCTATAGGTAATATACTTTTAAATTCTTCTATCACGTGTTACTCATTTAACGATATGAATATGAAACGAGTTAATTTTATTATTTTTATTAATTTTTTTAAATTGTGTTTTCAACAATTTACACACAAAATAATAGAAATAAAAATAATGAAAGAAAGGAAGAACAAAATTTTTACTGAACATGAGACATACCCATAAAACACATACCATACACTTATGTGCCTTATAAGTATTTAAAATAATGCATATTAATACACCGTACAGTGTAAATACATAAAGTATAATGATATACTGTATAGCTGGACGCCAGGTGGATGCCTTGAAAGTAAAAGTAATAATTTTCTAATTAAAAATCATCCTCAGACGTGTTATTTATTACCCCGGTACGTTCTCAGCTCTAAACCTATTTACTGTTCGATATCCTACGTCGAGCAAGAAACACGTGATCTTTGGACGCGAGTGGTCTACATTTATATAATCGTAAACGCCCGCTGCTGTAAAATAATATAATTAAAAATTAAAAAAATTTCTTTTGTTTGCATAAATAAAATTTGTGAGAAAATTAATTAGAAAATTATCTTTCATTTATACGTTACACGGTCTATAAGGTTTCGAAAATAAAACAAACGATACAAGCCGGAAAAACAGTTTTTCGGAATACTTTTCATCGGATAGAAAAAAAAGGATGGGTTTGTCAGGGGAAGAAAAAGTATAAGAAAAAAGTAGTGAAAAACCGAAATAAAGATCAAAATTGAAAATTTCACATAAAAAAATGACCTATATATTGACAAACAACAATTTCATACAGTACGTTTAATCCCAACTCGATCTGGGTACACTTACAATTTCTTATTGTCATTGGCAAGGATCGCCCTATATATTGACAAACAACAGTTTCATACAGTGCATTCATTCTGATTCGATCTGGGTATATTTACAATTTTTTTGGTATCATTGGCAAGGAATGCCCTATATATATGAAATTATCATCTCGGAAGAATATATTCTTTCATTTAGAAAGGTAATACAGAGAAAAAAGTATAGGTTTGTCGGTAAAACAGCGAAAATCGATTGATTTCCGGTAGAACCGGAAGTTCAAATAAAACGAGACATGGCAATTTTTCATGCCCATCATTTGGTTGTATAATCCTATGAATTTAAGATTTTTTCATCGAGCCGTTTCCGAGTTCACCGGGCGAGTTTGTCGAACAGGTCGACAGACAGACCGACATCTTTCTGAAAACCTGTTTCTTCGGATTCTCGAGGGTCGAAAACGTGAAGATTCGTTGAAATTAGCAAAAGTCACTTTTCGACCAAAACCAATACTTTTCTTATATCGCCGTAGGAGATGAAAAGTAAAAAATTGATAGGGAAAAAAAAAAGAGAAAGAATGAATATCGATACAGCGGAACCAAATTTTAATCGATACTTCGTATTTTTTAGATTCTAATACAAAATTAAACATTCGTCGATGTTTATGTATGTATATACATATATACAACTATACAAGTATAGGTATATGGAATCCAGTTTAAATAATGTAACGCACGTGTATGGATAGATCGTGAAGCGACTTTGCTACGTGTTTTATACTTCGTGTATATGTATATGTCTATAGGTATATTCTAGCCCTGAGTAAATATAAGCTTTGGTAAAACGCTCACCTGGCTTGTTCTTATAAGCTTAGGCTACTTTAGTTACTTTAGATTTGCTCATATATATATACCTACCTCCAAGCAACAGCTATACTTACCATAGCTATACTAATATATCGAGATAGTAACATAACCGTCCATTAATCTCGACAGATATCTGAATGGCAAAAAACAATCAATAACCTATAAACCGGAAAGTTCGATCTCATTTTACTCCGTGTGGTAATCGAAAAAAAATAAAAAAATTAAAAAAATTAAGAGAAATGCAGAACTTTTGTAAGGTTTTGTTTTTTGTTTGTACATACTTCAAGTTTCATAGACAATAATAATAACGGTTATAATAATAGCCGATAATTTGTACCTAAATGAAGTGTCGGGGGTTAAATGAAAATAATAATAATAATAATAATAATAATAATAATAATAATAATAATAATAATAATAAAAGTAAAAAAAAGATGGCGTACAACCACGAAGCAGTAAATTTTATGAGTCGATCACCGAGAGACTAAGTAGTTGTAAAAGCTGTCTGATTGTGAAACGCAGCAATTAGGGTGTACGTATAGGTATATGTATATACATCATATATCCGAAACAACTAATTGGGTGATTAAAAAATAAGTGAAAATAGTTCATATACTCGTACCTATACCTATATACCTGGAAGTATATATGTATTTATATACTGCATATATAACATATATACATATATGTAGTTTTATGTTCTTATGTGGCACCCGTGATTAGCACTTAATGACTGACACCTTGACACGTGGGATTCGATTCCTGTATTCATTTTTTTTATTTTTTTATTTTTTTTTATTTCTTTTATTTACACTTATGTATACATATACGATATGTTTTTATTTTTCTTCGGGGGCTCGATCGTCGAACCTAGAGTGCTAAATGACGGGCTTTCATATTATACGTATAGAAGGGATTCGCGTCTTCTTCTTTTATTTTTTCTTCTTCTTTATTTTTCTATCGTTTCGATTTTATCCTTTGATGAGCATCGAAGTTCCTATATACCAATATATACATACATACATACATACCTGTATAATATAAGAACCCGTGAAAGGCAATTAAATGTTCAAACTTTCGTGTAATTACTACCGTGATATAATTACAACGCGCGCTACGAACCCGTACGATAAGACAGATATAATTTTCTCACGGATTTCAAAAAACAAAAAAAAAAACAAAACAAAACAAAAAAGTCGAAAATTTTACGTAAATAAAAAGAAAACAAAAAAATAGTTAGAAAAATTTTTTGATCGCGGAGCTTATAAAGTCCATCTTGATAAGAGCAATTTAACATATAGGTATAACGTTCATCGAAAATTTACGACTTAATAATACAGCGACGTTTATTCGAAATTCGAATTATTAAGGACTGCAGAGCGTGCAGTGAAACTCGTTGACGTGATCCGTCCCGCAATGTAAGTACCTACCTAACGTCAATCAACGTCAACGTCATCGTTATACATATATGTATATTCCTTCGTTAAGATATCTCATCCCTACTGCATACCAACATTTAAACTTTTCTCAACCCGGTAAAATTTCGTATTTAATAAAGAATCTTGGTTAAAATCGAGGTTAGGTTAGGTTAGGATATCGTGCAAGTTGGCTCCCCTGTCTCACAGGCTTAAATATAGTTGCAATACGGACTCACCAACCAATGAAATTAAATTATTTCACGCATGCACTACGTCGACTATTTAGTTTCAAAAAAAAAAAAAAAAAAAAAAAAAAAACATAAAAGAAAAAAACATCTCGGTATATAGCGTAATCCATGTATAATATAACTTTATGTATAATGTATAACAGTCTTGACAGGAGTAGGTATAACTATCGCGAATAAAAAGTATGGCGATAACGGTTTGCCTTCGCCCTGCAGCAGTTCCCCGTTACGATCGTGTATAGATTAATAGTAATTGATATGAAAAGATAAAAATTATAAACGTGATCGTGTTAAATCGATTAGAAATAGAAATTAATTGAACGAAATAAAAAATAATAAATTAAAAAAATAAATAAATAAAATATAAAATACAAAATAAAATTAAAAAACAAAAAATTTATCAAATTTAATAGAACTCAGAAATGAAAAGTATAAAAAGAAGAAGCAAATAACAAAAAAAAAAAAAAAAAGAAAAAAAAATCAATCGACTATATTATATAATGAGTCAAAAATTGAAAATATATTTTAATAAATTCACCGATTGTATATTATGTATTATATAAATTTCCATAATATTCTTGATTATTATACATATTTATATAAAAATCTATATGTATATTTATTATATGTATAGGTATAGGCTATCTATAAGCAACTGTCAATATCGTATATACATAAATACGTGTAAATAATATCCATATATTATAGAGCCGTTGATCTCGTATGGCGCACCTCGGCCTCGGCACACTGCTAATTGCCAGAGGGCGTCAGGAGCTTAGCAACTTATGTTCAAGTCTAGATTTAGAGAAAAAATGGTTAAAAAAAAAGGTAGTACAAGTTAAAAAAAAAAAAAAAGAAAAAAAAAACAAATTACAGGAAAAAAAAAAAAAATTAACGTTCTCGCGCGACGTTATTTTAGTATCCTATAAACGGCAAACTGCGACAGAGCTGTTATATATGTATATATATAGGTATAGATAGGTATAAAATGAAAAACCAACGCACTGCAAGCAAGGTGGGAGCCGGAACAAAAACGGCCTTGCCAGGTAACCACGCCCTGACATGGCATTCTCAATACACAACACACCCACGATACTGCAACTCTCTCTCTCTCTCTCTCTCTCTCTCTCTCTCTCTCTCTCTCTTTCTATCTATCTATCTATCTATATTTCTATCTCCATCTCTATCTTTCTATTCCATTTTTTTTTTTAGATCTCTCTTTCTCTTTCTCGTTCACTTTCTCTTTCTCTTTATATCTCTCTCTTTCTTTTTTTTTCTCTTTCTTTTTTTCTCTCTCTCTCTCTCTTTCTCTCTGCCGTGAATTTCGGCTGCGAAATAGTTTTATTATACCTGCAATATCAGAATGATCTTAACACTTTCTTTAATTCGGAGTCTGGCCTGTCTGTCTGTCTGTCTATCTATCTATTTATCTATTTATCCATCCATCAATCTATCCGACAATTTACTGAGTGTGGAAATATCTTGACGCGAAATGAAACAGTATTATACATATCGTGTAATAATAATAAGCAGAAATTATAAAATACTATCATGGATTTGCCATGATTTTATTCTCTTTTCTTTTGTTTTTTCCTTCTTCTTCTCTTTTCCCGTTTAATATAAACGCTGCGGTTATTTCCGCCGGACGGATGGATGAATTCAGACTTCCTTTTAATTTTATTTTTTCCTTCTTTTTCTCTATTTTATTTATTTATTTTTATTCAATTTTTTATTTTTTATTTTTTTGCTTCTTTTCTTTTCTCTGTGTCCATGGAAATCGGCTGCACGTATCAAGTTCGTGTTCCTGGTTCTCGGGCGCGTAGACACGTGCGTTAACTGGGCCACGAACCCGGACTCCGTCTTATACCTACCTATATGCTTGTGTAGTGGATCTACGTGTTATTTAAAAAAATAAAAAAAAATAAAAACATCCGTACAATTCTCCGCGATATCGTTATGGTATTTACGTTAAGGATAAACAGTTGAGTTATACAAGTGCAGTGATATAATCTTTTAATTTTTTTTTTTTTATTATTAAATTATTGTCAATATTTTGTAATTCGATTGAATGATTTCAGTTTTTTTTTGTTTTTTTTTTTGTTTTGGTATTTTAACGGCGAATGAACGAAATATCTTGAAACTTTTTACAGTGATTTTCGAAGACCGTTAAGACGGAATTTAAAAATATTTATAGAATCGATTTAGTAGCGATTTTTATACTCGTTAAAGTAAAACGTTTTATATCGAGAACTCGATGCGGTTTGCTAACGTTACTTATATATATATGTATATGTTATGCGATATAATAATACTGTCGCAAAGTAAGAATTCGAAATCGTGACAAACTATCGGTTATTATTGGCGTGACAATAAATCTCTTTTAACCACAATATTATTTGCAATTATTCAAATCTTGTAATATCTATACGTGACACGGAGATTCCATGTAGACGCTTTTACCCCATTGTCACCATCATCACCACCGACGTTGTAGGTATGTATACGTACGTACGTACGTCCTTGTGGTTTCTTTTCAACTATAAATTATACATTTATAATACACAAGTACGTATATAGTTATAAGTGTAATTTAACCGAATGGGAAAAGCACGCAGAAATTCCTGTATGTCTATATTGCTGGTATATAAGTATATACAAATATACATACCTATATATATATATTTATATACGTAGATTCTTGCTAACCCGATTGAACCAGAAAATCGTGACGTGCCCGAGCAGACTATACGATTTATTCCTATTCCTTATATATTTCCGCCATAGTAATAGTTTCACAAGGTGGAATTAACCGGCAAAGTTAAACATCGTTATCTGCACGTTTTTCTGTTTTTTTTTTTTCTTCCTTCATATATTACAATAGTTTCTTCGTAATTACGTTATTCAAGGGGAAAAAAAAAAAAAAAAAAAAGAAATAAAAGAAGAAGGTTTACGTTATAGTTATTGTAAATTTAAAGAGTAATATTTCGAACTCTATATATTTGTAATAATTTTCTTGAATCGATGAAAAGCGATAGAGTTAGGAAATCGGGTTATAAGATGCTGCAGTGTAATAAATGAGAGATGCGCTCGATTTAGCAACGAGGAATTATTTTCAAACGGTGAAGTGGCATAAATCGAGTAAACGATAGACTAGATCATAAAGTGTAGCCGAGATTCTAAGTGGTTCTCTTTAACCCAGGTTCACCTCAATTCCTCGGGCAATATTACGGCTATACATATATATATATACATATAGGTATATAGGCTAGCGAATTGCAGTTTAAACATTTTTACAATTTTCAAATCCCGCTGAGAAAACGGTATATATATACCGTGAGCGTCAGGTGAACCGGGTCAGTGAAACGACGATGGCGCTAGCTTTCTTGAAATTTATAAGGGGAACTAACTCACATCCCGAAAATATCCCTAGGCCTTTCGAAGCGTAGATGCGGACCGCCATTAAATATGTTAGACAGCTATCGAAATGTTTTTCGAGGTTATGTTTCACAGGTCACAAAGATTTGCAGTAGAATTTTTAGAATTTCCAGACATGTGTTTACAATAACTAACGATTAACCAAAACGCTGTAGTTCGATGATCTATTGTCTTGATCTAAAACATTCATAACGTATTTTCACTATCTCGTGTACAACTCTACAATACTCTATAACCCTAAAAACACTCCTGATATCTGTCAACCAAATACAATGGCCGCCTCCACGGACCATGCAGTAAACATATGAAATCGCAACTGAACTAGGGATATTCTTGGTGTATTGGCTCTCCCTTTAAATTTCAAGAAAACTAGCGCCATCGTCGTTTCACTGACCCGGTTCACCAGACGCTCACGGTATATATATATATATATATATATATATATATATATATATATATATATATATATATATATATATATATATATATATATATATATATATATATATATATATATATATATATATATATATATATATATATATATATATATATATATATATATATATATATATATATATATATATATATATATATATATATATATATATATATATATATATATATATATACATATATATATATATATATATATATATATACATATATATGTATTTACCATTTATTCGTTACAACGTTATAAACAAATTCGCTATAAATTTCTTATGCTAATAAATTTCATTAGTTACACCTAAAACGGTTATACATATATACGTGTATACGATTATATCTATTTATACAATAATTTACGATCGTTAAATCATTGGGTCTATAGATCTAGGATATGTGAAAATATAATAAATATATGTGTAGGTATATACACAGTGTGTGAAAATAATTGTAGAATAATTAAAAATACTGCAGTCTTTATCAATTTTTCAATTTTTTTCTTTATTACCCATTTGCAAATCGATCTTTCGAGCAAAGTAATGATAAATTTTGTCTTCAGATATCGCAAGTTATAATTATGAATTTTAAAAATTGCAATATATAAGAAAACCGCGGTCCTCTATGATATTACAGTATAAAGGTAACATTATTTAATGATTAACGAAGGATGGATACCCTCTTCACGTTTCTTTATACCTTTACGGGTCTACCTCGTCAGCTCAACTCCCCCTACTCCTTATAACCTCATGTTCGAAAGCCATCTTTTTATGGGAGGGTATTTTTCGCCGATCTTTTTGCCTCGAAGGCAGGTTTATATATCCTTTTATCTTTAATATACCTATATATATACACATATCTATGTAGTACGTACACATATACATACTATCACGCTGTGCAACGAACGGAGCAATCGGTTAACGGTGGCCAAAAGTAACCTTAAAGTTTTATTCATTTCTTTTTTGTTTTTTTTTTTTTTTAATTTATATTTTTTTCTTTATCCCGAAGTAAAGATCCCTGGAGTGGGATCTATGTAGGATATATCTGTGTACATACATACTACGTAGATATGTATACGCAACAGGTATATAGGTATAGGTATTTTATCGAATCGGGGAGTATCGGTATATGTAACGGAGAATTATACGCGCGCGAGAATTGTTTAACATTTAAATGTATTACACTTTGTTTATATAAGCACGTATTTTCATCTAAGATGGTATGTAACATATATAGATATAGATATACACACGTATATGTGTATGCAACTTAGGTATATAGGCCGTTCACCTTATATACCAATCGACTAAGACATCTGGGTTCAACTAAACGCTGAAACACTTGATCGACTTTAACCGTTTACTTATGTATAATGACATCTTATATGTTCCAATTGCTACATACCGTTTCGAAAATATATAAAATTAAATAAATATAAATAAAACACGTTTATACGTTAGCTTAAAAAATTTGAATTTCTTTCTTTTTTTTTTTTTTTTTTATGAATAATATTCTACGTTTTTTGATTAATGAAATTTTAAACGTTTCTATTTTTTGACTTAAATTTACGGAAAATCTTTACACAGGTTTATCATCTTCGATCTAATATCCTATATGAGATAACTTTCGGAATTTTTTTTTTTCTATTTCCAAAATTTTCAAATACACGTAATTTTTTTTTTTTTTCTTTTTTTATCTGTTTGTATATTATCCAAAATTTCAAGAATTATATTTTATTTACAACAAAAATTCGTTTTCTTCCATGTTTAAAATACCAGTCTGACGTTAATAGCTTGTTTCAAAATAATATCTGAAGACAGGTGCTTAACGGGCCACAGGGCAATGCGTGGGCGATATTTGAGAGGGTTTTTTTTTTTTATTTTTATATTTTTATTTTTTATGGTTATTTGAGTGACTTCAAGTACAGTAGGTAACTATGTAGGAACTGATATTTACTATATTTACATAGTACATATGATATATATATATATAAATTGCTTAACATTATTTGCGAACTTTCTAACAAATTTGAATACATTTATTAATAGTTGTCAAAAATCCGTCAAATATTTCCATTCTGAAAAAAAAAAAAAAAAAAAAAAATCTAAATAGTAGCCATAAGTCATTAACGAAAAAAGTCAGCTGTTGACGCTCATTCGGTGTTCATTCAACAGCTCAAACCGCTAATTAAAATTCAAGTACCTATCTACCTATCGCCTGAAGCCTGCAGATAAAACCGACTGAAAAGAATATAGCTAGAAAACTAAACTCTTCATCAAATGTCACATTATGAAATTAAACTAAACTACGTATTAAAACCGTGTTATTAATCATCAGTTTATTTCCCATTGTTAATAGAAATTCATGTTTATCCAAGTGTTCGTGTGTGTATGTATGTATGTAGGTAGGTAGGTAGGTATGTGGGTGGATGTCCGTCCGTAAATTATACTTCGTGCAAGTTTTTTATTTTTTTTATTATTTTCAATTCGATACATCATGGGTATATACGCATACCTATGTGTACGGTTTTGCAGTTGCGTGTACGATTATAAGGAAATCTTTTAGACAGTTCCTCAGGGCAGATTGCAATATGCAATTTTGGCGATTGCTTTACGCCATTACGATTATATGTATACTGATGAACTCGTCGTTTCTGAGAAACAGGTAGGTAGGTATGTACATAAGTATATACATATACATATTGGCAAGGATCTGAAGAAGTTTCGCGTATGAAAGAGTATTATCTGCACCGTAAGCATAAAACTGCAGTGGAAATGGTTGTTATTTGTTTTTATTCTTTCAATCTCTAATTGGTGCTGATGCTCTCCGATTTTATATTTTTTTTTTTTTTAATTTTTTTTATTTCTCAGTTCATACTTCATATCTTTATTCATTTCTTTAAATTAAGGTTAATAAAAACATACGACTACTCGACTTTATTATGTTACATAATTGAAATGAAATTGCTATCAGATTTAATAATTATAGATATGAAAAATCTCGATTTCTATAATCAACCTATCCTAACCTAGAATTTGCAATTATTTAAAAATGATAAAATAATAACGATTATTTATTTAATAATATTTTATTATCGTGTATAAATCGATGCGTTATTATTTGTTAATTAATTTATTAACCCGGAAATTGTTCAGGGAAAAGTAATCGTTTATAAGGATTGAAGTTTACCCGCAGAGAATGGGACAAGACAAAGACGTAGCCTGCGGTGTTTCATAGCGGTCTCAATCCTGTTCAGAACTCTATTTGTTTCTTATTTATTTTATTTTTTTTATTTTTTTTTCACTTTTGTAATTCCCTTTTTTGGCACAGGGTGGAGTAGCAGTAACATTTCGCCTCGCCTTTCTTGCGCTTTCTTTTTAATTACAATCTCTCGAGCGGATCTTTCAAGGCAGGTTTTATTCCTGTAATTTGTTTCTTTTCTTTTTATTTTATTTCTTTCATTCTTTGGATCTTGTTTTTTTAACGTCTGTCTCAAAAATTCGGAGACTCAATTGCAATCCCTTCTACCTATATATATATATACAATTAATAAAGAATAAATGAAGTTAATTATTTTTAAGAGAATATTTTATTATATTATATAAATATATATACATATATTTATTTACATAGGTATATATATATACATATGTTATTTATATAATTTTGACTCGTTTTACTACAATGCACCCGGTTTTCCGAGAGCTGCTACAGCTCTCGGAATAATATAAAAAAGAATAAAATAAAAATAAAATAAAAAAACCCTTGACAAACTTTGCTGTGTTATAACAAACACGCCAAAAGTTGTTGTCAAAATAACTTTAACAAGTTTTCTTAGTATATAAGTTATATAAATATCGTTATTATAAAAATAAACATGATCGCGGATCAAACTGAAGCTGCTGAAGAGCTGGAGCTAAAACACTCGAGGATCACCAACACTTTGAATATACACATACAAGTAGCACATATACATATATTATATATATATCACTATATTTCGATTACATACAACAATTTTCTCACGTAATCATTAAAATTCTGCACATAAAAAATAACAAACCAAAAATTGGATCTTCTTTTTTCTGAATTTAGGTTGTAGATATATAAATTAATTATCGCGATGATTATTATACATATAAAATATATCTATGTGTTAATAAGGATATAAAATAATAATAATAATAATAATAAAAATATCGTATATTATATAAATATTTTCAAATAGAAAGAATATCGGACAGGAGAGATCGCCTTTTGTTTCGTGAATCGAATGAATATATATGTATATTGTATACATATACATACCTATGTATATTGTGTATACATATACATATACATACATATAGAGAATATCCTCTCTTGTTTCGGCTGAATAAGTAATTGAAAGCTGCGTCGCGGACGACTGAGTACCAACAAGCCGCAAACGCGGTGTCCGGTCTCCTCAGTTTGTGGTCAATGAGGAACGCGACTTGAGCGAAAGGGATGCGAAAAGGACACGGATCCGTTTCACCAGATGTCTTTGAGAGTCGACCCCTTTTTCCACACTATAATTTTTTATCATTTTGTTTTGTTTTGTTTTGTTTTTTTTTAAACTCTTTTCGGTAAAATTATTTCGTCATTAGAAGAAAGAAAAATTTGTTTTTCTTAAATTTATCGCATACATGTATATATTAGAAGAAATTGTATATTATTACTTTTACATAATGTAAAGGAAATTTTTAAATTCTGATGTATAAAATTTTAGAAGACGATGTTGAAGAAAATTTTTGAAATTTTTATTATAGAAATATAGAAAAGAAAAAGAAAATAAATAAACAAACAAATAATAAGCATTCTAACAAATTTCTAAAATATTATTCACTTAGATATATATGTATATATATATATATAAGAATATGTGATGTTCAAACTAATATCTATAGGTATAATATAACGTATACATATAGCTATCTGTATAAACAGTAACGAATTTATTTAGCTGTATAAATATCTGTCAGATCGTGAAAATGTAATATATCCTACATATAAGAAGAAGGAGAAAAAAAATATACATATATGGGTATATAATATACATATAAATATCTATATTTTCGTGAAATGATAACAGTTTTAGATAAAATAGCAACAAACATGTTATATTATATACATATACTACATATATATATATATTCGATGTATCTATCTACATTAGCATTCAAAAATTTTTAATAGGTTCAAAGTCAGAGAAACTTTACCCTAAATTAAAACCCCTGAAAAATGAAACACTATAATTATTTACTCACATATTACATATTGTAAGTTTTTTTATAAGTATGTATCCCTTGCGCCAGTTATAGAGTACCTACAGCTGTATGGATATATTATAGACACGTATACCCATACGTACCTGTGCATTGCATAAAACAAAAAACTTGTCATAAAAGTCCCTGTATTATACTTTCGGTTGTGAGTACATACATACAGACATTAATCTTAATTATATCCAGCTGTGCCAGTTTAAATCTACACTCTATATACCTACTACCGCGCAGGTCCACCTCAAGAGACTTTATTTTTTTTTATTTATCTTTATATGTTTTTTTTGTTCCTTTTTATTTTTCTTTTTCTTTTATTTAATCGAGTGATCGAATCGTATCGTACACCTA
This sequence comes from Macrophya annulata, assembly GCA_963924015.1. NCBI lineage: Eukaryota > Metazoa > Arthropoda > Insecta > Hymenoptera > Tenthredinidae > Macrophya > Macrophya annulata. The sequence continues at coordinate 7,399,689 of OZ001262.1, forward strand.
CCCATATGTATACCTGTACTAATTCTGTTATTGTAACCTACACAGGCGTTATCATTTTAATAAAATCAAACACCGAATTTAAACTTTCGCATTTACGCTCCGGGCATCGCGACCTGTATCGATCGATTAATCGATAATATATTTAGATCAACTAGTTTCTTTTTTGTTTTATAATATCGAAATAAAAACAAAGATTAATTAACAATTTTTCGCAATTATAAAATAAAAGATAGACGAAAAAAAAGTAGATTCTTTTTTTTTTTTTTTGTTTTGAATAAATTTGAAGATTTAATCAAAGCGTATAGATTAATTCAAAGAGTAGATGTAGCTAATTTCGTATTTGCATGTATGCGCGTATATGTACGAATATTACAAAGATAGCTGTCGACGATACTTCCTGTTCATGAGCTAGAACTATAACCTACACCATCACATATATAAACGTCACGCCGGTCTTGGGAATGTAGAAAAGGAGTGGAAAAGGAGAACGCAACGTTAGCGTTTTGAGTTAAATTCCTACCGAGTCAACCGGCTAACGGAGGCTTCAATTTATTCCCATTTACCGCACCGCATTTAACTCGTATATACCTATAGAGACTATATATTACTATAAACTTGCCTCCGATCCCCATCTATACCTTTAAGCTATTCTTTCGTTTTCGCTCTAACTTTTATACGGATGTATAAAACTTAGTCACATGCCAGACGTAGGTGTATGTGAAGTAAAATTACGTCAAGGACATTCGTAATCTCATTATTTAGAAATTTCAAATAGAATAAATAAAAATTATAATATGTTTACGTATAACCTCAAATTGATGTGATAAAAAAAAAAAATACTATAAACACGATAATTAAATTTATTCACGAAATATGTTTATACGATAGTTTATATATATATACATGAAACATATTAGGTATTATATAAAGGTATGTATATAAGAAAAGAATAGAAAAGATCTCTAAACGCGAGATTATAATTGGCGAACTACTTTCTATGTTGCATTCGGTCAATATAATCGCGTAACCCCAATTTAAACCTAGTTTATATTAAACATTAAACGTATATATACAGTATCGCGTAGGTATACATTTTATTTGTGTATATATGTATATCTATAGCCTCCAGAGATAGCGAAGATTCGATCAAGGTCTTATGTACTACAATTCGATGAAGAAAGTTCGCGCGAAATGGGGCCGTATATATTATTGTATGTTCGAAAGACTCTGAACGTTGTTTGACACTTTTTAATTTTGTTTTTTATATTTAATTTTCTTGTTTGAACGCTAATTATCATCCGAAAATTCAAATTTTGTTATACGTACACGAACGATATAAAACGTCTGAATTAAAAAAAATAATAAAAATAAAAAAAACTTTAAAAATAAACGTCTTTTTTCGAAATTTCAATCAATTTATCTTATCATAGAATATCTGTAGTGTATAATATACTAATTGCGGACTTCCCCAAAGAATATGAGTAGGTATACATAAAATCGTGATTATTTGTATAATTTTTTTTTGTTTATTTTTTATATATCTTTCATAATAATCAGTCGTAATTCTTCGAAGTATATAATCGTATATATAGTCGAATACTTTGACTATAAGAATGTAAAAGATGTCAAGAAAGTTTGTTATAATTCCAACAAGTTAGACATACCTCATAGACTATAAATCGCTCCTTTTATTTCTATATCTAATTTTCATCATATTAAGATATGCAATCAATTTTTTTCGTCACATTTTCGGTATAAAATAAACGTATTAAGAAATTCAGGGTTAGCAAAGTAATAAAACTTCGATATTAAGTAATAGATAATTATCGCAGTTATTAATTATCTTGTTATATCATCTATATTTTAGATCCGTTAAATCGTTATAAAATTGTCATTATCAACCCCCGTTGCCTCAAGGTCCCTCGACCAGGGAAACATGGTTTCTATATTAATATTTCTTAATGCACATTATCGTGTTAGAATTCATTCCCCGTAAAGCTTCTCGTATATTTCACCCCGAAGCTAAATTTATTTTATATAGATATACCTATACGTGTCATAATTATTATGTGATTATTCATTGACTCAAATTTGAAATAAAATACGGTTTAATAAAAATTAAAAGTTATTATTATTATTTTTATTATTATTATTATTTTTATTATTATTATTATTATTATTATTATATGTGTGAAGAATTTTTGGGCGAAACTCTCGAAATAAAAATCTTCTCACGATGTATAGATATACGTATTATATAGTCGAGATTGTGACACAATATATGACACATATGTATATGTATATATACGCGTACTAACGTGTACCTGTACTCGCGGCCTTGACCCTGACCACGAGAAACGGTATAAGTGATCGCGAAGGTGATATTATATCTTGAGGAGTTTGAATCCTTGAGATAGAATGTTATTTATTTATTTTTTTTAATTCCTCACATATACTCCGCGTTAATTATCTGCAATAATCGATAATCAATATATATTACTCCTGTGTTAATAAAATTAAAATTAAAGTTAATTACGTTTTAATTTATTGCCTGTATATAACTGTCTTTTTTTTTTTTTTGGTTTCTCCAGTTCTTTTTGTTTCTTTAAACTCATTTTTATTTTATTATATATATTACTTCGCAAGATTCCGTTATTATTGTTCAAAGCCATCAGCTTCAGCTTCTTCTCTTCTTCTTCTTCTTCTTCTTCTTCTTCTTCTTCTTCGTCTTCTTCTGCTTCTTCTTCTTCTTCTTCTCTTTACGTTCACGGCTAAAGTACCGCTAGAATTCAGTCAGTCAGTCAGTGGAGTCAGACGGGTAGTCAGTCGACTACTTATATACAGGCCGGTTGGAATTTGCGGTATTTCTGGTGCTCGCTAGTTGACTTTGATCGTAAAGGAAAGTGGAACCCTATCGGTCGTAGAATGACGTGGCTGCCAGTAATTATCCAATTAACGATATATGCCCACCGCCTCGTGTTTTTTTGTTTTTTTTCAATTACTATATGTTAACTTTATAGACTTACTTATAGGTGAAAAAAAAATTAAAAAAAATAAAATAATAGTGTACGTATGTATGTAGTACATACATTATAAATTATTTTTCTTTAAAAATATTAATTTCATACATATACGATTATCAATACTTAAAAATTCCCCGACTTAATTAATTCAAAGACAATTATTTATAATACGTTAAAAATATTTTAATCGAATACTCGATATATGTATAAGAATATGGGTATATATAGGTATATATATATACTTTTTTCACTAATTTCTGGACACGCTGTATATTTTTGGTGTGCCAAATACCGTAAGAAATTTCCGCAATAATTCATTGTCGGCAGTTTTAATTATTTTATTAAAATTAAAATGAAAATTAAAATTACTGTATATTATTATTAACGTTTAAAAGTGAAACACAGTTACTACAATAACAGTATTATATGAGGTATATTTTTAGACGGAAATAAATGTCCAAGTACATACATACCTACATACATACATATATACCTACGTACATATATACGGGTAAAAGTTGTACAAGGAAAAGAATCGAGTACGAATAAATAAACAGGATTGTACGAGATGCGAGAGAAGGTCAATAGGTGAAGAAGCGCGATTGAGACGCGTGTAATAAGCACGTTGATAACGATAGGGTCACGAAAGTCCGATAAAACTAAATTTATTCTCCGAAAATGTAGAAAAATAGTTATCGATATTAAACTTATAATTTAAATTAAAGAAAAATAAATAAAAAAAATAAAAACAGAACAACATACTTTATTATCTTTATTTTACAAATTAATGGTACAATGAGATATACCTATGTATAATATGATAGTCAGTATTATAATCAAATCGGAAAACAAAAACAGCCTAATGGCGATAAACTACTAACAGTAATTCACCATTTTTTCTAATTCTAACAACGTACGTTTATACCTATACAGTAATAATGATTTACAGTATTAAAATCAGATACAGCATTCATATTCATTCTTGTAGTCTACTGATGGTACAGGTTAAGGAAGTCCACGGAAGTTCTTGACCTTTATGTTTCTGCCTCCTCTAAAGATGTGTATATAACAGAATATTGTGTTCTCTAATTAGGTAAACCTTCTCCACCTCCTCCTCCTCCTATTCCTCCTTTTTTTTTCGTTACTATGCGACCGCTACATAGATATATATCTACACTTGAAACTGTTGCGACAATAATTCGTATTCGTAACGTCTACGCGTTATAAGTATAAAGTCGAGAGAGCCTTGCTATGTGGCTGCTCCGCGATCGCGCACGTCATTCACCGCTAACCCAGTCAAAGCACGACCTTCCGGCCCCCGTGCAGTCAGTCACTAGTCAGTCAGTCAGTCAGTCGCAACACAGCACGGGACTCTGTAACAACGTTATCTTCCTTAAATACCTCCGCCCCTTCTCCTACTCCCCGTACCGTCAAACAGCTACGACAGATTCCCATCTTACGCAATAGGTGTGTATAAGCTGTTTGAATTACGTCATGTTATTCGACGTTACAGCTTCCTGTTATGTTATTCGCGTGACCCTTACTTCTTCCACTGCATTTATCACACTTTATTATTATACACGTTTAGTAATATGAAAACTTGTATATTGACAACATATATTTAAATATAAATGTATCATAAATGTTCCGAAATTCAATTGTCAAATGTTTTTCATTGGAATTTTGAATCCTGGTGTTCAAGGCGAGGAGTTATTTTCTTGAGGAGAAAGAGAAAGAGAGAAAGAGAGAGGGAGAACGAGCGAGAGAAAAGACCTTGGGGCCGAAGGAGTCGTGGCTTTGAAGAGTGGGGATCGCAAGGGGTAACTGTCGCTGAATCAGCAGCAAGCCGTCGATGACGATCCCGTTACTCGCCGCGTGCTCGGTTAAATTCCAAGCGAAATTTGTTTATTTACTACATACTAGTACGCTGCGGTGTGTTCGTTCTGACTACCTCTACACATATTTATAAGTTGGTGTATATGTAATACCAAAACGGACCAATTCGGTCGCGCTAATATTTAGCGGTATAGCGTTATAACGCGTACGAATGTAGGTATGTGTATCTACCTAACTCGATATCGTAGATGGAACACGCCGTTCGCGAACAAGTAAAGAGAGAAGTAAAGAGCGATGTTTCAACGGGAAGTAGTTACACCGTCCAACCACCTGTAGCTTCCTGTTTGCGCGTTAGGAACTAGCGATTCAAAAATTAATAAAGAATTTTTATAATCGACCTTTTTTTTTTTATTTTTCTTATTTTTATTTTGCATTTACTATGAAAATTGAACGAAATATAATTTCCTGAATGTATACCTAAATTACTGAAATTGAACGGAAGTTTGAAAATTTCAAATACTTATGATATTTTTAAAGGCGTATTGTATTATTGTGTAATTTTCGTCTCGATTTTTAATATAGTAATAAAAATAAACGACTGTTCGTCGTGTCGTCTTTATATCCGTCGCCTTTGGCATTGGCTCTTTATCATTATGAGTTTTATATACATTCAATGCGCGGGTATTCACTAGTTTTACTAACGTCGAAAGTATATAGCGGTGATGATATTATTTCCACATTGGGAAATCCCTGATCGACGTCAGTCACACGTTTCGAACTAATTAAAACAATTAAATATCGTAATTTTTTTATACAATTATATTATTAATAATAATAATAATCATAATAATAATAACAATAATGAATCGATCAAACGAATCAGGGAATTCATGTGCGTTAAAAAAAAATATAAAAATTTATAATAAGTATAATTGAAGAAATAATTTTTTTTTTTTTAAATTCGTATTTTTTGTTTGTCCTCAATCCCCCGCAACTGAAAAATATATTTTTTATATCTTTACGCACTTATCCTCGTAGCGTAGTGGCCTGTCGTATATATACGAGTATGTACATACTTACGTCCCACCACCCGCGACGTTGAGTTTCGGCGTCGCGTCGCCTCGAAAGCCAAATGGCAACGACCTGCGTCTGGACGCATGCGCGTCGAGACCGAGACCAAGACCGGGACCGGCATCGGCATCGGGACCGGCACCGGCACCTCCTGATCGCCAACATTTTTCCCCTTCCATCCCCTGAGGCAGAATAGGTACCGAAATGTCAAACCATTGACAGAAGTTGAAGCCGTGAGACGTAACGCGCGCGCGCGCACACGTAGTTATACATTGTGGTGGTCCGCGCAGGCTCTACGCGATTTTCTTACACGTTCAAGTCAATTCGAGTCAAGTCCAAGTACAAGATTGCGTAAATCTGACTTTATCATTGTGTGTAATATAAAATAATATTCATTGTAAACGCGTTAAACAACAGTTATAAACGTTTTCGAATTATATGTACAGCATAATGTAGTGTCCAGTTATCGGAAAAAATTGTACATTCGGAAAGTTTATTCGTTAAATTTTAATAAAATTTATTTATATCTGTAGTATATATATGATAATTTTATTTATAAAAATTACAAAACAAATAAGGTTGAAAAAAATGCGATTCAAATTAAAACAAAATCAAATAGTTATGGAACGTGAGGTTAAGTGCGTGAATTGATTGCAGTGCGAGGTGTCTACGACAGTGATTACAGTTTTGTTAAGCGATATAGTTCATATAAAGAAAAGGTTTCGTTCGAAATTTGTTCCACGAAATCAGAAGAATAATAAGAAGAAAAAGAAACAAAACACAAAAACGATATATATTATCATCAATTATATGATATAAAAAGTTTTTTTTTTGTTTTGTTTTGTTTTTTTATATATACAAAACTATAAACGTAGCGCGTATAAACAAGCAAATAGAAACAGAAATGCGCACGCGCACATACTTCGATTATGGAATTTCTTAAATTATTTGAGTGAGTATAATACTTTATCCGTTAAATAATTTTTATAACCACAAGCATTATATTGTAGTATTGCATTATTGATTAATACAACAAAGATTCGTATATTAGTTAGTTACATTAGCGAATGTAAGTATATGACCGTGATCATTCACTTTATTCGATACAAATAAAGTGATGAATAAACTTATACATATGCACACATACGTATGTACGTACCTGTTGCGCGACGGTGTTTTAGCTACCTTTACAGTTAAAAAGATACGCTTTGATTTGAAGTTATAAGTGAATTTAGACACATACGTATATGTATTAGTATCAGAAACAAAAACCTCTATATATATATAATAATATAATATGGCTGATCTTGATCATTCGCATATAGAGGAAAAACTATTCTATAACTATATAAGTAAGTAAGTAGTATCTTGTTCTTACACTCCAAGGGGAGCTTAGAAGTCCGTATGCGAAGGTATAATATCTCGCTTCTAGCTCTCTGCAGCATATAGGATTTTTCTTTATACGTATACCTTCATACAAGCACCTGCACCACCGTTAATCGCATTAGACGTCGGTACTTAATTCTTGGGTTAAGTGGTAGTCGGTGAACATAAAGTGGGCAGATGTCAGATGTCTGTGTAACTTGATATTTAGAGTTAATCCAAAGAACAGAAACAAAAAATAATTAAAGAGATGAAAGAAAAAGGAAGGAATTGTAACGAGCCCCTCTTCCTCTCCCTCCCTCCCTCCCTCCTCTAGTACTTCTCTAAACTACAATGCACTACTCTATAAATTTTTTTGTTCTTCTATATAAATTAAAACTTAAATAACATTGATACATATAGACTATAACATATATTCGATAATCCAATCTACACGCTCACGTACACTAATCAACGAAATTGGTTATTAACTTCACCGTACGTTTGAAGGGAGTTTAAAACTTCGATATTCTTTTTTTATTTTATTCTTTCATTATTTATTCATTTTATCACGAAAAGAAGATAGACTGTAAAATTTTTTCCGATATATATATATACATATAAAGCTGATCTTTTCATCCACGTGCTCCTGATCGTGATGTACATATTTTATGTCAAGAGACTCGGTAAAGTCTCGCGGCAAGTACATAAAAAAAAAAAAAAAAAAAAATTATCATCTCGTCTTGACTCTACTATTTTCTTTTACCGGAACGGGAACTCGACGCAAGAGTGGGGGTAACCATATTATTTCATTACAGCTTATAGGCAATATCTCAGAGCTCATGATTATTTCTAAAATCGAAATCAGTTTCATCTCAACAATTCCAACGTCGTCGTCTGACCGGATATTCGCTACGTGCAAAAAAACTATGCGGACATAAATACATAGAGAGTACTCCGACGAAACGAAAGTTACCACTGATCTCTATACTAATAGATATGCATAAAATTCGAGTGATTACGTCGGTCTATCATACAATAACGCTCTCTATGACCCACGGGAGGCAGTGTAATCGCTCACGGCGTATAATTTATCTTCTCGATGACAGTTGCGGGGACTGGGGATAAGAATAATATAATTAGAAGTATTAATTAAATAAACTAATTTTTTTTAAATTGTATAGTGATAGTTGTTCATTAATATGGAATAATAATCATATTTATCTTCTCGTTTATTTGACGAGTCTAGCTTTTGAGGTTATAAGAATTACCTGTCGCGATTGATTGCGATTATAACAACGGATCGGTAGTAAATTATTTGTATTTATTTGAATAATTAATTCTCTGACCAACGTAAAGTGCAGCTAATTTAGAATTCATAAAGGAATCAGTAATTCAGTAATAATATAGATATAAACACTTATATATAATATTTACGAAGTATGGCAGTATTTCATCGATATGTTGACAGTTTCAAGAAAGTTTATGTAACCGTTCGTGATCAAAATGAGTATAAACTATGTCATCTATTAGTTATCGAGGATGAAAAATTGTTATACGATTCCAATATCGTGTATAAAATTCATACGTATTGAATAAAAGATGCAGTTCACAGCAAGTTTTAGAACTTGTGTATGGGTACCTGTTACTTTATAGATTCGTATTTGATGTCTTCACATGTTGTCGCCCATCGAAAAATAATAGACACATATTTTTTTATATCGGTCCAAAAGTGGTTTTAAAAGGTGAAATCAATCCTCAAAGTTTTGTAGCTAGTGCATTGTTTTCTCGCAAGGTTTTTGCACCCGAGGTGCTTTTGAGGATCGTATTTACTTTATCTTGAATGATATTGTACGTAGTAGCAGCTTCCTAACGCCACGTTGGTATAAATTTCACGTGTACCCGTACCGTATGTATGTATGTATGTACACTACATACGTTGGTTTAAGGAAAAAAAAAGGGAAAGATAAGACGAGCTTCTTCCCACGTGTCTATTCACGTGTGTCGGCAAAGTGTCTTACAAAGACCTGAGTAGTAGATGATCACTCGTGACTATGAGACCGCGGAATGTCATGAATTATTATATATGTGTACATACATTATAATTTCCAGGTATATCATATTGCTGGTCAAGAATATAAATTTGGTGTTAAATTATTATCAAAAAGTGTAAATAAAAACTAGATAACAGTATATACGTATATTAATTGATAATTTTTGGATTATTATTATTATACGTATTCATAATATGAATTTAAATAAATTATGAAGATAGATGAATAAAAAAAAAAAAAGAAAAAAAAATTTGTTCAGTTTTTATTTTTTTATTTTTATTATTTATTGTCGTTACTCTAGGACACCAAAAATCAAATTATATTTATATAAATCTTATTATTAACGTTCATTAGTATAATATATATGTATATGTATATATTCGAGACAATCAGGAGTTAAAGTCCCAATATCAAATATGCGATGCAGCATAAGAATGGCTTTCGAACGGTTATACACTCGCTCTCACTCACTCAGAGAAAAACACCTGATATGTGTATACTGTATATACATATATGTATATGTATACTATACATATGTATATTTCATCGTCAACGTAACTTAACTGTATATTGCTGCAGGCATGTTAGGCATAGGTAAGTAAAGCTGGTCCAAAAGCTGATCGGTTGGAATTATATCGCTTAAGGCTAACAAATACGGTTTTATATTAATTGGCCACGCTCGATTCTAGGTGCTCTCTATACCGTTTACTTATAGATATACATATACAGTATTATATATATATATATATATATATATTTATGTATGTATATATGTATTTACCCACGTGAAATTTCTGTACAAATTATACATATATCGCGATATACTATATCTGTGTACTTATATATATGTATATGTATAAAGCACACGCGACGGACAGTTTTACGCCAAGTGATACATCACCTATTCCTTATACTTTATAGTTAGCTATAACATACGTTGCACCTGGAATAGGCAGCCTGTTCGTTGCTCAATATGTCAATTCCATAACATTTTTATTTTTTTTTCAATTCGCAGCCAAAGATCATTTTTCTAATTTTATTTTATCTACTTATCTGTCGTTTGGATGAATTATGAAACATTTTCATATATACGGTATAGTAGGGTTAATGAAAACAATTTTTTTTTTTTCAATTAATTGATGAATTTTTAATAAATACCCTTAATATACATAAAAATTATACTTTATATCGTACGAATTATTGTCTAACCCGAATAATTATAATATATTTACTCGTTTTATACCTATAAATATATATATATATATGTATATCTATACAGTATACATGATGTATTATTATATACAAATAGAAAACTGCAGCAATAGGTCGATTAGCAGCTCTAGATATTTGTTAATGATACTACCATCGTCTATAATACTATAATATACTTATATGTATACCTATAGCTTCATAATATACTTAAGTCTACTATGAATTATGAATATTAATGGTTACTTTGATCTGCCCCATAAGTGGTATATAATTATTTCTTTATATTGAAGCGTATAGGTATATTAAATCTATAACTGGCCATATAGTAGGTATATGCAGTGGAGTGTCGGTATAGGTTACAGTCAGAGATTATAGATATACGGTCTGTTTTATACCATCTTCATAACTATAATATATCCATATATGTATGTATCTACGTATATATCTACCTTGTATGAAAAAATAAAATTTTGTTGATTCAAAAATATTGTTATTTCGATAAATATATATATACACGTGAGTATGAACTTACGAACATAACATAAAAATTTTATTTTTGTTTAAATATTTTTGTAAACTCGTATAACAAGGTTGTTTATACCATATACTACCCGTATACCTATCTCATATAAGTAGATACACATACTATGGGTGTATTTATGTATTTGCATCGTTATTCCGAGGACGCGAAAGAGACCTAGTGTATTCTTTCTACTTACTTTATGAATATATGGTATATAGGTTAGGTTAGGTTAGCTATTTGTGTGCATATGTGTGATTGAGAAAAATTAAAGCGAAAATTCTATACCTATAGTTACGGCTGCTGCAGCGGTAGCAGCGAAGAAGCGCTAAAAACAAGTTTTCGGATACAAATATATTATAATACGCCAATGATGGGACGATAGTATGTTACGAGAAACCCGCATATATATGTGAGTGTGTGTGTGTGTGTGTGTGTATGTGTATGTGTAAAGATTGTCTGATCGATAATTAATTTGGAAAAAAGAAGAAAAATGATGACCGAAAATATAGAAAAAGAGAAATAATAAAAAAAAAAAAAAAAAACAACGAATAATTAATGAAATTTTAGTCTTTATATTTATATATGTATACCTACTCGGTAAATACTCTGGATTCTGTGAGTTATAACTTATTTACTTACTTATATGTATACTTTAACTTACCAATTCCCCATATTACTGACTTTCTTAAATCGTATTTGGAATGCAACCGGCGCCGAGTGTTCTGTATTCACGCACTAATTATCTTTGATAAAAACCCGGAGATATACTTGCGAGCAACCACCGACCAAGTAACCAAATGAAAACAGTGAAACGACCTGCCAGTATATACCGGTGTGCCGTTCATTGTATACCAAGAAATCGCACATATATATGTATGTATATATATATAAATGAGAAAGAGAAATACGAAGGAGGGAAGTCTGCAACAGTCGTCCCACCGATCGTATCCTATATATTAGCATAGCTATCTCCCAAACTGGAGCGCGTTACCCGCCCGTTCGTAAATCATTATGGTAGGTATATCTATCTATGCAAGTAGGTCTGTTAATGGTATGTGTTTATGTATGTGCAAAATTTGTCGTCAAAGTCCTGCGGGCGTTCGTAGTTCGCTACGTATTTTGTTTTTATTTTATTTTCTTTTATCTTTTCTTTTCATTTTATTTTTTTGTTTTTTCATAAAATTTTTCCTTTTCATTGTAATTAGGTGTATTCATTATGTACAGTGTTAATTAAGCGATAATTAAATTCTCTATATCTATATCGCTCGTGCAGAGATTATATCTCCTATAATCGTTACAGCTGCTGTAGCACTGTCTTAACTTGAGGTACGTACATTATACTTATATATATATATGTATATACGTATGCAATGTAACGTTATATATATATTGTATATGTGCGCATATGTGGAGTATGGTAGAAGTTGCGTCTAGGTAGGTAGGTACGCAACGGAGTGTGTAATGGAGCATAAATTACTTCACGTTTAAGCGACACTTTCAGTGTAGAGATATAATTGGAGTAAGTAAATTAGACTGGAGGATATATTTAAAGTGTAAAATAATTGCGACCGTATATATATATATATATATATATATATATATATATATATATATATATATATATATATATATATATATATATATATATATATATATATATATATATATATATATATATATATATATATATATATATATATATATATATATATATATATATATATATATATATATATATATATATATATATATATATATATATATATATATATATATATATATATATATATATATATATATATATATATATATATATATATATATATATATATATATATATATATATATATATATATATATATATATATATATATATATATATATATATATATATATATATATATATATATATATATATATATATATATATATATATATATATATATATATATATATATATATATAGATATATACATGTAAAATATATTACGTATGTATATATGTTACGTACATACATACATATACCTATAATACATTATATAAATATATGTACAATATTTAATAACTGTTTCAATAAATCGATATATCGAATATTTTATTCTAAAATATAACCGAAACAAAATTTGAGGGAATTAATTTTATTCAATATTATAACTAATTCGATAACGATCAAAAAACATTTTTTTTTTTCAATATATATTAAAAATATTTACTTTCTTCTGTAATATCTATTACTTCTACATATCTTCTGTATTTATATATACATTTCTTAAATATATATATATAAACTTAAATTTCTATCCGCTAAAAGGTCATATAGTCTCGTATATATGTATAATTATGACAAAGTTGTGTATACAGGAAGCTGTAATAAACTTCCCTATATAAAGTATATACATATATTCGTATATATATATATATATATATATATATATATATATATATATATATATATATATATATATATAGCCTGTCAACCAAAGCTATCATATATATATTTAATATGCATTTTATATCATATAAACATCACTTAATTAATATGCTGATGCATACTTCGTTTACGACTACATTTGACACGTGAAATATATATTTATATACATATAAAATTATCTATATGTATACCTATATATACATATATTATTTATTTATTTTTTTCTTCTGTCTTTTTTGTTTTTGTTTTTTTTTTTTTTACTATTTTTTGTTTCATAACTATAACCAATCTGACCCTGATATAAGTAGCTGCAGATATAGTTGGCTGTCGCTAAGCTGATAATCTGTATTTAATATTCGTATCAATTTTATATAAGGTGATCAGCGAAAGTTGACGATTGCGTGGGAGACTACACTATATTCTAATTGTAAATTATTAAGAATCTAGAACTTAACAATATTTGAATAAAAACAATAAATAATTCCTCAAAGTTTTGTCGAAGAATAGATTTTTCACTTTTCTTTTTTTTTTTTCATATTTTTCTAATTTGAAAAAAAAAAAATTGTAGAATAAAAAAAAAAATTCTTTATCTCTGGGACTTCCTCTTCGGTCTTAATTGAATGAACGATTTATATACATATATTAATGGTGTCTTTCAACGTATAGCAACGTATTATTCTTTACCCCGTGAATACTGACTGAATGCTGCAACAGAATATATTATCAGTATTATAGTATATAGCTGTATTAATATAAGTATGTATATGTATATCCGTGAGAGAGAAAAGTTCAAATGCAAATAATCCGGCAGACGTATAAAATAAAATACAGGTTTTATTATATACATACATATATAGTATACAAGGTATCTACAGTTATTATGTCTTTTCACTTTTCAAACAAGCCCATTTTTACGATTGAACAAGTCTTCTTTTCAGTTTAATTACGTATAATATAGGACATTATTTTTACTTAATATACAAAGAAAAATAATACGAAATTAATGATTTGGAAAAAAGATTTCTTTTCATTATTCATTATCTTGTATATTATACATATATGTAGATACTCCTCTTTCGTTATGTGCTTATGTGCAGATCTTTTTCTCGTTATACATATATTGCTATGTATATATCTATATATATATACATATATTTTTGTAAGATTTTCTGCGCAGACATTTAGTAATAACAGCCCTTCGCTCGAGGGCCTCAATCACTGTAATTACTCCATAAATTTAACGGTGCTCGGTGCCCGTTCGACCTGAAACGAATCAAGCGAGAACATAGCCAGCTGACAAATGGCGGGGAGATATGACTATACATATATATATATATATATATACGACGGTGTGTTGTTCGTTAAATATACAAAAATAAGGAAGAAAATAATTTAAAGACAAAAAGTATATGCGAAAAATAAAATAAAATAAAATAAAACTGTGTAAAATTATTCCCAAACTTGGATGACAGGAGCCGCTCAGAGAAAAAGAAAGACAGAGAGAGAGAGAGAGAAAAAAAAAAAAACAATATTTTAATTGCACCTTTTGTATACTCTCACTCAGGTTTCTTTTGCCTCGAGGTTCCGCCAAACGTTGTCTGCAAAGCGTTTGTTCGAGGGGGTGGGGGCGGTTTTGTATGTACTGAAATATCGTATATATAATATCCAGGGTTATATAAATTATATAATTAGTCAAAATAATTGATGATCAATGATCGTTATCCGTAGTCCGAAAATATTTAAAAATTTAAAAAAAATAAACAGTAAAATAAAAAAGACATATATACATGTATATGTATAATTCTTATGAGTAAAGTGGGACGATCTCTTATTTTATACCAAAATTACTCTACCGACTTTAATAGCCAATTTCCAATTCAGGTAGACATGAAATATCTTTAAAAAAAAATAAATAAAAATTAAGATTTTATAACCAAGAATTTGTATAATTAACGATTGTTTCAAAAAATAATTCATATAATGATTAAAAGTGAAGATAAAAAATTGAAAATTGAAGATTTAATTTGAAGATAAATTTTCTAAAAAATTTTATTTATTGTTATTAATATTCTTGTTTTAAAACATTGGTATATACATAAGTATGTATAACCAATGCCCAGAAAATTCTTTGAGCAACAATTATATATAACTTATTGCGGTTCAACCCGCCGCGGTAAGTTTACGGTTAGACGTTGTTCACCCGCCGAATGATAAACACGATTCTCAAATGTCAAGGTATATATTTAACTATATAACAGTAGCTACTGCATTTCCGTTTAAAAAATTTTTTATTCCATATAAAAATTGAATGAAAATAAAAAATAAGATTCAAGTTTAGCTTTGATTAAAAAAAAAAAGAATATTATGTGTATACTTTCGACGACGACGTCGCTCGTCATCCCCCGAGGCTCTATACGTATATAGGAATTGAATAAAATATATATATATATATATATATATATATATATATATATATATATATATATATATATAAATACTTTTGAACGTTGCTACTTTCCTATTAATAATTATTATTTACATTTTGGATTAACTCGCGTGCGCGAAACAGCGCGAGAAACATGGCCGCTAACGTTTGACAAGATAGAGCCGAAAGTAGGTTCTTACATTAGATACGTGATTGAACCATGTGTAATTCACTGTGTATACATATAATTGAGGGATATATGCTTAGCTTAAGGTGTTTAGGCTGACATTTCTGCTTTCTCTATATTATAATACGAGTTTATATATATATTTAGAATATAATTTAAAAAAATATGTTTAGTCAAAAAGTAAAAAATGAAAATTTATAATTATAGAAAAACAAAATAAATAAATAAACAAGGAATTAGGAATAATTTAACAATTTCAATTAAAAATTAATTAAGATCAAATTCTACTTTTCTCGAATTTGTAATTTAATGCCTTATAAAAATATAAAAACCAAAAGACAAACAATAAAGAAAAATCAGGAAACCAGTTGACTTATGGGCCAACCCGAAACTTCCCGCTGTGTTAAATACGTTACAATTAATTGATACTATTGTGTTTATAATAAATTAAAGAAGGTTATAAATGTAATTAGTTTTCCGTATACAAATCTTTTTTTTCTTCAATTTCTATTCTTCGAATAACTTTGAAACTACTCGACCGATCGATTCCAAAATCTAATCAGATCTAAGTCTTGATGAACTCTTTCGATCGCCGCAAGAATCATTCAAATCGGCTAATTCGTTCCAAAGGTATCATACGAGAAAAAGAGAAATTTTTGGCGTGCAATATCTTTTAAACCAATCGTTCGATTTTGATAAATCTTACGGCGATTGAAAGGGCTATCCAAGACCCGAGTCTGATTAAGTTTTGAGACTAATCGCACGAACAGTTTAGGAGTTATGCGCTAAAATCATGAAAAAAAATTGTTTTTTTAATTCTTATTTCTCAAATAACTTTGAAACTACTCGACCGATCGACTCCAAAATCTAATCAGATCTAAGTCTTGATAAACCCTTTCGATCGCCATAAGAACCATTCCAATCGGTCGATTCGTTCTAAAGATATCGTACGACAAAAATTCGTTTACACACACACACACACATACGGACGTCCATCCAAAAATAGTCAGGACAGCTTTCTAGGACCCCAAAACGTCGAGATCTGATGAAAACTTGATTTTCGAAAATCGGACCGAAACCAATAACTTCCCATTTTTATGAAAATTTTCAATTTTCATTGCGGGAAGTTGAAAAAAAAAATAAACTACGAATTACGAATAAAAAAAAAAAAAAATAAATGAATCCGTCCGGAAGAGAACGGAAGTCCTTGTTTATCGTCGACAAGAAACTCCCAAGTTACGCTCATTTCCGGTTTCTTTTATATATGTATATCACATCTTGACCATGGATTTTATCAAGTATTGTATGTACCAAATATACGTCATAGTTATACGGAAATCACTAACTGGATTTTATCAAGCATTGTATGTACCTAATAATATTCGTCATAGTTACGGATGTTATTACCACATATAAAAAGAGTCGGTCTTAATCTGCGAACTGACGATCAGCATTCGGAAATCCCGATGGGAATATACGTTATTAACATAAATGTTTGTAATAAATTGTAAAAGATTTTTTTTTTTTATATAATCTAACAAAAGGCTATTGATATAAAGAAGATTCTTCTATAACCAAATTTTAAGATCATATGAATTCAGTTCTCTCACGACTATTCGCGTTGTGTATAAAACAATTTTTTTTTTTTTTCTTTCTTTTATTTATTTATTTTCTTATTCCCATTTCATCTTATTGTTAATTAACCTACAACTAGCTCTCGTTTAATCTCTCTCAGTTCGTTATACGTATCTAGGTATGTTACATACGTAGGTATGTATACACCACGGATATAATGCCATGGCGGGGATAGAAAAGCGATAATTTCGAGAACCGCAGCCACAAACCACCACAGCTACAACCGTAGCTCCTACACTACTGATTCCAACTAACATAAGTGGGGGATTCCCCGCGCCAAGTAGTAGTGTACAGTTATAGTCAGTCCGGATCGGGCGTCTGGTCAGCTAAGACCTACTCCGTGGGTGTAGTAGGTCTTGCGCGCGTAAACTAATATAGCGATATCGTGTAATACTTTTTGTTTTCTTAGTCTTTTTCTTTTTTTTTAAAGCTAAAAACGTGCGAAATTTTAACGTGTAATTGTCTAATTAGTGATTTAAACAATAATAATGGTAATGATTATAATAAAAATTGCAGTTGGTAAAACTGAGAGGTGCAAGTGTCTGTTTTCGTTATCAGATATAACATTAAAAAAATGTATCTTAAAAATCTGATTGATTGACTTTGCTTTATATTATAATTAATATGATGTATGATAAAGTGTTGTTTCTGTATCAGAATTCACGTGTGTGCATGTGCGGAATATTAATGAATATTTAAAAAAAAGAGGAGGAGGAGGAGGATCGTCTCGTCTCGTCTCGGAGAATCATCGGAAATAATATCATTTTATTCTTATTATTCTTATATTGTTTTTTTTTTTGTTTTTTTTTTTTCTGCAACGAGTAAACAAGTTTCATAATCACGAACTATAATAACGAGGAGAAAATTCAAGAGAATTTTAATTTTCGTAATTTATTTATTTATTTATTACTTTATTTTCTTCTTCTTCTTCTTCTTTTTCTTCTTGTTTGTGTTTATTCGAGATTTTTTTCTCATCTTTCGGTAATAATATGAACAATATTCTTCGGATCTAAGATTCAGATAATAACAAACTATATACGAACTAGCATCAAAACTATCTCTTTTTTTACGGGGAACACTATAAACCTCGTTTTACGACACGTCGATCTGCACTGCTGATACACACAGATACAGATATGTATGTGGTATATATAATATATTACAGATGTTGTTATTTTCATATTATTTATTTATTATATATTTGTTAGTTACGAGAATAAATTATGTTATCAGTTGATGAACCAAAAAAAAATCTAGTTTATGACACCGATATTAAATAACAATAGATTATCGATCTAAAAATTGTTTTTTTTTTTTTTTTTCAATATATCCAAAGAATAAATTATTGATTAAAATTTGTTTTATAAAACTGTATATTATATACACAAATATTATACCTATACACGTTTTATCGACTATCGTAATGATAACTCGTCGAAGATAATACAATTTTTTTTTTTTTTTTCAAATTTACGATATACATACATGTAGGAAAACACGCGTACGTATAAAAACATGCATAGATGTACACTTAATAAAGAATTGCATATATATATAAATGTATGTAAGAATAATTAATCAAATCAATGAAAATTGTGTGAATAATTAGCAATTAATTGTGTATTAAAATGTTAAACATGTATCGTACGCACGTGTTTTCCAACATTTGTATAATCTATATATATATATATACATATTATATATATCTGAATTGAAGAGGAGATAGATGAATAGTATCGAGTTATATTTAGCTAAGGTCAAAGGTCAGGCGTAAAATTTAGAACATCGTGGAATCCGGGCATAAAGATATTACGAAATAAATAATAGAATATATCTACTTGAAATAGGTTAAGGGAATATCCGTAGTTGTATAAATGTATTATTATATTTATAAATTTAACAATTATCTATTATATATACGAGTTAATAATTATTATATCATTTAAATTTACCGTCCTCAACCGGATATCCGTTCTACCTAATACTACTATATACTATATTACTACTATTACTTATACCTGCACCTTTTTAATAGATATATAATTTTTCCTCTTGACCCGGGCCAACAATAATTACGGTTTATCTTTTTAATTCATCCTACATCATAATCTCGAGGTCTTCGTGGAATATTTAAATGTCAATTCAACAATGTCGCTGTTGCTGATGCTTGTACTGATGCTAATGCTAATGCTAATACTAATGCTGAATATGCTGCAGGCCGTTTATACGTCCGGTCCCAAGATCGTCGAGCTTGCTATAAACTAGTCCTTATCGCCCACGCAATCTTTTCGATATATAAACACATACATCTATTACAAAGATTTAATTATTTATAAATTTACAAGGTGTCGTTAAGTTCAGAGAACATGAAGAAAAAAAAAAAATTATAGTACATTTATTTATTTAATTATTGATTTTTTCATATTCTACAATTATTATTATTATTATTATTATTGTTATTATTATTATTTTTATTATTATTTCAGGATAGCTAGGCCGTAGCCTATTGTCCGAAGAATGCGCAGCCTGGAAAGGTTATCGGGCAGCGACCAGGACTGCGCTGACCAGGAGATGTTCATCGACCTAGATGACGCCTCCGTTGACTCGCTCACCGGGAAACGAACTCGGCATCATGTCGTCGGCCCGGAGGTATATAGATTTTACAATTGTTTTTTTTTTATATATATTTCTTGAAAATAACAACGAAAACAAGGAAACATATTTTACATTTAAGAAAAGATCATAGAAAAATGAAAAAATTTCAAAAAATACCTTTTCTAATTCGAATTTTTTTTTTATTCTTTTTTTTTTTTTTTAGATAAAATCTTTACAAAAATAAATATACAATATACGTGTGTATGTATATCAAGAAATTTTTCAGTCGAGTTGAAAATAATCGATCAGTTGAATTTATAGAAATGAAAAATTGAATGAAATTATGTATATAAATTGTCTATATACATAAACAATTTGTATAATTATTCAAACGAATAGGTGAACAGATTTTCCTAAATGACTTATTATCGTAATGTTGTTTTTGGCGATTTATGGATTTCAGGTCAAAAACAGTACTTATCAATAGCCTCGTTTAAACGCACTTAGGAGGCTAAACGTCTTCTTATCCAATATACTTATGACTCATGTAATTTCGGCTTTTGTATATACATATACATACATAAATATAGGTAGTTCGTAAATGACTGACGTTGATTTCAGGGACGAACTTTGGACTTTCATTCTATGTTGTTATAGGTATATAATATGTTGATTTTCAACGACCCTTTTTTTTTCTAAAACTTTATCACAGTTGGGATTATCGGATATGTATATAATCGACGTTTCTTTATTTAGAAAATTATCTACGAAATACAATCACCTCATTAAACTTTAAATATTTAACTAAGTACTCAATAAGCAGAGTTTCTTTCTTTCTTTCTTTCTTTCTTTCTTTATTCTCTATGTAACAAAAACAAGAAAAAATATATATGAATTCAAAATTTGTTTAAACAATTACAGTCG
Source organism: Macrophya annulata (assembly GCA_963924015.1). NCBI lineage: Eukaryota > Metazoa > Arthropoda > Insecta > Hymenoptera > Tenthredinidae > Macrophya > Macrophya annulata. The sequence goes on from OZ001262.1 coordinate 7,420,967, forward strand.
AGAAATGATTCAAACGATAATATCATTATTATTGAATAATGCATCGTTAAGTAATAATACATTTCGATAAAATGTACATACATACATACATACATACACGATTGCACGATATTAATTTGACAAACAATCAAAAAAAAAAAATTATTTCTTCTTTTATTTTGTATTTATTTATTTTTTTTCAAATTCCGATCTCAGACCACTACCCTATAATATGCACTCGATCGTCGTATATACCTTATAGTCGGTAGTTTGCTACTTCCGGGGACTATACGCGACTATTTGCGAAAGTGCAGGCTGTGAGCGAAGCTCGATGCCATTAACCGATAAATAACGTTCCCTCTGCGGGAGGCCACTTAAATCTACAGGTGCCTGGCGCCTCCAGCGTCTCGCACGACGAAGTGTAATAGTACAGGACACATATACGTATAACATGTATATATGTATGTACATACATGAATATATGTGCATTGTATACATATATGCATATAGCTAATACTGTACTGACTATGAGTCGTCTTATAGAGGTGACAATATATCACAAACGTCATGTATGTCATGTATGTATGTAATGTAGATACATACATACGTTGAGGTGATCTTTAATACAAAATAAAAAAGAAACCAATAATTTATCCGATCTCTATTTTGTAGAATTTGTGAAATATTAAATTAGCATTAAAAATGAAATATCATTTAAACGTCCTTCAAAAATTTTGTTTTATTTTTGCTTTTTCGATTTTATATAAATTTTGCAGATAAATAACAAGACGATAAAATATGCTTACCCCTCCGTGTGGCAGGCGAGGAAAATATATTTTTATTTTCACTTTGTTTCCTTTACATTTAGTTAAATATTAGTTGATTTGAATCGATGGCGTTTAAGTTAAGATAATATTTCGTTAACTGGTGAAAAACCTTCGATAATGCGATTAGTCTGTCAAATTGAAAAAAAAAATATATATATATATATATATTATTATTATTTTGTGTCGATTCGAACGGTTAAATTTTTTATTTTTTTCTTTTTTTTTTATCTTTTCTTTTCTTAGTTGTATTTTTTTTCCACCGCTTATCTACGTACCTACTTCATTACAGTTTCGACCACTTCCGGTTCCACTTAGCAACTTCCCATCCTGCTTATATATATATATATATTATATATATGCTAACTTGAATTATGTTAATCGAAATCAGATCTCGAGCTATTTATCTATTATATACCTACTAAACATATCTATATACCTACTATATGTATATACATATACCTAAATAGGAAAAGATTTATTTTCACAGAAGTATATAATATATATATATGTATATATATCTCGATGTTAATCATTATAACGAGGCAGTTTCTGTCGTCGTATCACTATAATTTCGACATTTGATATATACCCTATACGCGTCTCCGTATACATATGTAATAGGCAAATATACATAAGAACGATTCGTTTAACGTTTAATTATATACATTACATATACATAGATATACTTATATGTATTATAAACCTGCATCGAATTTTTTAAATTTTTCAATAAATTATTACGATAAAAATTAACGATCTCTGGATCTCCGGAAGAAACAAAGAATATAAAAAAAAAAGAAAAGAAAAAGAAAAATCCCTCGAACATATATTTTTCACGTAATATATACATGTTGTGAATATTTGCGACGTTATACAGCAGCAGTAACAGCGTCACAGTTTCTTTTTTACGGTTTTATTTATTAATTTTTATTTTATTTTTACTTTCGTTCTTTCTTTATATGTATTAAGATATTTTTAGGTATACCCTAAACATGTGTATGTACTACGTACGTGTATATATTATGAGAAATTGTTTTACGTCAATGAGTCGATTACAAACAGAAACTGAACTCATGTACTTAAATTTCTTTTTATATTTTTTATTTTTGTTCTTTTATTATTTTTTTTGTTGTATTTTTATTTTTATTTTTTATCAAAAAAACAAAAAAATTGAACGTGAAATATGTTCTTGGCTTATCAAAGTATGTATACTCGTATATTTGCCAAATAATATCGAACATATTAATTCAAAGCTGTGTAAATTCTGAATCGCGATATACTTACACGTATATACATACATACACATAAATATGTATATGCTTATATAGGTATATATGTATCTTACCTATATACATATATAAAACAGGCGACATTGATTCTGCCCGAGTTATTATACACATGAATTTTCGCCCATCCATTTTAACACGGTTTTAAAAGAAATGATATTAATTAAATAAACTCATATATAATATCTTAACCAGAATCCAATGTGACTTTTTTTCTTTTTTCTTTCTTGGTTTTATTCAAATAATCAATACGCAGGTATACCTATACCTAATAATGGGACAGGAGGAGGCAATATACGTCAACGCCGTTCATTATTCAAATATTTAATTATCTGCTGTTATATCTTATATTAATTATATGATGAAAAATATATTTAACGTAAAAAGAGAAAAAAAAAGAAGAAAAATTGCCTATAACTTCGGTGTAAATATCATACTTAATAATTATTATTGTAATTTCAAATTTGTTTGAAAGAAAAGTTTAAAAATCGTAATTGTATATGTCTAGATATACTTCTTATTTTATTTTATGTAATTTTCTATTCTATTGATCTATTTCGATTTTTTTTTTCAATATATAATTCTTCAATTTTCTAATTTTTCTTACTTTTTTGTGATTTGTTTATTCTGAAAGGCGGGTGAGGATAGCGATAGCAGTGGTAGCGAAAGAAGTCCTAAACAGGCGAAAAGACGGAATCGAGGAGCACCGCCGACGACAAGAAGACGTAAAAGTGGAATTTCTGCAAGAGAACGGAACCTTCGGAGGCTGGAGAGTAACGAGAGGGAAAGAATGAGGATGCACTCGCTCAATGACGCGTTCGAGGTGATTAATGTAACAATTTATTTATTTATTTATTTTTTTTTTTTTCTTCAATTATTCTCTCAATAATTTTACTGAAATTATTTCAAACTGAGGAAAATTATTATTAAAAAAAAAAAAAAAAAAAAAAAAAAAAAACGCTTTTATCATTTTTGACGAAAATCAAGTCCGGGATTTACATATAAATTTACTTTTGTTTTTTTTTTTTTTTTTTCAATTCAGAAATGACAGTAACACAAAAATTTCTAACAATTTTATATTTTTATCCGCAGCAACTCCGAGAGGTGATACCCCATGTAAAAATGGAAAGAAAACTAAGCAAAATAGAGACTTTAACGTTAGCCAAGAATTATATTATGGCACTGACTAACGTTATATGTGAAATGCGAGGGGAGGAACGGCCTTACACGTAAGCATTTTATCTTATTATTATATAATATTTATATTTTATATTTTATATTACATTTTTTATATCTTATGAGTATGCATATACGATTTTTATTTCTCTCATCGTCGTATTTTATTTTATTTTCCGTTTTGATTGGTTATAATCAAGAACAACAAATATATGTAAAAAAATGTCTAAATCCGAATATTTCCCTCGTATAAACTGACACATAAAAATATAAATATATATAAACTAATATTTAAATTTATCTTTATTTTTCTGCTAATACATTCTACGTTTATGGAATTATTTATTTATTTATTTTAGAAAAATTTTGAATGAACGAAAAACTTCCAATAAAATTGAAAATTATCAAGTTGACATAGAATCTCCCATATACATATTCATACTCATATAGTTATATAGGTATACAAAAACCGACAATATAATTTCGGTTGATAGTTTGTTCAAACTTCGAAACACCTATACAACAACTGTAAAGACATACATACACATTATATCCATGTAATAACACTTTCTTATCAACGCACATTAAAATTTATTTATAAATAATCGATTCGAACGACCCTGCCTGCCACAGCGTCACGGATCAGACTCTATACTAAAGGAGGAAAATTATTTCCAAGGTTGTATATTGACGCTCGTGAGTTTATTTGTGATTTTTTTTTTTTCATTTGTTTTTCCTTTAATCAATTATTACTATGATACAAAAGATATTAAAAAAAATAAAAAAAAAAAAAAAAAAAACAAGACAATGATGAGAAATATCAAATTTCGTATATTATATCGATAAAGTGCGAGACTAAACGATAGCTCGTTGGATTATATGCATGTAGTCTTCTCCAATGTATACGCACCAATGTTATATAAATTTCAAAAAAAGGAAAGAAAAGAAGAAAAATGATATAATAAAAAATCAAAAAATCGACAAACTGGGTACATACGCCTATCATAATAGATCGCAGTAATTGTTACTTAGTTAAAATATTCTCTCTTGTTTCAATTATTATATTACCGTCTGGAAAAACCGGTTGCATATGTATACATACGTATGTATGTACAACATACATACATACAACGAATCCGATTTTTATGTACATATTATTTACCTGCACCGATCAAGGATGGATCATCGTTGCCATAGATCGGCAACAAATCCTTCCCGTTCTCGGTTTTGAATAATAATTTTTTATTTTTATTTTCCTTTAGAGCCTGTATCTATACATACATATCGTTATTTAACTATACCTGCATACATATATGTGTATAGATACAAATTCTGGGAAAAAACAAAAACCATCATACAATGGTATATTTATATGCATTTATAATTATATGTATGTATGTGATACATCTGCGAAATCAATATAATAAATAATATATGCAAGATTACGTGTTACATACCAAATACATTGTATGTTATTTGAAAAATCGTTTTTTTTTTTTTTTTTTTAATTTTTTTATATTTTACCTGTAATTTACAGGTGATTAAATAAAATCATGTCGTTTAAACTATACAGGTGTTCTTTTATTCTTTTTCTCTTTATCTCTTTATTTTAATGCTTTTTTTTTTCGTCTGATCGTTACATAAGACACTGTACATAGGCCTGGCCATGTGGCATTTGAAATATTATACTAAATCATACAGGTGTAATATACGTCATTAACAAAATTTGCGATTTTTAATGTCGCAATATTTTTCTCATTGATGTAATTAGAGCCGAATTATATGATCGAATATTCGCAGTGGTTAGCAAATGCATATTATTTGTTCAATAGTGACCAATCAACCGCATGTTTAGGTCAGTTCCATCCGTAGATCATTAGCAAATCGTTAATTTTATATATATCATTTTTTTTGTAACAATTCTTATAGAAAGTTCGGTGAAATTTAATACAAAATTTATTTTACATTCTTGGAACTGACCGTAAAGTTAGCAAATTTACAGACGAGGATATCTATCGAGCTTTTGAAAACTAGAAACTAAGAATTTGTTGATCAAACTAGTTTTTTCAAAAACACAAAAATCGATATGTACTTCTTAAAAATAAAAAACACATAAGACTTATTACAAAAAATTCAATTCTCATGTTCATAGATTCATAATTATTTTATTAGTTATTTATTCATATATACATATATACATATTTATATATTTATTCATTTACTTATTATTTTTAATTTTGTTTTTAAGATTTGTGGACGGTGAGTGCGGTTCGAATAGCGGTGACAGTACGGGTCAGTTGGAATTAAGCGGCGGTGAACAACCCGAAGAAGCATCACCAGCGTCAATGCACGAAACAAATAACAACAGTTTACTTCATGAAGATTTAGAACGCCGGATACCATAATCATACGCATATTATTATATAATCATATCCTAAATCCTATAATCACGCATAATAATAATAATAATAAGAATAACAATAATGATTGGACGGTGGAGGACGCCGAATATTGAAACGGTGTCTATTATAGGACTTCATCATAGTTTCCATTACACCTATATGTAATATATTTACATATAATATTATATATGTGGCATAGAGAAGAACGTAAAAACTGTTTTAAACAAAACCTTCGCTGCGATTGTATAATGTTATACATATATATGAACAGCATTATAATAATAAATTTATAAATCGAATGGTTGGATTAAGGACGCTAAAGTATCATCACATAATAATAATAATAATAATAATAATAATAATAATAATAATAATAATAATAATAACAATAATAATAACAATAATAATAACAAGCATAATAATTTTAATATTAACGATAACGGTAATAATTGTTTAACTGATATATCATGTAGGTATGCGATATTAAATACACTCGTTTATGAATTCAACTTCTATATAATAAATATAATTTCCGCGATATATAAATGATAATATAAAACGGTTTTATTCTATTCTGTGTGAGTTGTGGAAGAAAGAAAAAGAAAAAAAATTATAAAAAAAAAAAAAAAAAACGAAAAATTAATAATAATAACGTTTATTACACCAAGTGCTGCTGCAGAAGTGTAGTAACGATGACTGTGTTTATTCGTTATGTTTCTTATGTTAAATGTATTTTTATTTTATTTCTTATAATGTCATATAGTTTTTGTGCTTCTTCTTTCATTTAAATTTCTCCTTTTTTTTCTTACTTCTTTTTAATTTTCTCCGTTTTTGAGCGTGAAATTGGAAATTTTAACGTGAATCGAATTTCGAGATTTGGCTTCAGGATATATGGATGATAAACTGTGATAGAATTGTTCTGTGTTGTTCTATATGGAATTTTTGAATTGAATAATTGAAGACATTTGTATTTTTGTTTTTTTTTTTTTAGGAGAACAGACAATGCTCCCAATTTAATAATTACTATGTTAATTAATATCGCAAAGTGTTTAGAACTTTTTAAACTACGCTGGTATGTACAACGATCGAATTTTATTGTATAAAATATAAATTGCATTGAAGTTTACATAAGGAAAAACAGAAAGTAATTATGAAGTTTGTAAAATAGAAAGTGAGATGATTAACGAATAACAAATATAAATATAAATACAAAAAATTTAAAAAACACGATTGTTAATGTCTTCGGAATTAAAGGTGATCAACGAACACTGAAATTTTTCGAATTTAAAGAACAACGAACTGTTTAGAATTAGAAGATTAAAAGAAAGAACGTAATGAAGAAAGAAGATGAAGTAAATGAAGAATAAGAAGAAAAAACAGAGTGAAGGAAATATTTGGATTGCCGAGATGATTGAGAAGAGCTGGATCCCGATTTGCTTAGTTTAGAGTTTATCGCGATTGAGTGTTGTGATGAAACTGATATATAAAAACGTCTGATAATAATATATAAAAAAAATATATATATATATCTACATAGTATGATATTGTTATTTTTTAAAGAGCGATAGAAGAGAAGAAATATATATTTAATTATAACAATTATAATCAGCCGTCCATCTGAAGAGAAAAGATAAGAAACTATAAGAGGGAAAAATACAAAAATAAAAAACAAAAAGAAAAAAAAAAAAGAATCCAACCATCACACATGAAAATAAAAAAAACAGGAGTGAAAAGAGGAAAAAGGCAAAGAAAATTGAAATTTTAATTTAATAAACACGCAAAGCTTACCAAAGTTACCAATTTAATTCCTGGGCGAGGTAATATAAAATCCGGAGAAAACTAGTTACCATATTGTAGAAATTTTGGGTAATAAACAAAAAGAAGGAAAGAAAAAAAGAAAGGAAGAAAGAAAACAATAAAGAAAGAAAAGGACGCCATATGATACATGCCAACCAACATCTTTACACGACAATATTAATTGAAAAAAAAAATTAAAAATTAAAAAATACGCCCAGTTTTCATATTTTGAAAGTGTTAATTCTGTTTTTTTTTTTTTTTTTTTCCTACCAGATGTATAGAAGCATAAACCATATAATTTATACAAGTGATGTTTAAATACATATAAATACATATGAAGAAATTTATACTATACATATATATGTATACTTACGAACCTCGCAAAGTAAGTGCGATTATGGACGATAAAAATATTGCGTTCGCACGTTATCGACGAATTGAATATAAGTGGAGAGACAGCAGAAATGTGAAAGTTAAGAAATCGTCGGTTAATATCATCGAGATTATAACATCGATGATTTCTAACGCACTTTGTTTTTTTTTTTTTTGTATTCTATCTATACATATACATATGTATAACGTCGTCGACTATAAGCGTAGGAGGAATAATTGCAGCCCTTCTCTGGTCCTAGAAAAGTTAAAGCTAGCCGAAAAAACTAATAATAAATTTTTTAAATTCTTTGGTAAAGTCTTTGATTATTGTTAAAATTTTTTCAGTTTCATTCTTCGTTTTCACTTATTTCTATCTTTTTATTTTTTATTTTCTTTCTCAAGCTTACAGCACGTTTGACAATTTGCCTGTTTCAAACGTTGCTTATTAAGTATTACCTATAACCCATATGCCAGGAATGTGAATCTTGGTAGATAAATATTGTATGAATATACATTAGGGTGGTCCTTATTTTGGGTATTTTCAAAATTTCATTCGGCCACCCCCCAGAATCTTTCCAAATATATAATAAAAAATGTCTGTAGTTCGAGCCTTTAATATTAATATTAACACGTGTCCCAAAGCGACTAAAGTTTCAAATGCAAAAATACATGTATTTTTGTGCATCGATTGTATAAAAATTGTTATCTCACGTGATAGTTTATCAAAAAATCTGAAACTTGGCTTAGTTGTTACCTACGACCAGAGGTACGAAAAGATATTTTCATTATATTTTTTTTTTTTTCGATAATAAATTTCCGACTTGTCGTGAAATAAAGGAAAAAAAAGTAATCTAAAGGTCATAATTCGGAGATTTATTTTCGAAAAAAAACATATAATGAAAATACTTTTTTGTACCTCTGGTTGTAGGCAACAACTAAGCCAAGTTTCAGAATTTTTGATAAGCTATCACGGGAGATAACAATTTTTATACAATCGATGCACAAAAATACATGTATTTTTGCATTTGAAACTTTGGTCGCTTTGGGGCACATGTTAATATTAATATTAAAGGCTCAAACTTTACAGGCATTTTTTATTATATATTTGGAAAGGTTCTGGGTGGCGGACGGATCAAATTTCGAAAATACCCAAAATAAGGACATACGTTTCAAAAGAAACTGTTAGTTTCAATGTATAATCGAGAGAGGATCCAGCAGCTAGATATAGAACCAAGTTTGAAAGAAGGAATAAAAATTCATCTCTCTCTCTCTCTCTCTCTCTCTCTCTCTCTGTCTCTACCCACAAAGATTTTTTGACAATATATAAATGGAGATAAAAAAATAAAATAAAAATAAAAAAAATCTTGACCTATGATATTACAGTTATACTAAATATATAAATATTATAAAGTTTGAAAATTTTACTTTTTGTTAAAAATCAGACATGAAATTAGAAAGGCGTATATTATTATAGGTATAAAGTATAGGAAGTATATCAATGTTATGATATTATAATATAATATAATGTAATATAATATAATATATAATATAATATAATATAATATATAAACTTGCGCGGTGAGAGAGAGGCTTATCAAATTGTCTACTTTATTAGATATACCTAGATACATATGGTATATGTATATGTTCATTCAAGTATAAGATTGTTTTTGTTTTTCATTGGGAAAAGAACCAACGTGCTCGAACTACGTGTCTTATATAATCACAAGCTCTTAAAAGAGCAAAATGTTATTCCTATTCAACAGATTTATCAGTAAGTTTTCAAAAACTTCAATCAATATTGTACAGATGCAAGGTTTGAATTCGTATTCGTTTAAATTCAAACATTGAATAGTGTTGAAAGAAAAGATAGAAAAATATGTGTAATAATGACGGTTGTGATTTTAACCTTTTTAACATCGGTTTTGCTTTCGTTTTTTTCTTGTTTTTATTATCTCGTTTTAATTGATCATGGGTATCAATTTAACAATGAGCAAAACTAATTAATTGAATTCATTCATTTGTCTTCCAAAACTATAATAGATTATATTATACAAACTCAACAGTTTTGCGTTATATATATATATATATATATATATATATATATATATATATATATATATATATATATATATATATATATATATATATATATATATATATATATATATATATATATATATATATATATATATATATATATATATATATATATATATATATATATATATATATATATATATATATATATATATATATATATATATATATATCTTATATTACTACATATAACATTCCAAATAAAATTCCGTCTGTACTATAATATACATATATTGTAATATTAAATAATTATTTTTTATGTATCATCGATAGTGAAGAAATTTATGAAGGTTATATCAGCTTTTAACTCAGGGGTCTTGGGAACTGCGTGTAAAATATTATATCGACGCACGTACGTACGTATGTATGTACGTATATATATAGTATACATACGTTCCGCGAAGTCCGTTATTCCAAATATCAATTTTGTAACAAAACGATTTAAAAAAAAAAAAAAAAAAAAAACTTTTTATACCAAAACATATAAAATAAACACGTATTAGAAGAAAAAAAAAGAAGAAAATGAAAAATAAGTAAGAGAGTATGTAGGTGGTATAAGAGTGAGGAATAATTCGAAGAGATTAAAGGAAGAAAATTTGAAAATAAATTAGCATACGCAGATATTATATAGGGATACTGTGCAATGAGGGGAAATTAACTACATATTAAACTGCATATATTTTATGCGAAAGTCTATACCTATAGTAGCTGAAGAGGAGTTGTGTGTTGGTTTGTGTGTGATTTATTCTATTTTTTGTTTTTGAGAAAATTAATTTTTTAAATATATATCAATACATATATCTATATTATTGAATATATGTATATACATATATGTATTATACCTATACCTATATGAATATATATATTTTCTAATTAAATAAATGAATTTTATAAGTGACCATATTATATGTTTTATATATATATATATATATATATATATATATATATATATATATATATATATATATATATATATATATATATATATATATATATATTTTAAATATAATATAAAACCGAAATGATAATATATTCTATATTCATACGGGGATGTTTCAGAAGTGGGTTTGAATAATCATGAGCAAAAAAAAAAACAAAAAACATAAAAGTATTTTTAATCCGCAATGGTATGTAGGATATTAGCGAAGATGAAAGAATTTTAGAAAATATTTAATGACCTACGCCCGTGATAATTAGGCTCACTTTTGAAACTATCTAAAAGTTATAAAATTCTATATATACGTGTACTTCATAATTCATAAATCCATAATCCGAAATACATATTCCTATATTACATTTATAGCCTAATTAACACGTTAGTAAAATTCTTTCTCTATCGATGCAGTTGCAATTTATTTTTTTGCGTTAATATAAAGTATTGAGAAAATTTCTAAAATTTAATTAATTAAACTGTATACCATATAGGTATAATAATATACTGCAATTCGGACAACGAAAGGACAGAATTTTACTAGCGTATATTTCGTCATACATATATGTATATACATACATACATGCATACATATATATATATATATATATATATATATATATGAAATATATGTGTGTGTGTATATATATTTGTAACGTTTAATTGTAAAGAAAACTAAAAAATCCGAAAACCTTAGCGCGACAGACGCGTTCCTCAATTTCTTATTCATTTCTAATCAACTTTATTTCTGATCTCGTATTGTGAGAGATGGAAAAGAAAGATTGGAAGCGTTCACGTCTCATTTTAAAGTAAATAAATAAATAACAAAATGGCTGCCAATTAAATGTATACGCATCATTTGATAATTAAACCGTCGTATACATTATATATATAACGCGGCTGTTGAGCGAGGGTATATTTATTTTTCGGAAAAGCTCACTGATGGTTGTACATATGTTTTAATAATATGACATTAATTTAGAAATATAAATACATATAAAAATATATATATATATATATATATATATATATATATATATATATATATATATATATATATATATATATATATATATATATATATATATATATATATATATATATATATATATATATATATATATATATAAAATAAAACTAATAAAAGAAACACTATCTATAATGGTTCACTTAAAACCGTATATGTATATGGGTGTATCTCCGTCCATTGCGAACAGCTATATAATCTGTCTTTAAGAGAGTTTTTATTTTTCAAACAAAACGCGATATATTTAACTTTAAATTCCTTCTCATATTCCCACTACGTATCTTTTAATTATGGTTTTATTTGTAATTGCTCGATTTGCCCAGCGGTATAATATACATATTACATATATCTATGTATGTATGTATGTATGTGTTATATGTACAGCAGTATACATTTTCCACGGAAAAAAATAAAGATAAAAAAGAAACTTACAATTTTCAAATTATTCGAATTGTTTAAAGATTAATATAATCGTTTTATTACAAAATCACGTTCAGATTTATCAGACAACTGGTTTAATTGATTACGCCTAGAGATTCGAGAGCTGCCCCGTCATGGCGTCACCTTAATGTTTCGGATAGATTAAAACCTGTCCACTTTTTCTTATTAGTTTTTTTTTTTTTATCTGATATCAGTCGACATTAAAGCGACGTATAGGTATATTCAAGACACCTGTTTAGGATTGAAAAAAAAATCAAACTACGTCGTCAATGATAATTATCGTTAATTGATTATTTTAATATGTTTTTTAACATGCTCTGCACGGAAGCGATAAAATAACGATCATAGATTATCAGTTTCTCTGATTAAAATGTTACTAACGACTTATGGATATCTTTGACTAAAAATTGTACATTAGTAAAAAATCGCGGTGTCTTGATCCTTAAAAACAAAAAAAAAAAACTGTATTTATTTTTTCGTTTCCTTTCTGTTTGAGTTTCTTTTACATACATACAGAGATACATATATATGTATATATACATATTGTATATGTATAGTGGGAAGACGCGCGGTCGCAGTTACTTAACATGTACAAAGATATACAATTAAGTTCGCCACTGAACTGCTGCACTTGATATATATGCAAATGAAATGCACCCCATACACGCCTAAAGGATAAATATATAATAAATATAAATTATATGATTTCTCTGTTATAAGAAAACGTATTCAATACAACATAAATATAGCCTTGTGCTATCGAGCCTTACAAATATATGAGCTGGCCTCTACAGGCCCTGTTTGATGTAATCATTATTCGTTTTTAATCCTTTCCTACAAAATACCTTTTCTCGCAATCAAAAATCTCCTCATACCAGACTCTAATCATTTTTTATTCATTATATAATTACTAATGAATCATATTTCTCTCAATCTCAGCAATCATATTTCTCTTGCAAAGTTTACATCATGTATATCAATTTAAAAAACCGTATCGTAATATCTACATCATATTCGAAATTCAGCGCGTTTATTTTGTATAAACTTACGTATGATTCTTTGATCAGTGACTACATCTATTACGATATTAAGTAACTAATTGAATGAGAATGGCGACGCCATCTATGAGTTTAAAGAATATAAAGATCCCTATCCTATCTCAAGAAATGTTTTCAAATGTCGCGTGGCGACTATCATCGAGCGATTATTCTTGCTTCTTCATTCGGTTATCATATTTAAAAATCTTGAAGAATTATATCTGTAAATGAAAACGGTGAGTTGACTCTCTAGTTGAATATAAACCGTCGCTACTTACGAAAATGCTATCTCAACTCAATTTTATCATTGCTAATATTCTAACCTCGAAATTTGAATGTCAAACGCGTTTATTTATTACAAGAGAAACACGCGGTTGTGATTCATATTTTATCTTTTACTTTTTCAGAAATGGCAGCTAAAACAGAGATCGTTGATGAATTTATAGACGAAAATACCAATCGATCGAATACTCTACCTCCTATATCATCTGTCCTCAGACTAGATTCTTTTTTCGATGAAAAAAGTGATTTGCTGGAAGTTTTCGAGCTGACGGAATTAAATAATGTCATTGATTTGTCCATGAAAGATAACTGTTTGTCAAAATTGCCTGAAAACTTTGGAAAAAATTTGTCAAACTTGACTAAAATAAATTTATCTTGTAACAATATATTGGAACTTGATATCTGTGTGAAGACATTGATAAATTTAGAGGAATTAATTGTAGATAAAAATGGACTTGAAGAATTGCCTGAATCTATTGGCGAATTGTACAATTTGAGGTTGATTAGCGCAAAGAGAAATAGACTGAGAATAATTCCTGAAAGTTTTGGAAATTTAGTCGGTATAGAAGAGATAGATTTTAGCGATAATAAGATAAATAATATAACAGATTCTTGGACGAGGCTTAATAATCTCAAGATAGTTAATTTGTCATATAATGAATTGAGATCTGTGCCTAACTGCGTTATCCAAGGATGTCCGAGACTTGAAATACTCGATTTATCCAGAAATTTTATCTCTGAATTTAACTCACCTCCTTTTAGTAACAATTTGCGGCGATTGTACCTGAATAATAACTCTAAAAATGATCAATTCCCCACCTGGTTATTCAATGAGAAATTCTCCAACTTGGAGGAACTGGTATTAGATGAAACAGTTTTCGCAGCTTTTGATATTCCTGATAACAAAAATTCGCCCCTTTTAAATCTTAAAAAATTATCAATGGTTCATTGCGGCCTCTCTGATACAGACTTTGAACTGATTTCTCAATCGATGATAAATTTGGAGTACCTTAATTTGGGAAATACCACAACAAATCGTCATGCAAACATATTCTGGGTCATGCCTGCAAAGAATTTTAAAAATAATCATAAATTAGAGGAATTAAACATTCAAGGAGCTGGTCTGCCCGCTGTACCTCAGGAAGTTAACATGTTAGGGAATTTAACAAGGCTTAATATTAGCCAGAATAATATTTCCTCGCTCCCCGAAGAAATATGCGAACTAATAAAACTGGAATTTTTTAACGCTGCGTGTAATAACATATACGCTTTGCCTCAAGGCTTAGGAAATTTAACAGCATTGAAGATACTGTTCTTAGAAACAAACAGACTGTCTAGCTTGCCTGATTCTATAGAAAATCTTGAACACCTAGAGTGTTTGGATCTTTATAATAACGAGTTTCTTGAAGTTCCTAAACAGTTGGAGAGAATTCGTAATTTAAAGGCCTTGGATATTGATGGGAATGTTTTTAGGACTGAAAACTTACAGGTGAAGATAGAAATTGATGAAAAGATTTCTAAGATTAAATTACCAAGTTTTTTCAAATCTATTTCATGAATGTTTTACTGTTTCAGATCAATAACATCAAGTACCAAATGGCTAAGAATATTTTACGATCCACTAGCAACCTTCTATTACTTCGAAGCAATGATCCAAAAGTTTTGGACGAAGTTGATTATCAATCTATTGAGAGTTCACTGGAATATGAAGAGGACAATCGTAGTAGAGAGACCAAAGAATTGATGTAATCATTTCGTTATTCACTCCAGTACATAGAATTTCTGCGATAATTTTTACAAAAATTCACACCATTTTCTGATTTCAGAGATCCGAATCTGAGCGATATTGTGAGCGAAGAAAATTGGAGCATTTCTGACGATTCAGCTGACGAATATGATCCAACAGGTATACAGTCATGGGATTTGTGACTTCTTGAAAATTATTTGGGACTAAATATTCAATTAATGTTTTAAATATTCCTTTTTTTTTGTTCAGTTGCAGCAAAAGCAAGGACTTATATGGTGTCCCAGCCATTTAGTGTGTCTTCCTATTATTATTACGGAAATTTTTGCCCAGCAGATTTACACAGTAAAGGAGTAAGGCAACAGTTAGCAGCTATGCAAAGAAAACAAGCTTCATCAAATATTGAAGAAGGACAGTTTGATGACGCTTGATATTAATTTTAAAAACAATCTAGTTACTTTGACATCTTTTCTAAACTAATTTCCTAATTTTCAGAGTTTAGGGTGAAACTGAAATCTGAATTTCTCATAAAACTTTAAGATTGATAATAATTGATTATCAATATCTTAAATTTAAATTTTATTTGAATTGTAAACTTAAATATACGACTCATACATGTATTTGTGTTTTACAGTATCTGTAAAGCAACAATTAAGTTCATTTACCTAAAAGAATTCAATATTGCAATTCAAAATTTTGCAGCAAGAGCCACAAATTCGTAAGTGTTTTTTTTTTTTTTTGTTTTGTTTTGATTTTATTTTTTCTTTTTTCCACCATGATTAAGTTAAATGGAATTCCTCTTATCCGAATCCTTTAATTCTTTAGCTAAATAAAATACGAAATGGGACACTTTATTCATAACGAATTAAAAATAATATTACAACGAACAATATATGATATTTATTTATGATATATAAATTATTAGTTAGGCTATTTAGTTCATTGTAATAATCTCGAAATTCGTTTATTATATGTATATCTAACAATTGATTTAAAACAAACTCGACTGATAACTTTTGTTAACAATGTTCAAACCTAATCCATAAGTATTAGTTATGTTAATTTACTTTGAGAAAATCGTACGCAAAATATAGGTATATTAAGATGAAAACAAAAGAATAAAAACAAAAAACGAATCGTTCGTCTCTTTCTTATTTTTATAAGTCAAGACACTCGCCACTATTTCCAATGCCCTTCCAAATGTCGCAAATTGCTATTACATAACAATTTTATATTTGAAAAATCGAATTCATGTCATAATAAATAATACCTGCAAAAATTAATAGGATCAGAATTACGTCTCTGCAATTATATATACAGTCATTGATAATCCTGTTCAATTTGTCCTCATTTCCTTTGCAGTTTGATGCTTGGCGATGCTCTCCTTATATACCAAAGTCTATCGAATACTACCGCTTGTGAGAAACCTTTGAATTAAAAAAAAATTAATTACTACCCCATCGCTGTTTACTTAGAATTATAATTGCAATAAAAAATTGCACATTCAATCGTATTTCAGTATTTCAATACTCTTAACATTGCTCAAAATAATTTTCTTTCATAAAATCACAGTTTTATAATTACCTACACGAATTCTATCAACCGTTTATCGAGTTGCATATCTTCAGGCGAAAATAATATCCACGAAGAAAATTTCAATTTTTTCCCTTTTTCCCTTTTTTTTATTTTTTATTTTTTGTTTTCTATACGGATTATGCAATTTTAGTTTTTGATATCTATGAATAAATCCGTCGTCTGATTAAAGAATCGAGTAAAGTATCATTTGAACAGAGTTTTCAGTTTCACATAACTTTCATAACTTTGAATAAAATTTATTTTATACCGCGGGAATGATATGAATCATGGGTTTTATCAGGAGAGCAGACGAATCGTTGAAGAAGTAATTTGGGGCTGCAATGTATAGGGAAAACTTTTAATTAATAGCCATGTAAACTGTACCAAAACCGAGTTTCGTATATCTGTTAAAAACAAAACAAAAAAATAAAATAAATAAAAATAAAAAATATTTCCCAATCAATGACCACCATGCACAAAGGGTCGTATAACAATTGATTTTGGCTTACAAAATTTACAAATAATGTTGAAAACTGATCATTTATTATAGATAGCTTACTTCATTCTTTTATCGACGTATTTTACCAAAAGCTTATACAAATTCCATTTTATTCTTGAATTTATTACATAAACGTTGATATATATAAACTAGTAAAAGCTGCTGTAACATTTTAGTCAGAGATCTCATACGGCATTAAATTCCCTCGTGTATACCTAAACCCATCTCGATCCCGATACGACTGGCCGACCCCTAGTGAAGGAAAAAATTTCGATCGGCTTGTAGTTGGTGTTTACCATTCATTATTAATTATCAGAATAAATAGACGGAGTGTTTCATTTCACGTTGGTAAGGGGAACGAAGCGCGGGGAATCCCCTGTCAAAGAACATCGACTGACAACTATACCTATAGATATATAGATATTACATACAATATACACACATGTATACTTATATACGTCGCTTAACTAAAGCCGCAAAACTGCACGGGAATTGATCATAACAATAATAATTATATCGTTCCTCACGTTGTTTTATATACTAAGGAGGCGATATACTGTATTGGCTCAGCTTAATTCATTATTTGATATTTCTTTAAGGAGTAGAAACTATCCGACCAAAGAATAAATACGTATACCTAATTGCGTCGGAAGGCACACTCGACAAATATTTTCCTGAAATGAAAATCCAGGATAAATATAAAATAACTAAAGACATTAATTTTTCGAAATAATTATATCAAGCCCCTGAAAATACTGATCCAGAATAGAATCATTTCCAAAAACTATTATGCAGAGGTTTATTTTTAGTTAACATCGATGGTATATTTTATTCGAAAATCAGAATAGGAACGTAGTATAAACTTTTTTCAAATCGAACTCCTCCGATAAGACGATATTCCACTTTTTTTTTTTTTTTATCTATCTTTATGTGTATAGCTGTATACATATATACTTTTTGCGAAAGCTGCGTATAAAGAAGATGTAAGCCTTAGTTCAAAACTACCAATTCTTATCACTTGCAGACATCTCGTCGGGCTTTTCACCGATTGCGTTTTACTATTTTTATTATCTTAGCTTCTGACAAAAACAGAATTTAGCCATCGAACAGATTAGATCGGTTAGTTTCTTTCCTTCTTTATTTATTTTAATTGAAAACTTTTAATATTAGTTTCTTCCCATGAGTTCGGTACATTTTCGAAATATTTTTGGACTAGTAGCTATATGTCCTTGCAGGATTTGAAACGTTGAAGTTTTCACTCTATCCCTAGGACCCTAGTTTTTACAAACCTCCCCCAAAGGCCAAACGATTTATTAAGTCTATTAAGAAACTGCGAAACAGTTTTGATCGATAGGAAATGATTGGGGCGTACTGAATGGAATCTATAACCTCATGCAGGAACAGAAATGGTCCGTACAGCAGTGCTTGCAGCACTGCACCCTATACCTAAGGGGAAACACACAAAATTCTATACTTTTAGACCGTGGAATTAAGGGCTGTACAAAATGGCATGAAAAAGGGTCGATGGTTAAAAAAAAAAGAAATATTGTTAAGCTAAGAATTTAAAAGATTGGTATTTATTCATATAAATTTGGTGGTTTTGTAGTGAAAAATTTTTTGCGTTTATGTCTCCATATATAATACGAGCAGAAAATTGGGGTTCACAACCTCGACAGGTATATTTGTCACCAAATATATTCCTGCGGTATAGTTCACAATGTGATTAAGGAAAATTGCGTCAAGTTCAAGGGTCTCCGGAAAACAACGACCCTATTTTGTCCCTCTGGCGAGACGAGTCTCTGAAATTGTTCCTCTCGTAGTCGGTTTCATATTCCATATGCGACATGGGTAAAACCGTGAACATGAAGAGTCTGATTTAAGTAATATCCCATGTCTGTCTTCATGGTCTCATATTGTGCAACATCAGCGGCAAAAAAAAATGTCTATAATACTTAAATGCGAGGTAAAAATTTTTATTTTCCATTCGATTTATAATCGTAAACTCGAAGTGCAGTATAAGGTAACTTGATCTAAAACTTGGGGCCCCGGGTGTCAACTGTCGAGCTAGTGACCCCTTTCAATAAGAAAAATCACAGGAAATTGCGAAAATCTATTATTGCCTGGGCAACCATGCTCCCGATCTAGACTGCAGTAGGAGTCCTCGATTTGGGGTCACTATTTCCGAAATCAGATTAGCAGTTGAATTTATAGGGGCACTCTTGTCCCTTTCGGGTCACGCAGCTTCCCCTTATAGTCGTTGCTTCTTTGACCCGTTTGATCCCAGCTCTCTCGGCCTCTCCAATTCTTAGCTAAGACACGTCGAAGTCCGATAATTAATTTCAAGGTAAGAAAGCCCGTTTTTCTTATTCTAGACAAACAACGTCCACGGGCTTTCCGTCAAATAAATAATCAACGGAATTCTTGTATTGTTGTTTTTTTTTCTTTTTTTCTTTCTTTCTTTTCTTTTTCTTTCGAGAGTTAGGAATTCGCGGATTTAAACTCACGATAAGAATATCGTCGCATCTGAAGCTGAAGAAATGTACCGTGAAATTTAGAGTATCGACTTTTAGGTTCAGCTGGAGTTTTAGCTGTGATATATAGTGGTCCCAGCACTCGGCAGCACGCGGAGGTTTCTATAAACGAAAACGAATTCCCGATAGAGGTTTTAAGGACCTAATATGCATAGAAAGAGCCTTTGCCATTCTTTGGCACGCGCTCTGACTCTGGAGATCTTAATCTGTCTCTAGGGTGATGTCTGCAGGCTTTTGGATTAGAAAAGTTTCTTCGATGTCGGCTTACTAGGTCGCACCAACGTGTATAACCAGTACATACATATTATACACCCACCATCCTTATAGGTATAGATATACATATACATACCCTCGGAAATCGTGAGAGAAACTCCATTCAGAGAAATTTTACTTATCGAAATCACGCGCGAGCGTCGTTTCATTTTTTTTTTTTTTTTTTTTTTTTGAGGGGCAGGGGGGGGGACTGTATATAGGATACGAAATTTTCGTCTTTTTCTACTGCAAGAACCCAATACCTTATACAGTATATATATGCTATTGACTTGAGGGACCGACAGTTTTTTCTCTTCTTTTCACCCTCTTTTTTTCTTTTTCTATTTTCCTTTTTTCTTACCTCTGCCCTCGTGTTATATAGAGCGACGTTAACGAGGCGAGGCTAATTAACTACGAACCAAGTAAAAAGTGTCTCAAAAGAACGGAACGTGTTTTCTGCCGCATCGCGTATTTTCTGTCGGTAGTCTCTCTATATACCTATAATATCCTTTTCTAAATAATTGATTAAAAAATTTCTTATACGGAAAAGTTTTATTCCACTTCATACGTAAACTAAAAGTATAATACATATACATATATATTTATCTGTATCTAATTCAGTTATTATTATTATTATTATTGTTTTTTTCTTTATACTAAAAATTCAAAAATTATATAATAATAAATATTCTTCACACTGCAGGTGTTAATACGTCTATTCATAAAGCGAGTGTCGGAGCCAGTTGAATGTTAGCGTAATTCATTGCATGTAACACCGGCTCAACCTGCAGACTAACAAGTTGCTTGTAATTAATGTTTTTGCAAGCGCTCGTTCACGACGATGGGCCCACTGGGAGCGCTTTCTGTTTTGAGCTCGAGCTATTTGCCATAGCGTATAGCTATATCACATTTTCCCGCGCGTTTACGCACGCTTTTTTTTATTTTACAAGTATTCGTATTCATGTATATGTACGGAATAACATACCATACATTTACCAACATTTTACAGACGTACTTTACCTTGTCGGTCGCTATATATATACGCAAAGGTGTTCAAGGGGGTTTACGAGGGGGACTATACATCTATACGTTAAATGTTGCAGTTAATCTGCCGAGACAATTTAACGGCGTATAATTAACTCATCGATTTCATTCATTTATTTTTTTTTTCATTTTTTAATCCTCGAAAGTCAATTTTACTCTTTTCGTTACCCCTTTTTTTTTCAATTATTTTGTTTCTCTCTAATTTGATTCACTCGATTTTATTATTGTAGATGTATAACAATTTGTTATGAAGTGATGTGTAACAGTTTAGGGACACACCCTGGCTCGAAAATTATCACTATACGTATACGTATGAAACGTGATATTGAACAAACCGCAGTACGAAAGAGTCTGTACGATCGTGTATGTGTGTATATATATGTGTGAGCGGTAATATTAGGTTTATACTCTGGCATAATGGACAGTTTATTTTACACAAGTCTATATATCTATACTTAGGAGTAAAGCGGTTAACGACAATGTTGACGAGGTATAAAATTCAATATTCATAGCGTAAATTGTAAAAGCTCTGCATTACTTGCACTAGAGACGGTGCAACGGGTAGCTGACGTCTTGAGGAGGTGTTGACGACGTAATTATACCAAGCTTAAAGTTCGAGCTGTGCGCTAAATCCATATATAATAGTATAGGTGTATATATATAAGTCTGACTAAACAAACTCACGGAAAGCGATTAGAACAAAAACCGTTATTTTTTATGGCTGAGTATATGAGTATATGTAAAAATAGTTTTTCGAGCTGTTTGGTTTTCTTCATTTCACAACCTAGGAGTATATATATACGTAATTTAAAAAAGTAAATTCTAAGCTTCTAGATTTCAAGTTTTGGATATCTCTAAAGTTTCTTAGCAGTTGAATCCTGCAGTACCTACTAATTTCTAGAGAACATTGCACCGGGTCGTTTTCATATACCAAGATATAATTTTAGGGTGGCTTTGCGAATTACACTTCGGTGGATAAGTCAACCGCGATGTTAATTGCGCGGTTCAAAACTCGAGTGACTATAATACTGCAGCAAGAGCCTACCTAACCTATACACCTAGTCAAATGTCAAGTTTAACAATGATTTACGATCTCGTAACAGAATTGTTCGTAATAATCACGAGCTAGCAGTTTAGCGGAGATTTGTTCCTCACCTTGTCTTAAACTTTATGGAGAATTATAGCAAACTCGATGTAGAACTTTGAGCTAGACTGCACGTTTCTCACTTTTAAACTTGTTCACAAGAAAACTTATTGTTATGAAACTATTAGCACGCGCAACGAGTATGTATCTACATATGTATATACGTTCGTATGTTATAATACTACAGGAAAATAAAATCCATGATTCGATATACAAATTTGTTTAAACTGTTCAAGGCAACGGCTGCGTAACTATACCCAATGGAAAACCATCTCTGCAACTGACTGCTGCACCAAAACTTATGAGTGACGAAACTACCCTCGACTTTGCTCAGTTACTACGGTGGTAATCAACGGCTGATTTCCAATCTCAATAAACCCAGTAATGGACCAGTTACTGTCTAACAGATCCTCGTCCCTTCGACTAGCTGCAGCAGCTAGGGCAGCTGTTATATACGTCGCATACATACTGTAGATTTTATGCTCAGATGGTAAAAGCGAAAACGTAGATTCTGGAAAAAAAAATTTTTAACGTATTTTTATTTGAATTAATTATAAACTTTGCTGTTTAAACGAGTAAAAAAATTCATTTTCATATGATTCAATGGGGTTTTATGTAGTGTATAGTCTGGACTTTTTGCATTACAGGACATCAAACTCCGTTGTCACGTTCGATTTTTATCTGACAGTATAACTTGAGAAGACGACGCTGGTTGATACAGAATCGTAAAAAGGCGTTTGGCACTTTTATATATTCGGTAAAGGAAACGAGGTGACGCTGCAGGGTCAGTAAAACAGAATTTGGAAGACCCTGAGAGTTAGAAAATCCCATAATGTCGAGGTTATTTTATCGAAAAATAGGGAAGATATGATTTTATGGTTTATTATATCCAAACCTGCAAAGAATTTTTTCATTTTTTTATTGATTTTTTTCGTTTATTTCTTCAAAATTTTTAACTCCATTTTTCCATAGGGGAAAAATTTATTTATTTATCCTTTGGATAATCGGAAATATAAATAAATTTGACAGTGACTATAGGAGAGGGAAGGAAATCGTTTAACACGTCGCTGTCGATTAATTAATTTGTATTCAAAAGCCGCGTCCAGTTTTGGCTCACGTGTTTTTGACGATATCCCCAGCCAAACCGGACCAATTCGACTCTCCGATTCAGCTCGTTCGAAACACATACGTGTATATCAGAGAGGTAAAATTGCAGTCCAACGTACATTACATCTACATATGTGTGCCCCTGTTTACTCGCGATCCTGTGTAACCGTGCGATTGTGCTGGAAAGAGAGTTTCCACGCGGCGGTTTTCAAGCGCAAATATTACCTGTAGGGGTTGTCATTTTATTATCATCGTAATATTAATCTGAGGGTAGATATGAAAAAAAAAAGTAAAGAAGAAAAAAAAAACAAAAAAAAAAAAAAAAATTACAAAATAAACTTTTTCGACTAAACGCGTAAAACTTCAAAGTTTATTTGTTTTACTTTTACTCGATAATCTTTTTTTTTTTTTTTTCACAACTCCTACCCTTCCTTCCATCGTTGTATGTATATAGGTATACGCACTTATAGGTATACTTTATTGAAAAAATTTTCAACCTGAAATACGAGCTTGATTATATTTCTAATTCGACAGAAAATTAATTGCGAGGGAGCCGAGGCCACAGTGATTGGTGATTTTCATTTTATATTACCACCGTTTCTACTATATATCTAGTTTCATCCCCTCAACATCCTACTGTACCCTTACTGCCGAAGAAATGCGGCTAAGTAGCCTGAAGATTAGACGTTGCGCTAAGAGTCCTGCACTATTAATGGGATCTTGTTGCCATTTGATGACCCCGAGAGTCCAACCTGTCCCTAGACGTTAGTAGGAAGAAAAATGGGGCTTCGGATCATCTCAAAGCCTCGTAGACCCAAGGGGTCTTCAAAGAATGTCATTTCTAGGATTAGAACAAGTACCACCCTTGGCATTTGTTCACTACTAAGTATACCTATATCAGTTATATTGGTGATAGTAAACTTGCGTGTTCAAATAAAGCGAGTAATGAGATTTGTGATGAAATAACAACGGTATACGATGATAAGATAAAAAAAAAATTCGTATGATCGATTTGGCTATGAAAATGTTATAGTGAAAGGTTGTCGAAGTGAGTCAAAACTACAAAGCGAATTTCGGGGATCATCTGCAGTTGTGGAAAGATGCTAGATATAAGGTATATATGTGAACGAGGAATGGTGTTCCTTTAGGGTAGATATCGCTTTTTATTATTTTCCGAAACTCTTGGGTCATTCGTATTTCGGTCACGAACGTTATGCGGTTGTAACAAGACTGAGACGAGGTCCAACGAAATACGAAATCCGAATTATATGGGGATGGAACGTTTCGAAAAACATATACCAACCGAATTTTCTCTAGTGTTTACATACCCACGCAGATATTTTCATCGTTGTCCAGAAAAAAAAAAAAAAATAAAAACCTGAAACAAATACAATAGAATAACGAAAAATAATATCGTATGAATAAATTTCATATATCCCACGCAAGATTATTGGTATATTTAAAAATTTTCGCGTGGGCAATGAGAGGAAATGTCGATCTGCAGTTTAGCTTAAGACTTTTAAAGGCTTATATTACGTCTTGTCCTCGTTAAGGCCTGTCGGCAAACAAAACGAAGCGATTTTCAAGCTCTATTTAGATTTATTACTCGTTGTATTCAAAGTGCGAAGAGTCAACGGGGGTCGTTGGAAGAAGAGAAAATAGTATACAACTCGGATGATAACGTGACAATTTATTACGCCATTATAATGATCAAGAATTCCGCCCTTTGGACAACTTCCCTTTAGAAGAACTAACTCCTACTCCTATATTATATCATATACATATTATAAATGTATATATGTATACGTAGGTATATATATATATGGCATAAATTTTGGTTTTAAATTGGGCTGCAGTTCAAACTGTTAAACTTAATAATCGCGAATAATTCAATGGCTTATTCTTATCTCTATATTGATATTAATGACGGTACATATAGCCTTTCCAATTCCGGTTCATACAACAGCCCCTATATCTTGGTCCAGTCCAGGCTGTTTCAGTAACTTGTAGAACGCTACGTTTATGATGTACACATAGTCGTCGCGATTCTTTGACTAACTTAGTTGATCTCTGCTAATATAAAACTGTCAAGGGAAAAAGATGAACCAAAAAAAAAAAAAAAATTATAACGATGACAGATTACCGTGGTGTCACGAAGTTATGGTGGTTTAAGATTGGGTTTCTCATCTTGTCACTCTTATTTCAAACTCGTGAAAATTTTGAACGAGAAAATATTAAGACCTATGAAAAAATTTGTTTAAAAATTTCTTTTATTTTCAACTTTATTTTTACCAATCTCTTTTATCAAAGTTACATGTAATAATACAAAGTAATTGTTTAAATGCTCTCAGGTAAATTACTTGTCGTATAATTTTGTGTTTAAATTAATAGCTAGCGAAATTGAAAGAGCAAACAAATCGATTTTATGTAATCAAACATTGCAGAGACGTAGGTATTCTGTCTTTTGTATATCGTATAATGAATAGAGACGAGTCAGCCTGTGATAAGGAATCCTTCGTAAATCCTATGGCTATATAGAACCGTTAATCGTCTTTCAATATATATATTTCCTTTAGCAGGAAACAATAGGCGTGCAACCGCCAACCATTAGGTAATTAAAAGGGTGGCGGTTAAGGGCAAACGCAAACCGGCAAGGGCTTCGAGGGCGTCGAAGGATAACAAAACAACAACTAGATATTATTTAGAAGGGATACCGACTGCACGAGGGACCCAAGGGTTGGGAACGACTTGTTCTCTCGCGGCAGATTCAGTTCTGAAACCCCCTTTCCAACCTTACTTTACTTTCCCTTGCCTAACCCACCCCTAATTCAACTCTCCTCCACCTCTGGCAGGAACCAGAAAATTCTAACTCCGATAAATTATATTCTAGGCACGGAACACTGGTATGAGAGAGCAACAGGGACACCCTTAGTATGTGCTGCACCAAATGGCACTTTCATTGCACTTGTGCAGGAGACCAAGTTGCGTTATGCCGACCAGATTTACTTTTAGAATTTATCGTTTCTCTTTACTCTTCGCCAAGTTCGAATTTCTTCTTATCCTATACCCAGCTTCGCTCAACTCGCCCAACAAGTTGCCAACGAGTTTTTCACCACTGTACCTTGTTTCTGTTTTTCATTCTATTTTTTTTTTTTCCTTACAACCTGACACCGCAAAGCTGGCTAAAAGTCAAGTCGACTAATCGTATATAAGATAACACAATTGCCGTGGGATTACTCATTCTAGGTATAAAAGGGGCAAAAGCAATGTGAAAAACATCAAGATTACTTACAGATCGTTACAGCTTATACGTATTTCTGTTCATTGACCAAAAATGATTATTTCTGATTGTGCAGAAGTTTGACAAATCTTCAACTCTTTCAATTCGATACATGACAAATCGCGTAACGATGGATGTCTTTCCTCGATTTTGATGAAAATTTCAAAATAGGATTATTCATTTTTTTTCTCCGTTATAATTTAGGCATTTCTATTATACCAATAATACCCAAAGATGCTTAGCTTGTGATGAAGTTTGGGATTTTATTTTGTCTTTCCCAAAATTCATACGGTATATATTCATATATATCACCCTAGTCTATATTTAGAGCTTTTAAGCCTAAGGATACCGAGCATTCCCACATAATTACATAAGTGTGGTTTAACTCTGGGGCAATATATCAACGCTTCAAAACCAACTGTTTTCATAGATTTTCCCAGATCCGTAACAATCCTCTGCTACTATTAAACTTATGTGAAGTTAAGAATGCCTATATTTTCGCATTATCATCATGCATCCTATATCTGCTGTTTAGAAAACAAAACTAACTTGCTACATCTTAGCAAAATTGCTTTTAAATGTAAATTAAATTTTCATTGTATGTTTAGGTTTAGATTTTAAATTTCTTTTATATCTATAATGTGCTGAACTCTTAGTCCAAATGATTTTTCCGATCATAAGATTTTTCATTCTGAATCCCACGTTTTTATTCAGTTAGCATTTCGCGTACACGCAGGGTCAAACGTGTGGCTGACGTTATAGTAGTCGATCGTCACATATAATACTATATGGGTACCAATCTACACATGCTCAACACATATGTACAGATATATGTATAGAAGACACATATATATGTATATTTATGTGTGTATAAAGCCATGTTGGAGGAGAGACCCAGTGGGAAGCAGTTCTATTTTAATAGCAACGGCACACGTTGAGTACAATGGCAAACGGTCGACTAACAATAAGCCTCTTTGGTTTTTTACCTTTTTCCGATTTTCTTCTTCTCGTTTTCTCGTTTTGGTAGAAGATCTCGAAAGCTGGTAGTGAGAGTCACTGTTTTTTAGGTCTTGAAGTCGAGTTGACAGGTGCCTCGGACAGTTAACAGTTGAAAGTGCGATTCGAGGGTAAAAACATGATAAATAAAAAATATAGAGAAAATATCGCTTGATACTTTCTTTCTTTTTTTTTTCGCAAGAAAAAGGAAAAGAATTAGAAGAAAAACGAAAAAGGTAAAGAAGCAAAATAAAAAAAAAAAAAAAAAAAAACATTGGAAAAACTTTTCGCCTGAAAAGTTTTACCAAAGTTTTTTTCGTTTTACTTTTCTTTTCTTTTTATCTTTCCAACTATAGGTATAGTATCTCTACTTCAAATCCGACGGCACAACGCGATTCGCTTCGCAACAAACTTATTATAGTTAGCATTTTATTCTTCCGAATTCATATAACCTATAAAAGCCATATTCTCAAACTAAAACTATATTTCTTAACTCGTTATATACACGATTGTATTGTACATACATACATACATACATACATATAAACATAGAATTTTAGTCAAGAAATATAATACCTAACCTACCCCACGTTAGAATCTGGTATTTAACGTCATCTGCACTATTATACCTACTATACGATACATGGTTTTCATCGTTTGTTTATAGGTTAAGGGATCGATCGATCTATCGAGTGAAAAGCACCCTAATGATCATCACAATAGGAAGTAACAAGCTGGGATTGTAAAGTGTGAATAGCTTAACCGCTTATTCAGTATAATATATATATATATATATATAGATTCAATGAAATAGAAAATCTGATCATATATATTATAGTTAATGGAAAATTTATTTTATTTTCTGTTTAATATAAAATAATTTCATAAAGAATATAAAACTTTAGTAATTCGTATATATGTTTATTATGTACATACACGTTTAATTAATTAACTTAAATGTTAATTCAACTATTATAAATGTTGTTGCGGATATTATAACGATGACAGATGGAGAGGGGGTATAGTTTAAATATATATGACGCGTTAAGACTTTAGGGGAATAAATTTTCCGATTCGTTAAATTTCCTCGAATATTTTACTATACATATACCTATACTACCTATCACATATAAGTCGAGCTTGCGTGGTGAATGAATGACGTCACGGGGGTGATACGATATGGTGGGGGAAGATACGACCGAGAGGATGGTGGAGCAAATCTGCCCTCGCAGTCGAGCGCGAAGCGCCATATGCGTTGGTCCATTTATCAAGTGTCGTACAAAGGCTAATAATTGTGTTGGACACGTGCTATTATATGTATATATATATATATATATATACGTTCAAAGTAACACACGCGCGGCTAACCAAATGTCATTTTTAAAAACTTTCTGATGCTAAAAAATTGGATAGTTTCAAAATCGCGATAAATAAAAGAAAAATTATACAAAAAAAAAAAAAGAAACAATGTGAAGAAAAATTAATCGTTAATATTGTGTTAATAAATATTTATCTAAATTGTCGAATGTTGACATGCAGAAAGAGTAATCGTGGCAATAGAAACTGTAAAATTTTGACTCGAACGATAAGGACGAAAATATATTTATATTTGAATAAAACTTTTATCGCACTAAGTTCCCGCGCAGCGATTTATCTGTGTTGAAGGAAAAAGAGAGAGAGACAACGAGAATCGAGAGAGAGAGAGAAAAAATCGCAGAGTATATCGCAGGAGTACAGCAAAACGTGCAAAATGGAATCAAAGAGAAAAGGATATTATTAGAAAAGGTATGTTTTTTTTTGTTATTTTGAAAAAATTTATACACGGTATACATTATGGGTATACCCAATTAGTTTAAATCCCGTTTCAACTCTTGCACAGCTTAGTTAATGAATGTACCCCATATTTGAAATTAATTACTATATTTACTGTTAATTCAATGCAATCAACACCACCAACGATATTATACCTGTATGTATGTACATAGATTATAGATATAAACGCGTAAAAGCTGTCGAGATTTAAATAAATTTATATACAACGTACTTTGGTTATATATATGGTTTAACATTGCAGATAGAAATTTAGGTCAAAAATATTTATACACATCGTATAGGTAAGGTATAATGTACTTTGTAGTTGAATAATTCTAAGTGAAGATGAAACGCTGTTATATGTATTTGTATTACATATGTAATGATAGCTTTGAATCGTAAAACAAGGTGAGAAATTCGGCTCGTAATTATAATTTTAAAAATGGTTATTGGATTCGATAATAATATAATCGTATAGAGATATATGTATATAACGGTCAGATTCCGCGCAGCAATTATTCATCCGGTAATTTAGCAATGGCTGATTTAGAGAGATATATCGAGAGTAGTAAATATATACATAGATAAATTCGTATATATATATACCTATAAAGCAAGTATAGTATGTACATATACATACCTGATCAAAACGAGGGAGAAATTTGAACAATTATTATAGTGATTTACAAATTTCCCAACGGACGGTTATATAGAATAGACTAAAGTCGTTAAGCTTCGCGGTGGTAGCAATCGAAGCTTAAAAAGTAAGAAAAAAAAGTTTGATATTTATTTCAGCTCGTTAAGCGCATTTCCTACAGCGAAGGAAAAGTAAGAAATAATAAAAAAAAATAAAAAAAAATAAAAGAATTGTAACAAAAATGGGAATTATCGGACTTTGAATCCCGCAGATGCGATTTATTTTTTTATTTTTTTATTTTTTTTAGAGCTTGTATACCTACATATTTCCATGTATATAATATCTAGTACTCATGTGCCTGGTTGCGTGTCGGACCGTGTGTTATACTTTCGTTTTATGGTGACACTTGCTGCGATGCATCAGAGCTGTCAAAACTCACGCTGATACCAGAGGGCGAGAGAAAAGCTGGGCTTTGAAACATATTAGTAATTTTGACGTGGACAAATATCCGTAACTGCAATCCTCGGTATATATAACAGGTGCGACTTATGACTTGTAATTAATAAGCTTCCATGAATTGGCTAATTGGTCGACAGCTAGTTAGACAATTATCAATGGACAATCCCTTCTCTATGTCTCTGCTTTCCTTTCGTCTCCCAATTTCGCTCTATCTGAACTGTCTGAACTGTCCAAACTGTCTCACTTTGAGAAGGTTTGAGAAGGGTCTCAACCTCGATGATGATACCGCTCGTGAACTCGCGTAATGTCTTCGAATGGGTTTCGCGAATATAAGGACAACCCTCAGTCATCACGCCCGGACCCATGGAAAACACATTGTGTACCATACCTACTCCCATGGGTTTATTGCGACATGAGGATATAAAGTACGGGATATATCATGAAATATTTTTAAAACCGTCTCCCCTCACCCCCTGTCGACGCTGAGGGCCTTCGCCGTTCTGAAACTAGGTGTAAATCTAGTTACACTCCGATATTACTCCATCGAGAAATTCTGTTGATATATATAAATCGATGAAAATCAAATTTGTTCCTGAACAGTAATGAGTTTCACGATCGTTCCAAACACCGCGGAGCTTAAAACGCGTGATTAACTATTATGGTGGAACTTTATATGCGTGTTATGCAATTCGCAATATTTTGCCATTAATTTGGGGTGCAAAATTCTTTTTTATTTTTTCAGAGAGAGAGAGAGAGAGAGAAAGAGAGAGAGAGTTGTGATTGCAAATGCGGTTTCTATTTATACAGTAAATATATAATAACTATACAGTATGATTTTATTGTTGTTGTTATTAGTAACAAGTAAATGAATCAATATCAGTAATTCAGCCTAATCAAACTTTGAATATACGAAGCAACAAATTGAATTTCTATGGTAAATATAATTAACTGAATTATCACAATGTCTCCGCTGAGCGAGTTGATTTGATTAGTCGATTGAAACGAATATATAATCACTGCTTTATGAGAAGATAATTTCATTGTGACTCGTCAGTAAACTATAGGTATAGAGAGAAAAAGAGAGAGAGAGATAGAGAAAAGAGGAGACCTGTAGCCTTAGCTTTTCCTTTATCCTTTTTCCCTTTTCCTTCTTCCTTTTTCCTTCATATTATTATCTTTATTAAACAGACTGACGCGCGGTGTTGGCCAAGTGGAAAATGAATCGGTTCAGCAACAGTCGCAAGAGCTCTCTCCTCAAAGTTCCCTCTGCAGTCAGTTGAACCTTGATACCAAGTTATACGACGTGAGGCATCTGAGATTAACGAATTAACGATTATCGGAGTCGTATAGTTGTTGGAAATTGACTGATTATTTATAATGATTTTGTTCCTGTCGTAAATCTCGAGTAACTATATAGAAGACCACTCGGCAAATCATTCTCTATTTCCCTCTCTAGATACTTACGTACATACGTACGTACATACTCGAGTCACTAATTCGTCGTGACTCTGACATTAGTTTAAATACTTCATGTCAAGATCGATTACAAGTCAAGTGCTGAACATCCTTCAATTGAAAAGATCTACTAGCTAACTTATAAATAACAATCATATACGTAAGTTTGTATAATGAAGACTTTCCTCGAGTTTAAATTGTTGCAAAAATTATTCTTATGGATTGAAAATGACGGTTATTAAATTCTTAAATTTTCCGTTAAAATGAAGAAATAACGCGAACACACATATGATCATTAAAGTTAAATTTTCGAGGATCGTGTCATTTGATCGTTTGTCTGAATCGAGACTAACGTCTCATCGTTTAGAAGCGCAAAACGATCGAAACTTTAGTTCAGGTTCGCTGGCAATGCGGTTATTTTAAGCAATTGTTAAGTGCCTTTCTTGCCACGTTGAAGACACATTTACACTCGGCTGTCCCAACAAACATGACACGGTTCATCTGACTGGTAAAACCGCAGCTCATCCCCATATATATCTTTGTGTTGTGTAAGTTTCGATGGGGTGATAAAAATTTTATACGATTAACCACGCAGCTCGTGATATTCCTTTTTAGTTTCATACACGTTTGACGATTAAACTTTTACTTTTGAGAGATATAGAAACGATCAGTTTTAAAGATATCTTCTTGTGGTACGTTTATCAGAATTTAATTGTGAGATATGTATGTATGTGTGTAACGTGTGTATACGTATTTTATCTATATACAATTTTTGTACATATAATAAGAAGAAAATTGAAAATTCGTATAGAGTAAATGAAAACTATTCGCAATAGGTATGTTACCTACTTCGTGGCTATTGGCATTTTTCGCAATTTTCCAACCTCCGCAAGTCCTTTTATAATCAATTGTACTGCCTCTCGTGCACGAAGCACATTGAAAAGTTGGCAACGATCGTCTAGCGTGGCACGCCAGAGCAGCAGAAAAATCCTCAACAAATCTTCGCTGCTAATGCCCGCAAAAAGCTTTGGCGATTCGGAAAAAAAAACACACACACGAAAAAAAAAAACGAGAAAAAAAAAAAAAAAACGGAAAACAATTATAGGAAACATGCGGCCGCGCGGTTGTGGCGAAACGCTACTGGACGGTCCACCGGTTCACCTCGTATAAGAGTGACCGTGAGAGATGGTTAACAAAGATTCCTAAAAAAAAAAGGACGAAAAAAGAAAAAAAATTTACCCGGTTTTTCTTTCATTTCTTTTTCTTACACTCATATAGTTGTAAGACCAGAGACATAGAAAATTTTTCTAACAAGATAAAAGAGCATCGACAACCCTAAGAAACTAGTACAACGTTTCGGTATAAAAAGTTATCGTATTATAAGGGTAAAAACGCGGTACAATATTTGAGAGCAAAAAAACGAAATAAAAGGAAAGGGAAAAACCGAGTGAGTTGGTTTTAGAGTAACGTACGGTTTGAAACTGGAGGGAATTCCGTCGAACACCAACGGGAATGGACCTCAGAGCTTGTATAGATCATGTATGTGCGTTTTACACTCGAGTATATAATACATTGTAAATTTATAAGCTTTTGCGGTACAGGTTCCGCATGTTGAATCAGAGGCGTACCTATCCTATATACCGTATGTATGTACATACATACATATACCTACAGGAAAGTGGAAAGTTGAGAAGTTTTCCCAGATCCTGATATACCCGGCAGCAAAACGATGAGAATACGTGTTAGTATATATATACATACATATATATATATATATATATATATATATATATATATATATATATATATATATATATATATCCGGGTAAATTCCTTGGGGATAAAACAAAGGATAATCAGGTTACTTTTTATTCCTGAGACACGCAGCGACGCGGACGCGGATACGGACCCCGCGACCACCCCCGGGATAAAAGGAGTTTCTCTTTTCTTATATACTCTTTAAGGATTCTTCAGATGAGCAGCAGCAGCAGCAACACTCCTACTTCGAATTCCAAATTAGGCCACAATAATCCTCCCTCCCTCCCTCTCTCCCTAACTGCTGCAGCCTCTTAATTCTCTGCTCGAGGAATACCTAATTCCGATCTGTTTTTACCTCGGTAAGTTTGTCCCTTGTTTAGGGAAATTAACGCCGATCAACAGTCTGTTGAAGTTCCATTTGATTCTTATACTTGATTCAAACAGTTCCGATGATTGTAAATTCTGATAAAGAAATTCAGTAATTATATCCAGAAAAAAAAAAGAAAAAAAAAATAAACAAATCTGATCATCCCCTATACATGACCGAGGTCAACTAGTCGCTAATGAAATACAAGTCTGGGCTACTAGTAGCGGAGCAAAATCTGCCACTCCCTTCTAATTTAGGTGGGGAGAAAGTTGGAACACGGAAAAGGCGATCTGGACAGAAAAGAATGAGCAAAACAAGCCACGAATAAGAAAGTAACAAAACAAAAAAGAAAAAAAAAAATTGAGGAAATAGAAAGAAAGAAAGGTCGAGGTGTACCATGCGAGGGGCGGAAACCGATTAAGAACAAAGAAATACCCGTACCTACCCGTTTGAGTCATCGAAACTGTTGTGCTACAGTCTTTGACTATTTTCTGCAACAGTACAGGGATTTTGGTATATAGGTACGTGATGTGAGATGGAAGCCAACTACTCGCGTTGCACATTTTGCTCACCGTTGTTTCGCAGGTCGACATTTTCACCGTCACATTCTCTGCACTTCTATATCCGGCCAGGCGAAAGCTTCTCTTTTGGATGCGATACTGCACATACGTGTCAAGCAATCTAGGTACATACATACATTGGTGATGTTGCAGTAAGCGAGCTTGTTAATCATCCATCTCTATATACCTACCCTACTTCGAGATTCTGTCTCGACAGCGCGACATCACCTGCACGTCTTTCAATTTATGGCACCTATCTTTTTCGGACATTATAATCCGACCTTAGATTGATCGTTAATTCCGTCTAAATTTAACTGCAACTCTTGTCATGATTTTTAGTACCTTCAGACTTCAGAATTCCGATTCTTCTAAAGAGTTTGGGGAGATTTCTTTTCGGTATATTTTCTCTTATCTAATTCGAAGGCGAATTTTACATCACTGCACCTGCGGATCATATTGACAAATGTCATTCGCCCTGTGACGATTTTTAAATTCTGTCAAACTGGGATCATTCTTTCGCTCATGTCAATCACCTCGTACATATCTCTTCACTTCCAAATCACCATGGTTCAGGAATATTTTATCACTTGGGCCACGCGCACCTGTATCTACCGATAGCACAGCTCGTGCCTTTGTTGATAAAGATTTTGGGATGTCGTGGTGTCTTTCACCCTTGACGTAATGGATTTGGGAATATTATTCGATGTATGTAATATGTACACGCATCTGGAAAATATATTCGTCGGTTTTATTTATGTATTTATTTATTTATTTATTTGGAAATAGATCAATAAATGGAAAATCAACAATTTTTACCGTGAAAATATGATAGCCTTCGGCGATAGGCGGTGAAACATGTTGAAAAAACGTTCTTACTGTCCGTAGATAGAAATTTATGGAATTAAGTTCACCTAATTCGATAAACTTTTTCATCGTAGTTATTATAATCATGAAAACATGAAACTTGGTAAAACCTCAACGCTACACGGAGTATAAATTCACGAGAAAATGTATCGCGGGTGTTTTCACGGTGAAGTCTGGATAATATCTTCAAGACTGTTAATTATTAATAATTAGACTTATAAAAGAGTTTTTATTCGCATGTTACCTACTCTGAAAAAATTAAAATCGATAAATAAAAAGTAAATTTTATAATCCAACAGGTCTTATCATCCTCTTAAAACCCACAGTCTCTTTACCGGGGGTGGAGTATCGTCGTCTCTACGAAGGCAACGGACGTTTGTATAGGAGCTATTCGGTGTATCAAGATGAAGAAGAAGACATCCTGAAGGAGTTAATCACCCCGATCCGCGATAATCGCGGTGCTATATCCAAAGATGAAATGCGACGTCTTACTTAGCTTGTGTTTTCTGTTACCTTTGGTAACTGATGTCTGCTGGGGTTTAATTCATGCAAAAGGTTTGTGGAAAAACATCATGATATTTTCTTTCCATTAACAAAATATATATATATTTTTTTTAACATCTGAATTATTTCTACAATATAATTAACAGAAAAGGGTTTTACGCACTTTCTCTCTCTCTCTCTCACTCACTCTCTCTCTTTCTCAATTAACTTATGTCAATCAATTAGCCCCTCTAGGATAGGAATTATAAATGTTTTCGACAGAGGGATAATGCGAAAAGGGTTGAAAACAACTTAAGTATGTATTACATATACATACATAATAATCAACCGTTACTTTCTCGAATAGCCTGGAGTCAATTAAGAATAAGTCGCAGCTTGTTATAGTTAAAGTTACGTTATCGTTATCTCAGCGGCATTTGTACAACTGTGACATGTTACAAATGACAATTCTACTGGAGGCGTCAGTCTACTGCATTTCCATACCCACTACCGTTATACTTCTTCAGTATATTATTATACTATCGTTCTCTTTGAACTGTGTACAAAGAAATAACTCACAATCAGTATGTAACAACGTTTTTCCTCTTCCATGATGCCAATGGAAAGTAGTGCATGCCTCCGCATACGAGCAGGCTCATTCATTACATACTTCGAGTGACTCCTCAGCGACTACGCAACCTTTCCTACCGGACTTTACGCCGTTGGGGTGACGATATGAATATTCATTCATTATATTATACCTATACCTATACTACACTCGTTGTAGAAAATGAAAAAAAAATAAATAAAAAACAATATTTCAGCTTTCAAATACCCATCAGCATACTTCTCTTCATTATAATATTAGGGGTGCAATAATTCACGGGCAAAAAAAATTGACTTTAATTTGATGTTTTTGATGATAACCCAAAACCGAGCGGGCGGATCTTTTTATTTTTTATTTATCAGGACCTCAAGATTTGTGGCATGTGTGTATAGGTATAGTGTTTGAGTACTTGCAGTAGGAATCGTATTCTTGACAACGGCAAAAGTCCATTTCTTCAACAATGAACTATTACCATACGCGGCTGCTGCTTGTGCTGCAGAGTCGTAAAAGTATAACAGAGATTTGAGCCCCGCAAAGAAAGAGTCTCTTCTCTTCATATCCCCACCCTCAGTGTCAAAGGGATTTAACTTTACTCAACGAGAAGTATAAACTCGGATCGAACTTTATGGAGAAGAAGGAAAAAGACTGTATCATAATTCTACGTTTACCTACAATGAAATGAACGATAATAATAGGAAATCGTGATAATGAGCATTCCCAATATGTGTCTTGAAAATTCGATCTTCACCTTTTTTGTTCAGCAAGTTTTGGCTCAATTCATTGAAATTGATTAGAATGATGAAAGGAAATCTGAAATCTACGCCCTTTGGATTCTACGTTGTCTAGGATCACGTATGGGACTCCGTGAGTCACTATAAACTTGTATAAAGTAGCATAATATATCTAAAAAGAGAAGTGAGGTTAGAATAATGTCTATTTTTCATACAAGGTACAGTAAAGCTTGAGAGCCCATAAGAATAGTTGATATTTTCCCCCGCTGTTTGAGTGTCAGATTAATGATTTACTACAGATCGACGAAAAACTCGTATAATTATATCTCCATGGGTGCGACTAATGCATAATACGATCTTCCGAGTGATTATAAACCGTATATAGGTACGTTACGCCCGTAAGTATATATAGTACCCAGTATTTAAAAAAAACTGTTTTGTACTACTTCGACGCGGGTCTTAATTATGCGGATATCTTGACGGGCGAGAAGAGAACGTGGTTATATATTCTCGCCACTCCATTGACGATAATATACCTATACAGGTTTCGATCCTATACCTATACCTATAATAATTACTGATTTGCATTAATGTGTAATTAAAAATTGGTTATTCTTACAACGATGATGGTGCTGCACTCTTAAATTAAAAATTTTATACCAGCGCGACGATATATAAGAGTATAACGTTCTAGGTATCTATATTATAGGTTATATGTGTGTATAATAGGATTAAAAATATATGTAGATGTAGAAGTTTGATATTAAGACCGGATTATTATTATATGCGACCAGCATGGTGAGTATTCTGCGGATTTATACTTTTTTCATACTGTACATACATACATACATACATACATATCGTAAAGAGTAATTAATTAATTTCTCGTTTATTTCAAACGAATATTAAACCTTTGATGGTATTTACTTGTAAAGAGATGAATATACGATGAATTTATTACGATAAATACGCGAGTCCAATATTCCACGATTGATTATATTTGCATCAAAGTTTACAAGTTTTATATGTATACAGGCTCTTGCTTGCTGCAGCTATAACTACTGAGTACTACGAATATATGATATAACCTATGATGAATATTTATCCATACGATTCTATTGAATGTAGGTTGTATAACAAACGATAATATAAGTCATAATAAAAACTCATCAAATAATCGACAATATTTAGTCGGAAAAACAAACGAGTAGTTAATCTATGATTTTTGTTTTGACAAGAAAAAAAAAAATAGAAATTTTAAGACTGACCAATCACAAGAGCAGAGTGGCGCAGTGGAAGCGTGCTGGGCCCATAACCCAGAGGTCCGTGGATCGAAACCACGCTCTGCTAAGATATTTTTTTTCACCCTATAATAGCGTGGTTTAATATAGGTAGAGAGTTGATTCACACGAGGTATGAAATTCGTTGAGAATTCTATTCTAAATTATTTATAATTATTGTCATTTACATTTTTACACGAAGTAGCGAACTTTATCACTTGATGTCATTATGCGGTATCGGCTATTTTCTCATGCAAGTGCACTATAGTAATTTAATCCTTATAATTATATAACGGGTGATTTGTTAACGTAAAAATTAGTTTATCTATACTTTTCTATCCGCATAAAGTAAAATCCTCATATCTCATGATATATTCCAGTCCGAATTAGATGTGTAATAAAAATTTTGTTTAAATCGTTAATAAATTGACTTACTAAATTATTGTGATTCAATAATCTCTGCAGTACCTACCTTCTCGAGTAGAATGAAGAAAATAAAAATATATCTATACATGAATAATAATAAAAAAAAAAAAAAACAGAAAAAAATGCTTTATGGACTTGGTGTTCTTCGTCTATATCGTTCGGTGACGAAGAGCTACAAAGCTAATGGACTTCTCGGTTGTAGTAGAAAACTTTTTCACCCGACCCTTCAGACCCTTTTCTTCTTTAAGCCTGGGCTATCTTAAATGCCGAAAAACAATAAAAATTGCCATAAAATCAGTCACGACTCACGGACTAAAGACTACCACCACCACCATCTCTACAGTATAATAGGTATAGGTATATCTTATCTGAACTCTTTGCCTGCAGTAGGTAGGTATATACCTATACCTATATAGGTATAGTTAGTTTATTAGAAAAGTTTAAATATTTCGCTTACAGATTTCTTTTCCAAATGGGGTTGCAGCGTGGCGTTGTTAAAAGTGTTGAACGAGGTTTCCAACACTCTTAATTCTTCAGTAGTAAATAGGTATAGAGTATATAGCTACGCGATGTACAGAACTGGTAGAACGGCATGGGGGGGGATGGGGGGGGGGGCTATGGGAGATAAGACAATTAAATTAAGTTTCAACGGAATGCAATTAAAGCGGGGAGCGTTAATTTTCTAAATTAAGTCTTTTCCTTGAACGCAGAATCCTTATTGTGTATGTGTGTGTTTTTTTTTTTTTTTTTTTT
Source organism: Macrophya annulata (assembly GCA_963924015.1). Lineage (NCBI taxonomy): Eukaryota > Metazoa > Arthropoda > Insecta > Hymenoptera > Tenthredinidae > Macrophya > Macrophya annulata. The sequence goes on from OZ001262.1 coordinate 7,460,988, forward strand.
TTTTATTTCTTTCAAAGCTTGTAGAAAACTTTAGATATTTTTTCTTAAATTCTAAAAAACAGTTAACTGTATTTCTCCTTAATTTATATATTCTAAAACTAAAATGTCGTAAATATTATATAAACGGAACCCGCATGCATGAAGTACAAATATTTATCTTAGGTTCTGCGTGAACTGTCAACCGATGTTAAGACTATAACGTTTTCGTTTTTCTCCTAGCTCTGAAAATCTTTTGATTTTTTTTTTCCAACTACGTATGTATAAGTCCTGTTCATTACCCCGGCACAGAAAACTATAACAATTTATAACTAAAACCGTAATACAGTGTATACAAAAGAACCCCGCAACGTTATATAATAATCATGATACGTTTCATAGAGAACTAAATTCATTTAAGAAAAAAAAAATAAATGAGTAAAAATATTCCCTCGATATGGGTGGCTATCTTATAGATTAATTTTTAATTTTAAATCACCGCAGACGCTTTAACAAGCAAACTTTCTATATTAATAATTACTATCGCTATCGTATGACCGTTTTTTTTTTTTTTTTTTTTCTTCGTGTCTTTTTTCTTTCGTTTTTTTATCTCCACTATCACGGACTTAACACGTCGACTTGTTCAAGCCGCGTGAGTGTATAAGACGACGAAGACTATAATAAACGAACGATACATAATTCAAATTAATTATAATTCAAGTAAGATTAAAAAACTCAGTTATATATGTATGTATGTACATACGTATATACCTATATCGTATATGTATATATAGTATAGTATACTTCGTTACTTGGGTAGTATAATAAATTCATAATATATAAACGCTCAACTATACTATGTATTAAAAGGCGAGAAAATTCAAATCATTATGACAAACGTTGCTGATTATATATACATATACATAGATATATAAGTATGTATGTATAACTACGAAAACCGGCTTTTCGTCACGTGCGAGTTTACCTCGTCAAAGATATCTGCCACATGGCCCGAGGATCTTTAGAGATAATCGCATCTATATTTACGATCTCTCTTCTCTGTAGGGGTTCTTCTACATAGTATAATGCATATCCTACTTCTTGGATCTAGCCAAGCTACGTACAGATGTGATATACGTTTAATATACTACATACATACATATGTATGTACATATATACACGTACACTTCACTATATACATATGTAAACTAGTGAAGTGCACTGTGACCTGTGTGCCTTAGGATTTATATATACATATATACAGTTATATGAATATACAAGACTTTACACTGTTAAATACTCATATGAAACATATATGTATATGAAGACGAGTTTGTGGATCGTTTGTAGCTCGTTGTCATCTCGTTGCCTAGCCGTTACTTCATACTTTATACTCGTATGTAACGGCGACTATACATATATATAAGTCGGATGACAGGTCTTTCATCTAAAATCTAAATTAACGTGATAATTACTAAAACAGCTAAGTTGGATTGAATAATCGTTAAAATTTATCGGCTAAGCCTGCATTTCACATACTCAAACACTCATATATGTACACATTTATTTATTAATGCACAGATATATCATATCATCTACGTGATTATTCAGACAGTCATGTGCACACATATACATACATACATATAAGTATAAGTATATATGTACGGTATGTAACATTTTGAAGTATAGTGTAACTATACTTCAACTGACGTGGAATCATATGAGAATTGCAGCCCTTGCACATGGTGCAACTAACGCCCTAAGGCCTAAGGCACCAGGATCGCGATCCTTGACAACGTTTTAGTACAACAAGAGATTTTTTTTAACGCGATGTTACAGCTGTTCTCGCATTTGTATGCTGCACTTATAAAGATAAACCCACTTTTCGGTTGTTTTTGTTTTTTTATTTTTTTTATTATACACTTTTTATTTATTTCAATTAATTTTTTTCATTAATTCAGCACTTCGAATTCAAAAAGCGATAAATTCGTTCATCTTATCGTGTTTAGATAATAAAAAAAAAAAGAAACATTCAACACTATCTATATTATATCTGTGATATCTACTCGCTGAAAACGATGAGAGTAATTGTTACAATTTAATAGAAGATAAATTATTGAAGATATAATTGAAATTTCAAAACAATTAACAAAATTGAAAGCAGACGTTTATCTACTTTCAATTGTACAACAGAAGTAAGCTTTCAATATCATAATTCATGCTGTGAGAACCTATACATACCTATATCCATATTCGTTTCCCAAAAAGAAGATTCCTAAAATTAGGTCAAATTTCTAGAATCTGCTAAGTTGCGTAGATTTTGATATTATTATTTATTCGTAGTTCTAAATCGATTTTTAGTGGTTTTAAATCACGTTTCTCATATATTATATACACATACCTACAGACCATTGAGCGTGACGTCGCGTGGACCACTCCAATCGAATTGACTGCATCAATGCCAATTAATTAGTTGGTAAACCGTATAGAGGCAGTAGGTTCCGCCTGCCATTCTGTCCTCGGTCCGTCAGTGGGTAGTTTAATTTAATTAATTGATAGCACAAAGTTACGCTAAATAAATAACTGACTTTACACTGTATATATGTATATACCTATACTATCTAACGTATATACATATATATATATGTATACTATACTGTCACAGGGATAAAGTTTCAGTCGTAGTTTGTACGACAGAACTGTCCTTTTCGGCACATATATGTATATACATAGGTATATACATATACCTATATCCTATGTAGACTTTCTATCTCCGCACCAAATTATCGGCGTGTTGGTCCTAGATAGTTACAGTCCTAGTTCTGTCTCTGCTTCTAATAGGATATGGTATATATAGATATTTAGATACATATATACCAACACCTATGTACATATGTGTCTAGTAAATAGCTATTCGACAGATGGATAGCCCTCTCGAAGTTGCTCTCGAACTTGTTAGCCGAGTTCGAAGTGTATTGGTAACAAGCCACAGACCCCAAGAATCCCGATTCCGTAATTTGCACCTGTGCCTTAGCTTAGCTGATCGTGTTAAAGTTAATTAAATGGCCGATGGGATGTTCGTGTTTGTATAGATTTGCCGACTGAATGAATTTTGGGTAAATGGACGCGAAATTTAAGAAATCCTGATTTTTTTTTCCTCAAAAGTATTTTCTTGATTAACATTCATAATTCATTATTTATATAATATTATATGAAATTATCTTTATAGATAGGTATGCATTTTTGCATATACCTATATGTATACATCATACGTATGTGGGTACCATAGATTTTTTTTTTATTTTATTTTATTTTTTTCCGAAAATAATAAAAATAGTAATAATAAAATCTCTTAAAAATGCAGAGCACGTTCTCGTTATGATTGTTGGGGTGCGTCGAGCGGGGGATGCGCTCGGCTACATACTCGGAAAAGAGGTACTCGAGGGTGAGCGAGACAGACGCCATATTGCGCCCCAAAGACATCGGATTGTTGTTATAAGTCCACCCGTGCTTCAAACGTTCTCCCTTACACGACGGTGCATACGTTATTACATGCTCGAGAATCATACCTTTCCTCACTTTATACAAGATAAAAAAAAAAAAAGTTGCGAATGACCTACACAAAAAAAATTTTGAAAATGCCAAATATACTAATCGAAATTTGATAAAACTCTCAATTTTTCAGCTTGCAACCGGACTGTAAGGACTTCGGTCGGGTGGATTCGTTGGACAGGACGAATGGGACGATGTGTGGTCAGGATTAGAGCCCCGCTCAGGGATCCTCAGGTATGAATAATAATTTTTCAAACATTCATATTTTTGGTGTTCATCATTTTCATTTAAAGAGATGTTTAATATTGTAGTCATGTTAATGACGTCTTACTGCTGATCCTTACCTCTTGTTCTTAGATAGTTTTTATTTTATATTTTATTAGGTGGTCGAGTTGAGGATTCGACGTCTTCAAGTTGGAACTCTTCGTGATTCAATATGCGAAGGAGCTTATGTACAATTTTCAGACGGAATTGAAGATCTGGAAGACGACGTAGGAAGATACTGCGGACACGTGACCGGGAATGTAACTAGGTAAGTAATTAATTAACATACTCATAAAATTTTTACAAAATGAATAATTTCGATTTTTTGTAAAAAGACTTCAAGCTACAAAAAATTAAAACCCATTTCAGACTCTTCCTTAGAAAAGGTCCAGAATTGAGTATCGTTATGGATTCGGACACAAAATTTGCCGCAGAAAATCCGGTAATATTTTCAGCTCAATTTTCTGTACTTCCGGCACGTTTGGCCATTGAAAGACATGGAGGATCGCTTCCTTCGGCTGCTGAATGTTCGTTGGATTGTTCGAACCAGAATTATCAACGACAATGTAGAATAACATCTCCAGGATTTCCAGGGATTTATCCTAGAGGAATGAGGTGCAGAATTTCGTTGGAGTCAACTGCGGGAAGATTTAAAATCGGCGGTGTTAATGAGGATGTTTTTAATCTGATGAATTACACGGTCCAAGATGGTTGCAGGACGGAAAACTGCGAAGATCATGTCGAGGAGGATATCAACATGAGGAATCGTCCTGATACGGAGGAATTGAGTGTTTTGGAAAAAACTAGACACGCGAGAAATTCACCGAACTTTGACTACCGATTCGACGAAGATGATGAAATGATAATTATTGGGAGCGACGTTAAACAGAGGAGAATCAAAGCTAGGGAAAGAAAACTTAATAAAGATAATAACGAAGGTCATCAGGTCGGAGATAATCGATCGGGGAAACGGAGAAAATCAAAGAATAAAACCCACCGCAAAGAAGAAGAAGAAGAAGAAGTAGAAGAAGAAGCTGGTCATATGTCCGGGAGAAAATCTATAGAGGGACATTTTCAACGTGACAGAAAGGGCAGCAAGAAAAAGCCAAGCTTTCAAAGCGAAAGGAATCTGAAAAGCCTTTACGACAGTCTTGAAGAAAAAAGTCCGGATATATTTGAGGAAAGTGGTCTGACCAGTTCGAGGAAAACAAACTCTTTATTCGATCATAGATTTCATAGAAAACACAAATCTTACGATAATAAATTAGACGGTTATCGTTGCGTCAGTGACTATTTAGCTATTTACGAAAATATGAACGGTAAAATAGTTGAAATATCAAAATTTTGCGGTGAAGGACACGTACCCCAAATTATTTCACGTGGTAGGAATGTGATTGTTGAATTTTCCAGCAAAAGAGACGGCACCATAATGCACGATGGGTTTCAACTTACTCTGCAGGAAACTGATACTGATGCTGTAAGACATCCGAAGAATTGTGAATTTGTTTACAAAAGTTCTGACCGCGGTGCTAAAGAGAGTATAAAATCTTTTCAACATTGGTATCCACCGAGCACACTATGCAGTTATAAATTCGTTGGTAAAACAACCGAAAAAGTATTTATTCAGTTAAAAATAATCCGCAACGAGTTTGAACCCGATGCAAATTTTCATTTCAAACAAAATTCGAGCTTGAATTATTGTCCCGGAAATGAAATAGCCGTTTATAACGGAGCTTTTAGTAACGATTCCCTCGCTTGGTCTTACTGCGACATTTTACATTCTGATATAAACAATATTCAAGTCCCGGTTACCTCGACGGGAAATATTTTACTCGTTCAATATTACAGTTCGAAAGGATCTTTGAATGGCCAGGAATTTACATACGGAATTTCTTACAAGTTTATTAAAAAGTCACAAAACGTTAGCAAGAGAAAACCCCTTACTTTTAACGAGACTAAAACAATTTCCTTAAAACCTGTTAACTTCTCAGCACTTAATCTTACAGAGTACGAAAATTGCAACTGCGATTTTTCCACCAGAATCGGAACCTTCAAAAGTTGGTTTATCGTGCTGGTAGTACTAGGTGTAATTTCATTTTTAGGTGCCGTTATGACAATCGTTGCACTTTTGATGAAGTGCTTGAAACTCAGATCAATGGAAAACAAATTATTGCAGACACCGAAACGGTGAGATATCATCAAATAATACCCAGTTTTAAATAAGTTCAAGGTCTCCTCTCTACTCCCGAACATCAGATACGATGCTTTGTGAAGTTTCAATGTCTATGCAGAATCAGACATATTATAATACAGTTTGGAATTTCCTATCAATACTCGTCAGGTGTTAGAATGTTAAATAATTATAAATCGATCGCACTGAATCGAACATATCCGTACCTTCGCCTCGGTGATAAATATACCTAATGGATGAAAAAATTTATTCAAAAAATCGAGGCAAACTGTTTACACTACAACTATCGCGCAAAATATTGCAAAAATATCGAAACGAACATCGGACGTCAGAACATTGTCGAAATCAATTGTTTTGAGTTATCTTAATCACTAAAATTTACATTTTAATCGAAAGGAGTTTAGTTAACAAAAAAAAAGCCTGTAAAAACGATAAAAAAAAAAATTATAGGTCCCACCGAGATTTGAACTCGGATCGCTGGATTCAGAGTCCAGAGTGCTAACCATTACACCATGGAACCTTGAAACTTGTGGGTGGAATAAAAGGTCAAGAATCTTTTGTAAATAAACGATTATATTTTGTAAGCGTAAACGTAAAAAATAAATAATTTATTTCTTAATATTTACGGACTTTGTTGTGTGTGGTTATTGAAATATTTCGATTATATTTGATCTATTATAAACTCTGTAGGTATACATATTATATAAAGACTTGTAAAAAAAAATATATATATATATATATATATATATATATATATATATATATATATATATATATATATATATGTATACTAATAATATATACATACCTCATACCTATAAATACATATTATACCTTATACCTATATCTGTAACCAATAACCATATCCTGCCATAATAAATAAAAATGATTATTTATAATGTATACGTAAATATGTTATACTTATACCACTGTGAATATACAATACATTTAATAAGTATGAAAATTGCATGCGAGAGGTCGTGGACCTGTGCATATACTTATATCTATACATACTTATATATCTATATAGAATTAAAATCGCATATAATCATATACGATTGTATTAATGCAAATATCCTAAATTGAGTACGCGGCGTAGGTTATTATTAATTGACAAGAGAATTGACAGAGACGAGAAAATTATTTCGCAGAAATAAATGTCTCGATCTGCGTCATATGAGTATAGAGCTGCAGTGTGCAGTGTGTTTGTGTATGTGTGAAGTATATCGTGACAGCAAACCACCCACACTGATAATATTGAATAAATATAAAATTGTTAGTACGAATTGTAAGTATTCGTTATATCCTACATGAGGTTTTCTCTTATCAATATTATGCATTTATTTTATTTATCGTAGATAGATTATAATATATGGTTTTTATATACATTTGAACACAGTGAATTAATGTTATATTATATGTATATGAACATTGATATAACTATTATTTCTCTACGTACTGGCATAAATTCTTCAATGTTTTTTTTTTTTTTTTTTTTTTGTATATTTTTGAAAATACCGTGAAAATATTTTTCTAACTTATAGATGAATTTTTGTGATAATATTTAAACGTGAGTGTATAATATTTTCACGTAAATTGAAATTAAAAGTACACTTATTAAGCGATCATTGGATCTCTTATTTTCGTCTGTTCAAAATCATCTATATATTTATCTATGATTATGGGATAGGTATATATATATAGGTATAACATAGCGATTATTTATAAATCAAATTGTATAAAAACATACCTATACGGAGCATGCAATTTAAGCAATAAGTCGAAATGTGATTGAAACTTTATTATAATCGTGCAAATAAACTGTCTTATAAGTACGAATTGACTGGGATTGCTTTTTCTATAATAATGTGATCTTTTTTTTCACTTGTTTACACCGGGCAAACAATTTTTTTCATGCAGCTATTACTTTGTTATTTTGAAGACCCTATCACTAAAATGTGGCAGAAATAGATCGGAAGAGTTCGTGGAACCATTGTTGTAGGATATATCAGTGGCGCGAGGGATTCTTGACGACCCTAATCAATGAACAATAATAATCTGGTGAAATGAACGATGCAGAGAATTCAAACTGGCTGCCGCGCGCTAATTGCGGCAAAAATAGTTCGTACAATTGCCAACGTGGAAATAGCGTTAACAATGAATTCTGAATCAGTACAGGATGTCAAGTGGTATCGCTATCTCGCGGTCGAATTAGCGCACTACTCCGACGTCCACGAGTCTATCCCATCAGCATCAGTAAATATCATGCTCTGTAATAAAAGACAAGAAAATACGAGAAACATATATAATTTTTTTTTTTGACGTTTATTCGCACGGTACAGTATTTTCTATTTGGAGACAACCTCCCTGCGTCAAGGGAGGATTTTTATTGAGTCTTGTTAACACAGCCCCAATGCGATCTCGTTCCCAATTCGGAAAAAATCGAGAGCGTGTATCTAAGCAAGCATGCATTAGCATATGTAGATGTGTCTATGGATGTCTCATTCGCTTACTTAATATTTAATATAGATTTTTTGAAATCTTAAGCCGAGAAATTGCTCCTGGTATCAGGAGAACATATGACCCGAGGAGGTGTGTTGAAATTTTTGATGGGAAAAATAGAGCGCCTCATTACATGCAACCCGTACGCCATCCATGTAATCCAACTTTTTGTTGCATAGCATTAAGCGCATCAAGTTTTTCGACATAAAATTTCTATAAGTCTAACAACTCGAACCTGGTATCAGGAGATCATCTGACCCGAGGAGGTGTGCTGAAATTTTTGGCGGGAAAAATCAGGAGCGTATACCTATCTAAGCAAGCATGCGCATTCATAATATAGATGTGTCTCTGTGCATGTCTTAAATTATTTGCACCGTGTCTTCTTACGATTATCATAATTAACTTACCTTATTCGATACCTGAAATACAGAGTCGCCGGAAGAGGAGAGTGAAAAATAACGAAGTAATTAATTATAGGTATATCTGGGAATTTATTGCTGCAGCATCGATACAATATTTCTGATTGCCAATGTTATATATGTATGCAATACAAAATGTAATTATTTCTTATAAATATACATACCTATACGCATCACAAATTATCGAGTATATGTATATTTCCTTGCTTACTGCTATATAAGTTCTTATAATATAAACTACATTGTGTCGCACAGAGATTTTTCTCTTGATTTTTTTTTGGCAGTCGCGTCAGTGGTTCGATTGCCAGACAAGTCTAACCCAATTTTGAGAATTCACATAGTGTTTATGTAATATCTACGCGATAACTGTTCCGTGTTCGAAATATTCTAATGAAATGTCTGTCAAAGTCGTCACAGAGCACCCAAGAAAACTCTTTGACGCCACGAGGGCCACCTGGTCGCAGGTCCCGGACCTGACGCGTCAGCCCTCGCGCATGATGCGAGGCAGACGAAACATGTTTTTATTTCGTGTTTGTCTTATGAAAAAGTTACATTTATTTTGATAGAATGAAGAACCATGGTGCACACATGTTTTCTTTGTAAATGGAGATCGGATAAAGAACCAAAGTGGTCTTTCCACATGTAAGTAAATGGGCAAAATTAAGTAAAACTAGAAGTAAAAAAAAAGTTAGGTTAAACACACATCGTTGGCGAAATTTTAAATGTATACAACACGTATGATATTAAAAAACACAGAGCGTAATTTCAAATTAATATACACTTCTAATTTTTTAGATTTCCTTCTGACAAAAATCGACGACAAAAATGGCTGGATATTATTGGAAAAAGCGATGCTGTTCTGGGAAAAGGAGCTACCCTTTGCTCACGGCACTTTGAAAAGACTTGCTTTAGATATGGTCTTGTACGTGGCAGACAGTTTTTAAAAGCTGACAGTCTTCCATCATTAAATGTAACAAATAATATAGGTAATTCATTTAACAGAAGTTACCACAGGATTTTGATAAGCAGTGTCTCTTTAATCTGTAAAGTATAAAGCTGCAATTAATTTTTCAGATTCATCAACATACATTGTACAAAACACGGAAAGTAATGAAAGTGGAATATCTCCACTTTCGTCAGAGTTTCAGTCACTCTCTGATATAACTGTGAACACTGTGAACTGGATTCATAATATATCCATTGCACCACCATCAAAAGATAGCTCAATCCATGAATTGACATATAAAAGGTATGATTTAGATGTTCTGTTGTTAATTGTGATATTTTACTGAAAAATACATTAGATTATTATTCATTATGTGTCTATAGAACTGGAATACCATTAGACGATGGTGTTCCATCCTCAGATATTGTTGTAAATGATTTTAATGATGAATCTACTATACCACCATCAAAAGACAATTCAATTAACAGACTATCATGCAAAAGGTATAATTTAAAAATATAGTTCTATCGATCGTTTTATCGATACAATTGAATCACTGGTAATTTTGTAATTATATAGATCTGGCGAATCATTAGACATTGACATCCCACGAAAAAAAATATGTTGGGCAAAGATAACGGTCAAAGACTTCACTGAATCGCCCATTCATGGGCAAATTTTACTAGAAGAGATCAAGGATGGAATAGTTTCTAAAAATAAGAAAATATCATCACTGAAGCGAGAGGTTCGAAGATTGCGACATAAAATAGTGAATTTGAAATCCCTTGTAAAAGAGTTATCTTAAATCTATCTTATGCATATATACCCTTATCTTACTTAAATATACTAAATGTATATACTGTCGAGAAATACTAGTGGCAAATCAGTCAAAAAAATTGCACTCAATATATTCTTTGAACCTATATCATGAACCTACCGTAAGATTCCCTGAAGGAGTACGAGTTAAAGCAAGAAATACTAAGACTGTTTTGTTTAAAAATCAATAATAAGTTGTTGAGAAATTTGATTTAATGTTTTATATTTGTTATAATAAAAATTCATTGAAATATACTAATTTGTTGGGTTTTCGTTATCATTTTTTCTCACATTTTTGAGAGTAGAGGCCCCTGAGGACTCTCGTCCAGCCCTATTCAAACAAGGACACCAATAGGCCCGTACTGCTATCTGTCACTTTCTATTCGGCGGACACATTTTTCGCCTGCACTCGCAATGCAGTCCATTCTCTAGTTTGTCAGCTACTCATTTCAATGCGGCTACTGCTTCGTTGGGCATAGGCACATGAAATGCGCGAGTGGAAACTCACATTAGTTTTGGTCAAAAAAAAATAATACATGAATATTACTGTACTTGCTAACGTAAAATCATTCGTAACGCAGGTATTATTGTATCATTCGTTCTTTTATATCATCTTGTTCATTACTCTTTGCCAACTATCACCGTTGACTGAATATTTCAACGCCTCTATAGCGCAGAAATCAGTCAAAAAGTATTTCGATAGGTGTCTCTACTTACAACATGCTTCGTGTGTATGCCGTCCACCAACTACCATAGATGTAGCAGCGAGTTCAGGCTATACACCGTCACGGATTTTTACCGTAATATTCGTGTCAGAGTGACACATGGTAATCTAAATTTTGAAGGCTAACCTTTACTTTAAAAACGTATTATTCGCGAAATAATCTAGAATCTAACATGTGACAATGGTGATGGGGATGATAATCAAAGAATACAATTTTTACAACTCTGTTCTCACTTTCGCACTTAATGTCGTTAATACATAAACCATCGGTGATAAAAATAAGTCACATGCTTTCAACAACCCTCTTCTTGACAAGCTGTATTATTCTCGTATTTTCACAGCTCGAAGACATGGCATCTACCGATGAAAAACAAACTTTATTTCAACACGTGTCGAGATCTAATAATGAATTTTGTAATACATTTTATTCCGTAAGTAAATATATTATACTAATACTAAAATCCAGATTCTGCTGTACCTAATTTTTTCTCCCTAGAATGCATAAATTTCATGAATACTATAAAGTTGAAAAGACTTTGTTCAAGATTAAATTTTTCTAATACAATCATTGAATATTGCAGAATGTCGCAGCAAAAATTAATGACAATCTCGCCTGTTCCCCACTGAGTGCACACATCATTTTATCTTTAGTTGCGAATGGAGCAAGAGGTAAAACTGCAGAAGAGCTAAAAAGTGGTCTTCATCTGCCTGCTGAAGATTCTCTGACTAACAATGGTTTCAAATCTTTACTTGAATCATTGAATGTAAGATAATTGGACTTATTGAATAAATTTTGAAAACTAATCAGCTCATATTATACCAGAGAGGAAGGACTGTGATCTTTAACTTCAATCATCAATCATTAATGCTAACCGACCTTTTCTAAAATTATGAAAATATGTAGTTACCGTTAATATAGCTACTAACAAGATACTCAATTTTTCAGAATACTACAGAGGTAGAACTAAATATTGCAAATACAATTTATATTCAGGAGAATATATCGCTAGTTCCTGATTTTTTGTCTATAAACTCTGAATTCTTTTATTCTGATACTCCAAGGGTTGATTTTGGAAAAAGTGCTGCATCTGTCAAAGAGATAAACTCTTGGGTCCAGAAACAAACTAAAAACAAAATTAAAGATATTATATCTACAGGTAATTTAAAAAATTCTTTACTCAACGTTGAGTTTGGTCAAAACTCCTGTTATATAAATATACACACAATTTGCTCAGCTTTAGTGGTTTAAAATGTGAAAGCTGTACATAAAATTTTTCAGTGTATTGATACTTTGTGGTCAGGCATGGCAACTTACAAATGAATGCGCTTCTTCCTGCATGTTTGGTTGCGAATATTTTAATGCTGCATAATATTGAAATGATATTTTCATTCAGATGACGTAAACGAATCAACAAAAATAGTTTTGGTCAATGCTATATACTTTAAAGGAGATTGGGCGTACAAATTTAAAACTGAACTTACAGAGAATAGACCTTTTTATATAACAAAAGATGTGAAAACACACGTTCCTACGATGTTCAACAAGTTTAAATATGCTTATGGTCAAGTAAAAGAATTAAATGCAAGAATAATTGAACTTCCATATTTGGTAAGCCTAATTAGACTCAAAAGGTACAATGTGTTAGAAATTGTAAAATTTTATGCAAACAATGTTTCATTTCAGAACAAAGATTTCAGTATGCTAATCTTGTTGCCAAGAGAAATTGACGGACTGCAGCTTTTGGAAATGAATTTCAATTGGCAAAAGATAAAAAATGTTCATTGGCAATTTGATGAGACCGAGTTGTTTTTACCCAAGTTCAAAGTTGAGACTAGCATAGATCTTGAAGAAACTCTGCAAGAGGTTACTACAATTCAGTACTATGATTTTAATCTACAATCCATAATACTAATCTAATGCCTACTTCCAAAATGATTTTTGATATTATAGATGGGGATGAAGACCATGTTTTCCGATCTTGCAAACTTTAGTGGTATAGCGCAAGACTCATTAAAAATTGATAAGATTATTCAAAAAGCATTCATTGAGGTAAATGAGGAAGGTTGCGAAGCTGCTGCAGCCACTGGTAATTGAATTCTTTTTTGCATTACATAGTATCGTCAACTGTAGTTATTGGTATTCCAATTACTGACTCTACGTTCACTTGCGCAACTCATTCTGTACATAATTTAAAAAAATTTATTCTTTTAATGGATAAAGTCACCTGGATAAGAACAAAGTTATCCAAAATCATTTCATTACATAATTTGTTAATCTCTCTTTTCAGTGGTCGGTATGAGAATGAAAAGAATGGCAGTCCAGGTGCAAACTTTTCAAGTTGATAGACCATTCATGTTCGCCATACAACACAAACCAAGTAACATTCCCATGTTTGTCGGTAGTATCAAAAACTTACAAATGTTGTATAAAAAAGATGAATTGTAATTATACATATCTTCATCTATGGAATATCTTGTCGGCTTAAATGATGGTCTCTTGTTCATATTGACAAAAACGTGGCTGTTCCATTACTGTAAGAAGTTGTTTATATTTGGTGTACACAGAATTATGTTTAACAAATTTTATCTCACTTATATTAACGAAATAATATTTAATTAGTATTTATATAACGATTGTACCTGTGCATTTTCGGATCTTTTTTGGTCCATATATTTTCAAATATGAGTAAACGCTTTTCTAATTCATAACTATGATGAATGCAGAAAAAATTGTTTTTTAAATTGCTTCTCTGATGTAGGTACATATGTATACATACATATTTAAGCTAAGAAATTGAATCTCGTCTTCAGTATCGCAAACGATCTTCTAATCAAGAACAAGTTAATAGTTGTCAAAATATGAATAGGGTGGAAAATTATTTGAATAACTGTTTTATATGTAAGCTATGATTTAATTCACACAATTGCATTTATAAAACTTGTAATATGCACAGTAAATTTGAAATTCAAACATTCTCAACCGCATATCTCGAACTACTACAACGTTCTTTTTATAACGGTATTAAGACTCAAATATGTCTCGAAAAATACATTCCATATCCCCCATTATATTTGTACGAAATATAATATATGTTTTGTAACTCTATATATGAGTGTATACGTTTAAAGTGGTGCTTGATATTTTAATTAATCATCGAGTAAAATGTAACAATAAATATCGGATATATGTATACAGCTGCATAGTTATATTATTAATTCATATCTACCAGGTTTTTCATAATTTTCAACTACTTAATCAAACTGAAGCAGAGTTACGATATTATGACATTAACATATGGCTCACTACATATTATAATGCTGAAATATATTTTGGCAATCACATCTAATAACACAGGCTCACAAGCTTATTATTTTTTCACGAATTTTAGGTGTTTTTTGTTTTTCATTTATTTCAATATGCCAAATAAGGGGAATATATCATGCTTTCGTCATGTATATGTATAGTTGTTTTTTAATAATTTTGAATATACAGAAAGCACGAATAGTTCTACAGTCTACTCTACAAGTTCATGCCCGGTTTTGGATTGATTTGCTTTACGCTCCCGGGTATGGGAAACCCCACCTTAAACTTATGGAGTTGACTGTATTTATATATCAGTAATTTATTTCGTGCAAGAAACTTTGGAAGGAAATTATTCATTCATATTAGGTTCTAAGTTTTATTGAATAATTCATAAACCATATTAACAAGGTCGTCTTTCTTGCCAGCTGAACTTGAGCCGACACTTTTTAAGTAGTCCTTCAACTGCTTCACTGTACATTTTTCGACCTGTAAACATAACATGACATAAAATAAACCTCTTCACTTGGAATGAAAAAAAAAGACAAAAAAAAACCTGCGTGGCCTCTATGCGCAATAGACGTGAAATTCGTATTAAGTGGGAAATGCATAAATTTTTGTTTTATCATTGGCAAGGAACGCCCCTATATATTTTTTTGTCATTGGCAAGGTATTATACATTTATGTAGAATGCATATGTATACATCTGTATGTATGTATTTTCCTGTCGCATTTTCTTTACGTCCGAGATTCATTTTACGCTTTCCCCGCGATATGAGGTTTCACTTGAAAAAGATTATTTATCAGGATGAGTAGATCAAAATATTGATACAATCAATATGATGCATTTTTCTTTATGTCCGACCCCTTTGAAAACTTGCCTTTTCGTGCATGTGAAGTTGGCGTAATGTAGCTCTATACAGACTGGCCTTATTAGCGCATGCGTATTTTGCGATCGGGCGGACATAGAACTTTGCGCCCGCTTCGTATCGAATTTCCCGTTATTGATGAAAAGAATATACATATAAAAATCGAAAAAACATGGAAATTAGTGACAAGGAACAAAACTCTGATGAGAGTGGTGATGAAATTTTCA
The DNA here is from genome assembly GCA_963924015.1 of Macrophya annulata. Classification (NCBI taxonomy): domain Eukaryota; kingdom Metazoa; phylum Arthropoda; class Insecta; order Hymenoptera; family Tenthredinidae; genus Macrophya; species Macrophya annulata. Next base: position 7,476,775 of record OZ001262.1, read on the forward strand.
TTACGACGAAAGATATTCCCGAAATCGATGAAAATGGGCACGATCAGTTGTTGCCTGTCAAATCGCGAAAAAAATACGAAGCAGCATACATAACCTATTCAAAGTGGAAACTATCAAAAAATATTAAACTAACGTCGGAAAACGTTTTAGAAGCCTATTTCGAAGAATTATCCGAAAAATACAAGCCGCCTACTCTATGGTCAACATGGTCGATGCTAAAACGTACTATAAAACAAAAAAACGGAATTGACATAACTAAATACAAACACTTAACAGCTTTCCTCAAAAGAAAATCAGCTGGTTATATAAGTAAAAAATCCAAAGTGTTATCATCACAGGAAGTAGAAAGATTTCTCAATGATGCCCCTGAGAATAAATATCTAGCAACTAAGGTAATTTTATTAAAATTAAAATACTAATATGGGAGGTAGGGTGAAACGGGGACAATGGGGTGGGGGGCAAAGCGGGATACCCGAAAAATTGAAAGAAAAAAAAATTGGTCTTGTTTCCGAAATGGTTCTAAACCGTCATTTATAACTCTTATTAACATTTTTGCACAATTCAGTCCGTCCAAAAATATTTATTCAGAAAAATTTTTGTTCCAAAATTTTCTGGGAATTTTCTTTTCTTTCCAAATTATTTTTAGAATTGAAATCCACTCTATTTACAATCATTTTGAATGATATGGAGTAACTTGAAATCTATTTCACTTTTTTTTTTGTTTTGGGAGGTCTTCCATTCTGCCCGCAAACAAGAAAAAAATTTTTATAGCACCTAAGAATTTGTTATAAGTGTTTATTGCAATTATAAGTAAAAAAAAAATAGAATATTCAGCATATTTGATTGCACAAAAGCGCATTATTTTTTTATTGTCCCCATTTTGCCTGCCCTTCTCCTATACAAAAAACAAAAAAAAAATCATTTCCATAAACAATGCTTTTGTGCAGGTTGCCCTGATCTTTGGTATTTGTGGTGCTTGCCGAAGGGACGAGTTATCAAACGTAAAAATAAACGATGTTGAACATCAAGGTGAAATTCTTGTTGTAAATATTCCTAACGCAACAACAAGAATTCCACGTAAATTCGTAATAGCAGATGAGTTTTCAAAAATCGTCAAAAAGTACGAATCCCTACGACCACCGATTACAACTTCTGATAGATTTTTTTTAAATTATCAGAATGGGAAATGTACCAACCAAGTTATAGGAAAAAACAAATTTGGTGCGATGCCCAAACAGATTGCTAAATATCTAAATTTACCAGATCCCAGTCTGTATACAGGTCATAGTTTTCGTAGGACTTCAGCCGCGCTCCTTGCTGGTATTGGAGCTGATTTCGCTATCCGAAAACGTCATGGTAGCTATAAAACTAGCACAATTGCTGAGAGTTTTGTAGAGGACTCAGTCGACATTAAGCAAGAAATAGAAGACATGATAACATCCTCAATATCCATGGACTCGTCAACATCAAATGAACAAATAAAAACAGAAGTGCCGCCGTTGGAAGATATGAAAGAAGTTAACATTGTAGTAACAACATCAGATGATAATATTTTCGATTCAACGGTTAAAATTGATGAGAAAAATCCCGTTTTTCAATTTCAAAATTGTAACGTGAATATACATTACCACAAATCATAAATACGTGTCGCTAAATGAATACCTGAATGTAAAAGTATAAAATACTTGTATAAAGCAAGTAAAATTATTATTAATTTCATTCGTATTTTTTTATCAAATGAAAAAATTGTTTATTCTTTCGTGGGGGGGGGGGGGGGGGGGGGGGGTTGGCTTTACCTCAGCAGGATGTCGCATCTTTAAAAAGAGTCAGATAAAAAGTATCGTGTGCATCACGGATGGAAGGCAATTTTGACTTGTGTGATCACACTCGTAAAAATCGTCTTCATTTCGTCCTTGATACACAATGTACATACATACTATTCTCTCATAAAACTCACTCTTTGATCTCGGACGAGCTGTTTAAAATCCAATACTTCATCCATCTTGCTAATTTTACTAAGTGAATCCGAAGACGACTCGTTAGGCCTCTTAATACATTTTTCTGTATCATGTATGCGCACTGCATTTTCAAAACGATCTCTCAGTACACCCAATCTTTCACGAACGGTCTCTTTATCAGGAACTAGAATAGAATAAAATTAACACTGTTTAATTGTGCATCATTGAAGTCAAGGGGAGGCTAGCTTTTTCCAATTTAATATTACTCACGTGTGGTATCGATAGGAATTTCAGATGAGTCCTTGTCCATTGCTAACGATTCAATATTAGCCAATTCAGTGTGTAATTTCGGATTTGAAAACATTGTAGGATTATACGCGATGGATGATTTCTTGATGAATTTAGAACACAGATCAACAGTATCCTCGTCTATTGGGCATGGATTATCAGTTTCATTGTAGACGTATTCAGGAATAACTGAAGCGAAATGTCGCACATTTTCTGTAAGTGAAAGTCCAGTTTTATAACTGAAATTAAGATTGCAATAAAAATATAATATAGTGAAAAAGAGGATTACTGATAATACGTAGATACTAGGGCGATTGAAAAAAATTGAATATTTATCAAAATTAAACACTTTACAAAACAGGTGTCTTGGTCTAGATTTATCGAAAAAGACAAGACCTTTTTTTCAAAGTGTTCAAACTTTGCATTGAGCATTTAGTATGTATGTGAATAGAGAAATTAACGAAATACAAACCTGCGTATGGTAATTTATATGCATAAAATCCACCATATGTGATACTTGGTATCATTGCATATAAGTAGGAACGTGATTGATCGCGCAATGTTACAACACAAATTGCCATAACATTTCTTTCATCGCACTGTTTTAATAATGCAGCAAACAAGGTTTTGCTTCCTAAAATTCAAAACATATCCATCAATTTTTGATGCACAAAAGGGTGCGAAAAAATATCGTTATCTATTATTTGCTTTCTGTAAAATATGTTGTTTTCGATCTTTTAACACACTCTTCTGCTTTATTAGGTATTATCAATACTTAAAAATCCAGATTATTGAAAATTAGTGTTCGCTACTAGATTTATAATACTAGTAGAGTTTCTTATTGTAAACAGACTGTTGATCCAATTTTTATTTCGATAAGAGGCCAGTGTTAGGTAAAACTTAGCTCATTCTACAATTTTTTTGACTAAAATAGTCAACATCCAAATCTCAGCCAAAAATTTTTTATGTCAACGTCAAATTCTATCGAAATAACAAAAAATAACCCATACTATATTATCGGTTATTCAGAATCAATGAATCAATGTAAAAAATTGTAACAATTTTCTAATGATAAAAAAGTGGGAAATAGACAAAAAAACAAATATGGTATACCTTGAAGGTCTGACTCATTATAGCTGACAAATTTAGGTGCTTCCAAATGTAGCGATACATCCAACGTGCTTTGCGGTTTAAAACCAAGCAGATTGATACCCGGCTCTTGCCAATTAGCCAGCCTAACTGCTTCTTGCATAGAAAATTTTATATCTCTTCCTCCAAACTCTTGGTATTTGTACACATTTTTTGGCAGAGCTATTTTCACTCTGTCGGTCTCCTGATCTTCATTTTCACCATCATCTTCCCCATCCTAAAATTATTCACTGTATTACTTGTAAAGTTCAAAATCAAACATAATTATATTAATTTAAATAAAAATATAAACACATTCTATTCTTTCAAGTTCCAATAATATATTTGAAAAAAATACATACATCTGAATACTCTCCGTCAGCTTGCTTGAAATAAGAGTATCCATCCAATGGCTCATTATTTTCTTTTTTCAGGCGTATTTTTTTCGGAAACTGTGTTTTCCTGTAATTAATTATTTTCCAAAATTATATATATGTATACTTTGAAGTTTCATAACAAACTAATTGTAAGCTAATCAGAAAAACACTCAATGTTAATAATAATAAATGCGTTATTATAGGTTTCTAACCAGTTTTAACGAGTGCTTTCACTCATTGAAAACGGTAAGCGATCGGTAATTTTAGATATGTACAAAACAAAAATTTAATAATGTAAAAAACAATGTACTGCCACATACGCTGTTATAGTGCTAACGGCTACTCCTAATTTGACACCGTTGCCAAGTCTCCATAGAAGTTTTGAAGTGATTCTTGAGGCTTGTTTAACTGCCTCTTCCAAATCGGGTAAGAATGTTCTTTCGTAGTCTTCAGGTCTGTCAAATTTTCCTGAATCCATTTCCAATTCCTTAAAAAAGTGTTCAGGATCCCATTCTTTTCCTAATCCAACAACAGACAGTCTGACATTTAAACTCGCACAATCAGTTACTTTTATTCTGATTCGGTGTTGTTCCTTTGGATCATTCGCGTATGGATTGTCAGAACGTGTAAGCAGTATAATATTGCGGAATGGCATTTTGATTTTAACTGCGTTGAAACATCGAGCTGCTTGCCACAAAGCATTGTTAAGAGGATACTTCGTTGAGGACCCAATTTCGCTGTGGAATTTCTCCACATTTTCCACTAGGAAAGAAAATAAAGTATTTCCTAGGTAATTTGAATATATTTATTATAGAAACTCTGCTAATGTTTAAATATTTATCGATAGATTTTCAATGGGATGCAATGTTAATGATTTTTCTATGTCTTTTAACTGTTAATGCGGTTGGGCAGTGCAATAAAAGCGTCGGTATTGTTTCAGCAGAGTAAGTAAATGTAAAGCCTTCATAATTTTAAGAAATTGATGAATAACTTACCCGTTTTTTCTATCTGTAGCATTTGATCTATGGAAACCTCTTCAAACGGTTGCCAGGTTAGTACATGTTTGATTTCTGGATCCTGATCCCATTTATTTGTACCCATCAGTATAATACCCATCCAGTCTGTCCTATTCCATGATAATTTTTCAGACAGGATGTTTTTATAAGCCTGAAAGAAGTTATATTTAAATTCTATCTGACAAGTCTAATGTCATCTTGTATATGGGACTTTCTGAGGCACTTTACAGTTTCATATGGGCTCCGACTGAACTCAAACTTTTACTGCTCAATTTTATACTTTTACTGTTTTTTGGAAAACTTTATCTATGTTAATAAATCAAATGATGTTAAAAAAATAATTGAAAAAAAAACGACACCATTTCTTATGTAAAAAGGTTTGAAATTTCCGAAAAAACTACAATCGTTTCATTAGTCACATAAAATCACGATTCCTTCGAAAAATGTTGTGTGCTTTCGAGGGGCCAATTAAAATTACGCTATTGTATTTTTTGTTCAAAGTTCATACTTTTCTACGTAACATGTCCAATTTTTAGAGTAGGGTCTTGATAGGAACAGGTGTCACATAAAAAATTAATTAAAATAATTCATTAAAAATAAATATTTTAAAAATTTTATTACTTTTATTTTTATTGTTTTTTTTTCCGAAGAGACCTCCCTCTAAAAATTGGACATGTTACGTAGAAAAGTATGAACTCTGAAGGAAAAAATACTAAAGCGTAATTCTGATTGGCTCCCTGATAACATTTATCGAAGGACTCGTGATTTTAGTGGCCTTTATCAATTTTTTTTAAAACATCATTTAATCTATTAACACGAATGACGTTTTTCGAAAAACGGTAAAAGTATAAAATTGAGCAGTAAAAATCGATTAACATTTACTTTTTCGTTAAAAAAAAGTTTGAGTCCAATCGGAAACCATCGAATTGTAAAGTGTATCGGGAATTGGGGAAAAACCCCAAATACAATTTAAAGTTTGAGAATTTTATACTTTTGGTCTCTTTATGCATAAAGAATGATCCCAATTATTTATGGCAGAGGTGTGAACTGGGAAATCTTAGGGAGGAAGCGTCAAGCAAACGGCCGTTTTTTCTCGAATTTTTTGTTTAAAGAATATGAGGTTTTTTGATTTTGGAATAGAAACATGTTATTGTACAGCATTTGAAGCAACTAAAGTAAACTTGTTGGGTAAAAATAATAAAAAATAGATGGGCAGCCGCCGAAGTTGCCTCCTCCGAAATGCGCCGGAAAAGTACACAAGTTGCTCTCATTATCGCAAATTAACAAACCGCAATTTTTCGATAAAATATAATAATACGCTCAGCATGAAACTAATTAAAGAAAACAACAAAAAACAAATCGAAGACTAAAAATTCAGTGATATTTTGAAAAAAAAATCAATACATTTTTCTAAAAACAAGAAAGTGCTAAAATATTGTTTATTTTCAAGTTTTGATAAACCCTTTAGGTTTTTACTGAGGAGAATTTACATATTAAAGAATATATGTTCAAATTTGATCGCGATAGGCTGAAAATTCGTTGAGCTACATTTCCCGGCGCGCGAAATTTTACGGTTCGAGAAAAACACGTGTTTAAAATATACCCGCGGTCGACGCCGCTCGGATCGCGTTACTTAAGTCCGCTTAGACTTCGAATTTCGATGTAAAATTTTGGTGCACATTCTCAAGCCGATAAACTAATTTTCTAAGCGAAAACAAAAAAAATTTCAAAATTTTTGAATATACTTAACCCACCCGCTCTTGTGAACACGAAACTCGTCTCTTATCTCATTGAACACCTCTAAGATGTAACTTTGATTAGGTAGATTCTGACTGATATGAAATTGCACATATTCTTCGGTCTTCTCCTTTCTTTGATATAACCATAGGTGACACAATAATGGGTGTGCACATTCATACCGGTCAGAATATCAACCTCATCATATTATGGTATCTATTATTAAAATTATTTACCTCGAGACATTGAGAGAAATATGATGTTTCAGTGTCCGGGTCAATCTCGAACATTGGCTCAGTCGTGTCGATGAGAAATATAACCCCATCACGAAGGGAATATTGTAGATGTACTTTTTCAGATTGAGAATCGTTGCCAATGTTCAACGCCAAGTCATCTTCTTCGATCATTATGGAGTCTGGACACAGTAGTTTATAACAGAATGACAGAAAACTAGACGATCGGTTTGACACACACGCGTTGAGTGTTGACTAACAGACTGACTGACGTAGTTCAGTTCAAGTTTGAACAAGTTTGCACAGCTCGCTCTGAATTTATCTGGATATAGATATCAGGCATACCAATTGTAGCGAAAATTTCTTTCTCTTTTTCTCTCGTAGTCTTTATTTACGAGTGTAAGAGAGAACAATGAAATAAACCACAATATCTCACTCGTATGATTGCATTTCTGCTTTCTACATTCTGAGAACTTCGATTCGCCAATTGTTAAGTAACAAATATACACCTACAATAGGGTGTTGCGTACAAAGATTATAATCAAAATGATGCGGGTTTTCGGGAAATCTACCGTCCAGGTAAGTGCGTGTGATATCAGCACGTCATTTTTATATCCTAGTTGTTTCTTTTTAATTATACAATCCATTAATTATTATTAAATATCCATTCCTAACCCCAAATACTTTTCTCAAGCATAGCTGGGTCAGGTCTCTGTTATCGCTACTTGTTTTCAAACAGGCTTAAATTTGTAAAATTCTTTCTACATTCAAGTGAATAAAATAACATTTTTGATCTCAGAATGTAGGACGAACAATCTTAACACGACAGTACAGTCCGCAATCTCCAACTCAGAGCAGTAGCGGACCATCAATCACAACTGGCAATGTACCTGGTCTGACCAAGAATTGTGTTGATATTCCCAATAATCGTAAGTTCTTAAACGATGTTATTTATATTTACAGAAAAAATTATTAAAAGATACTTGTTTGGAAGGAATCAATTTATTCTTGTTAATGAACAATCTGTTACACAAAAGTAAGAGACAAAATCACTTTTTGGGAAATGCTGTAAAAGTATTGAAAAGAACACTGTATGATTCGTTAAGTTTGAGGATAGAATCTGAAGACTATCTTGTAGCGAGAATAAATTCTTTTATTATGTGATTATGTTGTTTTGTATAACTTGTATTTGTAGCTGTAGGACCTAACGCATCAAAGAGTGGTGATTACAAGAACCCAGAGTACTTCTGCTACAACATCGATAGTTTTGCCGAGGCAGAAGTTGAAATGGCCAAATTTCGACTCCCAGCACCATCGAATAAGAAAAAGTTTACAAAGTAAACGTAACTAATTAAATAAAATGATAGTTCGTCGCATGATAATTGATCCTGTTGTAATGATTGATGAAAGGTAATTCTTGAGATAGAAAAATCGAGCAGTTCTTCATTTTGTCTCACTGTAAAAACGTTATAATACTGCTGATATATATATATATATATATATAAATATAAATATAAATTGTACATAGAAAAAAAGCTTTGTCTTCTTATTGTGGTAAACAAAGTTGGTAACATTTTGTCAACAACAGAATCCTCATTAAAAACTACTTTATCTCCATCGGTCTCAACAACTCGCATATCCTGTGCATAAAATGCATCTGCCAATACTTTGCACTTCCAAATTTGAACTCCCTGATTCTGTGATTCTCTTTGTGATTGCTAATTGAAGATTAACAGTGGGTATATAATTTTAAAGAAATTGACTGTATAGCACAGATGCCTGTATGGACAGTTTGTATGCTGTTTTTTATTTTGCGAGCCAACTAATTTCTGCGTGTTTCTGAAGTCCTAAAACTTTTTGAAAAGTTGATCAACACGCTTATTTTCAAGGGTGGGCCTTTTTGCAGCATATCTATTGTCTTGAATCATTGCATTATTTCAAATATAACAATTTCAGAATTATCTCTGTCAAGCTGAAGAAATTCAATCAATTGCTGTCGAGGTAAACGTATATTGTGCATGCAAGTAAACATGCATTAATCGATTTCAGTTCGTTAATCAATTGCTATCGATCAGACTACATATCAATTCTAGTTATTACTAGTGAGTATCTAAAGTAGTTAAGGAGGTACATAATAAAGGCTGACACTGCAAATGAATGAATCTATTAAATTAGAAATTCAAATCTTAAGACGAAATTCATTTTGTAACAAAATTTTTCTAATTTTCAATTATTTACAATCGACTGTAATAATTATATTCTGAAATTTCCATTTCATATTTCAAGCTCGTATGACATCGTTAATGTTAATAGTAAAGAAAATCTCCAAAATTCGAAAAATTAGAAAGACGCAGCCTACGATTCATTTGAAGCGGAAAGGTATTCTTTTTGCCCTTCCTCATTTCCTTAACTAGTCCCCGTCAACCTGCAAATCTCCCTAATTTCAAATAGTCACGTTATTTGCGTAACTCAATAAAAACTATTTCTAATTTGCAACGAATAATAATTCAACACATACTGCGGAAATTGATAATAATTATAAAATACGTAGAAGATAGTGGTATTGGGTATTGAGCGGTTTTGAATAACCAGTTTTTACCGCCATATTGAATATTTAGTTCCAAAACAAGAGTCTGGATTGGATGGCGTGCAGTTTGCTTGATAATCAATCTATTTATAGCACTCATTTCTAACGGATTGGTATGCGAGTTGCGATGATGCGTATGTTTATACACATACATACATACAATCATACTTAGATACTGCTGAGTAGGAATTGTATGTTTTTGTGCCGGCCGTCGTCGCACGCACGTACGCTTCTTGTGGGGTACTTTAAATGTTTCTTCTACGCATATCTGGCAAAGTTTTATCAGTCAAGGCTTGAAGGGGTACGTGCTGCATATCGTGTCCACGATGTCTTCCTCTGTGCAAAGGTGCCGCGTATTTTTAAACAATAATTTCCGAAAAAGTCTACAACATTCCATCGGTTCTAAAAGTACGTCAACGTCAGAACCCGTTACCTATCAAACAGAAGGAAGCAAACGTCTAATCCAACAATCCAGGCAAGTTTCCGAGCCTTATATTATTCCATCTCATTATTTACAGAACATGCAACGCATAAAGAAACAATTTTTCTCAAGGTCTAGAGCTCGTTATTCATTCGCTTATCGACGTTGCCTACATTCACACTATCACCGTAAATATGCAGACTTGTTTTCAATACTTTACAGTGTGTTTTATCACGGAACTATTCTTTTGACGTCATGTAAAATACACCTTGGATTTATATCAGATCAAACATTGAAGTATGGAAAAAATTGTCGCATAATATTTCCGTGTTTTTGTTACCACGGCCCAAGTTCACGCTGACTAATCTTTGAATAATCAAAAAAAAATTTAAACAAAAATATTGTAGATTTTCATAATCGGTTTAGATTTGTGTAACAGCATATTTAATTTTGAGACATTTCAGCAATTCACGTTAATTATTTCGTCGTTCGTGGACAAGGAATCGCTGTCACATCTAAAATTTTAATTGTATATACTTATGTATACCATTTTTAGGACAATAAGCAAGTGTGTATAGCCAACAATATTAAAGCACTTTTTTCTGATATAGAATTATTCAAAGATTTAGATACCAAATAAATTTTCAAAAATTTTATAAAGTTTCAGTGAAATCTTCTCTTATACATAATAGAATTCCTATACCTACCACCGTAAAACGGTACTACATAAGTAGCCGCGTTTTCTTTTTTCACATAAATTAGAAATCCCGGATTATTATGCACTGATAATTAAGAGCCTAAACTGTAAATGTTCATAGAAATTTACACAGCTGTATGCACGTGTGAATAGCCATGCTTAATTTAAAGGAAGAAGAGTATCACCTATTGTCAGATAAATTATTGCGAAATTAATTTAGAAGCACACATTGCCTTATCTGTTATCATAACTCAAAACTATAACCTTAATCTCTCTGTTTCTAACGTATAATTGATGGATAATAAAATGTTTGCAATGTTTTTATCACTGTGATAAATATGTGTCATATGAAATCAGATTAATTTTCTGACAATGAATTAGTGTGTAGTTCAGAGTTTGAAAAATAAGAATAGGAATGTTGATAACATAATGCTTCTAATTTCGGTCGAAAAAAATTTTGTTCAACACCAATACAAATTTGTTGAAAGTTAAACAAAAAAAAATGGATGAAATGTACATACATCAGTGTCGTATTTACAGCAACATGTCAACTAATTGTTATTTTTCTACCACAATAGAACTAGTGATCCTCCTTATCAATGAGATAATTTTATTTACCTTATGCTATCTCATATTTTATTAAAGTAACCCTTTTTCGGTCATCGAGCTACTTAATCCATTGAACAACTTATCTGCGTTATATTTTCAATGTCACTTTGCAATTTATAGATGTAAATGTAAATGTACTATCTACTCATTCTTGAGAAAATTCTGCTGAAACAATTCTATTGATTCTGGTAGAACTAAAGAAAATAGCAAAATATGTCTTATGTGACATTTTTGGCTTGATTAAACATTTTGAACAAGAAAATCATTTGAAAATTACTTCGAATTGTAGTTGTGTGAGTAGCTTAGGTTAATGGATAATAAATGGAAGATTTACTTCTATATTATTGAAAAATGTTATAAATGTTGAAGTCGATAGAGAATTGAGCGAAATTCAATAAATGTTTCAAATGCCACGGTGACTATCGCGTCAGAATTGTCATTAGAGAATGCAACAAAACTAATTAGTTAGCGAGCAAACTGGAAAATGATCAAACTATAGTTCAACCAACATACGTTCATATTGCGTATTGCATTTGCAACTGCTGTTTCCTGAAGTTCACGGTTACGCAAGGTGAGACTGTCAAGCTATAGTCTGAAACTTTGTTCACTTTACTTGCTAATTCATGGTATATGTTATCTTAGTATTTTAATCCGAAATTTTGAATAGAGTTTACTTCACTCAACTTTCTCCAATCTCCTCAGCCAAGATAAACATTCCACACTCTCGTGAAGGACAGACCTTGCATTTCTCATCATTTATATGGAAATTTGATCACTTTCAGCTGTTGTATCATCATTTAATATCGGTTACCAGCTTCACTGCTGCTGAACAGAAAATGTATTAGCGACGTTACACACACACACATACAAAATGATAGATGAGATTTATTATCAGATAAATTTATGTACATTGAAACTTCTCTTAGCGGATACCTTTCAATAGCGAATTCCTTTCTATCAGTTGCAAATCCTCGGCAAAATAACACATTTTCTAATTCAGTTTTTGATAACAGACTCTCGCCAATAGGAGACACTATATGCGAGTTTCTGATGGTGTCTGATAATGGGTAGTTTCACTGTACGTAGATTCTTCATAATGAATACAATAATGATGGGTCTAATTAGTGGTAAAAAAAAAAATTGTACAAAAGAGACTTCATCCACTCAAATTTATTGGATCAATTGTCAGATATAATTGATTTTTTAATATATGCATCTATATGCTACAATATTTACACTATTATTGTTGAGTATATTGTGAATTCTTCATTGATTCATCGTTCAAATGAAAATTACGATACAATAGTGGTTGAAAGACAGTTCAATACTTTGTCTAGTATTATTTTAGTATTTTTTTATTAGAAATACATAACTTACTTACCAGTAGAAATTAATCAAGTAATTAAACTACCGACTTATACTCTCGTTTTCATGATGATGTCTATGAAATCATCTCTGGTTACATTTGGATTGCATTGTATTATAGTCTGAGTACCTCGATGCGTGATAGATTTTACAACAATTGTCAAAGATTTGCTGATATCAGAATCTGGATCTTTAGTACCCACCTTGTTATTGAATCACAAGATAAAATTAAAAAATAGGTACACAAAGCTGAGAAATAATCTATTTAGATCACAGTACTGGGATTTTATACAGATTTTTTACTCATTCGTTAGGAACCTATCTGGGGGTCGAATGGTAAAAATTCGTTGACACCCCTTTCAAGGACCACCCTAATGCATATACCTGTATGTCAATAATATAAACTTAAACTTAACAGTCAGGTTGACACAAGCCTTCAGCTAGGAATCTGCTGGAACCAAATTTGGTTTCCAGATTATCCATTAATTTTTCTCATGAAAATATGAAAAATTTGTTAATTGTACTCCTGAGTACTCTTCTGCTTGATAGCTTATTCATACTTCATAGTGGGTTGAGAATAAAATTAGAGTTACCTCTGACTCTTTAGTTACTTCCTTTTTATCGTCTGATTTGGGTGCCGGTTCATTCATTGGCATAGTTTTTGAAGTTCAATGTGCCTTTGCAATTGTGACGTACCTATGAGAAATTAGCCTCGAGTTCTAGCTCAAACCTTCATCGAATGTTTTATATTTTCATATGTTTTAATGAGAATATTACAAACATACCTTCTGGTCATGGAATTAGTTTGAAATTGTAGCCAGAAATGTTCAACATTAGTAGCCGCTGACTCGATAATTAACTACTAGAATTTACCAATACTTGACGGTAAAAATAGTTACCTCACATCCATCTATTGCCTAGCAAGATCTTTCCTTGACCTACACATTGTTGTAGCAAACAAAACAGATCACTGACAATTGTGTATTATCACAAGTAATCTAAATATGTATACATTTCAACTGCGATTTTTACAAGCTGATCTAAGTACATCTTAACGTGTGTTACAGTTCATTCGTAGTTTTGTTATTGTAAAATGAACACGTAAGAACCAAGATCTTTGGAGTTTAATTTTCTCATACAAATTTTATTGAGATATAATAATAACACGTTGATAAAATATTTATATATTTCAACAACAGCAATAATTGTGACAAGAACTGTAAACTAGCTCTGATAATGAATTGGCTGAATGTATTAACAATTTATTTATTCATATTTAAGGGCTGCTAGTTCACACTCAGTTCACAATGTCGTTCAAGCTAGAAGTAGAACAGTGACCAGCAGAGATGAAAGTCGAGAAATGATGGCTGTATGGCCAGATGTGGTTAGGGATCTCACAGATGCTGGACGCCACCTTGACGTTCCACATTCCACTAAATGGATGGCTAAGGTAAAATAAGATATGATATGATTTTTCACATAGCAGATCGTATTCTGCAATATTAATTCTCCTCACAACATCCTACAAGATGAGTTCTGCCAAATTTCAAAATTAGTTGTGGCTTGATTGTTGCGGAAGCACAGGCCAGTCTGTTCAGGCAAACAGTCAACTGGGCTACATAGAAGCCAGTCTGTTTCATGAGAAACCTTGCAGCCCGTTCGGGAATCCTTGCGAGATCAATTCAATGTTTGCATTGAGAAAAACAAATACCAATTTGAATAGTTTTTGTAACTATCTCAACGAACTCTTGTTGTAATATTTGTCTTTTTATTCTTAATTTAAACAATTTATTTGAAATTGATTCTTATCATATACAGCTACAAATTCATTGAACGTTATTTTCATATTCTAAACTAGCCTATCTTTGCAACAACTGACCTACAAATCCTGACCTTTTTTCATTTGATTGGTGATATGTCATATTGTTCTTTTGCCTCAAAAACGCTTTCTGGAATTTGTCCAGATTTTTTTACTAAACCATTTGTCAGCTTTGAATTCCTCAAAACTCAAAATTTTTAGACAGCTTTATAGAGGTAGAAAAACATGATAAAAATTCACGGATTACTAAATGAAAAATGGTCAGAATGTTTTCTTACTAATTTGGCATGGAATATCTCATGCAAATACATGGTACATATATATTTTTCCAAATGTTACATAGACTTCGTTCAAGTATTTTCTAATGGTTTCCGGGAGTGGGCAGGGTTTCCGAAACATTACTATTTGTCAGATATATAGAATCTGGTGGTAACATAAGGTGCTTAATATCACACACTGCTAATTTTTTCGAACTTGAGCTCCTGCACATCTGTTATTTATATTGTCTAAATAAATTAGATAAACGTCAAACAGACATCTGTTATTTACGTTATACAAATTAATTAGATTCCTATTCGTCGGACAGACGTGTGATATAGAATGTGATAAACAAGGGGTTAACTATACATAAGTTCTTGTGTACACCAGATTTCAAAAGATTTCGAATATTTCATAATATGATTTCAAGTATTCTAAAAGGTTTTAAATAATTTCGTATTATTTCAAAAGATTTAATACCTATATTATTCGAGAACTATGCTTCTAGTAGTCTCGCATAGCGAAAGTTCTTGTTTTTTCTCAACGCAACTCATAGTGTTACACAATGCTTAATGAGTGAGATGATTTGCAGAAGTGATTGAATTTGTAATTGTTTCAATAAACTAATCTGTTACTTTGATCTTTTTTTTAGGTTTTACAGTATAATGTACCTAGTGGCAAGAAAAATAGAGGACTGGCTGTTGTCTATGCATACAGCAAGCTCGCACCCCAAAATCAACTCACAGAAGACAATATTCGACTAGCTAGAATTTTGGGCTGGTGTGTTGAGTTGGTGCGTAGATAGGTTAATATCTATATTGTCTGGGTTGTGGTATAATTTCTGCACACCTTTGATGGTCATAAAACACAAACTAATTTTAATTTCTAAAAGTGAACGTATAAGACTGCTTGCATTAATCCTTCATTCTATATTTCATATTCATTGTTCAATATGTTGCATTTATTTAATAATTAAAGCTTGCTGAAAAACAAGTGTTAGAAAAAAGCATCTTAATTTATTTGGCTATTGATGGATGATAGATTTATTATGCAGCTTCTCAATATTCTTTTGCTTTCATGGTTCAATGCAACTCTGATGTTTCTCAATGGCCAAATAATACATATACCTCACTGAGTACCTCCTGCATGTTTGCAATTTAACATAAATGGCGTTTTAATAATTGGAGTGGTAAATAGATATTTTGTATGTCAACATTTCATGCACGTGGAAAAATTATCGAAGAATATTAAGTGTGGTGCACGGAAATCATATTAATTGATATCACATTTAGCTAGGTATAATTGATAAGCTTCTTTTACCAGGGTGAGTGTCTGGCACTGTCTCATACAATATTACCAACCATATCTTTATATGATGGATTCCATCTGAGGCACACGAAAAAAAGACATCGACATCACTGATTTCATTGATTTGAGATATGTTCTCACGGAAGCTCTGTTAAGGCATGTCACCATGTATAAAACCGGGTCTCATCTACAATTTCTAACGGCATACACTGTCGACATGATATCACTTTTCAGTTATTTTATTTGGACAGTATATTTTAAACATTTTTTAGCGAGCCTGCAATTAGAAAACCACAGTATTCCGCAACCATAATGTGTGTCGAACAAACTATATGTTGGTATGATTTATGATTCTTGCTTTATGATTCATTTATAGGTATAAATAAAAATTCTAGATAGCTAATAAGTGCAAAAAAAAAGAAAGTTAGTCAGTGTGTTCCGCGACCAAGCTTCTGCATTTCTTAGTACTCTCAAAATTAGTGAATTCTGTGCATATAGCTCTTTTAGACTCGAATGTATGAGCTATTCTAGCTGAATTCGAGTGTCTTTTACTTGACTGTAGATTACTTGTTTGTGTCGAATTATCTTAGGGAGCTATTATGTAGTTATGATATCCTTCAACTTCCAATTCTACTCCAAGATTTTGTTCCGTTTTACCTCAAGCTTGATTTCCCAAAAGCTGAGAGCAAATCAAAATCATTCCGAGGTTGAAAAGTTTGAATCATGCAAAACTCTGAATTTTTTTTCTATAAAATCCTATAAAATCAACTGCAAATAAAATTCCCTCAATCGTATTTGTGGTAGTAAATCAAGATATATGTACAGTCGTTCTGTTTATCTCATGTTATCTTGAAAGTTTTCAATTTCTCAGATGGTGTTTGAGAATTAATATGACTGTGACACAGACGCTAGCAGACAGTGTGGACCGTGGCTACTTCACTTGCTGTGGATCACTAAACTTTAGATTTCATTTTGTAGAAGTTGCGTATCTTTCGTTTTTATCTGTAGACATATACAAAAATCAATGGAATCAATGATATTGGGGTTTTTGTTCATCTGTTTCGCATGAAATCCATCACATAGTGAAATGAAATAAACACAATTTATTGTTTTTATGAATTATCAAGTAGATTTACCACTACTAAAGAAGTACTGCGGCGCTATTCAGTGAGATGAATTTAAAAATTTGCTTACATTTACATGCCTTTGGTGCTAAAAATGTAACAGAATAATATGATACCAGAAAAAGGCTTACGGAGGCTTATCGGTACTCACAAGTCTGTAGACAACGCCATGGCTAGGAGGACCAGGATTTATAATTGGGCCTCCAATATGATTGTTTAAACATACTTCATTGAAATTTCACCCTGTCAAATTTTGGGCGTGCAAAATAGTATGGGCTCTAATGGGAGACACCACAGATTTCTAGGAAATACACTTTCTGATAAGAAATGCGGGCACTTCCAAATATGCATTTTTCAAAAAAAAAAAATTTTTTACTTTTAGAAGTGGAAAAAATTGCGAAATAACGAACCAAAATTATAGATTTTTTTGAATTGTGACAAGTATAAAAAACATACACACATGTGGGGCATTCTATGTCAACTTGACCAATGTCTAGCCCTCACCGCTTTCGATTTCTTTGGTGATTTATTATTACATTGAATGGGATCAAAGGAATACTCAGTAATTTCTCCAGAATTTTGACTCGAATACTTCAGACGGTTTGAATTTTTGAATATTAATGATTTCCATTGATCAGCATATTTGGCGTTTGGAAATGATAACCGACTGAAAAACAACGGCTTTTACTCTGTGTTCTGACTTGAGTCCAGTCGACATCTTTTGCTATAAATGATATTTATATCTTATTTTGTACCATACTGTAAGTGCTTGCTATTGTTCTAAAACCATCCAGCAGCTCCGGGAATTTAATTATGAGAGATTCGAACAACCCACATGATTGATTTAAATTTTAATCCATGAAATCGAAGTACCCACTTGTCTAAATTTTATGCCTTTATGTCTTCACAGGACAACAAACACAAAGTTATGATGTAATAAATCACATGAATCGAATCTCTAATAAAAAATATAGAGAAAAAAAAGGACATCCCGTCTGGTATAAATGTTTTGCAATCAATAACATTCAACATTTAAATTGCGACAAAATTAGCAAAAATTTTTTTATATATTTTTTCAATTCTAAACGGCAATAAATTGTGGAATGACTGTTACGATTGGGGGTGTTGTGTGTCTGTGCAGTACCAGGCATTTTTCCTGGTGGAAGATGACATTATGGATGGTGCAACAACTAGACGTGGACAACCCTGCTGGTACCGTCAAAACAACATAGGTTTGTCTGCAATTAATGATGGGATATTGTTGGAACAATCTATATTCCAACTACTCCGTACTCATTTCAAGGATAAAGAGTGTTATTTGAATCTCATAGAGACATTCCATGAGGTAAGTGTAAAATTCATCAAAAATTCCACACGTCAAAATAAAAACTTGTACTTAATTTCATTTTTTTTTATGACCAAAGAATGGTAGGAACAGAAAGATCAGCTTGGGAAAACTTAATATGTATCCCGGTCCTCGACTGAAGAATCTACTAAGCTATCTCTTTCATTTCATACTAAGAATTTTTGTTGTCGAATTTCAAATATTATTTATAAAAAATTTCATGTTGATATAACTTCACAATAATCACTATTGCCATAACAAAGTCATTTATTATAGTACAAATCTAAATTTCAGAATATTTTGAAAACAACCATGGGCCAGACTCTTGATCTGCTCTCAACACAGTTTGGTCAAAAGCCTAAGCTAGAGTTATTTACAATGGATCAATACAATGCGATAGTGAAATATAAGACTGCTTATTACTCCTTTGTCATGCCGGTTTCTTTGGCCATGTATTTTGTGAGTATAACACTGATTTTGTTATAATTGCATGAGAATGATTTTTTCTACATTATATCATATTGTCTAGAGTTCCAATTTCATTTTTATTCCTTGATAACTTAATCGTATAAATTATTCTGTAGTATTCAGATTATTGTTAGTCCTAAACTTGATTTTGGTAGCAATAAAAACTGGCGGAAACTCATAAAGGTTGAGAGAAACATTATTATTACTTCTTAAGAGCAAGCAGAAAATCTTGAGAGTTGATTGAAATATACTAATTATATGTATAATAATGTTTTTAAATAGGCTGGTATTACGGACCCCGAAATGCACAGACAAGCTAAGACAATTTTACTTGAAATGGGGCACTTTTTCCAAGTACAAGATGATTTCTTGGACTGTTATGGAGACCCGGAAGTAACTGGAAAAGTTGGTACTGATATACAAGATGGAAAGTGTTCATGGTTGGCAGTAGTTGCATTACAACGAGCAACGCCGGCTCAAAAGAAGATCTTAGAAGTGTGTACTTGAAAAATGATCTATCGTTTTGATTAGTCACGAAGAATCCCGCAGTATAGTTAAATAATAAGTTAATTGATGTAATACAGATAAAAAAATGATACAAAATTATTTTCTCTTTATAGGAATGCTACGGTTCAAGCGATGAAGCAAATGTTGCACGAGTTAAGCAATTGTATAACACTTTGGGTTTAGCCACAACCTACTCTGTCTACGAGGAGGAAAGTTATAATTTAATGAATACCCATATTCAACAAATATCCCGCGGTCTTCCTCACGATTTATTTTTTAAATTTCTTGAAAAAATATACCGCAGGGACAGTTAAATCAAAATCTAAAACTTTACAATTTCCAATCTTTTTTCTATTATGAAGTATATTATATTGTATCGAATTGATTAAAAAAAATATTGATCAATATGTCCAGGATTATGTTATACTTTTGGTCTCAACTAACGATTTCTTTATTTCATTATTTTTTCAATCATTCTAATTCGAATTATATTCTCGGAATATAACGTCTTCCGAATCTATATCATACTATGCTAACTTCAGCAAAACAGGTCACAAACTTCACCTTTCTTTTTATCTATTTTTGTCATACATGTTTGTTCAGGCCATAAAAACAAGCGTGATAGAGCCTTAGTGTTTAAATTTATATATCGATAGCTTATTATGAGGGCATTCTAGTATTACGACATACATCGGTGGGAGGGGAGGGCTTGATATTCTGATATTCTGATATCCAATTCATTTATGTTACCAGAGCAGGTGCGACAATTTTTTCACGTGATTTTTCATCACATGTTAATTGACTATCTATATCTACTTAAGTTTGGAACACCATAATACTATTAATATGAGTACCACTTGCCAATCCAAAAAATAACTGAAACCGCGATTGAAATGAAAAAATAAAATAAAAATAAATAGTAGCGAATGATTTTCTACTATGCATCGTTTTTTTTCTAAGCTATCTTACCTTTATTTTGATAGAGATTTTCAATAGCAAACATTCCACGTGTTGCAATTATTATACCAATGATTAAAATGATTTTTTTTTTTGACATTGAGAAGTTCAAATAATCTTATCGAATTACTCAAACACCATATTAAATCAGAACATTAGGATCTAGACCTTGCCAAATAATGTTTATTTCCAGAAAACTATTTTTATAAATATATATACACCTATATTTGATAAAAATAAAGATAGAGAAAAACTACGTCAATATTTCATCCGTTATTAATCATTTCAAATTTAATTATCAGAATGCATTAATTGTGTTACAGTAAAAATTGTTTATTTACTCTTATTCTGTCTTTTCTACCGTATCTTTTTCTTTATCTCATTTCATTCTATTCAATTATTGTTTGTGTTGTCATGTTCAATTGTATTTACTATCTAACAAATCTATACTACGTCGTAGATGACTTAGTTTATATTTAATAATATGAATTTTTGAATTGTGTTTTTAGCTGTGACCACAACAATTTTGTTGTTTAAATTGCATTGCAATTCAATAATTGTATATTGTGTTAATTACCTATTTTTTTACGTATACCTACATCCAAACGGATATATCAGATGCACAAAGATCGAATTTTTCATTGGCCCATGTGTTTGTCAGCAGTGATTAGATCTATACTTTCAATATACGAATCATAGAATTAGGTATAGTAACCATCTACATTCTTGTTGCATACTTGTACGTGAAAAAAAGAAAAAAAAAACGAAAAAATAAAATTACAAAATATTTATATATTGTGATTTTCTTCTCAATACCTCATACTTTATTAATTTTTTTCGCCCTGAAAGTAAAACGAAAACCGTATGCAAACATCAAGTGCATTCATGTCCTCTTACTTACGATATTTGATGTTTCACAAGCTTATCAATTGTGAAGAAACTTCGATATTCACCTGAAAGAGATCTTATGTAATATCTTTCAGCGTGGCGTGACTGACTTGAAATATAAGTGTGAGCTTATTTCGTTGCTCCTTTTTTGTTTTAGAATAAGGTATACATAATGGTTGGTATAGACGTTGAGTGTAGAAGCCTAAAATGGTATAGATTAGCATTGAACTATAGAATAATTTTCCACAAATGCAATAGTACCCTCATAAAGATTTTACTAACGTACGTATTTATTTGTGCAAATTCAGTACAAATTTCGGCATATGTAAAACAATTCACGATAAAAAATAATTACTCGAATGTTGAGACATTTCTTTTATTTATCAGCAGTTAATATTAATTTTATAAATATCGAGACAGTATTTGTTATACCTGATCAGAGATAAATGTTAAATTTGATGTGAAGGTAAATTGCTTTTCCTTCATTCAGATACAAAAGTTTTATGCATGTCCTTAATTAAACTCGGTCTAATTAGGTTGTCGATCATCGTATTGACTCAAGTAAGTATGGAAAGTATCACGTATCAATTTAATTCATATCTAATATTATTTTGTGTTACAAAATTGGGCAGGTATCTGTTTCATTGGAAAAATGGGAAGCCAAGTCTTAATCCCCTCAATATAGGTAGTCTTCGAATTCAGTACCAAATAAGAATACCAAATATTTATTTTCATTTTATTTTCCTACGGTTTGGCATTATATGACGAGGAATCACAAAAGCAAACTGTTACGGTAATATCCGATAGATTTCTGCTAAACATCCATATTTATTTAATGCCAGTTATTTTACTGCGGAATTTCGCTAATCGCGAAGTTTATTATATTAATATTAGTTCATAAATGCTGTCTATTCGTATTATTAAGCTATTAATCAACGATGATCTGCATAACTACTTGTATTAAAATTATAAAGACAGTTATAATGTAGTGCATTATTATATGCTTAAAGATTATAATAGCTTATATTAATTTTATGTGTTCTTCTTATGTTTATTTTTTTTCTGTGAGTAATACCACTTTGTAAGTGAATGCCGGTAAAATATTAATCAGTTACTTTCGCCCATCTACTTTGGTGAGAATTAACATTAACATCAACACATATACACATGTTATAGAATTATACTAAAATAATAAATTTCATACAATCAGAATTAACGCACAGCCTTCACTCATTATCGGGCTCTGAATGAACTTCTGCAATAGATGTTTTGATAAAATCTGAAAACTCTTATGTATATACTTTGAAGCATGAAGTAAAATATTAAATATATTTTGAGTAGCAAACTGAAGAGAAATTTGCAATAGAAAAATTTATCACAATATGTATATTTAATAGTACGGAATTAGAGTCGTACTAATTTATATTAGCAATAATTATTAGTTTATACTTATAAATAAAATAATACATGTTTATATATAATTTTTACTCAACTATCAATGCATAAATTTATATTATTTGTTTGAAAACAAAAATTTTCACTCAGGAATAGTGTTTAGTACATGTTTGATACTAAATAACTGATTGCACATTCAACTGCTTACTCGGTTCATCAATATTTTTTTTCTTTCTTCAGGTGGAAATAATGATATAAGAATCGGCAACAACCAAGACTTTTTTTTTTCCTTAATCAATGGTTTTTGAATGCTAAATAAATATTTGGATCATCAACTTATCGCACTGAAACAAAACGAAAAGTGATAAAGCTAATGAAGAACAGTTTTTCAGATGATTCCACCCCTGTTTTAAACCCGTTAATTTTTACTGGTTGGTAATTGATAAAAATCTACATCTACATGCTACATCTTGGCTGATGGATTTCGCTCTACAAATTTTGTCGGTGATTTTCTGGAACATCCTGTAATTATTAAGGTATTTCCTCGATATGTAATCAACATTTAAAGTTTACCACGAAACAGAGTATTGATTAGTATACCATTTTGGAGACAGCAATTGCTGTCAAACAGATCACCACATGCTGTAGTCGGCGTCATCCTGATCAAACGTCATGAAAAATCCAATCAAAGTTAGATACACCACTACATTGCCTGCTAAGGTCAAATAACAGGCACCCAACTCTATCTGAAACATTTAAATTAAAAGTTGCACAAAAATGTAACAAGAACAAATTGTTTTGTGACAAATGCTTACAGACAACAAAATTTCATTACATTCAATTTCTTTACACCTCATATACAAAAGAAAAAAATAAATAAATGAATAATCACAGGGACTCGCGAGATTAGATGATCCAACAATCAGTTGCAAGTTTACAAGTGTTTTTAATCGCTGAGTAATTCCAAATTTTGTATCCCAGAGTTCTGTATTCCTAAGATGAGGAAAGAATTTAAAAAATAGAATTATGGAATACATTTAATCTACATACCACTGGTTTAGCTGCTGGAGAACGTGCTAGTACTATGGGCAAAGCAAAAGATGACACGACGAATCCCATGGTGATGAAGATAGCCAATTCAAGACATGGGTTACTACTGCTCCCAGAATCCTCTGTATAACGTCTTGCTATCAATGTAGGAATTGGTGCTAAGATGTAAAATAATACAACAAAGAAGGGCCACCATACTCTGAAACGTTGAACAACAAATGTAAATCAAATTCTCTACATTATTTGTCAATAAATATACATCAAAAGTACCTCTATGCAATCGATTACAATGTTTCTATTGTTATTTTTCAATTTCTATCTTTCAATTAATGTTTTAATTTGTTTCAATTTGCATGAAAATTAGGCTCAAGAAATTATTATCTGTTATTAATTAGGGATGGAAGCTATTCACGAATTTACTCATGATATGCAAAAATGGCCGAGTCAGTTTGAATGAATTTCTTCATCATAAGAAGGCAAATGGGAGAATTCTTAATTCTACTTTTGAAACTTTAGTTCTATAGAATCTCAAATGTCTTGATTTAAATTACCAAGCTTGAATCAAATAGTTGTACTATATAAACTTACTTGTACGATGGAAGTGCGCAGCCCAAGATGACAAATGTCATCCCAATTGAGCCGGCAAATGCCAAAGTGATCAACCTGAAGTCCACATAAAAATTAATGTCATCTAATATGAAAAAAAGTTGATGCTATTCAAATAAAAATTATAAAAGTATGTACTTACGCTATTTACCAAGTACCAGTGGGCAAAGGACATGAAACACATATAAGAAATAAATACATTTTTTAATTATCGTCAATTGTTAATATTAGAAATATTATTCGAAAACATGACATCATTCAGAGGTGAGAGATCACAAATGAATGTTTCAGGTATCAATCGAGGAATAAGGAGCAGGTTATTACGTTGTTGGTTTGGATTGATGTTTTATTAAAACAAAGGAAAAATAAGGATTACAGATTCTCATTTTACAGAGATAGAACATAGATAAGACCTACTTTTCATCATGACTCAAATGTCAAAAGTAATTTTCTGAATCGTTGGGACAGACTGAGAGCGTAAGTAAAAAATACGGAGGAAAAGACTCGGAATCGATAAGTGTTTAATGTTAATCTAATTATCAACTAGTAACGAAGCATTGAAGAAAGTAAACACAAAGATACAGTATTTATCCAAATGATGAGGTTATGTGTCAACGTTGTTTCATTCACTAATTTAGTTCATTCATACTTAGTATATAGGAATGCGTATATTTATCGATATAAGAATGCGGAAATTGGGAATTAATATATCTGGTATGTCGAGAAAAATCACCTTTAATTCCTGCCATTACAACCCAAATTGTTTTTCAAATTTTGTCGAAATCCCACTTCATAGGAGTTGTCAATCACGATTTTGACAGTCCTGAATATGGCTGCGAATGAGTCACCAGTCATGCAGTAAACAAATTTTTGAATGAATAAACAAGTTGTTGCTTTTTTGAAACAAGTTCTCTGAACACTGATCTGTAAAGTAGAACAAAGCCTTGTTAATTAGCAACAAGTAATTATCTGCTGACCAATTATAGCGTCAATGAACTTTTATCGTGCTAATTCAGAATACGTGAAATTGGCGGTATTCATATGTTCAATATTTGTCAATTTCTTATAATTATTAAACATCAGCGGATCGATAAATAGAATAATAATTCATTAGAGTATATCATAATTATTTTCAAATACATTGCTAAAATATATATTGGGTTAAATATTTGATGCAGAAGGATGATTCGACACTTCCCGTGATGTTCTTCTTACCGACTGAGGCAATGAACCCGAAAATTCTTCTGTATTTGGCTTGAAACGATAGTAAAAATGTTTTCGCCCATATATTTGTATTCATTTATTAGAAATGTCCAATTCTATTACGGATATCGTATAAAAATTTTATATCAATTGTCCAAAGTTTCTGACGTAAAGCAGTCCAAAATTCGATGTGTTATCAAAACTTTTACAAGTATCACATACCCCGGGTATTTCTACAATTATAAAGAATTTACGAACGCCAGTAGCGGCCATGACAGATATGAGTGGAAGGTGTTCATTGGGTTAGCTGGCTGTCGGTGACTCGTGTTAGTTGCAAAGGGAGATCGTGATCGTAACGTTTGCATATTTCGAGTAAACTAAAAAATAATGAGTGATCCGAAGAGGTAAGTTATAGAATAAACCGACAAATCCAATAAGCAACGATTTTTTTCATAATACATAAACCTATTCAGCCAATTATTATTTATGCCAATACTTTCATCCACGACCCCCGCTTTCCAAATTTTACGTTGTCATCATGTCGACGCCGACGAAACTTGAACTAATTTCCACTTTTTCTTTAAATGACTTAAAATTCTGCTGCAAAATCTTCACAATTGACTAACACAAAGCAAATTCTGTACAAATTTCATAGTTTTGTAACCCACTTATCGTATTTTTGTCAGAACGGTTATGGCCGGACAGGCATAACATGACAAAGGATTTTTCGACGAAATAGACATTTTACATTATGAAAAAATATTGCCTAAACTATGCTCCGCGGTAATGGACTAATAAAACTGAAACCATTATACTATATGAAAAAACTCATAAAATATAACTATTTAATTCAGTTTTTTTTTCTTTTTTTTTTTTTTTTTTAACGCTCATTATTTCTATTATCATTATTATTATTTTTAAATCTAAGTATCTGGTTAGATTCTTATCTTCGTGAAAATTACAACATGCGATCATACTTCATTTTAACTAATCCGTCAATTTTTTATAACAAATAATTGAGGCTTTTAATCAATTTTTTGACATTTTTATTTTTTACACATCACATCAAAATCGCAACCTCTAGAATTTAGTAAAATTTGAAATCATGTTTTAATTATAATATATCAATTCAATAATATTTTTTTTGTGTTTTATTTAATCCTCTGAAAAACAGGAAAAAATTTGCATCTATTTTGAACTTCGTGACATGCATTTATTCTCACGCCGTTTTTTTTCTCCCACTGCTCTGAAGTTTGTGATCAAAGCAATCACATTACAAATAATGAATTCCAAGAAATGATCTCATTTAAGCTTCTCAAAATCCAAAATAAAATTAAGAATTTGTCAATCAATGTAGAAACACATACATCTAATTTAATAAGAGGTAAATAAATTTATAATAGCAAAATGCCGGTGTTATAATATAAAATTCTCCATTCAATGATTATTTTTCTATAGTTTGTTTACAAAAATCTATTTTAATTTTATTGACATTACAATTTTTTTTATTTTTCATTTTTTCAGCGGAGATGATTTGGCGACCGCGATTTTGCGCAAGAAGGACAGGCCAAACAGGTTGTTGGTCGCAGAGGCGATAAACGATGACAATTCAGTCGTTGGATTGTCACAAGAAAAAATGGACGAACTTCAGTTGTTTCGTGGAGATACAGTACTTCTGAAAGGCAAGAGGCGTAAGGAAACCGTATGCATCGTATTATCAGATGATACATGTCCGGATGAGAAGATTCACATGAATCGCGTCGTCAGGAATAATCTACGAGTAAGACTCAGTGATGTAGTATCCGTTCAGGCCTGTCCTGATGTCAAGTATGGCAAACGTATTCATGTTCTGCCCATGGATGATACCGTCGAAGGTCTAACTGGGTGAGATTTGTTAAATCAATCATTCAAATTGTTACATGACAGATGTTTGTTGCAGAGTTACATCGATATTCAAAACATCTTATTGATTTAGTTTTTAAGATTGTAAATCACTGCCTAGGCAAAAGACTGTCTGATCTACAGTTTGGCTTAAAAAACCTCGAAACTCACATCGGTCTCGAATAAAGTTGAATGTTGGGATGGGACTAAAAAATTACGGTAAAAAGAGCAAGAGCGCATGGTGATGGAATGTGACGAAGTAAAATATCCAAATTAATGAGCACAATACTGAATAGTGCCATAAGTAAACAATATTACACTTAATCATGCAAACGAATATCGAAATATTGAAATTGTATAATTATTTAATTAGGCTTACAGCAAATGAGTTATAGTTATATGTTTTCTTTTTTAAAAACTGGGATTTATACTGACAACGTATTCAAATACAACAGATTTGTTTTTTATATTAAACTCAGCAGGAACTTTACTCTAATTATCACTTTGAACTTTTTTTTTTTACTTTTATATATGTTTAAAAGACTCATATAGTTTGAAAATATATTATTGGTGCTGAGGAAATTTCAATTTTAAAAAACTTGAGTAATTGTAGCATTTCAATATTCCAAACATTACAGATATTTGTTAACAAGATTAAAGAGTAATATTGTTTACTTATGGCACTACTATTCCTTATTGTACTTATAAACTTGTATATTTCATTTGATTATTTTGCATTTTATCGCTGCCATGCACTGTTGCCATTTTTACACTTCTCTTACCCTGAAATTCGACTTTTTTCAAGACTGATAACATATGGGATTCAAAGTTCTTCAAGACAAACTGGAAGTTAGATAGCCTTCAATCCAAGCAGTGATGAGATGATATAACACAAAGTCAAAGAAAGTACTCTATTCTAAATATAATTCTGTTCTTGCAAATCTATATTTTTCTTTGTTTTTTTTTTTTTTGTTTTTGTTTCGTCATATTTTACTAATTTTTAAACACATTATAAAAAACGTTGAATTTTTCCTTCTAAAAATATCTGTAAAATACTGATTCTTTTAATTTCACGAATTTCTCTTTGTACAAGTTTTTTTTTTCTTTTAATCTTTTTTGATCCCCTAAATAATACTTGGTCAAAATCTTTGAGTGCAAAGATGTTTTTCATATGTCGTGTGCAACTGATTTCATAGATATTCAACAGATTTTATAAGATTTCATATATTTCACACTATTTTATACTTCACCAAATCTTATATTTGAATTAATAATTCAGCTGATTTATGGTGTAATTGGTTTCAGAAATTATATAATATTGATCAATTTTATTGATGAACGTTTCTGGGAGTAATTTTTCACAGAGCATGATACAGAGGATCAAATTTTTTTTGTTCAACAAGTTTTTTCAAACTCATATTGTATGAAACCAATCCGAACACGCAAATTGAGTAAAACTATACACCATGTTGAATTCAATTCTAACAAATCCCAAGTTTATTCCTTATTCAGCCAGACGTTTAATTGCCTTGAATATTTTTATAACTCTAGGATGTAAATGATTATTAAAGTTAGTTAAACCGACCTCATATTCAAAATAAATTTAATAAATATGTTGAATCATAAATAATTTCTACTCTCACGATTGAATAATTCTTGAAATTATTTATTATATTGTTGACAGAAACTTGTTTGAGGTCTATCTAAAGCCGTACTTTCTGGAAGCATATCGCCCGATTCATAAAGACGACAACTTCATCGTACGTGGGGGAATGCGAGCTGTAGAATTTAAAGTTGTTGAAACTGATCCAGGTCCATATTGTATCGTTGCACCTGATACCGTAATACATTGCGAGGGAGATCCTATTAAACGAGAGGTTTGTAAACACAGTGAATAAAATCTCCCAATTACACTAATATATTAACTAATTGCATAAATAATTTCTATCTTTTGTGTTAATCCTCATTGTACTTGCATTTGAGTAATTTAACGTTACATTGCTTTCTAGGAAGAGGAAGAAGCTCTAAATGCTGTTGGTTACGACGATATAGGCGGCGTTCGAAAGCAATTAGCTCAAATTAAAGAAATGGTAGAGCTCCCTCTGCGACACCCGTCCCTTTTCAAAGCAATTGGAGTCAAGCCACCACGTGGTATCTTGCTTTACGGACCACCAGGAACTGGCAAAACACTAATCGCTCGTGCCGTCGCTAACGAAACTGGAGCATTTTTCTTCCTCATTAATGGTAGAAATTTTGAAAAATTTTATAGATTTTTGTACACTATTAACGAGATTCAAAGTTGAAACAAAAATGTCCGATTGCCTGACATTATTTTAATTTTAAGATAAGTTATTAGTTGCTCATACCTGCAAAATCTACTTTCACAACTAAAACTGAAAATCAATTTGTTAACAGGACCTGAGATTATGAGCAAACTGGCCGGAGAATCGGAGAGCAATTTGCGTAAAGCGTTTGAAGAGGCTGAAAAAAATTCACCAGCCATTATCTTCATCGATGAGTTAGATGCAATTGCCCCTAAGCGTGAAAAGGTCAATAGAAAAAATACTTAATCCAACAATACTACAACATGTTTTATTAGCCGTCTACAAATGTGATAATGTTTAAAATTAAGTGGGTCGTTTTTAAACAAATAATATTTTACTGTCTATTAGACTCACGGAGAAGTGGAAAGACGTATTGTTTCACAATTGCTGACACTTATGGATGGTATGAAGCAAAGTTCCCACGTTATTGTAATGGCTGCAACAAATCGACCAAACAGCATTGACGGAGCTCTGCGTCGTTTCGGTCGTTTTGACAGAGAAATTGACATCGGTATTCCAGATGCAACTGGACGTCTTGAAATATTGCGTATTCATACTAAGAACATGAAATTAGCCGATGATGTAGAGTTGGAAGAGGTATGTGTTGATATTTTCTTATTCAGATCTACCTTGTCGTCATTTCTGACCATTCACATCCATCATACAAAGCTTTTATTCTGAATTATAATCGTGAATTGTTATTTAGATCGCCGCAGAGACTCACGGCCACGTTGGTGCTGATTTAGCTTCGCTATGCTCAGAGGCTGCTCTTCAGCAAATTCGTGAAAAGATGGATTTAATTGATTTAGAAGATGACCAGATCGATGCTGAGGTTCTATCATCTCTTGCTGTTACAATGGAAAACTTCAAGGTAAACCATCTACATTCCAATCACTGATTATTCAGATCGCTGTCGAACATATCTATGAGAATTTTTTGTTCTTTAAATAATCTCCATTAAGTTATAAAAAACTATTTTCACTTTTTTCAACCCTCGCCAGTATGCTATGAGCAAGAGCAGTCCCAGCGCACTACGTGAGACAATTGTTGAAGTGCCTACAGTCACATGGGAAGATATTGGTGGTCTGCAAAACGTTAAACTTGAATTGCAAGAATTGGTTCAGGTCAGTAACAAGCTAATCTAATTTTATTTATCTAGGTAAATATTTTACAATATGAGTAAAACGCCGTGAAATTTATCCAAATTTATTAAATTTGATATTCCCTGTTCGTTTTAGTATCCTGTCGAACATCCAGACAAGTTCTTGAAATTCGGTATGCAGCCATCCAGAGGTGTTTTATTCTACGGACCACCTGGTTGTGGTAAAACACTATTGGCTAAAGCTATTGCTAACGAGTGTCAAGCCAATTTCATCTCAGTTAAGGGACCAGAACTGTTAACTATGTGGTTTGGTGAATCAGAGGCCAATGTCAGAGATGTTTTCGACAAGGTACATCATCTAATAAATTGTAATATTTTCTAACATATTTATCAAGCAAGCATTGAATAATGGCGAGACTTAGAAAAAATAACGGTAGTTAACCATAACACATACGATTCAAATTTGCAAAATTTCTTCTTTATTAATCATCTTATTTTATTTTTTCATAATTATTAGGCTAGATCAGCGGCACCTTGCGTTTTGTTCTTCGACGAGTTGGATTCAATAGCTAAATCTCGTGGTGGAACAGTTGGTGATGCCGGAGGTGCAGCTGACAGAGTAATTAATCAGATTCTAACTGAAATGGACGGAATGGGTGCCAAGAAAAATGTATTCATTATCGGCGCAACAAACAGGCCGGATATAATCGATCCTGCAATTTTACGACCCGGTCGTCTGGATCAATTAATTTATATACCTCTTCCGGACGAAAAGTCACGAGAGGCAATCTTCAAAGCTAATTTACGCAAGTCCCCCGTTGCCAAGGTATGCAGGAGTTTAAATTCAATTTTCTTGAAATATCAGCTGGAAATTTCTATTCAAAAATGTATTAGATAAAATAATTTAATCTACATGTTATTTTTTTTATTTCAAATCAGGATGTGGACTTAGTCTACATTGCTAAGGTAACCCATGGTTTCTCTGGAGCTGATTTAACCGAGGTTTGTCAACGAGCTTGTAAATTGGCAATTAGACAATGCATCGAAGCAGAAATACGTCGAGAACGAGACCGTGCTGCCAACCCAAATGTTTCCATGGATGTAAGTGTTATTGGATATCGATTAGATTCAAATGTAACGATTTTTTGTCTATACAAACGACTTTCATTATAGATGGACGAAGATGATCCAGTGCCTGAAATCACTAGGGCTCACTTCGAGGAAGCTATGAGGTTTGCACGTCGTTCTGTATCTGACAATGACATTCGTAAGTACGAAATGTTCGCACAAACCCTACAACAATCTCGAGGATTTGGAACAAACTTCAGGTGAGCATGAAATTTTAAGATATACATTAATAATTGTGATTAATATATTTCTCGTACCATATTGTATTATGATGAAATATTTGAAATTTGATTGTTAGTTGAAAAAAGGTTTACTCGAGGTCGTAAGTGACAGTGTACGACCTTATGTCACCCAAATCATTTTTTTGGTGTCTACAACCTCATATCATAAGACATGCATCAAATCATTTATTACTTCTTCCCAGATTCCCCCAGAGTGGTGCCGGAGGTACGCAGGACACGACGCAGGGTGATCAACCGTTCCAAGATGATGGTGACGATGATCTATATAGCTAAGTTTCCGTTTAATCGTATCTCATCTCGGTGGGTACATGTATAAAGGGTCTATTTGCATCGGTACATATTTTATCTGAAGATAACTTTTTTTATAGTTGGTGGAAAGCCTGAATAACTAAAATTGAATGAATAAAATTTTATATAATGTATGTTAGTACATAGTTTAAGATTTATTGTAATTGAAATATACATTATATCTCAACATTTTATGTATCACAGGTAAACCAGAATCTTGATTAAAAATAAATTAAAAATTCACAATAACTTTTTGTGCAACATTAGAGATTAACATTAAATTAAACAATAGTACAAATATATTTTGTTTTCATAGTATTATTTGCTTGTAAAGAAAAAACAAAAAAAAAAACAAAAAACGAGATTCCATCTAAGCACAAAAAATAATAAGAATAGAAAAAGGCCTCTCACACTACGCTGTGGTACCATTCAGAGTTTTAACACACAATATGATTATTCACTTGATTGATAATATACCACATGATTTATATCGCGTAGAAAATTTGATCGATACATCATTGCTGGTGGAAAGGGGGAGAGGGCTCGCTATTTTAAATGTAAAATAAATAATGGATAGACCCTTTTTTCATGTACAACCAATCTACCTCTTGTTATAAGATGCATCAGTTTCCAAAATGGGAAAGTTAGGTTCAATTGTAACTGGAGTAGATTGTATCATGATTTGACCGAACTATACAAGAAACCGGGTATCGAAGAACGATCAAATCCGTCAACGAATTGTCCTGGTTAAAAAATTGTAAATTGCATATCGTGTGAGATCCCGATAGACGCAAGCATCCTTTATTATTTTATTTAAGTACTGTAAAACATAACAGACTATATCAATATTTCATGTGTCTACTTGTTACTTATCAACTCAGAAGGCTCTTACAATGAATAGTCAAAGATCTCTCAAAGTTCAATACAAATTTGCCTCAAAAACTTGTTATTTTTATGGTCTGTTATTAATTTGAACATAAATTGAATTTTAAATAAAAAATACGTGAACAACGTGAATGCGAGTAAATCTAAATGATGCCGGCTTCTATGGTAGAGTTTGATTAAGCAAATGGACGGAAGAAAATTTTTAGAAAATTGCCAATGAACGGCAGGCAAAGGCCCAAGTTAGAGATCATCCGTGCTCCATCTTATATGTATATGTATACATGATAATATAATTGAAACCTTTTACTATTATTAATATTATTATTCATGAAATGAGATAACATTAAACATACTTATTGTTCTCTCTTCATCAACATGTTTTGAAGTAATTCCACACGTCATATAATGTGATAACTGAATAGCGAGGTTT
The DNA here is from genome assembly GCA_963924015.1 of Macrophya annulata. NCBI lineage: Eukaryota > Metazoa > Arthropoda > Insecta > Hymenoptera > Tenthredinidae > Macrophya > Macrophya annulata. The sequence goes on from OZ001262.1 coordinate 7,510,399, forward strand.
TTTTTTCTGGTACTACTACACTGTTAAAACTGTGAGTGCAGCTGCTTTTGATTGTTGAATAAATAATTTGTGGCAGCCTTTTTGCGGTCACTGTGTTGATGTATGCTCTTGCGGAACAAAAAAAAAAAAAACAAATATAAACTCAATAAAACAAACTGTAACAAAATTTTGATTAAACTTTATTGTTCCTGAAAAACCATTTTGTTAGGTATGGATCATTCATTCCAGGTGCAATGCAACCACACCGTGATTACATCTATGTCTATAATTAAAACTGGAGGTATCAGTCCCGGGCATTAATACTTTACTTCTCTCAACAATTCATTGTCGAAAGCAATGAAAATGTACACATAAAGGAAACATCAGCTTACTTAGCATTTCAAAAGAATCATTTTTAAAAGAAATTTTATTTTCTATGTATCTATAAGTTTATTTGAAAGTCAGTTGCTATTATTCCCATCAATAATTGGTAATGTAGATAATATAATATACAAATTACAAGAATGAAAATATTTTAGTGAAACTGTAACAAACAGGGGAATAGAAATTTTTTGATGTACACAAGTCTTTGTATTTTGCAGACCTTTACTTTACAAACCAGGTAGGTATATAAACCGGGTACATACCTATACTACTTATTTGTCCTTCAAGACAGACTCATAATTTATTAGAACGGTAATGCATAATAGCAAACACTGAATCACAGTTTTAACTCTAATTAAATTTACTTATTTTCAATAAAGATTCCACGCATCATTCTCTTATTGTTAATATATAATAAAAAATCTACCACCCCATGTAACAATGGTATGGGCAATCATTCTCTAGTACCGATATTGAATATTCCGATAATTGCTCAGCTTGTTAATTACAAAACATCTACCAAATGTCATATGCAAAACTGCAGAGTGAAATTGTACTAAAACTTGGACAAACATTTATTTGTATAATACAACGTATGGACTATGCATAATATGTAGGTATGACTTTACATACAGTTTAATATATTGTTAATATTCATGAGACAATGGCTCTGGTTCTGACGCTATTAAACCAAACACGATATTATGATATTGATGCATTATCAGCACACCTGTGTTGATCAATGATATTTTAGATGAAGTAGTTAAATAAGATTCTCAGTGGTTTAATTGTAAATTTATTTACGTAACATTTACCTTTATTCGTAGTGAAAAATAATTACATTACATGTGATTTATGAATAATATGCACATCTCACATGGCACTTAACGATACATTCAAGGACCATGATGTAGTTTGATAGAAAATTGTTAATTAACGATTATCATCACTATAATACTTGACTAATAACGTTTTCAGCTCTTTGCACTAGTGTTGCACTAGTGTACTAACGTCTTTTATCTATAACATGATCAGTTCATACACTTCCAATGTAGCATATTTTGCTGGGCACGGGCTTTTGCGAAGATATTACACATAATGCAGGAAGTATGTATTAGGATGACTATCGGTGTAACACGGACATGCTACTATTGAGGGAAATTGAATCACTACACATATCACACTCAATGACAACAGTTCTAACGAGTGGACTTGATAAGTGTTTAGGTGTACATTAGTGTAACTAGTTGAAAACGCTATTACTATATCAATTATGTCTTGTTTTTTGTTTCAATTAAAATGACTTAGGATAGATATAAGGGAGCCTTACCAATTTGAAATGAAAATTACCTACAATTTGCTAATGTACTCAATATATGTATTGGTAAGAAATTATACATAACAATATTAATACATAAGCTTTTGTATTTACAGTGGTTATTGGCTTTCTTTTTTTTTTATTTAATTTTTTATAAAATTAAAACTATTTACCAAACAAGACGAGTTAGTATAAAACTTTCAAAGTATCGTAGCTCTATTACACTGGCCTAGCAAACGATGCTGAATGCCCCTGTCTATTTACTACAGTAAATCGAGATACAAGTTCATTTCGTGACATACAGATTACAGTTACAGTAAACACAGTGCTCTACGTAATATACAATAAAATTATTAATGAAACTTGAAAAGTTCACTCTTCCCCAAAGTAGGTCTACAATTGGCACCAATTTTATTTTTTTTTTAATTAAACTAAATAAGATAAACTAACAACAAAAAAAAAATAAAAAATTGCAGCCCTTAATATTTTTGATACACAGTAAAACTTATTTCTTATTTTCTCTTCATGTTATTGATAATTTAATTTAAATCATATTTATCATTGAATCTTTTTCACAAAATTGTGTTAGGTTTATATATGTTATATTTAAAAAGGGCCTCTTCCGCCCGTTCGAACTGCCAGAAAATTGTCAACTGTGCCCGTTTTTTTTTTTTTTTTCCTCCTCGTTACATTCGTCTTTTTATTTCATCAGTGAATTTTCCTTAAAGATATGTGAAACAAAGTATTCAATCGGTTCTTTGTGTGACCGGTGGAAATTCAGCGTCGTCATCCAAACGAAATCCACCTTTTGGTGGACTCTCCGTAGCAGCTACCATCTCGTGAAACTTTTCTGACTCTATAACCCATTGTTGAGAATTAAATTTCTGATTTTCTTATACTTATTATTACATTATTTATGATTTTATGTGATATCATGTAGTAATGACGAAAAATGAAACAATAAATAATTCTCAATTTGAATGAATATGTTCAATGGTACTATGTATGTATGAGGGGCATTTTGTGTGATATGTACAGGCCTCTGATCTCTCTCCTTTCAATTTTTTTGAAAATTTTTTACGAAAAAGTAAATTATCAGAGAATAATTCTTGAAATATATGATAATTTTCCAATGTCCTTCAAGTCTATAATTTCCCGTTTTTATACCTGAATTTAGAACCATGTATATTGTTTGGTTCAATTTCATGCACGATAACAGCCCAAATTGACTTGACCGACATTAGGAACGCATTGGTATTAACTGAATTGAAAACCAATAATTCTGAATAAATTCAGGATATCTCTTTTGAAACTTTACCTCCTTAATATAAATTTTCGAAAAAATCGAAAAAGATGAGATCGAAATCCCGTACATTTCATGCAGAATGTTGCACAAATTATAAAAGTATTTCAAGTTACTCGGCAAGATAATTATCTCAGTAGAAAGGAATTTTTCTACAATAATTTAAACTTGAAATAAAACTTTTTTTTGGGTAAAATACGAGTAACTTGGCAAAACTCTGAGATTCTTGTACAAGTTGATCCGATAATAACTCAATACAAAGTCTGATCTTGAGATTATACTAAGTCTTCAGATGCGGTTCTAGATATATGATCAAAGTATTGTTACTAAATTTAACAAAATTCAAACAAACGTGATATAAAAGCAGGCAAATAAGTGGTCTAAGAGCAATTAAATTTTTTTGAAAATTAAACAATATTTTGTATGAAATTGTGTGTCTGTCTATAAATAATTTTTATGCATCAACAAATTGTACTCTAGAGGCACAACTAATTTCATGTAAAACCAATTCAACGGTTGTTATTTACAGAATTAATTGAATCGATATGATTTTTTTTTCAATGTTACATTTGTTTTGCAATCTTTTTTGTTGTATATTTTTTTTTTTTGTTTTATGCATTGAATTTCCATCAGATATTTTCTGCAATAATACTCAGGTACTTTAACGTCAGATAGTGATGTCATACACAACAAAAGATGAACAAAAATAAAAGAAAAACTGAAGTAATGATTCAACATATATGATAAAATATAAATACCTTTTAGACTCAATATAAATCAGCTGCAAAACAAGTCACCTACAAAAACTATCCTCTATTTTAAACTACAGATTGTCGTATTGATTACGATACCTATGTGTTACTGCCATTTTCGAAGTTGTTTTTTTTTTTTTTTTGTTATGTATGATCGTGATGTTTCGTTATATTATGTAAAATGATTGTTAATTCTGGTGTTACATGCATGTATCTTAAATTTGGATTTGGTATTGATTACTTAAATTGGCTGGAGAAAATTTCACATGAATTTTGAGACGCTACATTATTGCACACAAGTTTTTGGTCCACATTATTTTGACGATAAAACAAAAACAAAAATTCGATTATGTGATATCCATGCGAGGCAATCTAAGCAACAATCCAATAAATATCCAAAAGCTTTAATACTGATAGTCCAATGCATATTCAGGGAATTATACATTATGTTAAGAGTGGAAAAAAATGTCTCAACAAAATGGCAAAAATAAAAAAATAAATACTAGAGTAGAATTTAGGAAGTTCATTGTATAACGAAAAAGATGGGCAAACTGGCAAAGAGAAAAAGTCATTATTCATTCGTTCACATTTAACATTGAAACTTCAAGGCAAGGTTATTCAAATATATTTTAATATGAAACAGGTTATTACGGTGATTCAGAATCGTCCGTTCTTCAATCATTTCTTATTTCGTAATAATTTTAATAAAATTAAAAACGTTGTATCAAGTTACAGTTTAAAAGGAGACAACGGCTGCTATTGTATGTACGTGCTCCGTAAATAACTCAAGAACATAAGGAATTCATAATATTCAAACAATATTTCTACAGGCAACTTACATAGCAAAAAAATGAGTATGCTGCCTCCCACAATATTCCTAATCCACTGTTATCCAGTTTCAGATTGGCCCGTTGACTGATACCTTCATTTCACGATTTAAATAATTACAGATATATTGATGTTTGGTGAATCTCATGTCGAAAAAAATCGCAATGAAAAACGTGAAATTGTAAATTCATGTATTGAGATCATGCTCTGATATGTGTCACAACCATGTATCAAGGTACTTGGCCAACGTAAACGTATTGAATTATGTACGGTGAGACGAAGAGAGAGGACACAAGGTATGAATGATAATTGATAATTGATAATCATATTATATTAACAGAGTGAGAAGTGGGGGAGAAAGAGGACATACCAGTACCTGACATGGCGTCTGGCGAGCGGCCGCGTAATGCACCCGCGTAGCTATTTATGCAGCCTTCCGCAGATAATAAAAAGAAAAAAAAATATATATACATCAAGTGAGGTCAACTGAGGCTCTCTATCCCCCAAGAGATCCATAGTCTCGTAAAGGGGGCTAGAAGCTATAGAAGGCAATAATGTCTCAATTTTGGACTTTATCGCAACACAGAAGGTATTAACAGCAGTTCTCATTGGAGGAAGCAACTAAACTAAGTGAGAATAGAAATTTTTTTTAATTGATTTTATTCTACCTATAATATTTATAATAAGTTATACACCATGCTGAACTACACCAAAATACGGTTCAAAATATCTTCATAAATACGCGATGAATGTAGGTGGCCAAAAATGCCTACAAGATTATATAGAATCTTTGATTAGGTATTTAATAATCAACAGAAAAACAGAAAATAGTACCGGTAATATCAGGATATTGAATACGCGATTGTGAATTTGAATCAAGCACAATAAGCAGCTAACTGAAAAGAATTTGAAACTTTTAAATACTAAGCACGTACGCTCATGCCGCAATTAATTTACTTTCAATTGCATGATTGACATTGGGTAGGAAACAAAGAAGTTTACTTTGACAACTATAAACACTGACATATTACCAATTTGTATAGGCTGCTAGGGTCTCAAATAGCGTGCACAAGAGGATACAGATGGCACTTTCCATATAAAGCCAACAACTCACTGACATTTATATCTCAGAAGTGCAAGTGGCTGAATAGATTGTTAAAAACTTTTTATCGAACAAATAAATATACTGATACTTTACTGAATTACATTTACTGAAAAATCTCTTAAAATCTTCTGAAATCATATATCATTTGAAATCTGGTGTACATCAAAATTGATGTGTGAGTAAAAGCCCTCGAAAGATGAGAAAAGATTAAACAAAAAAAAAATAAATAAATAAATGATAAAAAATAAACCAGAAGCAAAGAATCATCTAACTACTCGGCTAGTTTTGTAAAATTGGAGAATAAGTAGGATAGGATAATTCTTCTCTCTCCATCTATGACATTTATAAATAATTACCTACGTAGGCAGATGTTATCTCAGTTTGTGATTAAACTTATGCACGTTGGAATCAACAATCTTTAATATACGGAATGCTTGTTTGCAATAGTAAGACTATAAGGACCTAAGTTTAAACGGAGATCACGTAAATAAATTAGGTATTCACCGTTCTGAACAAATTTCCTACTTACTAGTTGTTCCTTTGTTCTTTGTCGATAGTAAAGATAAATGTAGCAGTAAGATAAGGAATATTAAATAATGTATTATTATTATTTTTGTTTTATAGAACACCGTTTTTAAATACGTGCGACGAACTTTTTTTTATCCTCGTAGAATCCGTTGGGTAGAAGTAGAAAGTACATATTTCATGTAACACAATCCAAATGAATATTAATTATTACGTACACTATTATCAAATGTAAAATGATTGTCAGTATCAAGAAAAGAAAAAAATAAATGAAAACGAAAATTAAAAAATTAAAATGAAAATCAAAGTAAAAATAAATCAATATCAAACGATAAGTTAGAAAATATTTTGAACCATAAAACAGTCATGCATTAAATAAAAAAATGTTACTTCTCCATGTGATGTATTTGTATATTGTTTGGCATAAAAGTTAACAGAAGAGGTTTGATGTACCTAATCTGTCAGTGCTTATTTCATGTGAAATTTCTATGTATTATCATAAATGGTGAACAAAAAGTTTAAGTACTCAGTCAATTATTATACTTGATATTAAATCAGTTACCTGATTTCTTTATAGAATATGAACAACTTTGTTCTATTCTTCCATATACCTATATCAAAGCTTTTGCAATATTGAAACTAAAGTGTTAAATTTTTAAAAAATTTCACATGATTAAAGCATTTTATATGCCAGGTTTTACTGTTGGCAGTACTACTTATCTCAAATAACTTAATATATCGTGCAACTTAATAAATCTGTAGCATGAAATTTCTTTTTTGAATTAATAAATCATAAGATACCTGTGTTTTGTACTGTTTGAGCTGCTACAGGCGCTTCACCTGTGCCAGGTGCTGTCGTTGATACAGTTGGACCATCTACTTCGTCCTGCTTACCGTCCAGTCTGTATACGATCAGCAAATGAAGTTAGAAAATGAAAATACAAGTTTAGTAGCTCTCTTGGTTCCTTAGTGATAAAATTGTACATTGGATAAGGGCTTGAGCCAACAAAATTTCAAATAACATACCTATTTCAGTAGATGTTATCTCTGTTGATATTTTACAATAAGAAAAAGTAAAAAAAAAAATAAAAAATATCGCATACATGTCATTGAATTTCAATTCAATTAATAAAAGAGCTGAAGAAAAGAGTAAGAAAGACAAAATAATAATGGAAAATAAATGGCAAACTCACCTGTGTTGTTTCAGCAGGGTGCAATCTCCCCCTTCTGCCATATCCAGATTATAAACGTAAAGGTATCCGTCCGCGCTAGCCACCAATAACCTCAGCACTTTTTGTATTCTAATTAAAACAGTTGTTTATTATTCAATCATAAAACGTAAGCGATTTTTTTATCATATGTTTTCTTTTCTTTTCTTTTCCTTCGAATAAGATCGTATTATAATTCTACTAATGTTTACCTTTCATAAATTACCCAAGAATATGGTTTATACACAAGATTATTTACAATTGCACAATAATATCGCTTGTCTCATGGTATAAGATCGTAAGCGCCATTATAAAACCGTTTGGCATTATTTAAACCAAGCAGAACGTTTTAACTACTGTACTTACTAACACTATTGACATTATTACTCACGTAGTGATGGCACAAACATTTCTCAAACCCTGGAACGGCAAATGAACACTGGCAAAAGCACGTCCTTGATTGAAAACATCTGTTACTTGGGATGGCAAATAATTCGCCGATGCTGATACTGCTTTTGTGAGGTATCCCATCCAGCTTTGAGCCTCTTCTGGAGCTGGGCTGAATTTATAATATTTACATTCATTGGATGATATCTCTCGATGTATAAATATGTTTTTATTTTATCATGAAAAGAGGAATTCCAGGTTTTCCAAACATGGAACTAACAATGTTAACATTAATAATTAATTAAAACCTACACTTCTTTAGGCTCTTCTAGTTTAAAGACGTGTACTGTTTCAGTGTTACTTGAACAGCACAAAAATAGAGAGTCCATACTAAATGCAAGGCTGCTGATAGACACACATCTCTTCACTCCTCGTCTAAATTCAAATAACTTAGCACCGTCATGTACCTAAGTAAAATAAATACAATTTACATCAGAAAATAGCAATTTAGTCATTGTTAAATTTAAGTGAAAAATTAAAAACACGATCCAAAGTGAAATAAAACTTCAGTTAAAAAACAAAATGTTATCTTTTGAAACGGACTTCAGTAAAGACAAAGTTTTACTTACATGAAAAACTCTGATAACAGTGCCCTTTTCCGAAGCTGTCGCTACTTTGTTTCCTGTTGGATTAAAGGCAAGAGCTGCCAAAGGGCTATCATGCGCTGGTATCATCGTCTTGGCTTGCTAAAAACAAGTCAAAGCCATTGTTATTGTCATCTACATAAGTCCAGCCAATGATATCATTCATTATCTTATTAGAGTCTGTTACTCACAAGATTGATGGCATCAAATATCTGGACTTCTCCTATAGTGTTGGATCCAGGATAGGCGAGATAGCAACTATCGCTGTTTATAGAAAGTGTGCAGAGACCTGCAAGGTTTGGAGGTGTATCACGGATCGTGTGTAGTACCTTCATATCTCTAATGTTGTGGATATAAAGCGATTCCTCAAGGCACACGACTAATCTCTATAGAAAAAATTAATAAATGTAATATAGTTATAAGTTAATATATTATTTATAAAGAATAAATATTTTTAACCTTTGAATGAAAATTTGATGTCCTTAAACTACATAAATTAATAAATTATTGAATTTAGATTAAGTAAAATTAAATAAAAAAAAAATTTCTAAAACATTCTACAAGTTTAACAAATAAATGCAGTATTTACTCTTTAAATTTTCTAATTTTCAATATCATTTTTCTTTCTGTTTTTTAGATTAGTTTTCAATTATGAATTAGAATTCAAAATTGAAAACTAATGGAATTGAACAACCTAAAATCTTATTTATTAATTTTGGTTATTTGCTCCGAATTTTATTCATTTTTCCATTCTATGTTTCTCTACTTCTTGAAGTAATCGCAGCTCCTCCTTAGCCTGACATGTTTAAATCTTGATAAATGTTACTAACCGCTCTATTTAGTTTCACAGCCAGAATGGTATTGGAATAACTGTAGTTGCAGATTTCGGTGCCTTTACGGAAATGACATACTTTCAGCTTACGGGGGGAGGAGAGGCTGACCACTGCCACAAGACTGCTACTGAACAGCCGTTCCACGATGCATATATCCTCAGAATCTGTACACACAATATATATTATTTCTATTCAGTATTAAAAGTTATTCAAACTGCAAACAGATACCTAAAAAAAAAAAAAAAAAATATCTTGAATCATCGACCGTTGTACTCAAGTTTGAATAATGAAATACATTACCATTTTCATAAATTTTTTCCAATTGGTCAACAGAGTTGAGGGAGAAGATTTTGTGCCCAGACTTTGTGCCAACCGCGAGGGATCTAGAAATGAAAAATGAAATGATTAAAAAATAAATAAAAAGTAAAAGCATTCTTTGTTTATAGACAGTCATAAACGACTGGGTTGAAATAATCTTAAATTTCAAATCTCAGATTATCGTCGTGCCGAAACGTCAGGGACAAGTGAAAATAACTAAGGTGTGATAATTGACCAAAATAAACATTGCAAATCAATTTTTCGCTGATTATATTACGTTAAAATAGGCGCATATTTAGCATCAATTTATTTAACTAAGTAAAATGAGTAAATCAGCTATTTATCAGTCTAATAAATTGTTAGCTTAATGAGATATTTTTATTTTAAATAATGTGGAAAGAAATTCACTCGACAATAATTGTTATTTACTGTAGAAAAAAAAACATTATTAGCTAATTTAATTAATTGAGCATATGTTTAAGGCTCTGAGCCTTGGGTGGATATGAAGGATCATTAGTATTCTAACGCAATGGTGTTGGTCGATGTATTTCGCAAGAACACCTTGTGGCTGCTGTTCGTTTATAATAATGAATTGATTTTAAACATTTCCCGCTATTATTCATCATTCATTAAAAGAAAAAAACAAATTATCAAATGAAAGCATTGCAGTTGCAAACGGAACAAAGACAAATTACATAAAAAGAAAAAAAAGGAATATAAAAACAAAACAAAAAAAAAAAAAATTAGAAAGGACAAGCAGATAGCCTTTAGCTTGTATGCAACAGCAAGACCTACTTTGTGTTTTTGCATCAACTGTTGCATCATCATGTATATTATGGAGTATATGAAATCACTTTAATACATCACATTATTTTCAATTAATTTCACGGTTTTTTGTTATATAGTATGTTGAATGAGTAAATTGCATAAAAATTAAAAAAAAAAAAAAAAATACAGAAATAAATTTTTGCACTACTGACACGCGTATTGGAAACAATAATAATAATGTGTATTCGCAGCTAGGTACAGAAGGCAAATGAATGAATAAATACATCATGTTTACAGATTTGTATTAGGTTGTTTTTTTTTTTTTTTGTTTGTATGATAATGACTTTTTGAGGCGTTTCGTGGTTAATTGTATATAGGAGAGTGACGCACCCGATGAATCAAAAGTGAAATAGAATAGTTGTTGTTCGTTGATGCGTTGTTTACTTACGTGCAATCTTGATTGAAATTAACAAAGAAAACACCACTCTGAGGATCCGCGGTTTGATTTGCGAGGTTCATGAGTCCAGATATACCGTATTTAAGTCCCTGTGTCAACACATCCACGTTGCGCGCTAGATTTTGCATAAATCGAAGGACTGCTTTGAGAAATAACTTTCGTTGGATTTATACGACCTTGGAAAAAACCTCTCAAAACGCGTACCCTGCTCTACTGTTATTCCATATCCATATTGAACTGAACAGCTGACATTCTTCGCTGACTATGAAACTGTGGAATAGAAACATCAGACCGCGATCCGTCATTCCCCTTTATTACGCGCTTTTCTCACCGGCGGAGAAGGGAGAGGCGCTCACGGCTTACCGCTGTGTTAAAAATTTACATCCAATTGCCACTTGCTTTTTTTTCTTTTCGAACTTAGGTCAGTTTTACTCATGAGCGCGAGAAGGAACCACTATTGCCTTCTCTCTCGCGGTGTGGAACTCATGACGTTTACCGTAAGTACGAGAGAGAAGCGAAGTGAACGCATATCTCGTAATCCAGTGAGCGCTCGCCCTTCCCTCTCTACCCCCGATCTTATCTATTGCGAGATTTCCCTGAATCGTTTACTTTGTTTTTTTTTTTATCTTTGTTTTTATGTTTAATCGTAGTACGTCAGCTGTTTGATAACAATAAAACCTATCTAGAATGACTGTCTATGAACAAGGAGAAGTCTCATTACAGCTACAGGAGATGAATTTTTCAAATATTCGAAGTTCCCGCCACGAAAAATTCCATTCGATGCAAACACGCCGCGTTCTATTGGCCACACCGTAGTATTGCAGAATATACACACCGCGCACACAACACTTAACAAATGTAATTCGCTTGCAGATTGTATAATACCAAACTTACACACATTCTACACATATGTGGTACAGACACTGCGATGGTATTATTGACATTTGCACGCAATCATTCATTCATTTGTTATTACTGATATTATTATGATTATCATTATTAAAATTATTGTGAACTGTGATTGTTATCGCTAATCATTTAGATCCTGAGTTAATAATTTCACAGTTCAATATCCCTACCCGGAGATTTTTGAAAATACTTCTCCGTATAATTTCAATGTATGCACATACAACGTATCACCGGAATGACAGTTCTATCGTATACACATACATGCAGTATACGATACTGATGTATGACAGTAAATATATACTTGGACTATAATCCAGCATACTCATCATACGAGGTCTTCGCAGATATCATTTTTTCTCATTTACATCTACAATTACGTTATTGTTCATCGTTTTATCAACGGTTAATCCACCACCGCTATGTCTTCCGTCAGGGGGCGAGCGGGGAACAGACAGCCGGACACACTCCGGGCGCATATTAGCCGCGTAGCATAGCTCCTCGCATAGTCGCGCGGTGCAGACGACTTCGAATGCTCGTTGTAAATCACGGAACTTAATCCCGGGGTCTATCGTTAGATTAATGGTAAAGATAATTACTTAAAAATTACGTTATAATTTATCACTTGAATAATTTCATAAGAATATAGTAAATAAGGCTTATCTTCATACGTTTCTGTGTTTCATTACTGCTTACACATTTTGTGTTCGGTGAGAAAAGAAAAAATATCAATTTTATTATATCGAATACCATCGCGCTCAAATTCCGTACAGGTGATCAGTAAAATAATAATAAAAAATTACAAAGAAAAGGAACATACAACATCGTGTATTTAATTTCTTCGCGGAAATGATCTCGTTAACATTAAAGAGAGGTCGCATTATTTTTCTGATTTATCAACTAAACCGCCATTACAACAATTGGATAAAAAAAAAAATTTATAATTTTAATAATGTTTTTTCATATCAGTATAGATTGTTTCAGAATTGTAAATATATAATAATCTACTCACATTTATATATATATATTTTTCCACAGTTACGATACCACAGAAAATGTCAGGAAGAATGTGGAGGAGTGAAGGAGCGTTAGGTATGTTATAACGAGGTGGTTTTTCGCCAGAGTTTTTCACCTCGATGTACATTTAATAACAATGAATCTCAACATGGATGGATATCGTCTTCATCACGTCGTCTCCGTTCCTTTAGCCAATCTTTTGCAGTCAGAATGGATCAAAGAGTAAGACGTCTAACGACTTTATTGGGGATTGAGATATAGTGTAGAAAAATTAGCAGAGTAATGACCAGAAAGTTTTACCTTAGTGAAACACATAAAAACGTTTATATTAGTCGATGGGATAAATGCAACCTAACATTTTCAAGTAACATTGCTTATGCTTAGCCATTCAGTCAAATTTATACTCTTTTTCTCATGCCACTAAGAGGGTTTAGCGATATTTTTACATGTGGTAGTTTTAGTCTGTAAGTCGTGTGCTTGCAAAAGTTACATTGCCTTATAAAGTGCGGGATATCTTCAAAACTATTCCAGGGATCACTTCTATCTCTTGATTGGGAGTAAATAATAATTTTAAGAGGATTTTTAGACCAAATACGAAATCCAAACATTAGTATTATCATTTTAACAAGGTACAACATTTGAAAAGTTGAAAATAATAGAATTTTTTATTTCGTTAGGATAAACTGACTCTTTCTTATCTTTTTAATGCATTTGATTTATCCCAATTTTCTGAAAATTTTTCATCATGAAGATATTGTAGTAATCCAGACCATAAATAAGCAGATGGTGAACGGAATGTTATTTAAGAAAATCGTGAATCTTCAGTCACGTATGCTTTTAGAAATTACTGAAATCGTGCTATTTTTGGATTACAACACCTCATAAAACTCAGTGTATTTTAGATTCTAAAAAGCATAATCCATCCGATTGTGTACCACATGGAAGAATGCGTAAATTTTGCAAGTCCAAAATGCATGAATACTAAGCTGAACGTAAAATCACATTCAACAATCTTAGTGGCGCAAAGATAGATGATAAAGTACCTACAATATGAGAAGATTCTAACCATTTTCTATTTTGGCTATCACAAATTGATTGTGTTTAATGCACACTGTTAATTTGCATTCCATCCCTACAACATCAATTAGTGTATAAATGCTTTGGAAGAAGTTTTCAGAAATACGTTCTATTTTATTATTCAGCAGAGGTGTACAAGAATTTTTTTTTCTCATTGTTTATCACTATTTGTTATAAAGTTAATATGCTAAACAAACTTCAGCGAGAATATTATCACAAACTTTTAAGTGAAGATCAGAACAGTCATTTTCTTATTCAATTTGTGAACTTTCGTGTATGAACGGACCACTAGAAAGAAATATTTCTTAAAGTAGGGTATTGTTGAAAAATTAGTGTGTTTTTAAGGAAATTTTCTAGTTACACAAATTATTACAGTAGTTTACTATTTTTTTTCAAGTTATACTTCAGGTATAAGTTTAAGATCATATAAGACGGGTACTTTTCATAGTTAAATTCAGGCAAAGTAAATGTGTTGATTATTAAACTTTCATGAAAAAAATTAATGTAGATTGTTTCAGAATTATTGTACATCTCTGATTTACATGATTAAATGCTGCAAGAAATGTTCACTTATGATTTAAAGATGGATACCTAACTTAATTTAAACATAATCTTCTAATTTCAAATTAAATTACTGACATTTTGAAGTACTTGTTTTCAATTTTATTTTTCTTCCTCTGTATTTTATTAGGGAAGTCTTGCTGTAGATGCTATTTTACATATATAATTAGATGAATCAAGGATAATAATTATTACACAGTGATCTTCTTTGGTAGAAAATTTGATCATTAAAAAACAAATTTATTTTACCAAAATTCACTATGGGAATTTGGACAATATCGATCTCTTGTACCACGTATTATGTATCTAGACTAGAATAGTATGAGTCGCTTGCTTACTTTAATTTAATTTTTATTTCTTCTCGAATTGGATTCATGAAACTGCAATCCCAAATGCTTGGGAAACAGCACATATTTCTACAAGACAATATTGCATGTCTGTTAACAATAGGTGCCAATCACTTTAAATAATGAATATACCTATAATCAGCCAATCAGCATTTGGGATTTCAAAAAAAAAACTATCCTGGTGTTTATTATATTTTGATATTGAATTAGATTTGCGATGGACACTAATTAGAGAGTCCCTTGCCCAATAAACTGATCACATTCAAAGTCTCTGTAGAATTTATATACATACATACTTATATAACCTGAGTATAAGAAAACACAGTAATTTATGTGCAACCTATGTACAGTCGATAATCTAATTACTTAGATATAGTGCACAAAACGGGTTTCTCTGACGTACGATCTTATATTTTATGGTACATTTCATGTAAATGAGTAGCTATCGATAGAAGTGACAGCTGTGGTAAGAATTTAAATTATTTCCTTTAATAGACCATATCATGTGTAGCTATAAACATATTGAATATTTATACCTTAATTAAATTGGATTGCCAAAAGGTTCAGTCTGAACAATTGGTCTGATTGAGCAGAAGTTAGTATTTCCAAATTTCATTTATTTGAGTTGAGTAAGGGAATCTCTATGCGATAGTATTGTTATGTTAATGCGTTTTTCTGGTTTATTATATACAAATAAATGCATGACCCATGGGATCATGGAAGATCACAAGTTTGTTTATTTACTTATTGTATTAATTGATGTTGAGTGTATATTAGCTGTAAAACAAATGCATGCGCTTGTGAATGAGCCACAGCTATTGATCTTAACGTATTTTATTACATAACAAGTGGAAAGGCTGCATGCTCTGTTTATGGATTTTTATAATCTGGAAGCCACATTGTTATGTAACATTCCCTAACACTTTGGTATTGATTACTAAAAAAACTTTCTAATGCTCGTTCAAGGAAAATCGTCAATATGGTATAAAGATAAAGAAACGATTTTGAATAGAAGTCAAAGGTTTCTTTCATACATCTTTTTATTTTCTATAGTTTCATATTCAACTTTTATTTATTATTCATATCATATCTCATGTGCTAATTTGTACGAGCTTTTATTATTTTGCTGCAAATTGTAAAGTCTATTTCCACATATTCTTTATTAATGTCACTATTTAACTTTGAAATGATAAATTCGATTCGATCATCTGTAAATTTTTTCATATGCTATCAGTTATGCAAATCGTATCCACATCTTAAATAATACATTTCCTGAATAACAGAGCAACATGTAACATGATACTTTATAATTATCTTCAAATTAATTTCAGTCTATAGAAATGACCTATTATTATTCAAATAATCACTTCAGTCTCGGTTGTATCATTCTTTATAAATCTGTTGACCGCATATCGAATAGCTCAGATATGCTTTTATAATTTTTGTTTTTAAATAAATTTTGGAAATATTCATAAACATCCGAGCTTGCAACTGTGAAATATCACGCATAAGTTGGAGAGTACAGTATACAGCTTTACACAATCGTGTAAGGATCGCAGTGTACGTTAGAAAGTAAGTATAAATAAGTTCATTTATATACTTGAAAACTTAAAACTAATTAGTTGCATCATAATACAACTAAATATCCAATGCCGTTAATTTCTCTTTGATGTTTTCCCGATATCACGAGAATTTTATATGAACTTTGATTATTAGAAACTGTAATGTGTGCAAGTTGTGGCATGTATTATTATTTTTGTAAACAATGCATCTGCACATTTGACGTATTTATTTAAGGGGCTGTTCATGTATATTAACTTACCGCTCTCTTCTGCGAATTTCAATACCTCCTTTCCCTATTCCGGACTGGACAGATCTAGTCTCCTAATTTTTTGGTATCTAAGAAATTTTAAAGGCTATTGTTGAAATATGTTTATTTTTATCATAAGCAAACATTTTATCCCACAAATGAGCTGCAACAACCTAATTGTTGACTATCTAAGATTTTTAGTCGAATATATTTTGATGAATCTTAACTGAAACATCATGAATAATATGATGTTTTATAATATTTTTGATAGAGTTTTAAAAGAAAAAATTTATTTGCTTAATTGAGAAACCGAGGCCACTGCCACCTAGCTGTAAAGGATCAATGCGCAGCAATTAATATTATAGCATTTCGAAATGGAGTTCAAAAAATAAGATGTATTGTATCCCCGCTCTTCTCCCCAGCAATATATGTACAATAACACCTGATAAGTCCCCCTCCCCCCAGCACTCAATACTTGAATGGCCCCTAACCAACAGCACATCTTAAAATTATATAACCCAATAATTTTCAATTGGATTGGTTTGCTTGAAGTCCAAATTTTCAAATCTATGAACAATTTCGAACTATACGAATTAATCCTGCTTTGTTTTACAATCCGACGAAGATAATTCTATTCTCAACCTTTGCTTATACCGCTCCGATAATATTCATTTCATTAATTTGATGCAGAGTTAAATGGATGAATCCACGAGCCTCCACCAATGAGGCATACCAGCCAACTCCGATTGAGCATATTGCAAATGTGATCACTCATGGCATGTGGGTAGTGCCCTCGCTACTGGCTGGTATTACGCTTGTGCAACGCTCATCAACGCGAATGCAGTTCATTTCTGCTTTGGTATATGGAACTGCGCTTCTACTGGTCTTTACTGTCTCTACGTTTTTCCACAGTGTACATTATTGCAATCATAACAGGTATTGATAAAATCAGAGAAATTTGGGGCCACATTACCTCATAAAGTGCTTTCTATGTACTCACAGCTGACAAAGCTGCTAATCTTTACGTTTTTATAATACTATATGATAATATATTTGTTATAGACAGCTTAAAGATGCATTGCACCGATGTGATCGTGCGATGATATACGTGTTTATAGCAGCTACTTATTTTCCGTGGTTGACAGTGAAGGATTTTCCTGACGATGGATTACTACTTGCAATGCGTTATCTGGTTTGGATCATGGCGATGCTTGGTATTTTGTACCAACAAGTTTTTCACGAGCGTTTCAAAATGCTAGAGACTATCTTTTATCTAGTCATGGGCATTGGTCCCAGCATTGCAATCATTAACATTGTGAGTATTGGGTTGGCACGTTGAAAAAATGTTGCAATTTATATTTCACTTTTGTCTTTAATCATAATAATTTCATATTTCGTGGTTTGTTCACAGACTGAGATCACTGGTATAAGAGAGCTCAAGCTTGGAGGATTGATGTATGTAATAGGCGTTATATTTTTCAAGTCGGATGGACGCATACCATGTGCACATGCAATATGGCACATGTTTGTAGCTGCAGCGGCAGCATTCCACTATTACGCGATTTTAAATTACCTTTATCCGACTACAGATGAATTAGAATTGAATATACCCACAGCATCGTCCCATCCCAGCATTCTAGAACCCCATTTGGAGCTTTAAGCTCGTTAATTTGTAAATAATAGACAAAAAAAGAGTACTAAGAGATGGCGTATTCTGATAGTGATTTAATGAAGCATTAGTTGGTCACAGGGCACAGTCTTCAATTTACGCATCTCTAATTTTACGAGGCTACAAACCTACAGAAAATATAGTTATTGTAACTTTGATCTAGGTATATTAATAGGAAATCGAGAAATTCTTAGAGAATTAAGTATATTATAAATTATTACTTATAATTGCCAAACTTGAGCTGATTCCATCTCTGTATAGATTTCTTGAAAAATTATCACAGCTACAAAATAGACTTTACGATATTTGAAGTAGTAATTTGTTGAAAAATTCAAGTAATGTACGAAAATAATGTAGCTGGATTGAAATTTATTGTGAGACTAGCAGAAGGTTTACATTTTGCTGATGAAATATCGGATAATTAGTTATCCGTCATACTAACTCAATATCTAAATCCGGGTGAATCATTAGCTCATAATGTCAAAGATAAAATCCATTGTACATCAATTTGGGAAGTAAAATATTGTCGAATATGATTAATTTCATTGTTTCCTCAAGCACTTGTTATATGGATCTACACTTACAGTCGTCACAAAGATCGGTTCCAATCGAATTAAATTCTGGAATCAATATCTGATACATATGATTACAATCCCAGCTATAATTCGGTTTCATGAAAAGTCGTGAAAAATATGGCGTGCATCACTCGAGCTGTAAAGTGTTCTCTCGCTGAGCTGATCCATTTCTTATTGTTGTACATGTATAGCGGAATATTTAGTGCCAATTCTCATCCGACATATTTATAGCAAATGGCATTGGTTCATGTTATTATAAGTTATTAATATCGATTTGACTGGCAAACATTATAATTTGTCTTCTCTTGTTAGCCATTTGAACTGGGTGGATATAGACTGCCTTTATGTTTGCCAAAAGCATATTCTCAAAATTCTTCTATCCATATAGTCACACATTATAAAATAGGTCAATCTTCGTGATATAATCAACTTTTATAATGAGAAATAAATGCAGGTATAAGGAACGGTCGAACTGTACAGGATGTCCCACATAATGGTCCGTCCTCTGTATACTCATACTGTAACCGATTGTTCTTTACCACGCGAATTTTATAGGCTCTATGATTCTCTGATCTGATCTAAAGGTTGTATTCTTACAATTAGTTACAAAGTCATAATCGAGTAAATAATATGTTAGTTTAAAAAGTATAACGTGAATAGAGATGCTATAGAACTTAGAATTATTATAATAATTCTTATGAAATGATATTAATCTGATTGTAAGTGCAATTTTCCACTCATAAGTTGAAGTGGTTTTTTTTTTTTTTTTTTTTGAGTTATACGATTATCCTGAGTAATGAAATTTAGGATAAAAGATTAAATTGTATTAGTCCAGCTAGCCTGTATGTAATGTCCAGTTTTTTTGGGACTGGACTCAGAATGTGATTTTGTATTTTATCTTATGTTCATCAGAGGTTGTAAGCAACTTCGATTGGTATATGTAATCGTACCGATTGGTAGTGAAATTAGTTAGTTTAATTAACAATTAATGACATATCCATTCCTCAAATATTTGCAAACATATTGTACACAATGACAGTGACAAAAGCATTACAATTGACAGTATAATTGCAGTGTGTAGGGAAATTCCAGGCAAAATTATATTTAATTGTAAAGTGAATCGTGGCTACAATGTTGGCTTGATAATTTGATAAACAAGATAAAGAAAACTTGATAATTTCATGCTCTCAATTAAATAAATATTCTATAGTAAAAGTACACTGAGAAACATGTTGATTAAGTATAAAAATATGTTAGTTAATAAAGATTCAATGACTTATTGTTGGGAAATGTGCGAGTATAAACGAGCACATGTAAACAATGCATGATACAACTTATTTATTTTAGCAACAATTGGTTCAACTTATTATTTATACATACATAGGTATGTTACGAATATTCATCTCTATAATATTATAATCAACTCAGCCTGTACTGTATTGATTTCCTTATTGTTCCGTACTGGATTGAAGCGTGATTATAGATACGCTAGTTCATTTGAAATGATCAGATGAATTGTGGTTCTAGTTAGTATGAAAATTGTGTGGAAGTAATTTGACATTGTTATTAGCATGGTCACACAGTGATATACAGTAAAAGTAATCTCTATGAATGTAGTCTGAAAAGGATCTCAACTATATTCAAATATTAGTAGTATTCTTTTTAAAATATCACACATTTCCGGACTTATATGTATAATGATTCACAGTATGTAATGTAATTCTTACATATTATATACAAATGAAACAACAAATTTGTGCAAGTTACAGGGAAAATAAATAATCAGATAATTAGGTATTTCTATATGTTATTGTTCATTCTGGCTTGTCTATTCGGTTTAGTCACTCGGCAAATGTTGGAACTATCTTCAATTGGCGGTTTTAAATCACGTTCGAAAAACATCATGCCGATCTGTTTTGACACCCGCGATGTTTAAATCTCCATTTCGAAGCTGATGTTCTGACTTCTGAATTTATTGGCGATTTGACGGCAGCGCGCGAAGTAACTAAACCGAATAGACGTAGTTGATCCCTTACATCGCCTGCTCTTTTTTAGGTATACAGTTTGTTGAAGCCATTCATGACCTTATGGTAACTATGACAACAGCTATGCTTCTTAACGTAAACACACCTGTCACCAGTGCATCTGTGCATTGCTCAGGGACAAGAAAAGCATGTATCATGAGCATGGCCATGTCGGTTAATTGCTCAATTTACGTTTAAGGAATACATAGAAACAATTAATGTGCCATTTTTTCACAATCTTTCTTATCTTTGATATTTTAATCGGAATAAATTACATGTGACATTACTTGAATCACTCATTGGTACTTTTGAAAATTTTCCTGTAATGAAAAAAGTTGTTCAAAATTCTGGAAATCCTGTGTCAAAAGCTGTTGGCTAATATAGTCAAATAAATAGCAAAGTAAAAAATAATCATGGAGAAAGAAACGAGTGATAACGCCTCAATTTCTGAATCAAACGGAATATTTAATAAACTACCTCCTTGGCTTCTAGAAATGACTGAGTATGTTGAATAATTATTAAAGAATTCATAGACCTGTTAGAGATTATGTGAAATCGTTTAGATCGCTTAATATAATTTTCATACATAGTAATGATTGCATTAAACTTATATCTTCTTCTTTGTTCAACTGCGTTGTAAACAGATTATGCGATATAATCTAAAAGAAATGCATCATCATTAGAATTTGAGTAATTTTTACAGAAGCTTAGAATTAAAATCATTTCTTCCATTTAATAATATATTTAGAAATATTGTTAATTACAGCTGTAGTTTTCTATGTCACATACATTGAACTCTATAGGAAATGTTTTGCAGCTATTCATTGCTAAATAAGCAACAGAGTTCTAATTAATTTTCAGAAGTGTGAAAAACCTCAAGGCTCCAGAGGAAAGGATCGATTTTCTTTCAACTAAAAATTTTGTATCTGACGAACTGCAGGTCATCAACTCAACAATTTTTTCAGCAAGTTCTGCAGGTCTCACAGACAGAAATGATAGGTATATTAATTATCAGAAGAAAATTTGTACAGTTAACTGTTTGCTTTACGATAGCTGTTTTTTTTTTTTTTTTTAAATCATCACAGCTATGGGGTGTCAGTATAATATTGCACTTCGTATATATTATGCTATATATTTGGAAGTATCTTTAATATGTTATTTTTAGCGATACATCTAAGATTTCATTATATTTATTTGTTATTTAGAACAGGTGACGTACCGTTTGGATTACCCTTTGCAGTTCAAGCTCCTGACAGTGTTGGGGGCTGCATCATCCTACAGCCATCTACTACTACCTCACTTCCAAATACACCAAAGGGGGAATATGAATATTCCCGAGCCTTATCAGCGCTCTCAGCATTCAGCTTACCAGATTCAAATGAAAATGAATTTCTGACCTTAGATAAACATCTGAATGAAAAAGATATTGAGATAAGCGCAGAATCAGATAGTACAATAAAAAAGTGGGACCACCTGTACTTATCCTCTGAATCGAAATCCAGCGACTCGAAACATCCATGGAGTTATACTACATTGCAGGAAAAACCAGTCGAGAGACTTGAGACTAATAATTCGTCTATTGATATCCAGACAAAAAAAAGCAGAAGAATATCTCGGCACCAACAGCAATCAACTGGCAAACCATCTAGAAGTCGTGTACCACCTTACAGAGGTACAAATACTCGTTTGCAATCTACGGAAGAGGATACTAGTCTCAATTTGCCTATCGGTTAGTATTGAAGAAGTTTGAAATAATATTGAAATTCTTTGAATAGCTATTTCACTATATCAGTGTTCCTAGAGAGAATCCTTAGAGACTTTATCAATTCTGAATTATCATGGAACTCTGTACCAATATATGCACGATTTCCTTTACGAACAAAAAATTTGAATATATGATTATGATGAAATATGATAATATTTTTTCATCGCACAGGAATAATAAAACGGAAACAAGATTATTTAGCTGGCGTTGCATCGAGAGAAGACATTCAATCAAAAAGTGCAGACCTTATATGGAATAAGGGTAAAAATAATGTGAGAAATCAATTACGTATTGAGACAACAAGTTCGGGACATGCGTCTATTTCAATGGAGAAAAACGTCAATGAATTTCAAATCACAGATAAAGTTGCACAATTGAATCTACAGGCTTCTAGAAAACCAAACCTCACAGAGATTATTAAAAAAAATGTACAAACTGATTTGAGTCAGGCAGAAAATAACACCAATCCATTAATGCCCCGTGGCAAGCGACCCTTGTATCATTACGAACGATATCCACCCAAAGGTAGGTAGTCATAGCATAAAACAATTTAGTAATTTGTAACGCACTTGTTTCCGAATGTAATTTGTAATAAATTTATGTATTACACAAAGACGGCATTTTAATTTCAGGTACTAATTGTATCGTATTATTCAATTTTAAATACTGATCTAACAATGAACTAACAATAGTTCCAATTACCATAAAACAAGCGCTAACTCTAATTTAAATTTTTTTACCTCTTCTGAATAATTTTGACTATCTGCAGATGGTTATTTAATTGATGATCAAGAATGTATACATAACAGCTTGCAAAAGTGTCACTTTTAAGCTAAAATATTACTCTTTTTGTATAAAATATATGTATAGATTGACATAGGATAAATGCCTATTTCACGCCACAAACAAATATACCTGGTATTTTGGTCGAGTGCCTTTGAATATTTTCATCTCCAATTGATATTTCTCTGCATATTGATGCAACTGCAAATTCCGGACTCACATACTTACTCTTTAGTATAACTTTTGTCTATCTTGGTATACAAGAAAGAAAACCTGCAGCAGGTCAGTGCATAAGCTATTTGAGCAGTTGTAATGTAGCTATAGTATAACTTTTTTTGATTTCAGATGGTACGATTGACCAGGATTTTATTATCCCTGAACTTCCACGTGGGAGTACACTTACCATTGATATTCTAACAACTTGGGGTGATAGACATTACGTAGGACTCAATGGAATTGAAATATTTTCGGACATGGGTGAATCGTTGACTACAAGCAAGGTAAACTCAAATGTTTTCAAAGATCACATTTAGTTGCACAGCGTTCTAGTATATCCAATAAATTTTCTGGATCTTCACGTACGACATATTGAGTTAAATTCAAAATATAATTTACATTACTAGATATGGGCTGACCCCACAGACATAAATGTACTACCAGAATATAACGAAGACCCACGTGTTGTCAGCAATCTAGTTAATGGAATAAATCAAACAACAGATGACTATAATTTATGGCTTGCTCCCTACACAAGCGGAAACCATCATTATATTCACATGACATTTGAGAGCGTAGTCAATATTGCAATGATCAGAATTTGGGTGAGTTTTGTACAAAATAATAACATCATCAATTATACATAAATGTGAGCGTTGAATAAGTATTGCGATTTCGTTGAGAAACATCGTTAATTTAATTGAATTGAAATGAGAAATTATTACCACACTACAGTGACTTAATTCCTTCTTAGAATTACAACAAATCCAGAATTCATTCGTATAGAGGAGTTAGGGATGTTAGAATATCTCTTGACGATGTTGTTATATTCGATGGTGAGATTGCAAGAGCAACCGGAGGTGTATTTGGAAATATCAATTCGTTTGGAGATGTGAGTTTTTCTATATTGAATTTATACCTAAAATATTTTATTTTCGATAATCTTTGCTTCTATCAGCAATGATATACCTTTGTAATACTGAAGTTGGAATTACTGTGATTTGCCTAAAGATAAATATTCATCACATCGATTGCATAATATTTATTTCTTGTTTTAAAATTATGGATTAACCTTTTACAATAAGAACATTTATGATAAATAACTTAAATTTAACCCGATTAAAGTAAATTCAATAATTCATTTTTTCAGACAATCCTATTCACAACTGATGAATGCATTTTGGAACTGATATCCAAGCACGACGCAATGTATTCTTTTGCTACAGATAATACAGAATCACCCCGGAAGGAAACGGATAGGCCGATTACAACTGATACAGGCGTTAGTATGAACTTGAATTAGTGGAAGTACATGAGTATTAAAATCATCTGTAAATAATTGCATTTTTCTCGATGTCCGGACATATCAGTTTGCAGGACGTGACGCAATGATTTTTACACGGATCATATGCTATACTTGAGTTTATACAATAAGGCACACTTTTAATTTTCTTGTGATTTATACATAGTATACCTAATTTAACTTGAAACTTATATGATTATTACATGACAACCAGAAAGGACGTCCACTAACTTGTGCAAGCTCTACTCAATCAAACTCGTCTAACTATAGCGGCAATTCCTTTTCATACGTTTGTAAAGAGATTGAATTGATACTCCTCTCAAATTGGGGACATCCCAGTCTCATCGGTGAGTTGAAATTTACCTTAAAAAATTTACTTAATAATTTTATAAGGCTTTAGCAGTTTGTTAAATCATCAATTTAACATTTATATATGGAATAACTTTGTTGCATTCATAGGACTGAGTGGTATAGAACTGATTGGCGACCAGGATTCTGTAATTCCATTAACACAGGCCTCGCTAAGTTGTAATCTTGGCAACGAAAATCTGCATCGATTGACAGATAAGAATAATTTTACTACAGAAGCTAATCATATGTGGGAAGCATATTTTGTACCAGATAATACCACTGCGGTTATAACAATTACGTTTCAAACTGAAATATATTTGACTGGAATAAAGATTTGGAATTATAATAGCTCCTTGGACCTTTCATATTGTGGGGTAGGGTTCTTAAACCACTATATTATATCGTCTGTTCCCATTTTGTAACGTGATAAAATTTTATATTTTTATCTCGATTGTACTGATGATCATAAAGGTCGGAATAAAATGAATTTTTATTAATTCAAGTTGGTATCAAATTGAATTCGATATTAATGATTGCAGTCTTTATGAGGGTTTCTCATTCATTTACACATTTTTTATAATTAAATAATGTTTGGCTGTCTTAAGGTCAAACAAATGCTTGTTAAATTGGATGGCAAGTCGGTGTGCGAACACAGTGATGGTATCACGCTAAGAAGAGCTCCGGGTTGTTGTCACTATGACTTTGTCCAAGAAATCAATTTTGACAATCAGCCTGTGAGATCAGAATCATGCAAGCAACGGCCTGTGCTATTTAATGCATTGTCGAAAGGTAGAAATTTGAATCTAACTGAATAATCTATCTAATATATAGTACCGACATTTGAAAGTCATTAATTATGGAGTTTCTTCTGTTTGGATAAGTATTAGACGGACTTTGATCTATTATAAGCAATTCAATTATTCATTGACCAAACTTTTCCAGCTTGTATCAGTACCAACACAGATTACGAGGCTCCAATTATGCCACAAGGATTTGTATACGAAGTGATCATTTTTTCCACTTGGGGCGATCCATATTACGTTGGACTGACTGGGATCCAAATGTATGATTCCAACGGTTACCTGATTCAATTAACGAAAGACAGTGAGTCTTGATCAAACTCCAATTCGTACTCAAATTTATTTTCATTCATTTCAAACACTAATATTCGAAATATGTAATTCTTACGACTGTGTACTTGCAAAATACCTTGTATAATAGTACGTCTACTTGTTTAATATATAAGTTCATGACTTTGGAATGGCTACTTGCTAGATATTGCTGCTTATCCAGAAAGTGTGAATATAATTGAAGGAGTGGACAACGATGTACGAACTCCTGATAAATTAGTAGATGGAGTGAATGATACTACAGATGGTCATCATATGTGGCTTGCTCCAATTTTACCAAATCAGGTATATCTTGTTGTAAATGTTCAAAGAAAACTTCAAACTATAGGTATATTACGTGCTCGTAGTCTAACTCAACTAATGATCAAAAACTTTCTTGTGCACCAATATATTGGAAATCAACTACGAATTAATATTATTTGGAATTCCAGACTAACAGAGTCTACATTATTTTTGACACCCCTATTATAGTGTCAATGATTAAGCTGTGGAACTACAAAAAAACTGCGCAACGTGGAGTTAAAGAGTTTGGTGTGAGTAGAACAATTGTCTTTGTAGAAATGAGGCAGATTCTTATTTATTTGAAATCTGTATGTACAATAAAACAAAAAAATTTCCGTCTATAGATACTAGTGGATGATTTATTAGTATACAATGGTGTACTGAATACTAATGTTCCTTATGGTACGGTACTATTTACCAGCAATAAAGACGGGACTCCTGAAAGTCATAGTTTGATTCAGTAAGTGCTTCTAAGGAATAATATTATAAATAATTGCTTTCTTGCAATGTAAATTGAAGAATTATTTGATTCAAAGCTATATAATTTATAACTTTGTCAGTTCCAATCCTGATAATACTTTACATTAGGAATATTCACATGAAAAGAACTATTTTATGAATACATCAGTCAGAAAATCAATACCTTTTTGCATCGATATATGAAGCAATTTCTGATTGTTGATATTTGTATTTTAGAAGCGCGCAAATTGGACAAGACATCAAGCTATTGAACTTAGAAAGACGAGCTACATCAGGTGGAGATTGCTTTGCTGATCCACTGCTACGACCACATACATCTCTCATGCAGGCCAGTCTTCGTGGTAACACAACAGCCAATATGTGATCAAAGTACAGTTTGGCGTCATCTTAGGTTTTTATAATGACTTCAAACCGCTGGAAGTGCATTTTGATGTTGTGACTCAATAAGTGCAATATGATATAGGTATATAAGAAAGAAAGTGTTAAAACAAAACCATGCAGCAATATCAAAGTATGTAATTATTAATTAAGGTTTTACACATCATATACATACAGGTCCCATAGAGAAATGAAACTAAATAGGACTGTAGGTGGCCGACAATGTATCTGACAGTGAAAGAGACATTATATTGTTTTTCCATTTTCTGTCCAATACATCGTTCCTATTCATGTTATTGTCCTCTTTTAACTGCTATGGGGCCTCCCACCAAAACTCCCAGTATACCTAATAAGTATCAAGATTACCAATAAGATTTAGTCATTCACTGCCATTTTAATACACTTGATGTACTGAGTCATGTCATAACGACTGATTGTGAGATTAACAATTAATATTTGGTACCGGGATACAATTTTTTCAGTTTACTTCAGAAATACTTGGATTATATTTACATAATACATAAGCATTCTTCGCAATGTGTATTAGAATATATGAATAAATAGAAATAAAGACAGCTGGCGTACTTTGCCTGAGATATGGTTTTATTTATATTGGAACCGTAGATGTTATATGAGAGAAGTCAAACAGGTAGTACAAGCTTCAAATAGTTTGTCATATTCAATAATGCAATATATGCTTCTTTTCAATTCTAGGACTTGTTTGTATATTCTATAGAGCCGAGAGTACCATCCCATCTGTATAAATAGGTATAATATGTTATGGTATATCCTATGTTTGATTTGGCTACTTTCCGAAAGGCTACAAGCACACCAAGCCCTTGGGTCGATAATAATAATAATAATAATAATAATAATAATAATAATAATACCGTACAAGTTCTTTATCAACCGTCTCTTGCTGGGAAGCAGCCTTTAGTTTCGGGTTCGGCTCATGGTTCGGCTGGATTTTCACCGGCAGTAAATTGCTGCTGCAGCAGAATTTTGTTGTAACGCTATTCGTTGTTGATCACATGGTTACCCATGTTTGCAGGTAACCACGTGATCAACAACGAATAGCGTTACAGGAAAATTCTGGTGCAGTAGCAATTTACTGCCCATGATAATCCAGCCTTGTGGCGCAAAAGTTTCGAGAGGGGATTCCCGGATTCTCTTATCGTAGCCAGTTCCGCTCATTTAATTCACTGCACGAATGGCAGCGAAAAGTTGTCAGCATTTTGTGTCTTGTTAAAGAGTTAAATTCGATATCAGTAAACTAATCTCCGAATTATCAGAACAAATCCTAGATTAGGGTGTTGTGTGATTTGATACTGAAAGATCATCGAAGAGAAAAGGGACAGGACTAAGGGATAAAAACAACAGTACTACAAGGTCAAATTTATCATGCCGTTGAAGGTAGCAAAATGCGTAGAGAAATCAGAATTTGATTGGTCATCAGATCCTCTGGATTTTAAAACTACGGAAATGTTACACTCATCACAGACCAGGATTCCACGGGACTTTACAATAACCACAGACAGTTACATTTCGTTGTGCTCCCGCGTATATGCCGCATGCTGTTCCGTCAGTGACGATTTCGCTCGCAACTTCTCAGAATCAGTTTTTCAATATTATGCGGTAATTGTTCTTTGGAAACGGTTTGCACAGATATTATCTAGTTCTGAAAACAATGGATCTGAATTTTTCACTGAGATCGAACATCAAGGAATTTCAAATTATCCATATCAGGTTCCTTTACCGTTACATACGTATTTGAAAGGAATCGGACATTTCCGTGATCCCGACGTTGGTTGTGATCGACGTTTCGTATTGCCAGTGTTTCCAACTACTGAAAAGATCGGTGGATTCCCATACACCTTTGGACGGGTGAATGAAAAAACGCATGTTTTTTATGAAGCATTGCCAGCTCCAGGAATCGCAGCTCTGCGCATACAGGCTGACGTTCGATACACGAAAGATCCATGCGAAATGAATTTTTTATGGGATTTACCTGAAGGTCTTCGTCCAGATATACAGAACTCTGATATCGAGTCTGTTAAGCCTACTAAAAATCTCTTGGGTTGGGCTCCTGCACAGCGCTTGACTGAAGACCAACTGCAGTTACTGAAAGCGTTCAAGCTAGATGATGCTGCTACAACTTCATCAACAATATTAGTCCCTGGCCTGTTTAAAAGAATTAGTAAACTACTTTGGAAGTGGGATTGGAAAAAATGTTCATGCACTTTCGATTCTGTAAACGGATCGGTAGTTCAAGGAATGACTATAGAAAAACATTGTGATTATTCGAAATTTGATAGATCTGCAATGTATTGCGAAGGAAATATATCAGTATCTTCGCCATATAAATCGAATGACACTCTGAATAATGGTGCTGTGATTTCGGGATACCGCATGGCCAGAGAACAAATCCATACCACACATTGTTGGTCCTGCTACGATTTCAATGAATACAAATATGTTCCGGAATCATGGATTCGCACTCGAAATACAATATATACATATGGAAATGTTGGAAGATTAAACGAATCAGTCTACACTACGGGACATATTTCCAAGAGAGTCTTGCAAAATGAATGTATTCAACATACCATGTTTGAAAACTTGACAAGTTGGAACGTTGTTTGTTGAAAAAAAAACCTGCAAGCACAACTTGTTTGGATTTCCACAACCCTTACTCACTGCTTGTGCATATCTATGTATCCATATGATTTCTTAATGTTTACACTTCTTTTTATTTTTACTTCTTATTTCGCTGATTTCAGTCAAGATATGATGTAGATTTTGTAAGGTACACATATTGGTATGTTGCTTATTTTATTAAAAAGTTTATTCCACTGACTTACGGTCAATGCTATTTCTTGCACTAAAAAATTGACCTTTTGAGTTATACCCTATGGTAATCTTTTCGTAATTCCAACCACTGTTCTCCATAAAGTTTGTTTGCTAGACCTTTAAACTACAATTTATCCTGAATCAATGAAAATTCAGTAAAGTATTTGAGTTCAGAACTTACAGTATGAAAATATTTCGTAACAGATTTGTATGCAAGGCTTTTAACAAAAAATATACTAATTAAATAGTTTTAAGAAATACGTTTCAAATTAAAGATTTAAAACGCGTTCGGATAGAAAGTGTACGGTTTGCTTGTGTTAAGTATAAATATGATATTAGAGATCAATTATCAAATAAAATAATCAAATAATTGAAAAAATGTCGTTTCTAATGCACCCAATATATTAAGGTAGAAAATCAGCATTATGATTGCGAAAAGCGTAGGTATAGGTATTCGACGAAAGGTAGGTAATTGTTCATATCCATTTGATCTGCCATTTACATTATTTAGGACCATAAATTTTCTTAAATTCCGAAATACGAATTTAAATGAATCGTCAAAAAATTAATTTTGCCGGTGAGAATTCGTTGGAATTAGAAAGAGTAAAGATTTAAATTTGCCCAAACGAATTCACAAAGTTGAATATTTAATAGAATTGAAATATCTGTGGTGGGCCAATCTGAAATTCCAACAAATACGAATTCACAAAATGCCCAATGAATCCATTTCATTTCGATCTTTTTTTATAGGGTGCTACATACCATTTAAAATATTTAATTATGAAAACATTACCGCAATAAGTATATCTATATATGTATAGGTATACATCCTATTGTTAGTTCATCAAACGATGTAGTAGGTTCATTACTACATCGTTGTTTATCATGAATCAAATTTAAAATTCTCATGTGTAATAAACATTTGAATAATTCGCGGCTAACCATTTACAAACTCTTGAAGTAAAGTTCGTGTTCCTATTGGTTCTCCCAACCCGAGTAATTTCAGATTTTCATCAGGGACAATTTTACCACGTATTTTTCTTTCTTTCTTTGATCTTAATCCTGGTTTCAAGTTACCAGGTGGTGGAACTCAATTTTCGATTTAATTCTCCTCTGGAATGAAATGATCATCAGTGTCTCGATAAGAAAACGGTGACGTTTAAGTTCTTTTGTATAATGAATTTCACATTATTCCCTGTCGTTTAACAGCTTATTATAAACATAATCAGTAAACGTAAAAATGTGTTGAAATATTCGTTAAACAACCTGTTCAATGAACATATGGGTGTACGCAGCTGAATCAAACATAACCTCAACGAGAATCATGAATTATTAAACTATTTTCTATTAGGTTGTAGTATTAAATAATTATTTTATTAAAATGAAGCTGTTGTCAAAAAATATCGACAAGGACGGTGACGGGTAAGTGTTTATTGTTATCTACGAAATAAATCGTCTTATGAAGAAAAAAGTGTACGCTGATTTATTTTCCGAATACGATTGCACTTCACTTATCACTTATTTAACCTAAAATCTAAAATTATTATGTATATAGGGAAGTAACCCTGATCCCAGAGGAACCAGAAGATCTTTGGCATGCTTACAATTTAATCAGTGAAGGCGATTCTGTCCGAGGTTCTACTATTAGGTATAAAAAATTCTTGAATCACAATAAGAAATTCTTATCTTTATGTAGTTTTCATTTTTATTTAATAATCTGTAAAATACATCTAATATTAATCAAGATATCCGTGCGAACTCTTTGTCTCCAACATAAGTTGTATGAATTCTTTAGGAAAGTACAAACGGAATCAGCAACTGGAAGTTCCTCCAGCAATAGAGTCAGGACTGTACTCACTATCAAAGTTGAATCTATAGACTTTGATACACAAGCTTGTAAGTTAAGATTAAAAGGTCGGAATATAGAAGAAAATCAATATGTCAAGGTGAGACGAAGCATATTTTAATCAAGTCAAGATTAGAAGATAATCTTTCATTTTATTAAGTTGCAATATTCAAACGGTTTCTATCTACTTTGAAAATATTTTCTATTGCATTACACGATTAAACGCATTGAAAGATGTATAAGAACGGTAGAAAGAAAATTTTTGCTTGAACAGTTTGGAAATGTTAAGGAACTCCTAGTATCTAATACTACATGACAATTGAGTTTAAGATAATGACTAAAAAACTGTTATTTTGATTCTAATTTTTAGATGGGAGCTTATCATACATTGGATTTGGAGCAGAACAGAAAATTTACGCTTTTCAAGCCCGAGTGGGATTCTATTGCCTTGGAGAGAGTCGATACAGCTTGCGACCCCACTCAGGTATAAATAGAATGTTCTCGATTTTATGTGCTTCAACTTTTTGATTATTCATTAAGATGTTAATTACATACTCTAGCAATTTCCTTATAATGCACAAACAAACTATCATTCTTTCTTATAATGAATTATTTCCTTCTGAAGAATTAAACATTTTCAATATTTTTAGAATGCTGATTTAGCAGCAGTCGTTATGCAAGATGGAATAGCTCACATTTGTCTCATAACTTCCAACATGACTTTGGTCAGAGCAAAAATAGATCAAAATATTCCTAGGAAAAGAAAAGGGAATGTATCGCAACATGAAAAGGTTTGCTATTATGTCTAATGATAATAGAATGCACGTTTTTTTGCCGCTCTGTTGACTCTAAAGACTTGATGTATTGCTATTTATTACTGATGGATTGATTCTAGTTCCACTATGTTAAATGATTATTAACCTAATTGATATTTTCAGGGTTTAGCTCGCTTTTATGAAAGCGTAATGCAAGCAATCCTACGCCACGTTAATTTCGACATTGTGAAATGTATTCTTCTTGCTAGCCCTGGTTTTGTCAAAAATCAATTCATGGACTACATGATACAAGAAGCTGTGAGAACAGACAACAAAGTTATTCTGGAAAATAAGGCAAAATTCATGCTTGTTCACGCAAGTTCTGGTTTCAAGCATTCATTGAAAGGTATTATACTTCTCTGTATAATTCACAATGCATCCTACATATCGAATAATTATTTCTACAATCGATTGAAAAAATCATGAACCACACAATAATCGTATTATAAATAAAAATAGCGCTTAAATCGTCATTTATTTATCAAATACTTTAATCAATTCTACGTAAATATGTCTATTAATGCGATTATTGTTGGCAGAGGTCTTAGCCGATCCAGCAGTCGTCAGTCGTGTAGCTGACACTAAAGCAGCGAGTGAAGTCCGAGCTTTAGAAGCTTTCTATACACTGTTACTGACCGAACCAGGACGAGCATTTTACGGAAAGAAACACGTCGAAAGAGCGAATGAAGCTCAGGCTATTGAGACTCTATTGATTTCGGACAAACTGTTCAGGTGATTTTCGACGCTAAATATCTATAACGTTTCAAAAATCTTAAACGAGTTTCTAAATTACAGATGCCAAGATGTATCTTTGCGGAAAGAATACGTCAATCTGGTAGACAGTGTACGGGAGTTTGGCGGTGATGTAAAAATCTTTTCCAGTATGCATGTATCTGGCGAACGTAAGTTTCTAAAAGGTTTTATACTCGACATTGAAAGTAAAATAACTAAGTATATAATAAAATTATGGAATATAATATACAGCAGTCAAAGATATATTCGTTTATGGGTTTTGATGTATTAGTTTTGTTCTGTTTTTGATAGTTTTGATATTTGCAGAAATTTGGATCATGCGACCATTTATAATTGAAAAAAGGTGGTTTATTATTGTTAATTTATTTTATTATTCATGTTGTAATGTAGAACTGGATCAGCTAACTGGAATAGCGGCTCTATTGCGGTTTCCAATAACTGAACTAGAAGATGAAAGTGACGAAAGTGAATCAGAAAAAGAAGAAGAATAATAGATCAATTTTATATACCTAATACATAAGTATACTGCATACTTTATCATATTTAAAGGTGTGATGAATAAAACATATTTACATAGTAATACTACTTAGGAAAATTGATAAATTAGAAATTATTTATTTAGTGTAGTTCCTATTATGACTACATACGCATAATATATCTCAACGGATGTTAAAGCATATGAATTATTTTAATACGTCATGTTGCTCCTGTAAATAAGCCTTTAATAATAATGATTAGAAATTATTATAAGAAGTACTCTTTTCTTTCCTCTTTAGTAAACGTCTGATTAGTGATAAATCCTCCCTAATACCTTACCAATATTAATAATAGATTGTGTAATAGTTATACCAGATCATGAATACATCTCGATTCATATGAGTTTCAGTTAAAGGTATGTATTGTTCATTCTAGATTGGTATTATCCGATGTCTGTAGTCAAAAAATTTACGTACACATCCTTAATGAAAATATTTTATTATTGCATGTATTTATTATTATAAGCAGATCCAACCATGAGGTTTCCTTATTTTCGTTCTTCAATTAATTCAATCTTTGTCAACCTTGAAAGGCTGTAACACAAATAGCTATGGATACATGTTACTGACTGTCCATTCATTGATCTCGTCGAATTGGTTGAGCATATTTATTATAATATGCAGAGAAAAGACGTCCTGATATTACTGCACAACATTGGCAACATACATTTTTTATTCAATAATCGAGCGGTGACTGATCCCGCTTCATGTAGAATTCGCTATTTCTATTTTTGTCTCTCATAGTTATAGTAAGGCGCGAATTACTGAATTCTTGGAACGCTGACACTTGCGCGGATTCTAACAACGAGGAGTTTTGGGATTGGCACCTAAAACATTTATTGATATAAGGTATGTACTTAGCAGGCAAATAAAGCCTAGCTTGTAGTAGGGTCTATTTACATTATTTACACGCGTGATTTCTGTGGTATAAGCTTATAAATATAAAGTAGGTCTCATTTGCCTCAGGTACATACCTTATACATACGATATAGGTAGGTGTAGACCAATTAGAAAATTAACAAAGAAGTTAATCAACTAATAGTCGGTTTGAGAAATAACAAATTATATATCTTAGCTGTAACCTCATCGGAGTTTTTTAACAGTGGCGAAGGCATGACATGCGTTGCAGCATGACATCATACGCGGAATAGTAACAAAAATATTACGTCTCAATCCAAGGGCGTTTCCGAATCTGATCGTTTCAACCGGTCGCCTGGCCGCCGATTTTATAATGATATAATTTTATATTTATACGCGTATGGTATGTGTGACATGTATGTATGTATGTATGTATATATGTATGTATGTATGTATGTATGTTTGTATGTACGGTGTTTTGCGGTACGAGCAGTGTTGTTGAGTAAATGAGGTGAAAAAATTTCGGAAATCTGTAATAAGCGTGAAAAAACGACTATAAAATAAGAATAAAAATTGATATATAAAAATATCTTCAAAATAATTACGTGGCGGAATAAAATCATATCTCACGAACGACTTTCCATCGTATAATATGTAATCTCAGCGGGTAGACCGCAGTCTTTGATTACAAGCCGCCACACTAGACCGCTATATGTATACTATACAATAAATTATACACACTGCATTATAATGGTGACCGCTGAATATATGGGGCATTTCATGACATTCCGATCAAAATCTGGCGATGTTATCTCAGATCTTTTCCGTGATTTTTTATATAAAAGAACTTGTCGAAAAATACATGTCCATTTTTTTTTTAGATTCTTTCAAACCTTCGTATCTGATATATGATTTTACAAAGTTAGAAAAAATCACCGTTTTCTAACATTTGAAAAAATTCAGAGAAATCTAATAAAACGTAACAAAATCTTTAAACAATACTAAAAGAAGGTTTCATCACCGCAAAAGGTATATTTCAAAAATACTGAATACAAAATATTTCAAAAATTGAACAAACAAGTAATTCCTTATAATAACTTTGAAAAAAGTATATTCGAAAAATAACGGGGTGATAAATACATTTTAATAAGATCAACTGCATGGTATTTAATATATTCGCGCGTTTTCTTTTAATTTTTTAAATATTTTTTTCTCGAAGATATTATAAGGAACTTTTGCGTTCATTTATATGTCGATTGTCGAAAATGCGTTCCAATTTTTGAAATGTTTTTTTCAGTGTTTTTCAAATATACCTTTCGCTGTGATGAACCCTCCATGTTCTAGTATTGCTCAAAAATTTTATTATGTTTTATTAGATTTCTCAAAATTTTTCCAGATTGTAAAAAATGGCGATTTTTTTTAACTTTGAAAAATTATATATCAGATACGAAGGTTTGAAAAAATCTAAAAAAAGATGGGCATGTATTTTTCGACAAGTGTAGTTTTTAAATAGAAAAACACGGAAAAGATCTGAGACATCATCGTCAGATTTTCATCGGAATGTCATGGAATGCCCTATATGTATATGTATATCAGTGGCATGGTGACAGATCCGCCATGCAGCGGTCGAAATTATGAAATCCATAATCCTACAAATATATCGTAATCGAACTGAATCACCCAAAATTTTATTTGAAAATTATTTTTGATTATAATTAGCTTATGTTATAAAATACAATTGCACGACAAAATTATTTCAGCTATCTCCATTAATTTCATTAACAGGTATTATTTAATTCAGACTATTTTACGGACTATTCATTCTTTTCTATAGCACGATTGTTTTCATTGTAACAATCGCAATTTAAACCACAAGTATGACTGAACAAGCTGAACCTGATAAGATTGCACTTCAAACTATAGCCGAAACAACTGGCCAGTTTGCTAATAATTTTTTGAAGGTAATGTATAATAGATGTCAGTACTATTGAGATTATAAGATAATTATACGAAGACGTATTGACCTTAATAATGTAAGAACACAGTTCTCTACTATCATATCTTCAATTTCCATTAATAAATTAAATTTCAGTATACTTAATTGCAATGATAATGATTGCAGCTGCTCATTGATTTACCTACATCTGTAACACATTATTAGATATTTAAATTTCATTCCATTGTTGTTCATTTTTAATGCCTTTACAATGCTAGGTCGTGGCCTGTAATGATAATCCTAGGAATTTGATCACTTCGCCGTTGAGTGCTCAAGTGGTTCTGGCCATGGCTGCATATGGAGCTGGTGGAAAAACTGCAACTGAAATGCGCTCAGCTCTTTCCATTCCCAGCAATAATGAACTTGGCCAATCTGGTTATCAGTCTCTCATTGAATCCTTGAACGTAAGTGATATTGGCAGTTGAGATTCGTTTCTTTCATTATTCATTGCCCCGCTAAGATATAAAAGAAACAGGTCAAATTCTGTTCAGATTTGGACACAACATCCAGTATATTCATTGACGATATGCCAATATTCTCCAAACTTTGGGCACTTTTAATTCATCATCACGTGGTAGGCTCCTATGCAAAAGAACGAAGCTGATCCAACTTTCATGTATATTATTTACTCTCGTTCTACAGAAAATATTCCATGCAGTTGTGATAATTTAAAAAATCTTTGTTTCAGGCTGTAAGCGGTGTAGAATTACGACTCGCTAATAAGATATATACTGCGTCTAATTTTGAAATAAAACCTGCCTTCAGAGAATTGACTTCTCAAAAATTCTTATCATCAATTCAGGAAGTTGACTTTAATGACTCATTATCAGCTGCAAAGACCATCAATAATTGGTGCGAACAACAAACCAATAATCGCATCAAGGATGTTATTGATCCAGGTATTTTGTGCATGTAATTGTAGTTTGAGAGATATTCATCTGATTGTCAGATCTCAGAAGCTGAAACTGACGTTTTTTGCAACCAAGATAACAATGAAATTCATTTTGATCGCTGCAGTAACTCTGGATCCATGTACATTGTTGATGCTGGTGACTGCAGTGTACTTTAAGGGTCAATGGGAAAAAAAGTTTGATCCTTCCTTCACCGAGGATAGACCTTTTCATATTGATGAGAATACTACTAAAAACGTGCCTACTATGTTCATTAGAAAGAAATTTCGATGTGGAGAGATTTCAGAGCTGAACGCGATGTTCGTTGAAATACCATACGAGGTATAGATAATAGAAAAATCTTTATAGACAGATAATTGGAATCTATTTGGGAATTGGTAGAAATATGGATTCTCAAAAAAGAGCATTTGACTCATGATCATTACATATTATACCAATGTGGCTTTGAGAGGTTGCGGCAATGCATTATTCAACCCATTGATTCAATATATTGGATAAAAAATATTGTGTTTATTATAGAAGTGAATTAATTGTATCAATATGCTTAGGGCCAGGATCTCAGCATGATAATAATATTACCAAATGAAGTAAACGGATTAAAAACAGTTCAGGACAACCTGCATCAAGTGGATCTAAGTCAGTATTTGCAAAGGATATCCAAGGACGTTGAATTATATTTACCAAAATTCAAGATCGAGAGTACTTTGGACCTTAATGAAATTCTGTGTAAGGTAACACACGAGACAATTTTTTTTTTTTTTTCAAAAAAAATATCAATATCTACTCCTTATAATTTTTTTTTACTCATTACCTTTTATTCCTTATAATTAACAGCGATATTGGGAATAATGAAAATTCAAAAAATTTATAATTACTGCTCATTTAATATTTTATTTTACGCGTGTATCTTATTCTACACTATAGTTGGGAATGACCGATATGTTCCAAAACCGCGCTGATTTTTCGGGTATAGCTGATATTCCACTCAAAGTCAGCAAGGCTGTTCAAAAAGCATTCATTGAAGTCAATGAAGAGGGCAGTGAAGCAGCTGCAGTTACCCGTAAGTAAAATTTTTTTTAAATTATAGCACTGTGAGCTATTATCGGAAATTCATAACTGCAACTTTTAGGTATGAAAATCAGACCAAGATGTGCCAAACGATGTGAAGTATTCAACGCAGATCATTCCTTTTATTTTGAAATAAGATCTGTTACTCGGAATGTGCCGCTCTTTACAGGATTGTATTTGGGTCAACAATAGAATAATCATAATATTTAATTTCTTGACACCTTATCTAACTGATGTATAAAATGGTAAACAAACTCATTTATTTCAACTTTGGTCAATTATGTAATTGATTGATTTTATTTCTTTACAGTGAAAAAACAGCATGGGTATACATTTTTTTTTATTACAATTAATTACATGTGTGTATAGTTACGTCATTTCCAACATATTCAGGACTTGAAACGTTTGGAATAACAGTTGGAAGTTTTTGATAAAACTTTTAAAGAGGCAGAGAGCGGCCTTGATTGACAATCCTCGTTTGTGTGATTTAATCTTAAAAACCGGGTTTCCTAAACACTATTTGTGGAATTAATTCATCACTAGTTCTATTTCCTCCATTTATTTGCAATCAATGTATGTCTGCGCAAAACTCGTTGACAATTTTCATTTTTCTACTATTATGATGTGTTTTCTTTATTGTAGGTGCCTCAGCAGTGTTCCAATGCCTAACAATCGGCCCTCCGATTCGTTTCAAGGTTGACCATCCGGCAATATTCGCTACTCGGCGGTCTGAAACAAACACAATGCCGTTCGTTGGACATCTTATTGATCCTTGCAGTCATTAGTTATGTAAAGGCTTATAAGGCACAGTCCAGAAATTACATAAGATTTTATTTTTTGTCTCTTTGTATCGTGAAAATATCATGTAATCTTGCTATCTATTCTTTGATAAAAAATTACTGAAATTATATGTATACCCACAAATGTTGTTTCTTGGTTTTCAAATTTTCTTCCGTATAGAATGCGTTCGGACGGAAGAGATTGATTATCGTTTGTTGTTTCTTTTCAATTTTTAAAATAATTCGATATATATTTGTTGACGATTCAGACTCTATCTTTGGAATTTTTATCCAATCATAGCTTAAACCTACCAGAACAGACCAATGAGAATGTGAACAAGCTAACTTCATTGTTGCGGACTTTTATCGATAATTCGATATTTCGATACCTCGTACCTTCCTTCATCGATTTACGGCGACGTATCAAATACTGTCCGTCGCACGTGTTTACAAGTATTTTGATTAAACCGACTTAAATCGCAGGTTAAAATAGTGAACACCCATTCATCAGCATAATGGTAGTGATAGGAAAGAAGAAGGTAAATTTATAAAAACCGTTCATCATCTTATTGAAAATAAAATGAACATAACCATAAAATATTTTGAGGTTATATATCTCCTATTTCTGCTTGTTTAATAGTACCAATCTGGAGAGGGTGCCCAGTTTCTATCGAGAAGATCAGCCCTGAAGAAACTACAACTTTCTTTAAAAGATTTCCGAAAATTATGCATACTGAAAGGAATTTATCCGCGAGAACCTCGCAACAGAAAACGAGCCCAACAGGGCGATACAAGCATAAAAACTTTATACCATAAAAAAGACATACAGTTTCTCATGCACGAGCCTATAATATGGAAATTTCGGGAATTCAAGGTAATACATTATCTGATTTTAAGCAAATAACGTTATTCGGTATTAAATTCTAACATTTTACCTTTATTTTATCAGATTTTTAACAGAAAAGTTGGTAGAGCTAAAGCGATGCGTGATTTCGGTGCTATGAGACGTTATTTAAACAACCATCCACAGTTGAAGCTAGATCATATAGTAAAAGAGCGTTACCCAACGTTTGTAGACGCCCTAAGAGACCTCGACGATTGTCTTACATTATGT
Organism: Macrophya annulata; assembly: GCA_963924015.1. Taxonomy (NCBI): domain Eukaryota; kingdom Metazoa; phylum Arthropoda; class Insecta; order Hymenoptera; family Tenthredinidae; genus Macrophya; species Macrophya annulata. The sequence continues at coordinate 7,551,408 of OZ001262.1, forward strand.
TTCTTGTTCAGCACATTTCCCTCTATAAATCATGTGCCAAGAGAGCATTCTATTTTGTGCAGGAGATTGACTGTGGAGTTTATGCACGCTATTATAGCAGCTAAAGCACTTAGAAAAGTGTTTGTTTCTATAAAGGGATTTTATTATCAAGCGGAAATTAAGGGACAAACTATCACTTGGATAGTTCCACATCATTTCTCATTTGAACCACAGTCAAAGAACGATGTAGACTTCAAGATAATGTCCACATTCGTTGAGTTTTACATTGTTATGCTGGGATTTGTGAACTTCAAGCTTTATCACTCTTTGAACATGTTTTATCCACCTAAATTCAACAGTCCAGGTAATAGTCAAGGTTGTAACGTATTTATTAAAATTGAATGACTGAAATTATTGTTTTTGAAGCTCAATAATTAGTGTTATTATTATTTTTGTCAAAGGAAACAACGATTCGAAATTAGTAGACGAAGAGGCGTACGTATCTGAGAGAATTGCTGCATTGAATTTACCGTTATCCAGCGTTAACAACACTCCACAAACCCTAGAAGAGGAGGAATTAGATGTTGATCAATTTCCAAGCGTAAGTTTCGCGGTTTTACATGCTTCAAGCCTTATGGACAAAAATGTGCTTCAAAATTTTAATTAATAACTATTCGATCTTAATTTCAGGAGACTGACGCATCACAGATTGAATTAGCCAGAATAGAAGCAGAAAAAGTGAAAAAACTGAAGACTCTCTTCAAAGGCCTAAAGTTTTTCATCAACAGAGAAGTGCCCAGAGAACCACTTGTATTTGTGTTGAAGTGTTTTGGAGCGGAAGTATCTTGGGACAAGGTTCTCTTTGTTGGTTCAACCTTTGACGAAAACGATGAGAGTATCACTCATCAGATTGTGGACAGGCCAAGCATGGCGAAGCAGTATATTTCTAGGTACATAAAACAACAAGCTTTTGCCTCCACAAATTGATGATACGAAAATTGATTGTCGAAAAAGAATAATCAATATACTAGAAATTACGATCTTTTGGTCTTGCAATGCCACTTACGATCTTATGGCATTAATCCCACGATATGATTGTTATACTTCAATACTAATTGTAGAATTATAACAATTTCAGATACTATGTCCAACCGCAATGGGTGTTTGATTCGGTTAATGCCAGAGAATTATTGCCTGTTGAGCAGTACTTAATGGGTGCCATACTTCCTCCGCATCTTTCACCATTCACGGACAGCCAGCGTGATCAGACGTATATTCCACCTGAGCAACGTGCTCTGCTTGATCCAGAGTTCAAATTGAAAACAGGTAAAGATAACGCGAGTTTAATATTTTTAATTTACCTATTATAGTCTCAAGCTTTGGTTTAATACTTTTAGTCAATATAATTGTCTTTTTGATTCTTGTTGCAGCTGAAGATGATAGTGAAGAATCGGAAGAAGAAGAAGAAGATAACGAAGCCGAGAAAGAAGAATCAAAAATTATTTCTAAATCTGATAGTGACGCAGCTAGTGACAATGAGGCATCAGAAGATGAAGTTGAGGCTGTTGAAGTAGAAATGAAAGTTGATGAAGCGGAGCAGGAGAGACAGAAGAAGGTGAAAATGAAATTTTTCGCCTGTTGACAACAGATATTTAAAAGTATGGGGTTGAAGTAGATATTTGATAATTTTTTTTTCATTGTTTTAGAAAAAGGGAATGAAGGTGAAAGCGGGTGAATTGATTAAGGAGAATCCTTGGGAGAAGAATCGTATAGAGAAGCAGGAATACCGTCTGAGGGAAAAGATGATGAAGAAAAAACATAGGAATTTGTATAAGAGTATGATGCAAGGAAAGGAAGATAGAGCAAAGGAGATTTGGTTGTTAAGGAAGAAACGACGTATTCACGATGCTAACGAGAAAGAGAAACGCAAAGAGACGCGAAAAAATGAAAAAACTAAACGTGCTGTATGAAATTGTCGGAGGGGATCTACATGTCTAATTTCTAAGAACACAGAGACTATGAATCACATGGCGGAATGCAATCGTATTTGATGTCGATGGTCATTACACATACTTTATTTTATACTCTTACGTTCGCTCTGACTATATTCAGTAATTTCATATCTTTAGGTATGTTTAATGTTATGTAATAGATGGAATAAAAATCATCCTAATTCCAAGACAATTTCCAATGTGTTACTCTGTTGAATAAACGTAATTACTTTAATTTCTGTTCGTCTTAAATAGTTAGGATTTTATTATGATGTAGGGGTGGGCAAAGTATCGACGAAATGTATTTTTGAAATCTTATGAAAAATATACGGGTATAGTTTCAAATACACAGGGTTTTTACAAATCGAGTAAAAAATCCCGAAAAACTAGAGAATTTTTATTCGAGTATAGGTATATGTAACTGGAAAAAGTGCAGTAAAACAAATAATTCCAAGTCTAAGTTTGATTAGCAATCTGGAATTTAGAATGTTGTATTGCCATACATAGTTTGAAATGATGGCTCAACTATTATGACAAAGTGTTTTTTCCCACAGATTGGGAAACACTCGCCACTGGACTTTGTCCATGTCGTAATTCGTGGGTGTATTTTATTTATTTATTGTTTTTTTTTTCCCTGAAATGTAATATCGGTAGTTAAAATATTCTTCAACAAGAAAAAAGTTCGACAAATTCCAATTATTATCTCTTAAGTTGCACTTTCATAAGATTTTTTGAAATTGAAACACTTCATGGAGTATATTATGAGATATTTTGCAGAAAACTTTCAAAGGGGTTTTAAAAAAAATTTCGAAAATAAAAAATAAATAAAAAATGAATTTTTAAAATCTTTCAGACTTCGACAGAAAATGTTTAGAAATTTTTTCGTAACAACAATTGAAATTATTTCACATTAATTGTAAATTGTGTAATCAGAGAATGTCTCAATTTAACTAAAAATACTTTTGACCATTTTTTCAAAAAAATATTAAAAGACTTTCAAAATATTTTCAGACAAGCTCTGCCAAAACTATGGAAAAATTATTTATATATTTATATTTTCTTCAAATCTAATCAGTGCGAAACTATGAAATCGTTTGCAAAAATTTCTACAAAAAATCTCTAATGATTAGACTTGTGAAGGTTTTTCTAATTTTACAAATTTTTTCAAAATAGATATATGATCGTTTACAAACAATAAAAGTATGTTAAACTTTTTCAAAGTCATTATATGTCATTATCTATAAATTTCAAATATATAAGAATCAGACAAATATACATTTTCATCAGGGTGCAGGGTTTATCGGTAAGAAATCATAATCCACAGTGTGCCTGCATCTATCTATATAATTTGCAATATCTCCCATACCTTTCACCTTTATTTCTTATGTATCAAAATGGTTACAGTTAGGTATAATCGAATGCTGCAGAGCTGTCTCACCGGCTCTTCACGTATTTGTAATTCTCGAGGTAAGTATCCCGTCCTCCCACCGGAAACCCACGCTCTTAAGTCGTACGACCCCGGGCCCCAGGCCGCCCCTCCCCCGTTCTTGCGCTTTTGCTTTTGCTTTTGCTCTCAGCATTTCCCCCGAAGGACTTCGAAGGCCAGAAAACCCACGTCTCTTGGCCCACGCGTTTATAAGTATGACCGTAAAACACTTTGGCACTTTATTATCGCGCCTACAGGGTGGTACGGGTCGATAAAATTTTTGAAAATTGTCTCGTTTTTCATGGTTTTAAACCCATCACCCTAATATAGTGCCTGTATAGACTCGAAAGAAAAACTCGAAGCATATATTATTCGTTCACCTTCGAGAAGCGGATTTCCTGGGGACTTGAAACAGAAATTTGTTAGCATAATGAGCAGAGAGAGAGAGAGAGAGAGAGAGAGACAAAGAGAGAGAAAGACAATAATGATTATAGGTTTATAAAATTCAACAATATTAAGTGAAAATTGGATACAACCTTTATACATGATAATCATATTGTTATAGTTAATGGAAATTTCATGGATATTATAAATTTTATTTTATTTAGATTCGTTGTAAGTCGATATTTTATTGATTTGTATAGGTATGCATATGAAAATACCGAATACAATTTTTTATTTTGTTAACTGTTGACACGGGATATAGTTTTCTCAGAGTTTCTGATACGCTTAGTTGGTAGATGGATATTTCAGTACTCAATGGTGCGAAATAAAATTCACAAATGGAAAAAAAATAATAAAATATATAGGATCCGCGAACAAGTATGCTAATTTTATGATACGATAGCTCCGACGATTTCATTGGCAAATAAGGAGGAACTGGTCGAAAGGTATAAAATATTCGACAAGAATAAAGAAATTAAATAAAAATTAGAAACAAAAAAACATCGGTACAAATTAAATATTTATAATATTCTTAGAAAAAATTAGCGGTAACAATTCAAATGCTGAATAAAATTTGTATCGTCATAAGACATTCGAGACTCCCCCAAACCGGTAGCGCATCCGGTCGATCAAAATTCGTGTCTTCGCTACCTTGAACAGTGATTGTTAACTTAAAGATCATCGTTTAAAGCCTGTAGCAGGAAACGAGTGTCGGTATATTTTTAACGAAAATTGCATCCTGAATAATGAAATAAAAGAATGACAGATATAACAGTCTACGAACTAAGAGTCTATGACATCATTACATGCCGCACAAGTCTGTGTATAAAATCGTAAAATGATGGGGAATCAATGACATAATTATAAAAATATCGTTTGATAGAATTTGAAAAGAGAAAATCAAGTTATTTTATAATCGAAAATTTGATCTTACAAATAGATAAACGTTTGCGAATAAATTGATATTAATATAATAGCTTTCACTGTAAATTCGGTGAAATTTATTGCAAGATATGATAACGAATATATACAGCTGGATATAACAGTAAACACGTATAATTGCATAATAAAAGAAGATCTAGGATTCCAAAAGATAAAATAATTAATTAAAAGTATTCGAGAATTATTTCCAAAATTTAAGGAATTATTGAACATGAATTTCTATAGCATAGGGATCCAGTTTATTGAAGTGGCTATTTACAGTGGTGACTAGATCAACTGTTGCCAATGCGGCGCGGCCCATGCCATGCCAGAGAGAATACAAGCTAAGTATACGTGGATATAGGAGTAGGTATATATAAAGTTGTAAAGGTGAGAGGGATTCAGCGTATATATGTACGTATATAGGCATAGATTGGTTGTATAGATCTTCCCAGAGATACATATAGTCGGTATTGAGTATATAGAAGTTAAAATATAAAGAAGGAGGATTGGTTACGTCATCATGGCTATTTCTGTTCCCACCGCATCTTCTGCAGGCATCATCCTTAATCCGGTCGACCTTAGTAGCGCTACGATTACACGCTCGCTAATTACGAGATAATTGATACCATTAATAATCGAACAATTTTACATCGTCATTGCATATAATATATTATAGTCTATAGTAACATAAAGTTTATCGTATATATATATGATGGGGATTTATGGGATAGAAAAAATGCCACATCGTATTGAGAGCGCATCTTTTTATAATTGTTCTGTACAGAATTATATACAATTATTAAACACTTCCTGTTTCTGAAAGCGACATTATAAAACAGTAGGTTTGCGCATATATCGATTAATTTTTTATTCACATTTCTATAATCTGAGTTTGTCTTTGAACTCGACGGCCTTAAAACGCCCACGCCATAATATTAAATGTATAATCTCTGCATCAGCAGCAGCAGTAGCAGCAGTCCTAATTATTTATCGTATTTGTCATCAAGCAAACTCTCACGTGTGGGTAGAAGCCGCGATTTTGAAAACAGGGACGTTTTATTTTTGATTAAAAAAAAAAAAAAAAAAATCGCGATATGTTAACACGTTGCGCGTTATTCGTATTGGATTTTGTGCATTTGTACATCACAGCGGCCATATAGAGGCCACGGGAAATAGTTAATCACAATATTAAGTACAGCTGCAGGGAGTAAGCATCTATATATACCTCGAGTCATTTCATCCGCCTATGTAATACACGTATCATGATTACCGCGGCGAGAAACGATGGCCATAGAAAAAATTGCGAACAGAGCAAACTGTCCTATTTACAAGTTAAGTTGATGCATTGGAAAGTATACCGCCTAGGCTTCCACACGTCAGCGTTGGCGACGTACCTCAATGAGATACTGTCCTTCACTCATTATTTTCTGTATAATAAACAAAAAAACAAAAAAAAAAAAAAAAAAAGAATTTTTGTAACATTTATAGTCTTTAATCGACTGATTTTTTTTCTCTTCAGAAATCATGGATTGGACATAGTTTTCATTTCTTTTATGTCGGCTTTATATTTGACGACTTTCAAAATCACCATGTGACAAGTCAGATATGACTTTAAGGAGTTTGTTATGTACATACGTGACTTTCTTTGACTATGACGTGAGCAACATAGAAAATATTGTATAGTATCACGACCAGAAGTTAGAATGTGATGAAGTTGCAGTAACGGCCTTTCTCACTAGCAAAAACAATTGTTTTTGGGACCAGTGTAATGAAAATCCGATGCGATTGTATGGAAATTGGGATGACTTTAGGTAGTAAGACTGTACTCAAAATCTAATATAAGACTCTGGTAAGGTTTGAGCATAAAAATTTCCAGGAATCAAGTATCCGAAGTATTCCTGTCCGAGTGAAGAAACTATCGCTAATTACGTAACGATCTGTGTAAACTGAATCCGCGAATCCTTTAGTAGCACGATGTTACGTCGATGTAAGTATTACGTGCTTTGGAACAAGTATTACTTGCATTTAAAGACAAGCATTCAATATTGTCGTCAAACTCGGAATATTAAATTTGAATAATTAACAGCAACGTGCAGTAGGTATAGAAATACATGATTAAGATCGCTCTAACAATTACGCACAACTCTTCCTCGTTGTGGTTTTGCATTTTCCAAGAATATAGCTGTTTTATAGAATATACTTACGTGATTATCAGAGCGTTTGTAAATTTATTCATCGCTCTTCGAGTGTGAATTTTAACTTATACAAAAATATCAAATTCAAATTGGCTATTGATAAAAATGAATAAATAAACATTATCACATTGAGATTGATAAACGAGGAGGTAAGACAATAAGAAGACTGTTTCCACTCTACACTTGATTGTGAGTCATTAGAACCAAGAAATTACGATATTCATTCGTGCTTATAAATTTTTTTTAATTAGTGATACGTATAGATGTAGAGATCCGAAGTCCTTGGAATCAAAATGGCGGCTGTCGATAGGGGCTTACACTTTAAAAAAGTGTCGAAAGGACCCGAATCATCCTACTACGTGGGCAGTACGAAGTATAGGTATAGTCTACAACCCACGTCTTTGCAACCATACCTAAACGAACAAAATATCAAGGATTTTGAATGATAGTTTATATATTACTGACTCGGTGAAAGTCGTTGTTAATTTTTGTCACCCACTTATAATTTAAGTAGATATAATAATTATAGAAAATTTTACTTCCACAGAAGTTTCTCGAATAGAATTTGCGGCGAAGTTGCCACAGTGTGAATGAAAAAGAATAAAAAATTAGCGAGTAGGTATATATTCAAAAGAAAAGTCCATAAATACATAATCGACTAAAATTTGTATTTTCGACTAATTACTCAATTCGCTTAATCATACGTGGATAATAATGCTTACAAATTCAATGTTGTATGGTAAATACAGGCTCTGTACTTCGGCCCTGATTTTTATAATTTATTAGACTAAAATGTTTTCAAACAAAACTGAAGGGTGCTGATGTTTTCCTGAATCACTGTTTCAATACTAAAAGCTTGAGCTCCAGTAGTGGTTGGATTATTAGTAAACATTAAAAGAGGGTAGGTGCAGAGCTGGAGTTTCAAGTTGCACCGGCACGCGTTCAAGTAATCCGCACTGCAAGAGAAACAGAAAAAAACGAAAAAGAAACTGGTTCATATTCTGTCGTGTATGCAGTTTTAACAAATTGAATAATGCTGGGGAGGAAATGTTGAAATTTTTTTTCTTTCTTACACTGCACTACACTTAGTGCTAGATTCTATAGATTGAATGTATAATACGTTTACTAACTGTCGATTATTATAGTGACGTACGAGCAAATCGCGTGTCTTTTAAAATGCGTAGGTGACGCGGATACTGATGTCTGCCGTATAAGGTAGCTGCAAAAATTTCGATTTGGTAGTTCGTTCCTCTTTGTGCTGGTTCGGCCAATATACATAGGCGAATTGGTGTTGCACATTATTTCGCAACGTATTTGCAGGTCCTTTAAAATACATATCATTATGTATGTACATACATAGAAACTAGTACATAAGTTCAATAAAAAATATCAGATACGCGTATATACTGCAGCATCTATAATCCAGGTATATAAGAGTTTAACCAAAATCATTTTTATATACGCCGGTAACCAGAACTGGGCTAATATAGTGAACCAGTATCGTGATTCGGTACTGAGCCAGTGTCTCAAGTTCCCTAAAAAGTACCTATATAATATATCGAAAGCCAAGCACTAGAAGGACGTAATCTTTTACAGGATTTCCGGTTTTTAGCCGTTGAAACGTATTACGAGAAAAGCCAGTGACTTGTGACAAAACTGAGCTACGGATTCTAGTCCAGTAGTAGTCCGTATCAATACCGTTGGCAGATTTTACATTGTTCAATGCTGGCCCAGCGCTCAACATCGGTGCTCGGCTGTGCCAGTACTGGATCGTATTACCAGTACCGTCAGACTCTACTTGGGTATAATACCTATGAGTTGTATATTAGCAGTCATTATATTACGGGATAACTATACACATTTTCAAGGCGCACAGTATTCTACGATTTTTATAATAGATCATGTACCATTATCTGTAATATTGAGTGGTGAAATAAATTGATGGAAAAAAGGAATCAAACAACTCTTTTATGTTGAACGATAGGTGTCTTAAGGTCGATGAAAAAAAAGGATATCTACCTTCCATTAAGAATACCATATCGCATGCATCGTTTTTCAGGTCTCAATCGTCATCTTTGATTCTTGGAATAATTGCGAAAGAGAAGTTAAGTGCCATCATTCGGCCGTGAGAAATAAAAAAAAAAAAAACGAAAAATAATTTGTGCGTTTACTTTTAATTTTTTTTTTTTTTTTAGCACATACATGAGTTCAAGCGAACTTTATAACGTGAGATGATTCAATATCATCGTCTCTTCTTTTCTAGATTATAAGTAGGTATATACTAATCGTTATGCTCACTTCAAGATGCATTATCATGGCCACTAGAGATATAATACAGCAAAAGGTCAGTGACAAAGTTGTTTTCTAAGGAAGTAGATATTCCTGTTAATTCAAGAATATATTTACCAGATTATAGAAACTAGAATGATAATTAATATAAGAACTTGAAACACGGGCGAGTGTAATCGTTTGACCTTAGCTGGCGAATCGTTAAATCGGTGATATCAACGCTTTACAAACCCGCATAGAACGGCTCACAAGTGTTTCTCGAGGCCTCAACAAATTTTCGATATTTACAATAAAACGAACACGGACACGGGCGTTGTAGTTATTCAACGAATAAGAAAACAAATTAGTCATTGGTAAATAATTATTTCTTTGCATTGCAAGGTCGTGAATAGTATTTATAATAATGGTACAATGCTGCAGTATAACTTAAATAAAATTCACGTATGTATTTCAAACCCCGAATTACACAGAGTCTTCAAAAAATAAAATTCTACAATTCTCATTGTCCGACGAATCATTGTGAATATTTTCACACGAACAATGAAGATAAACAATAAAAGAAAAAAAATTGTGAGAGAAGACTTATACAGTAAAAAATGATTTTTATGGATCTTTATGGATTTTTTTTTGTTTTATAACAGACTCAATTGACATTTGGGATTCTTTTTTTGTTCAAACGTAATGTCATATGATGATAGTTATATACGTATTGCATACTCGTAAGGTTACTGATGCTAATTCAAATTGAAATCTCCTGCACTATAACTCGTTGCGTAAGCTAAGACGTTGATTTTATAAATTGAGCCTTGACCAGACGATGTAATTACCTATATCCTAAGTAATTATTACCAAATAGCTATCTATGATCGAGATTTTATTTCGTATATTTATTTTCAAAAATGAATATGCTGATGTCACTTGCATAGGTGTCTATAGGTATAATAATTTATATAAGAAATTATACCGTTATATTTTAATCACCGTTGAAGTAGAGACAATAAATTTTGAATAATAACGATCTCCGATCCACCGAGAAAATAATAAGTAAATTTTAATTGGCAATTTTTATTTTTATTTTTTTTAAGTTATTGTTATCTGCAAAACAGAAATACTAATTACCGTTTTGCTATATACGTCCATTATAATTGAATTACGTAACTGAAAATAGGAAAATAAATCTTCTCAAGGTTCATAAACCTGTTGGAATAGTATCATAATCAAACTATGTTATTAAAAATTTTTTCTATCCTTTTATAAGAAGATCTCGATCATTGTCATCGTTAATTAAATTCGTCGTACAGTTAATTCGAAAATATGGAGATATACGGAATTGCAGTTAGCATATGCACGTTTAATTGAAAGCGTATATTAATTTTCACGCTAATGCGGAATATCCGTATTAATTATTATTTGCTTTTTGCAATACATCGTGATGAAACTATAATCACGTAATTTCTAATTGCTATATAATTATAAAATTCCATGACAATCCCGCGAGAACCATAATTTTTTAGAGCGTAAAAATTTCTCGAGATTTTTTGATATTTCCGAAATTTTTATCACGATTATTTTTTGAAGATCGTTTAATCTTGGAGACTAAAGACCCGGCTTAAACTCTCACGTATTAATATGAACATCCAAGAGTCTAAGATCTCCCGTTGGACGGTCCGAGTACAGAACACAGGATTCAGAACTCAGAAGCAACGGGGGCCTTCCTGAGAAATTGTAGGTACACAGGCAAGTCCGTAGGTGTGATAGAAAGAGAGAGAGAGAGAGAGAGAGAGAGAGAGAGAGAGAGAGAGAGAGAGAGAGAAGTGAGGTGAAACGCTTCGTCCAATCGGAAACCAGGTAAGGCAATGACGTCGTCTTGTCTCTGGTGAAGGTTCTCCAAATGTTCCTTCGAGCAACAGTCCGTCCGCGGTCTTCCGACTGGACGAAGATATCGTTTTCGTTAGTGATACGAAATACGATAAAAAAAAACAAAAAAATTGGCTGGATAATTATAAGGATAAACGTGCAGGAAAGAGGCTGCGCTCAGCCATGGGAACGGGTAAGTTTTTCACAATAACTAAACGATATAGGTAAACGATTTTCTTAGGCGCAATACTTTGAATTTATTTATTTATTTGGAAAGAGGTAAAAGATACCGTTCAAAGGTCTTTGACGGATCTCCTAATAGTATCAAGAATTTCGCTCCGTTTTTAAAAATAAAGGACCATAAGGTGGTCGAGTTGGAGTAGAAAAGATCGAGGGCAGAGGGTCTTTTTTTTATATTCAGTTTTGTAATTTTGTGGGAAACGGAAACAGCTGCCGGGTCGAGTTTAGATCAGTTATAGTTGTTTTTTTTTTCTTCTGGGTTGAAATTTTCAGTTTTAGTGGTCAGGCATCGATGTCACTTTCTTTTATAGTCCAAGTCTTGCGCCTAAGCGAATATGTCCACTTGTACAAATAAACAAACACACACACACACACAGACACATACATCAATTTAAAGCTACACCACCAATTCTTGACACAAAAAATACAAAGAAAAAAAAAAAAAAATCACCTGTTGATCAAAGGCTCGTAATTGAATCAATAGAAGTACGGAGGTCACGGTGTGTCTTACGTGTCAGTGTATCAGTGTCTTTATAAAGAGTTTATACGAAATTTAATGTACGAATAAAAAAAAAAAAAATATCAAGATCAAAGAGATGGGCTACTACTAATTAAGGAGTAATAACACGCTGGTGAAGAAGCTTACGTCTTGAAATTAACAATCGATATATACCTAACGGGATATATGTGAGAGAAAGAAAAAAGGCAACGAATTAACCGTGAAAAGTAATAAAAATGAAGTCCTAAATAACAAACTAAATGAAAAGAAGAAGAAAAAAAAGAAGAAGAAGAAGAATTGAAAAGGGACTAGATAATGAATGGGGAAAATATTGGGAAAGTAAGGGAAATAGGAAAAAAAGACACATGTGTGTGGTGCGATTAGTGAGTGACCAGTTCGTTTGACGCTTGTCAAGGATACGCGGTCTTGTGTGACAGGAGAGAAAAGGAGACAGAGATGTATATCCTGATAGTGATTTTCTGGATATCACAACGCAACACGAGGTAACGCAAGAATTATTATTTCATTTCTATATGATCGTGATTGCTGTAGAAATTCATCGATCGGAGTGTGTCGATAATGATGACTCGATTGTCCAATTAGATGTAATATTACGTGACTCCTATCTTAGCATTTCATTGTTAGTATATTAGCACCTTATGGCTGTTAAACAGAATTAGCGATTTATCCCACTCCTTATATTTGTTTGATATTCGTTTAAAATAACTCAAAGCTTTTCGAATCACAGTAAAAAATTTCAGAACCGTATAATAATTTTGTCAAAAATTTCAATTCCGAATCAGACTGAATAAAATTGCAGGAAAAAAAGACTGAAATATTTATCACAAAAAAAATGAAAAAAATAGTTGAGAAATATTTTTCACATTTATTAGAATTAGGGCGGGGCTGTCTATGCATTAGAATTTGCAATTCTAATTAGATTCTAATTCAAGCATCAAATTTACGTAGATTTTTTTTAAACAAATTAATTAACAGCTGATGGAGAATTTAGTTAAATTTGAAATGAAAAAGAAAATGAAAAAAGAAAAATAGAGAAATTGAATATAAGTTTGAGGGATTATGTATATATCGCAGTTACTCATGGTCTGAATAAAATATAATAGATTTTAGTTAATTTGAAAAATCAAAAAAAAAAAGAAATGCCGATACATTTCGTAATTTTTTATTCAACGCTTCTTTAATTTTCTATAAGCATATCGTGAGCTACGCCTAGGTGTATATACGTATAGACCATACGAAAAATTTGGCAAGGTCCCGATGACGTCATACGTCCCCTTTCGAATAACATGTACGAAAAAACCCGTTTCGTATTATAGGTATAAGAGTCCGCGCTTCTCCGATTTGGCATTACTCAATCATACAGCCTTTAAATTATTTTATATATGTATATATATATATTTACGAAGTTTAAATAGTTATCGGTTTAAATTTAACAGTTGTCTATACGTATAGTATACACATATGATACATACACCTACATGTCTTAATTTATGATCAAAAGCAACTTTCACAATTTGAATGAGATCAAAACAGGCTAAAAAAAACTATTTAAAAGAAAAATAAAAAAAATTATACAACTTGACTTGCTTGATTGAATCGTTATCATATCTGCAGGATGAAGAAATGTAAAAAATTATTCTTCGGATGTTGAAGATAATCTTCATATCTTTCTCCGAGATTATACCGTTAATGCACTGCAGGCTCGTAAAGGCTTTCAATTTTATGAATTTGCATACATTCACGATTCTGAAAGCCCCGTTTCGCGATTGGGTATTATATACGGTTCTTACAATTAAACATAAATGATTTTATTTATAAGCATATACTGAAAAGTATATACATATAGTATAACATTCATACATCGAGTTATAATACCTATCATCGTTCTCATTTAAATAAAAATTCTTGAATCTGTATACATATATCGATATAATATTGGGTACATAAATATAATACCGAAGATTGAAGTTTTTTTTTTATTTCTTCTTCTGCGTTTTTGTTTTTTTTATTTTTTTGTTCATTTTTTGGGTTTTTGTTTTGGCGCAAAAGGACACCGAAATTGGGCCCCCCCCCCCCTCATTCGTTTTAATAAAATATATATTCCTCACTGATCAGGCTTCAGGTGAAACTGTGAAGCTATATACGTACGATATATATGGTATCCTTGATTTCTTAATACCCCCTTCGCAAAAGGCAATAAATTCAACTCTATTAGTAACGTATATAACCTTTTAAAAGGAAGCCTCCGTATATAAAGGGCGGTAAAAGTAACGCCCATTTTTTTTAAAACCATATGATGAACGGCGATGAACGGGCATTGATCAAAAATAATTTCGGAAAAAGAAGGACGATTTTATAACGCTTTGAAGCGTATATATAAGCGCGGGTGTTTAAGCCATCGACACCTCTGTCGAAACCACGCGTCTTCTTATTTCTATACCTTTCTTTTTAAATATCTTTTTTATTCTTTCTTTATTTTTTACAACACATGCAAAAGCTGATTCGATATAGAATTTAATTACTAGTTTAAGGCGTCAGGATCCTAAGAGAAAGGAGAAATAATTAATAAATCAAAAAAATAATATAAATAAAGAAACTAAAATAGAAAGATAAGGTAAAAGGAAGTTTAAAAATCTGAGGGGATCTTCAGACTGCACAAATTCATCTATATACATGTATTTCTTATAAATTATCCCGGAAAACCAAGAATAATGCCCGTTATGGTGTACCTACCTACCTACACCGCGGAGAGGATCGCGTCGCGTGAAGGTAGGCGCGGTCAGTCAGATCCCCACATCGCCGATTATAGGCATCCGCTGTTAGTTGGTATACGGTATACGGGTATATACCTTTGCTTTTGCTATAGAGTACTCGTGGTAGAAGCTACAGCTAAGCTCAAGCTCAAGCTCAAGCTCAGGCTCAGGCTCAAGCTCAAGCTCGCGAAAGAATCGCGTTGCACAGTATAGTTTACGGACTGCAGCAGAGCGAGAGAGAGAGAGAGAGAGAGTGAGAGAGAATCGCATTTATTTATGAGAGAAAAAGAGAGAAAGATATAGAGTGTGCATATACGTAGATATATAAATGTGTGTATATGTATATATATATATATATATATATATATATATATATATACCGATATATACATACCTAGATGCAGTATATAAGATATGTATACCTACCTACCTACACCGTAGGGGATATCTGCTGCAGCGCGGCCAGGTTGGCGTAGATGCCATTACCTCGCCTCCTCCTTCAACAAGTTGAACGAGTCAAGGACCGATCTCAAGGAGGTCGCTTATTTTCTGTCGTACCTACAACCACCTACCTACCTTCCTCTGCCTCTTTGTTGCTGCAAAATCTCACTCCTCGTTCCAACCTGCAGTGTGCATATACCAGGTAGAGTCTGCCAATACTGGTAATACGGTTTAGCATTGGTCCCCAGTCTCAACAGCCGAGTATCGACGTTAAGCGTTGGGCCAGCATTAAACAATGTAAAATATATCAACCGTATCAATACGGCCCATTACTGGGCCAGCATCCCCAGCCCAATGTTATCGCAAGCCGATAAGACAGTATTGGGCTTTTATCGCAATAGATTTCAAAGGCTAAGATCCGGAAGGGGGTAATATTATGAGGGAACGTGAGACACTGGCTCAGTACTGAACCCCGATACTGGCTCATTGTTTATTCCCGATATTGGCCCAGCTCTGGTTACCAATTTCAGAATGATCTTGTCATTCCGACTATTTAACGACATTGATCCAGTACTGGGATGAATGAGTGCATTGGGATCGCCGCTGTCAGCAGCGGTTCTTGTCCGACAGTGGGCCTTTCGTTGAACTCTATCTCTGGGTAGTTGAATGTAACGTATGAGGCTGTAAAACGGAAGTTAATTACGTTTGACGTATTTCATTAGATTTGTCCGACCTCAACTTTTAGAGGATAAATTTTCAGCGGATATGGACCGTTAATATCGGACCATTAAAACCGGAGATCTGAGAACGGGAAAATTGATTTAATTTTCGAAACTAATTATGTCATTATTCATTCCTGGTAAAGCGGTTAATATAATGGAAGCTTTATTACCGATTAAGTTTCGAGCTTCTGTCTGTTATGCTAATTTGATAGCAAAAAACGAAAAAGAATGAATATAAAAAAATGAAAAAAATATAAATAAATAAAAAAATTTTGTGGTCAGCTATGAGGACTTTCGATGTCATTGAACCGTTTAAAAAAAAAAAAAAAAAAAAAAAAAAAAAAACAGACCTTCTAAATAACTCTGAGCGATAATTTTGTTTTTAAGAATGTATACCGTTAAGTTCGTTAATTATCTGGATAACGTTGAAAGTTCTCGTATATCGATTTCGTATCATGTATAGAGCTATACGAGATGACTGAATTCAAGCAAAAAATGACGTTAGACCGGTTCTCTCACTGTGAGCTTCTCAATTACCTTCGAACATTGCGGGGCACGATGATCATCTGTATATGGAAATATCATCGAGTATTATAAATTTAGAAGGACTCAGGATATGGACAGACAGTTTAAAGTGCGTCTCAATGGCGCCGAAATAATTAAATAAATTTGCAATTCAATGCGTTTAATTTCATTGAAGATGAATATCTTTTTTTTTTTATTTTATATCTTCACTGTTCTGATATATTATCGAAATATAATTACATAACAATATAACGATTGGAATTTAGAAATATAATGTTGATATCACTAACGATGAGTACGCCAATAATGCAGTCGAATTTCATTATAAAATTTGCTGCTGTTGTAAAAAAATAATCTACATAATGGATCCAATGTTTATTATCTAATTATTTCCCGAGACGATAAACGCAGTTCTAAATTAATGAAATTTTCGATAAGGAGTAGACCCGCATGAAATAGCTCATGCAGTAGGCATACGTCCGTGAAATTAAATAATTTTCGCGTTATTTTTTTTTTTTACAGAGTATTTAAAGAAGAACGTATGTAAGTTCGTTATGCGTATTCCCCGGAATATACCGTAGCTATTATGGTAAACTTTATTATATCCCAGAATTATACTTCAACCAGATATACCTACACCCATTATAGGTATACTCCTATGTATGTATGTATAGAGTTGCTTTGGAACCAGCACCGGAGAGTTCAATGCTTGCCGCGCGGACACGTCATGAGCAAGCTCAAGTCTCTCAAGTCCCAAGTTAAATTCCTCTCAACATGTCGTGTAGGTACGAATACCTCATTGATGTTAAGTGTGCATGTACACTGCACGAGAGTATGTACTTAGAGAGATATTATAAGATAATTGCAACAAAATACAAAAAAAAAAAGGATATATTTACCTATTTTATTTAAAAAAAATTTATATGCAGATTCATAAAATTTTATTTCATTTGGTTAGCTCATCATTAATTTTCGCTTTCATCCCCTTTTATATCATTTCTAGTTCTTGGATCTTCAAAATTTCATATATTGTTTATAATGAAGAAATTTTTTCAGTCACATATAAATTTATCTAAAAATTATCGACGATTTTATTATGGAGTTAATGGTTTAGTTATTGCCACGAACATAGCTCGTGCTTATACATATATACCTACCTAAATCAAATTAGCAGATTAAATTAGCGAATTTTTCCTACAAAATAAAACAAAAACTATATATAATTGCTATAGCTAGAAATAATTCTAGTGAATAAAACGTTATACTGTGAGTTCATATGTTATGCTCAACTAAGGCTATAATATGAGGTGATTTATATAAAAACTAAATCTTTTCTCTTACACGTCTGTGCAGGAGATGTAGCTAATCTAGCTGACGTAAGATAACGTTGGATCTTCCGAGCATGATAAAGTCCATAATTAAAAATGAGAATTAAAATCAAAGAAAAAGAAAAAAACAAACAAAAAACAGGAAAATTTAAGTACCTACCAGCATCTTTCGAGGAAAGCATTTATCACAGTGTCATTAGCATTCCGATTCAAGTCTGATGTAAGATTATAAAATTGAAAATAATATTTTACGTATATGTGTATTAAATTTGGTATCTGCAGGGGTAGGGATAGATATAGCGACAAAGGTCAATGTATCTAGGAGTTGAACTAGCCGGACCAACACGGTTAATGACATCGTTATGGTCTGATATAAAAATAGTTAACACCAAAAGTCAAAGCCCGTTTTGGTTCGGTAATATAAATCGTGTAATTTGATTTTATCCGAAGAATTATATAGCTGAATAGAATTTTTTGAAAAACAAAACAAAAAGGTTAAAAAAAAATAAATAAAAATTCTTAGTTATTTTCAAACGCGTTTGACGTGTAATTATATGTGCGGTAACGCTAAAAGGCACGAGTTGTAAAATATTACGCGTTTATATATATATATAGCTATATACCTATATGTATATAATATATACCGTTAGGAGCAAAAGTTAATCTACGTTGAGAGAGTATAGTTGATCGGTATTATACCAATTATACGTATATATACAGTACATACATATATCTATTCTAAATCGTGTGGTACCGGTATACCTAATATATACCTCCGCAAATAATAAACTATTGTGTCATTAAACGATACTCGAACTACGCGATTACGTCCTTGAGAATCATGCGCAGAGATTTTTCCTTTTATATGATACAAAAGGAGGTACGATATATTTATTGAGTATAGAGTTAGGATAAAAGTAATCGTTTTTCCTTGACACGTTAAAGTATATAAGTATATACATACATAAGATAGCTGTATATAGGTATATGTATGTAAAAAGATCAATTGTGTACTTATATTTCAAGATGTATCTATAATAATCTGCATTCGTAATGGTTGTTAGTGGGAACGGAATCGGTTTATTAATTTACTGCAACGTGACGTATTTAATATTTGCACAAGAATCATAAAATATTAAAAGTCATATTGTGGGTAATACTGATCGTATATGTATAGTGTTAATCATTTTGCATTACAGCATTGCTAATAATACCGCTATTGTGTAATGAGACAAGACATTGCTGCAGTCATAATCATATATCCTTGAGAGATTTTACAGAGCTATAAGTCAATGCAAGTTAATCATAGTAAATAATTGATTGTACAGTTAATAATAAAAGTCTAACGTTTTTTTGTAATTGACGGTAATTATTGAGATTAACAAAAACCGGATTAACGTTCGAGATAAAGTACTTGTGTGTTTAGGATTTAAAAATTAGACAGATTTTTGGAGACTGTTACTACTCAGGTAATTTATATCTTAAGATATCCTGTTTTAGGACTTTATTCTACGTAATGTCATATACAAATCTTCATGTCAAAAACCCTCGCATATTGTATCATGTGGTCACCAGCACAGGTTGAAATGTGCTCTGTAGAAATGACATAGGGTGATTGTTGACTTGATTTAGAAGTCAATTTTAGTCCAAATTAGTTCCAACTTCGTGAGCTTACTTACTGTTAATATGCTTCTAGCATAAGCTAAAATTATCAAAAAATATTCTATTCTACATATATTTTCCGATTTCTAAAGTCCGTATATTAAAAAATATAAAACTGTGAATTTTCGTAAATTTTTTGTGGCCAAATGAACAAGTGTTTAGAAATAATTCTAGTATAGACTAGAGCTACGTATAAAAACTGCATGTAAAAAAAATTGTACATTGACCAGACTAATGGTTAGTTAGTTATTAAGGCAACAGTTAAGCCATGTCATTTGTACACAGTTCGATGTAAGATGCAAGGGTTTTTACTATCGAGATTTATGGGTAATATTTCTTCGAATAAAGGCATAGAATAGAATATCTGTGTATTGTTAATCCCAGTCACCACAATTCTTGGAATGTGTTTAACTTTTAGGTGAACAAATACCGCCATGATTCTAGATGCTCGTTAATAAGATGAGGTCTTAACTCCGGGGTTAAGTCATCTAAAATAATGACAGGAAAAAAAATGTTACAACCAGCAGCACAGCTCGCTTACATTAGTGAATGATGTCATGCTATTGGGAATTAGAATGACGAAATCTATACTGCTGCACTAACAGCCTGTAGCTTGTATACCTACATACATTGACTTTCAGTTTTTTTTTTCAACCGATTCATCACAGTCATATAAAAAAATCAAAATGACTGAATGATGGGATTGAATAAATGATGAATGCATTCAGTTCACAGCATCTACTATAGTTAAATTCGAAACTAAATTTCACCAAATTATTTAAAGCAATGTGATCGGTCCTGCACTGTGCGCTGAGTAATAAATCGTGCATTTATATCGAGTGGCCGACATTCTAAACGTTGTGCAATTTAATTAGACTTTACCATAGACGGGTGCACAGAGTACGCAAAACCATACATGTATACGTATACGATATATACCTATAATCATACACAATAGCTTAGAATTGTTATTTCGGTCATTGACCTCCTGTGCTAACCGTAGCTTAGGACTTGCGTGGGTATACCTTATATATTTTATGTTTGAGATGTACGGCGTCTCGTCATTTCTCTATAATAAACCGTTGGCTTTCGAATTTAAGAGACGGTCTAAAAGTGTCGAATTTTCAATTATGGGCATGCTCGTGGGAAGTTGAACTATTGGCAAAAATAAATGAACAGAAAAGTTAAGCCGTTCGATATCTTAGTAACTGCAGATGTACGAACGATTAGAAGAGGATCTTTTGTTTCTTTCATAAAAGAAATTTTATTTCAGCAAACTATATTCTGACAAAGAACATTATTAAACTGTTTTTTGTTTTTTCATGCATATTTATGATAATTCAAACTTTGGGAGAAAAAAGAATAAATACACCGTTTCTTATGCTACGCGGGTGCGATAGATGACGAGACTTTGGATCAACCTACGCCAGCGTATCGAAACTATACTTCGACTTCGACTTTCACTCTACAATATTAAATTCAACTTTGGTTCGTCCAGTAATTCCTTGGGTCCCCTTTTCGTAGGCGTTAAGTTAGGTTCTTTGGCACGACTCTCAGGCTGTTTTACTTTGTTGATTCATGCCGGATGTTGCCTCAGTCCGTAGCCTCTTCGTGTCTGTATTAACTTGCACGTTTCGACGTATATCTATCTCTCTTTATCTTCATTTATACACTACGTATATAGATACATACATACTATCTTTATTTGTGCGTGTACAGAACACCGAACAGTATGCACAGAGATCGCCAGTTGAATACAGATTCATCGAAATACTTACACTCAAACGACTTCTGACTGCAACACGAGTATCGCACTGGTTGATAATTGTCAGTTTGCAATACGTACCGGGTGCGTCTTTCGTTTGAAAAATAATTCGCCGAATATTATATATCCCATTCGTTTATGAAAGTTTAAAAAATTATTATTATAAATTTTCATTTAATTTTTTTAACTGGTATATTATAGAAATCTCAGTCTCTCCATAATAATCAGAAGAATGTTTCATTTCTTCGGCTGGTTGAAATAGTAGACCGTAAAGTCCGGTCTGAATTTAATTTTTTAAGTGTGAAATTTCGCTTTGAATTTTACTTTTAAATATAATTGAGAAATTTGTTAGTTAAGAAAATAAATTTTCACGCTTTTTGGACAACACATATTCCCATCTTTTGCACCTAACGTCGTCATTCGATTTGGCTAAAATTCAATGCCGGACATTGTACAGGATATTTGTCTATGAAATTTTTTTTCAAATTGGTTTTATATTTCGAAAGTTATTTGACGGACGGACGATGTCCTAGTATATTCTTTCTTTAGACAGTAAAGAAGAAACTCTTGAACAATAGAAAAACACCTGAGTCTAAGATCGGCACGTGTTGGGTTCAAACTTGACCTGGCCTGACACGAAGCCGGGTTATGTCTAGTTCCTCGGTATTAAATTGAGATGGATTTTTAGAGAATTTTAATCCCATTGAGAACGCCGAACTTATGTACAAAGCATTAGATTCATTCGTTGAAGCGTGTCTAACAGATAATTGATTACAGGTACTCGATCAGTTTCTTGAAATGAAGGATCCTATTATTCTAAAGATAAAAAATCGACGTGTTTCTCGAGTTGAATTACGTTTCGGAATCGAATTTGAAATGTTTATAACTATCTATTTATCTTTAGAAATAATCATGTAGGTTTGGTTTTGAATATACGATTTGTTTTAACGAATTATAGTCACAACGAATTTAACCAACGCTAAGATAAATTCTAATAAGTTTTTAAAGACGTAACTTTCCGTATATGAATTTTTAATGAAAATAATATAGCCTCCGCGACTGCATATATAAGATTTTACCGGATAATGACCTCTTGCTTGCTAGTTATATCTGAAAACAGGAATACTGAAAAATTAGTATCTGCGATATCTATCTTTTATATTCATTTTCATTATAGACAGTATTCAATATACTCCCATAAAAATAATTTATACCTTTTTCCCAAAGCATAATCTATCTGGTTTTGAAATGGTCAACATGGTGTTTGAATAAAAAATTTATCTTAGGACTTTTATATCTACTACTTGTCCAAACAGTAAACGATATACGTATCCCCGTGACACAAGATTAAAAAGAATTCTGCAATACCAACTGAGGATTTATCCACGTGGATTTTTCTTTTCAAAATTTGAGAAAACCGTATCGATTGTATAGAATTGTTTTTTAATAAGAATTTCCCAGGGGTCAATCTACACTCTTGAAGCCACGTGAGCATTTTCCTAAAAGTCACTTAAAGTCATGTAATATGAAGTTATATCAAGTCTCTCAGTCAATTGGAGTTACTTGAAGTCAGTCGAGATCTCTTTAAATTTCATAAAGTTGCAGGTAAAGTCACGTGAACTTGTTTGAAGTCACGTAGTCCCATGAAGTAAGTCACGTGAAGTCATATATGAATTAATTTGTAATCATGCGAAGTAATTTGATTTTAAAAAGTCATTGAAGTAAAATCTTACGCTCAATCGGTAGAGTAGCTATTCATAAACTTTCATATTAAGCTTAAAGTGAGAAAGGAATACGATAATTCTGTTTTATAATTCTAGACCGATATATCCGAGTGTAATTCATATCCGCGAACAGTTTGCGTCTCTTTTCTTTTTCTCTATAGAAAATAATATGTTCTGATTAGAATTCTTCTAGCATCTCCCGAAAGTCTTGGTTGGCATAATCATAATCCCCTTGATAATAATTAACGGAGAATGACGGGAAGCAGGTATACATACATATATATGTACACACCTATATACCACGTAAATACAACTCGAATCCCCGTTTTATATCGCTTTGTCTGGCAAGGCGGTTGTCTTATAACGGTTCCTTGATTTAATTTATAAATTCCGGTCCGTATAGTCTGAAGTAGCAGCGGCAGTGGTAGCGATACGTTGCATAAGATCAAAACTATCCATATACATATATTTGCGTCATTGAGAAGGTTTTCTTTCAAGTAACGCCCAACGATGGACTGTTATTTGCATAAAACTGTGGTTTTTGCTATAGGTCGCGAGTATAAGCCACGTAAGCAACATCACCGAGCCATAAAGAGGTGGATAAGATTCTACGGTGAAGGCGAAGCTGACTGGCGCCCTGGGCAAGAATATAGCTATAACCAAGCCAAAGCCAGGACCCGGACAGGATATGTCTACCACACTTTCACAAAAGACTAACTAAATACCAGTTGTTAACTTACAACCTTCCATAAACGATGATCCGCGGTGGGCGATGTTCAAATTCGACATTGGCTCTAATCTAAGAAGGACTTAACTCACAATCGTTAATTTATTGCACAACATTTATCGCTTAAACTATTTGAATAGCTAATAATGTGGGTTTAGATTAATTTTACCCATCTTTTTTTTTCTCACACTTATGATTACACATTCCATTCGGTTGCTAATTAGAAATATTCTGTATATTTAACGAATCTTAGAAATAAAAACGCCTGTCAGTTTTATTTTTTTTTTACAATAAAATTCTATCGACAAATTTTTTTCGCTTGATTCGACAATTCGAAATAAGGATTGACGCAAGGCTACGGAATATTCTCGTATATGTTAATTGCAAGTATATACGGCGTGTTTGTCACAGCCAAATAAAGCCTCATCGTATTGGGTCAGAAATTTCTCCTCACCTTATATCGTCCTTGAACCATAAGTAAACGTTTTTTGGTTCTACGATGTTAAAGTCCAGACACCACACGCAGCTCCACGCTTAAGTTTTTTCATATGTTTAATCTATCTTATTTATAAATATATTTAATATACATAAACGAGTTTAATTTTATACACCTAAGTGAGACTTACTACTTGATTAAAAAAAGTTTACAATTCTTTATAGCACATTTTTAGCACGCCAGAGTCCGCTTCTGTGACTGTATGTAGTACCTACATACATGTACAATGTCCCACCTTTGGAATAAAACTTACGAAATCGTTGACTAGATAACCGAGAAACGATCGGGTCTTGTTAGTGTAATTATGTTAGCTCATGTACCTTATACTATATTAATATAGTATGGGGAACACCTACGTTTGATTACATAGCTGTACGATGACTATACATGTGTTTGCGAGTATCGTATTTTCGATTCGTGAGTCACGCTTTTAAAGTATAATGATAGATTTAGCGATGTAAGATCGACGGTGTTTTTTTTTTTTTTTGTTTTTTTTTTTGGCAGTTCTGTAGCGCCAGTACTTAAATAAAAATTCGTATTGTTTTTTCTTCCATTTTTGCAATCAAAAAAAAAAAAAAAAAAAAAGTGAAATTAAAAGTTTTGTGACAGTTAATTAATCGAGGACACCAATTGAGTACGGTATGAAATGGTAAAAGTTAAAGAGGATTATTTCTGCTGCAGAACTTGCGGCCCAGGCATTTGTTTTAACGAAAATTGGCACTTTACGATTATACTGTGGTCATAGAGGTAAATGTCATCAAGACTTGTTATATTAATTGATTTTTTTTAATATTATTTTCTCAACATTTTATCCACGTTTGTTTAACCAGATGCCATTTATATATTATATACCCACGTAACACTTCATATGTATGTATTTAACATATAGATATAGATACATATATACACGTGTGCAGTACACACATTGAGAAAAGAGTGAAAGGAAGAGGTAGGCTACCGGTATGAGTAAGAACTCTCGAAGAGTAAAGAAATTTATATTTTACCAAGTCTTATGGTCAAGAACATATTCGAAAATTCATAATCACGAATTTAAAATACCACGCCATCGCCGTTAATGAGATCTATCAATAATTTCAGGCCATGTAATCGTTTCAGTCATGTAATTTTACGATGGTTGTTCGGGGTCTAACGCGATATTGATTTATTTTTAATCGAAAGTTCGTTTGGAGTTAAGAAATTTTAACGCAAATACCTACTCGTTTTATTCAACGCTATTTTGAGTATGATAATGTCAAAGAATAGCGTTCGAACTGGGTTCTAAATAGTTGAAAAGAATTTTTGAAAAAAGAAAACAAAAAAGAAAAAAAGAAGAATTCTAAGCAATACTTATAAGTAGATATCAGCTATTAATATATGAGTTAATGCTCTTTTTGTCGCGGTGGTGACATGCCTTTCATTTTTAGTGAAGTCTTTATAATATTTATTTTACCGTTCAACGAGTAACACGATAGCTAAAGCTTTTGTTATGTAATTTAATCGAAGGTCGTATATATTTCTAAGCCGTTGATTCTACATTAAGTAAAACCGTTTTATGTCCAATGGAATTCGTCTTGTTCCAATATCATAGTTTCCCTCAAGTTACAATTACAAGGCGAGTTTATATTCAATGGTTAAGATTCGTTTCGCAGAATTATTTCTTGGTCTCTTTTTTTTTTTGTATTATAGAATAATTTTTTTGTATTTATTATACGGCCCCACCCCACCAATTTAATGCAGTGCAAGGTCGATGGCTAATGCTGAAATATCGTGATACTTTCTATGGCATAAAATATATACGTAATTTCTACTTTCTTCTGCTAAAAATTATTTCTTAGTTACATTACAGATCATTTATTCTATACTCGTAAATCGTCGACGATAAATTTACGTAAAGAAATTTGATCCGTTTTTGCCAGTCAAAGCTTTCGAGTATCTTAAAAAATCTTAAAACAACTTGAATATCTTCAAACCATGCTTGACTAATCGCGATGATTCCCTTGGTCTGCAGGTGCGGGGTTATACAGGCCAATATAACGTTTGTGTCTGTGAGGCATAGCGCAGGAGGTGCACAGGTGCATCGTTCCTGTACACCCTCGGTTGCTCCACATTAATAATTATAATTATCATTATTATTTTAACCTGTATCCTTTATTCTTCAATTTTGACTTGGAAACGAGGATACGATATTCCGTGAAAGTGTTACGCATCGTGAATTCCGTTGGCTGAAATTTTGGACATCGATATGAATATCTAAGACTCAGAATCCTCAAAATACCATCTTACAAACGCGCGTGTACCATTCAGCGAAAAATAATGTGGAAATAAAAACCGTAAGAATTTCTTGAAAATTGTTAGTCACAATGGGAGCCTTTGTCCTATGACGAATGAAGATTTTCACGGTACAGTAATCCTTCCGCTTCAACGGACAAAAGTGGTGGATCAAGTATTCTTCAAAGAAGATGTGAAAAAGGAATGCAGAAGGAAAAGTGAAAGACAGAAACATCGGTTGTGTAATAAATCAAAGTGAATGACAGAACACAAAAATAACGAAGAAACGGTTTTGAATCGTGCTAAAAATAAAAAATTTATATCTTTATTTCTTCATACACTTTACAATCATGACATATATATTTTACACACATAAAATTAAGCACTTTCATGCTTATATAGTAATAATATTATTGATGATTATTGTATATGATCATTATGATTATTATTATTATTCTTTTTTTTTATTACAGCAAAGATGAAACATCTTTTGCCGTTGGTGGTATGGATAATATTTACCTCATACACAGTAAGTATATCGTAAATTTGATTTCATTTTCGCTTATCATTTTATAATTTTATTTGAATATGTATAAAATCATTAATTTTTTCAAACAGGCCGAATCATTAAATAGAGGGAGACCAGGCGCTAGAAGAGAAGTATTCTTTTTAAATTTAGAAGATGGATATTTTGGATGTCAAGTAAACGAGTCTACAGATGTATTACAGCTACTAGAGCTTTCGAAACTTTGCGATGGTCATACGGACTGTTTTCAAGGCACTGATGAGCAGCGAAATAAGCTCAAATGTACCGGTTAGTATTCCTGGTTTTTATAATTTTAACACAGAATTTCAAAAAAGCTATTTTTAAATTTTATAAATAATTATCATCATTTTTTTCATATCGTAGATGATTGTACGAAAGAAGATGGAACGAAATGTCAAAACGGAGTTTGTCTTGACTCTGTGTGCCATTGCAACGACGGATTCGGAGGTTGCAATTGCCAAGTTCCAGGTATGTTTCAATGAAGACTTAATCCTTATCACAAAAACGGCAATTGTTACTTCCTTTACCTCCCAACGTGGATGTGTACAAATTGAAAATAAATTTTACTTGTTACAGATGAAAACGAGTGCAAATATCGTCCGTGTGATATTTTTGCTCATTGTACAAATACTCTTGGTAGTTTTCAATGTACGTGCTTCCCTGGTTATCGGGGTGATGGATTTCAGTGCGAAGGTACGTTATCTTAAAGATTTTCTATTCATACAGTACAAGGTTTTCCATATTATCAATAGAGAATATCAATCCATTTGATCGTGTATTAAAATTTTTATCCCTATAGACATAAATGAGTGTGACGATCCAGTCCTTGCCGCAAGATGTGTCGAGAATGCCGAGTGCTGTAATTTACCATCGAATTTCCTTTGTAAATGTAAGCCTGGATATATTGGAGATGGTGAAGAACACTGTGAGGATTTAGACGAATGTACTATTCCTGGTGCTTGTGCGGAAGATGCTATTTGCCAAAATATTCCCGGAAATTATACTTGTTCATGTAAAGAAGGATACGCTGGAGATCCGTACGCTGTTGTAAGTCCATTTAAAAAAAAATCTTAAAATACAGTAAATATTGTACAAATTTTTTCATATATTGGTACATGTATTGCTTAACGAATTGAACCGTCGAAATCTGTTCAAAATAAATGATACATATTTTTCACAGTGCACTGATATAAACGAATGCGAGAATGGAAGAGCTTGTGGCCGAGGAGCTTTATGTGTAAATTTACCCGGAACACACAGATGCGAATGTCCTCAGGGTTTCGAAGGTAATCCTGAAGATGGTTGTGTGGATGTTGACGAATGTGTGCGAAGCCCTTGCGGTCGATCAGCTCATTGCACAAATATGGATGGAAGCTTTCGTTGTTCTTGTCCCGAAGGGATGGACGGAGATCCGATGACAGGTTGTTACGGTAAGTGACGTTGATATTCTCCAATTTCAAGCTTTGATTAATAACATAAAATTATTAAGAACTTTGAAGTTTTTATTTTTCTAAAACGTAACGTTTACTTTAATCAAAATTGTTGTTCTTAGTTGTGTCTTCTGGTAGGTATTACTAATTGCTATTTCAAAGCTTAATACAGTAGGTACAGTAAAATTGAATAATTACCTTGTCGAATAATATTTATTAATGAATCTAAAAGTTTAACATGATTTAATTTGTTGTCCTTAATTATTGATAAATAATTTCCTATTAAATGACTAACGGCTAACAGATGTAAACGAATGTGATGATGCCAGTCGTTGTGGACCAAATTCGGAATGTGTAAACACCGAAGGCAGTTACAAGTGTCAATGTCTTACGGGATTCCAAGAAGATTCATTTCACGGATGCATCGATACCAACGAATGTGCCCAGAGTAATGCTTGTGCTACTAATGCCAAGTGTATCAATGTACCCGGATCGTTCAAGTGCATTTGTCCACAAGGCTTTATCGGTCAAGGTCTCACATTGTGTGAAAGTCAGTTTCTTTTTCGATAAAATGTTTAATTATTATTAAACTTCAAATCAGCAGTCACTAACAAATGTGTATTAACTATTAACAGATGTTAACGAATGTGAAAACAATCCATGCGGAGAAAATAGCGAATGTACTGACACAGTCGGCAGCTACATTTGCAGTTGCAAACCAGATTACACCGGCGATCCGTTTAAAGGCTGCGTTGGTTAGCAGGAATTCACTAACAATTTGTCTAATAACAGTTTTCAGATTTATTGACCGGTTATTAAAATGAATCATTCTTTTTTCCAACGCAGACATTGACGAATGTACAGCTTACGAAAAACCATGCGGCAGAAATGCTATTTGCAAAAATTTGAATCCCGGATATAACTGCATCTGCCCACCAGGATTTAGCGGTAATCCAAGCCCAGCAATTGCTTGCGATCAGGTATGCTTATATGATCATTATCGTTTCTCTGACCAGAAGGCCACAGCCTTGTATGAACAGCCTCAAGCCTACGCACAATTTCAGGAATATTAATTTCTACAATTTTTACAGACTGACGTGGCGATTCTTTGCAAATCAAACTTCGATTGTGTAAATAATGCCGAATGTATAGAGGAAACGTGTCTCTGCAAAGACGGATTTAAAGCGGTTGGTGCCAAATGCGAGGATGTGGACGAATGTGTTACAAACCCTTGCGGATCTGCTGCAGTTTGTACCAATGTTAAGGGTAGCTTTCACTGCGACTGTGATATCGGCTTTGTTGGTAGTCCACCGCATATTCCATGCAAAGGTAAGTTGGAAAGCTTGAGATAATATATTCCTATCTTCATCACGAACTAATTAAGTTCTTTTAGTATTTCACATCAAGATAACTTGATTATAATTGCAACTATTGCTAGAAGCCAATTATCCTTCTTCAACGTTTCGTGATACTTATCTTTTATGAAATAGCACCTTGTGACGAAGTTACCTGCGGAGAGCATGCATTTTGTAAGCCAGATGGACATGAAGCTTATTGCATTTGCGAGGAAGGCTGGACTTTCAATCCTAATGATATAGCAGCAGGATGTGTTGGTGAGCAACCACTCTATATGAAATAACGCGCTAATTAGTTACAAATACGTTGAAACATGTCTAAAGTTATCAATTATTTTCCAAACTAGATATAAATGAATGTGAGACCGTCAATGGCCCATCCGGACGTTGTGGCACTAATGCAATTTGCACAAACACCCCTGGAGGATTTAATTGTCAATGTGAACCAGGATATTCTGGAAATGCTTACAAGCAGTGTATCGGTAGGTTTTATAATTCTCTAATACAGTGTTACAATTTTAATGCTATATCGAGTGAAACTGATTGGCAATTTTTGTTAACACACAGATGTTGACGAATGTCTACGTCCTGGCGCATGCGGCCATGGTGCTAATTGTATAAACAACGATGGTTCGTACTCCTGTTCATGCCCTGAAGAAACTATACCAGATCCAGATCCATACATCAAATGTGTTGGTGTAGTGACCTGCAATACAGATGGCGATTGTCCTGGAAATGCGATATGCGATTCACAAAAACGATGCTTATGCCCTGAGCCAAATGTTGGAAATGATTGCAGGCGTAAGTTTTACATTTCAAAAATCCCCAGCAATATAACTTAATAGTTCAAATATCACAAATCAATTTCTATGGCACAATATTTTACTATGTTACAGATCCGTGCGAAGATTTATCCTGCGGACCAAATGCTCATTGTATGTTATTGAAGGATATTGCTACTTGCATATGCGGCAATGGATATACTGGAAAACCAGGTGTGAAGGGAGGATGTAGCGACATAAATGAATGTGCAGTAAATCCATGTCCACCTGGAGCTATTTGCAACAACGAGCCAGGTTCATTTTCTTGCCAGTGTCCTAGCGGTACAACAGGAGATCCATACAATGGAGGATGCGAGGAATCTGAATTGCCTCATGTTTGTGGACCTAACACCCCATGTCCTTCGGGTGAACAGTGCATAAGAGACGAATTTATTGGAAGTAGTGTCTGCATTTGTCAACGAGGATATACACGCGATACAGAGACTGGAAAATGCAGAGATGTCAACGAATGTATGGAGACAAGAGACAAAACAGCATGCGGTGTCAATGCTATCTGTAAAAATCTACCTGGAAGCTATGAATGTCAGTGTCCACCAGGGTTCAATGGAAATCCGTTTTCCCTGTGTGAAGGTAAGACTTTCGTTAATTCACTAATTATAATGTATGCACGTTCAGATAATGTTATGATGTCTAAGTCGAAATTACCAAATTACAGAATGCAACAGCATCGAATGCCAATGTCAGCCACCATACAAGATCGTGGATGGCAAATGCATGTTGGCTGGTTGTTCAAAGGGTGAAAGCTGCCCTAGCGGTGCAGAATGTATAACCATTTCTGGCGGCGTGAGTTATTGCGCTTGTCCTAAGGGTTTCAGAACAAGATCAGATAGCTCCTGTGAAGGTGCGTGTGGTTTGATAATGATATTATTTAAATAATTCTAATATATAGCGTAGGAAAGAAGCCGAGAAATTTATATCAAACAAATAACTTTAATATCGAATAAACTAAGTTGGTCTGAAAATTACAGATATAAACGAATGCATCGAGGGACAACAGATGTGTGGATACGGTGCTGAATGTATCAATCTTCCTGGATCATATCAATGCATTTGCCCTTATGATTACGGCGGCGATCCATACAATGGTCTCTGTTCACCAGCTAAGAGAAGATGTACTAATGACAACGAGTGTAAATCAAACGAGAAATGTGTACAGCCTGGCGAATGTGTGTGCCCACCTCCATTTTATACAGATATTCAAGACGGAAATCTGTGCAAAAGTAAGTCTCAGTTAATGGAATACGTATTTGAGCAATATTACCAAAATTATAACCATACAAGGAATCAGGATTCATTTTTATATACTATCCAACAGATCCTTGTAAACGATTTCCATGTGGAATCAATGCTAAATGCACTCCACGTGACCCTCCAAAGTGCATGTGCGAAGCTGGATACGAAGGCGATCCTCAACACGGCTGCGCTGACATTAATGAATGTGCTCAAAATCCGTGTGGCCAAGGGGCTTATTGTCTTAATACCAACGGAGCCCATGTCTGCGAATGTCCAAGGGGTACAGTCGGCGATCCTTATGGTTCCGGTTGTACTGATGTTGGTGCACCAAAAATGTGTTCATCTAATGACGATTGTGAAAACTATTACGCTTGTGATCATGGTAGCTGCGTAAATCCCTGCGATACGTTACCTTGCGGACCAAATGCTTACTGCGAACCAGACAAGCATGCTGCATGGTGCCGATGTGTTGTGGGATTCACCGAAGGAAAGGATAACGAATGTGTTTCTCGTACGTATACATACCTACACCGTTCATATTATATCACTATTTTAATATCACCTTTCGAATCGGCTTGATTATTAAAAATCTTCTATTGATCTCATTTCAGAATGTAATGGATTTGTTTGCGGAGCTGGTGCACAGTGCATTGTTAGTTATGATGGTCCAACTTGCAAATGTATTGAAGGATTTATAGGCAACCCGTTCCCAGGTGGTCAGTGTTCTCCAGATGTATGTTCACCGGATGTACCATGTGCCGAGCCAAGTATTTGTATAAGTGGTCGATGTAAGCGTCGTTGTGAAAGTGTGGTCTGTGGCGTTGGAGCAAATTGTGATCCATCTACCAACAAATGTGTATGTAATCCATATTTTGTGGGAAATCCGGATCTTCTATGTATGCCACGTAAGTTTACTAGTGTTCACTCACTTGGTTTGCAAAAGAGTTCTAAGTGCATTGGTCAGAACGTAATGTAGATTCATGTACTGA
Organism: Macrophya annulata; assembly: GCA_963924015.1. Classification (NCBI taxonomy): domain Eukaryota; kingdom Metazoa; phylum Arthropoda; class Insecta; order Hymenoptera; family Tenthredinidae; genus Macrophya; species Macrophya annulata. Next base: position 7,584,080 of record OZ001262.1, read on the forward strand.
TAAATAATTTTTCTTGCAGCGGTTCAACCTCCAACATGTGATCCAAGTTGCGGTGATAACGCGCATTGTGAATATGGCTCAACAGTTTCTAATTGCGTTTGCAACCCTGGTACAAGCGGAAATCCTTATCACGGCTGTGGTGTGCAAGAGAAATCGGATTGCTCTGGTCAGTTGTGCGGTAAAGATGCTCACTGCAGTGCTGGACTCAATGCCGTAGAATGTCTGTGCCCGCCAGGATATGCTGGAAATCCTTACATTCAGTGTCACGGTAAGAATCAATGAAATAATTTCATTTATCGTTCAATTACGACTCTCATGGCACGATATGCTCAATATTCATAATCTGCAAGACATTGTTGATCCGATATACAATATTGTTATATTTAATTTTAGACATCAACGAATGCAATGGAAATGCTTGTGGAAATGATGCAGTTTGCATAAATACCATAGGAAGTTATGATTGTCGGTGCAAGGAAGGATTTGTAGGAAATCCATTTATTGGATGTCAAAAGCTGCCTGTTGGTCCTTGCGAAGATCCTTCTGTTTGCACGTGTAATAACGAAGTGCCATGCCCATTAGGCTATTCATGTATTCAAAGCAAATGCATCGATAGATGTAGTGACATAAAATGTGGCCCAAGATCTGTGTGTGAAGAAGGAACGTGTATATGTCCCCCTGGCTATAGTGGTAATCCAAATGATCTCAATAACGGTTGCTATTTGCAAGGTCACTGTGCCAATAATCTCGATTGCGAAGCCCAAGAAATATGCTTCCAAGTTGGAAAGGGCGCCCGAAAGTGCGTTGATGCCTGTAGCAAATTACAGTGTGGTCCGAACGCGTTATGTGTAGCTCAAAATCATTTATCATCTTGTATCTGTATCGATGGATATATCGGGAATCCAAGCAATCTTGCCGATGGATGTCAACTCCAGAAATCCGCTCCTCCTAACGAATGTTCCGATGACACAGAATGTGTCCAGGGCTCCTTTTGCATAGTTACAGAAAGTGGACTTCGATCATGCGTAAATCCGTGTAGCCAAGTGGTATGTGGTTCTCATGAAAAATGCCAGCCGGATGTATCTGGACATGCAACGTGTATCTGTCAAGATGGATATGAATGGAATCCAGTACTATCCTCCTGTGAAAAACCATCAGTACCTGATTGCATAAGCGACAGTGATTGTCAACCAACTGCTGCTTGTCGTCCGGATGCTCTTGGAGTTTTAAAGTGCTCTTTCGTCTGCACAGAATTTACATGTCCTATCAATTCACAGTGTATCGCTCTCAATCACCAAGGTCATTGCGAATGTTTGCCTGGTTATACTGGTAATCCCAATGATCGTAGTGGATGTCAAACTTCCCACAAAGACAAATGTAACACCGATACACAGTGCCCTGAAGATCAAACTTGCAGATCTTCTGGTGATGGTACCTTGTCCTGCCAACCTGTCTGTAACTTTGTTTCCTGCGGACCAAACGCACTATGCATTGTAAATAATCATCTAGCACGATGTGAATGTCCACCAGGTCTTTATGCTGGAGATGCGAACGACAAGATCAAGGGATGCCAAACTGTTCCCTGTGTTTATAACATCGATTGTCCACCAACGCAACTATGCAATCGATTGACCCATACTTGCTACGATGTTTGCGACGAGAATTCATGCGGATTAAACGCTGTATGTATAGCAGATGATCACAAAGCGACATGTCAGTGCCCACCAGGGTTCAGAGCAAATCCTGTACCGGACATCGAATGTGTTGGCAGCGAGGTGTGCTCACCAAACTTCTGTCACGCCTCTGCAGTATGTATTGTAGTAGCTTCTAGTACTCCCAGTTGTCAGTGCCCACCAAATCAAGTTGGTGATCCGTATACAACTGGATGCCAACCGGAAGGATCTTGCGTCACAAGCAAAGATTGTCCTGTACAATCAATTTGTCAAAATCACAGATGCATTAATGTGTGTGAAAATGCTTGTGGAGCAAATGCAATATGTGAAATCAACAACGAAGAGTTTATCTGCAGGTGCGCTCACAGATTTGTAGCATCTAGTAGAGGTTCAAAAGACGGATGTGTCAGAGCTACTCGTGCATGCTTGTCTAATGCCGATTGTGATGGCGATTTTTGTCTGGATGGTCGATGCAGAGGTATGATTGATACTCAATATATCAATCTCATTGCAGTGTACTTCAGAAATTTGTGCAAATTTTAAAGCGTCCCATTAATTCTGTTTTAGCCGCGTGTCGTTCAGTTTCTGATTGTTCTGAGGGGGAAAAGTGCATCAACAATCTATGCGCGATCCCTTGTGTATCTCACTCTCAATGTCAATCGGACCAGGCTTGTGTGAGCGGTACATGTGCACTTGGGTGTCGAAGCAATAAGAATTGCCCATCATCCGAGTCATGTATCAATAATAAATGTCAAGGTAGGACAAGATTTCTTAATTTATAGGTGCAAAAAATTGACGGTGAAAATACATAATTTTCAAAATTCTAACATACGATCGGATTTCAGATCCTTGCACGAAAGAAAATGTATGCGGTGCTAATGCGGTATGTAACTGCATCGATCATTCTACAACATGCAGCTGTCCAGTCGGATTTCAGGGTAATCCAACCCCAGAACAGGGTTGCGTACGTGTTCCAACTATATGCGAGACACCTCGAGATTGTCCGTCTCAACACACGTGCATTTCTGGTTTTTGCCAATGCCAATGCAGTGCACAAAATGACTGTGCTCATGGAGAACGTTGTAAGAATGGCTTATGTGTAAAGATATGTTATGGAGACAGCAATTGTTTACCTGGTGAACAATGCATTGGCGGTCATTGTGAAATTGGATGCACTTCTGATTCTGGTTGCAAAACTGATGAACTATGTATCAATAACAAATGCAGGTAAAGATAATTTTGAATGATTTGAAAAATTAGAGGTTTTCATTTTTATTGGAATCTCTAACGAAGCATTTTTTAGAATACTTAAAAAGTGTTGATTGCTTCATTTTAGATGCGGTCATGGATTTATTGCTGGCCCTGAAAAGTGCTTGGACATTAACGAATGCGAAGAGCAGCCTTGTCACCAAAGTGCAGAATGTATTAATGTTCATGGTTCATACCGTTGCATATGTCCCCAAGGAACAGCTGGTGACCCAATGGGAACTGGGTGTTTGATACCACATCAATGTGAAATTCATTCCGATTGCGCTGATTCGCAAGCTTGTCTTCAAAATAACTGCACAGATCCATGTTCACTTGTAGACTGTGGATCTAACACAATTTGTTCTGTGATTGATCATACTGCTGCATGCCAATGCCAGCCTGGTTTTATTGGAGATAATTCCGGATGCTTTAAGGTTGAATGTCTTTCAAACAATGACTGCTCAGGGGATAAGTATTGTAATCAAGAAGCAAACAAATGTGCAAGTAAGTAACTCCGAAGAATAAATCTTTGTTCTTTTACATGAATGTTATAACACATACCTTGATTTTGACAAACATTCTTTTGCGTCATATACTGATACGACTCGGACCACACATCGCGACAAATTACTATAACACTTATATTTAAAATAGGCCCTTGTAATCAAATGAATTGCGGATATGGAAATTGCGCTGTCGTCGACCACATTGCTACGTGCAATTGCTATCCAGGTTTTGCCCTTGTTGGTGATACGTGTACCGACATAGATGAATGTTCAGAAAAGCCATGCCATTCAACAGCTACGTGAGTGCAATTATGATGTGCTATTCTGCTCAAACATCACTACTGTGAATAAATTCAATAACATATACTTATGGTAAATCGCAGATGTCACAATACTGAAGGATCGTTCACATGCGTTTGTCCTCATGGTTTGGTGGGAGATCCCATAAAACTTGGCTGTAGACAACCTGGCGATTGTTACACGGACTCTGATTGTCCGACTTCAGCAGCATGCATTGAAAACAGATGTCGTAATCCTTGTGACAGTCCTACTATCTGTGGAAAAAATGCCGAATGCAATGCTGTGGCTCATGCAGCCGTTTGCAGATGTCCCGGCCAAACTACTGGAAATCCTAAGGTACGTACAGTGTACTTACATATGGCTGTCTGGCTGATCGAAATCCCAAAATAGGTTGATGATTTTGCGGTATAATGCAAACAAGTATGAAAACAATTTGTTGAATTTCAGGTTGATTGTATTCACCTAGAATGTAACTACCACAGTGACTGTGGTCCATCTAAAGCATGCTTTGACAATAAATGTATCGATCCTTGTTTGGTACCCAACGTGTGTGGACAGAGAGCAGATTGTTCTTCATTAAATCATAGTGCAGTTTGTACTTGCCAGCCGGGAGGTACGGGCGATCCAAATCTCGGTTGTGTACCTGTACAGTATTGTAAATCTGACTCACAATGTCCAACAAGCTCTGCCTGTAATGGAGGAGTGTGCACATGTATGTAATATTGGTTTAAAGTATAACATGATATGCTATCAGCTGAATACACAAAGAGTAAGCATACAGAATTATGTAGTTTCGATTTATTGACAAGCGATTATTCATTTTTCAGCTGTTTGTACAAGTACGCGAGATTGCATTGGAGACCAACTATGTATCAATCAGGTTTGTCAACCAACTTGCAGAAGTAATTCCAGCTGCCCAGAGTTTCAATTTTGTCAAAATAGTATTTGCGTCCAAGAACTGCGATGTGTGTCAGATGATGATTGTGGCTACAGCGAGAAATGTATCAGAAACGCGATTGGACAAGTGAGTAAATGAAGATATTCTGAAATATTGCATGGGATTCTGGAATATTATATTAATGCATGTATAGCATATAGTATACTGTTCAAATTCAACTACCAGCGTGATTTGATGAAACATAATACGCTCTCTTCTCTAGGCTGAATGTAAAGAGTCATGTGAGCTTGTACTCTGTGGTCGTAATGCAGTTTGCAAGGGTGAAAATCATGATGCTTCTTGTTCCTGCGAACGCGGTTTCTTTGGGGATGCTAAAGATGATAAAATTGGCTGTCAACCAGTGGAGTGTGAATCTCATGAAGACTGTTCAGAAGAAAAAGTATGCGAATCGTTCAAATGCAGAATTGCTTGCCTCGCACACAATCCTTGTGGCGCCAATGCTATATGTTCAGTAGCGAAGCATTTACAAGTAAGATAACAATTGTCTATCGTCAACTTTTTTTTTATTATTACTTATCATAATTTGTTGAGACGAGATATGAATGAATAATGGTATGGTCAAATTGAAAATTATCTGATTGAATCTTTCTATAGGTTTGCACTTGTCAGCCCGGTTATACAGGAGAGCCTACTAGAGGATGTGAACTTATCGATTTCTGCGCTACAATACCTTGCGGACCCGGTGCATCTTGCGAAAATTCACGCGGATCATTCAAATGTCAATGTAATCCAGGCACTGTCGGAGACCCATACAACAGCGGTTGTCACGAGCCTGGTTACTGCCAAGAACCTCAGGATTGTCCGTTGACTGCAAACTGTATTACTGTCAATGGAAAAACTAAATGCGTTGGTATGTAGCTATTCGTTTCTGTAAAGACTTATTGTAATTTTTCGATAAACTGTACAAAGTTATTTGGAATCTTTTTGCACTGCCGAAGAGTCGAAATTACCATTAGACTGTTGAATTTATTACAGGAGTAACACAAACATGGCTTATGACTTGCATGTAACTAATTTTTTGTCTCATGAAATAACAGATTTTTACGTCAAGGTATAGTAATAGTAACTGCTATTTGACCCAACATTTTCTAAAATGGTTTTTAATCTATTGCAGACGTTTGCTCCCAATTGCGATGTGGTCCAAATGCTGAATGCATCGCATTGGATCATTCTGGCTCTTGTCAGTGTCGACCTGATTACGAAGGAGAACCTAATAGTCCAAGCATAGGATGTCGACCAAAACCAATACCTTGCTCATCAACAGCTGATTGCTTGCCGAACACCTATTGTTATGAAAGCATTTGTCGACGTAAGTATTTTACCCAATATAATTGAATATTGTAATATTCTTTGTCTTCGTCGAATCAGTTGAATAATATCGATTTAATTCTGCAGCCTCTTGTCAATCGGATGAACAGTGCAATTTGTCAGACGTCTGTCTAAACGGCCAGTGCTTGGATCCATGCGACATAAGAGCTGCATGTGGAATAAATGCCGAGTGCCAAGTAAGAAGCCACATAAAGCAGTGCAGTTGTCCACCAGGTTTTACCGGTAATTCAGAGGTGGAATGCGTAAGAGGTGTGTTTGTCATAATATTTATTTATAACGTTTTACTGGTTCAATTTGTTATTTAATGTTTGGTAATACATATCTTGTCATATATTTTCAGTGCCTGTTTCTTGTAAGAGTAACAGCGATTGCAGTGATGGAAATAGTTGTCGGGATAACATGTGTCTGCCTACTTGTACAGCAGACACCGAATGTGCCTTTAATGAAAAATGTATCAATAAAAATTGCCTGCTGACTTGCAGACTCGATAATGATTGTTTCCTTGGGCATATATGCTTAAACAGTATGTGCACATTTGGGTGTCGTGGTGATGAAGATTGTAACGCAGATCAGGCCTGTTTTTCCAACAAATGTACAAATCCTTGTGAAGCAACACCATGCGGTCCAAACGCCAAATGTACAGTAACCAACCAACGAGCTACATGTTCTTGTGGATCAGGATTCATAGCTAATCCAACGGCTAAAGTAGCGTGCACACGTACTCCTGGACCAGGATGTCAAGCAAACAGAGATTGTGCAGCCGGTACAGCCTGCGTCTCCAATCTTTGTACACCCGTCTGTTCATCTAATGCAAATTGCTTGAGCAATGAGAGATGTGATAGCTCTGGAGTATGTAAATCACTCTGTAGACGCGACGAGGATTGCAGTAGCGGTGATATATGTGAAGGACTCGTTTGCTCTATTGGTTGTAGATCGGATAATGAATGCCCAGAAAGTGATGCCTGTGTAAATAATAAGTGTTCAGGTAAAATATCCGTTATTATTTTATGTATGCAGTACATAATTAGCATTTTTATTCATTCATAATTTCGCAATACGTATTTCGATTTTTTACAGATATCTGTACTTCTCCCAATGCATGTGGTACGAATGCTGAATGTTCCACTGTTAATCATCAAAAGCAATGTGTGTGTCCAGCACCTTTGGTCGGAGATCCAAGTACTGGGTGTCGTCAAGCATTCTCTCCTTGCACATCAAATTCCAATTGCTTGCCAGGTCAATCATGTTACGGCAGATTATGTTATACAACTTGTAGAAGGTGAGTTCTACTTCATGGTATACATAATTATTGAAGTCATAAGCTATTTTGAAAATCATTATAAGCAATGTGATGATTTCCCGTTTTTAGCGATTCTAATTGTCTGAATGATGAACGATGTGATGGTGGATTATGCAAGACCATATGCAACAGTGATGACAAGTGTGTATCACAACAGATTTGTGAAAACCGACTGTGCGACATTGGCTGTCGTAGCGATAACGTATGTCCAAGTGATGAATCTTGTCTGAATAACAAATGTAAAAGTAAGTTCTGACCAAACTCTTTCCTGATATATTTTATCAAACCGTAGATTTCAAATCTCTACATTAGTTGAATAGAATATTCAAGTTTATTAAACTTTAAATTCCAACTTTCAGACCCATGTGAAGGAGGCAATGCTTGTGGCGAATGTGCAGGCTGTCGCGTTGTGAATCATGCAGCACAATGTAGTTGCCCAGCTAATTACTTTGGTAACGCTATGGTTAGTTGTACTAAATCTGCAATTCCATGCAACGGTTCTTGTGAGTGTGACGAAGTCGGTTTTTGCACGACAAGCTGTACAACCCAGGTTCAATGTTCTTGTGGAGAATTTTGTAACGCTGGTAAATGCAGAGCTAAATGTGACGTGAATAGTGCTTGTCCAAAGGTATGATAATACATTTTTCTTCTATGATGCATGTTATAATTTGTTATTTTGATGAAATGTGATAAACTTTATATTTCAAATTATCTACGAATACCTTCAAAGTAATGCGCTGACTACTTATATTTTTTGAAAAGTTAAATTCAGTCAAATTTGACGAAAAATTTTGAAACAAAATTCTTGTCATCTGTATTCAAATGCAAGAGTATTAAATAAATGTGAATCTCGCAAATTAGGGTTACACGTGTGAAAGAGGACTATGCATTGTGGGATGTCGAACTTATGATGACTGTCCACCGTCACTATCCTGCACAAACAATCAATGCGTAGATCCATGTAACAGTGGAGAATCACCTTGTGGAATAAACGCTCTTTGTCGCGTCTCTAATCATCGAGCTGTATGTCTCTGCCCAGAAGGCTTCCAGGGAGAGCCCAGCCAAGAATGTTACCAATTGGAATGTCATTTAGATGAGGATTGCGAGCCCAATAAACGCTGTAGCGTGAGTGGGGTTTGTAGTAATCCATGTCTACAACATGGAGTGTGCGGATTTAATGCACAGTGTCGTGTAGTAAACAGACAAGCACAATGTTCTTGTCCACCGGGACATTTTGGAAATCCTAAAGTCAATTGCAAGAAAGGTCAGTACAAGTCTTCTCATAATGAATTGGGATCGGTTTGGAAAAAGTTCACTTAACAATTACGAATTAGCGTATCAATGTGATAATAAAGCATTTTTGATACAATATCCGTAAAGTACACCCATTAAGGTCGCGTTTTCCGGCCGTAACGACCAGACGGTTTAGGATTATCATAAAAAACGAGCATGTAGATAGGCACCTTCTTTATGCTTCAACAGGTGGAGACGAGTGCCTGCGTAGTCCGTGCGGGGCTAATGCCAAGTGCCGAGACACGACCGGAGGCTTTGAATGTACTTGTGAGGCTCATTGCACAGGTGATCCTTATTCAGGCTGCGTATGCGAAGGAGGAGATCTTTGTCGGGACTACCAATGTGGAGTTAACGCATTGTGTCGTATTTATAATAATCAACCGCAGTGCTACTGTCCACAAAATTACCCGTCCGGAGATCCATCCCAGAAATGTAAGTATCAATATTTTCTGGTGATATTGAATACATAATCTGATTCACCTTTGTTGGATTGATTAAAACAGGTATCACAGAGCGGAGTGAGGAAGATTGTCGGACAGCTGGTTGTGGAAAAGGTGCGGAATGCTTGCGAGATGGTACAATATTCGTGTGTAAATGCCCTCCGGGTACCAGCGGCTCTGCATATGTTGAATGCACAACAGGTAGGAGACAACCTACTAACTGTTTAACAAAGTATATTAGTTAATTATGTGTACAGCACTTGTGATTAGAAACAAAAATAGATTTGTGACTGACGAGAAAGGAACATGGTGTGTAGAATAACCATGTATCGTCCAGTAGGATTTAATAATATATCTAGATGTATTAATCCAGTGGATCGTTAACACTGAGAGACAGATGTGATTGGAGCAGATCGATAAAGTTATCGATGCATCGATTGATTATTTTGTTAAGAATGTCAATGCTCGTGTACATATTCGTTAGGCATACTGTACATAATCTGATATACAACATGTTCACACATCTCACATAATAACCTCATATGTAGAATGTTTATCTCAGTATCCAATCTGTCTTATCATTGTTTGATCGGAAGAAAGCGTTTGATATAAATACTTAAGGAGGTATACAGTGATACAATTGACACGACATATATTAGGCTAATACAGATTGGGAACTGCGAAAGGGACATTCTCATATACCCATGCTTGATATTTGCTGATATTCACAGGTCATTTCCTCTTTCTTAAGTCTGTGGGGGCTTATGTGTAAATATTGCTGCTTGTCATTATTCTGTACGAGATGTCTAAAATTGAAAAATTGTAAATTCTTTCCACCTTTCACAAAGCTACCCTATTTTCATCATAAATACAAAGCATGTGGTTAATGTTATTTGTGAGAAAGTTTCTTTTCACAGTTCTTATAAATGCTTTTTTTCTTTTTTTTCCTGTCCTACCCGCAACCCATCAATGAAATTTCGTGACAATAGAAAGAGAATGCACCAGTGACTTAGAGTGCCCCAATGAGAAAGCCTGCATAAATCTACAATGTCTGGACCCATGCGCGCTCCGTGGTGCCTGCGGAATAAATGCCTTATGCCGCGTTGTGTTACACAAGCCACGTTGCTCGTGCCCACAATGTTACATTGGCATGCCCCATACCGCTTGTCAACCAGATCCTAAGTGCGAAACTCTCGATCCCCGACCTTATCCCCCAAGTATAGGTTGCACTTCTAACTACAATTGCCCGGAAAGTCTTTCCTGCAATATTCAGACTGAAGAGTGCCGCGACCCGTGCTTAGGCTCCAAGTATAACTGCGATGTAAATAAGAAGTGTCAGGTGCGAAATCACAGCCCAATGTGTGTCTGTAAATATGGGTTCGTTGTCAACGAAATTGGGGAACTAACTTGTGCTCCTGACACATTGACCTGCTTGAGAGATTTTGATTGCCCATCAAATGCTGCTTGCATTAACGGAAAATGTCAAAACCCTTGTAATGTACGAAACAAACCGCCATGCCCGGTTGACAAAACTTGCGACGTATTGGATCATCGCCCTGTGTGCATATGCACTCGAAACTGCAACCCTTCCTTATCTATCTGCCTGCGAGACAGTGGCTGCTCCGCAGACTTGGCGTGCCGCAACTATCGCTGTGTGGATCCTTGCAGCAACTCTACCTGTCCGGCTGATGCCCCCTGTTACGTGGAGGAGCATAAGCCTATCTGCAAGTTCTGTCCCTCGGGCTTTGTGCCAGATACTAAATATGGATGCATGAAAGGTAAACACCATTTCTCAGTTGCTATCTGAGTAGGTCATATCATATGCGGACAACTTGAAATGTTCAATGTGCTTTGCCTTTACCGAAAAGTTGCCACGCAATTTTTTCAAATTTAAATCACTTATATGCAACATTGAAGGTGTCATTTAACAGTTAATTAGTACAAGAATACATAGATAATGTCCTTTGTCCTGACCTCCTGCACTCTTCTGCCAGTCCTATACTACTAGAAGGTACTTTCCGTTACATCTGTCTCAGTAAAGTCCTAATAAATATTTCTTAATTAGCTTGTCTATTATGCAGCATGCCAACTTTTAATCTGTAGTACTTATAATTAAAATTTTACCTGTAGTATAGTGTAATACAAGATGCTTGATATTTACTTAGTTTAACCAAAAGTATATTGTGTGTATGTATGTATTGTATCCACAGCAGTTGAGAACTTCAAACCAGCGATTGTCTGCGAGTCCGATGACGACTGCAATCATACAAATGCCTGCGTAAAAGGATCTTGCGTAGATCCTTGCACCAACAACTGTCCACTGGCAGCTCAGTGTCGGGTCGAAGCACACAGGCCTATTTGTGTTTGCGATTTAAATGATTCCCACTGTTCAAATAGCACATCTAATTTTACAGAATCCGTATCGAATTTAGATGCTACAACTGCTTCAACTATGACATCCACATATTCTAAATTAAATAATAGCACCATAGAAGTGGTCACTTCTAGGGTAAACAATGCAGATGTAACAACATCACCCAGTACTGAAGATTCAACAGTCTCATTCACCACACTCAATACTCAGCTTACATCATCTTCTAAAACCGAAGGCACAACCATTACATTCAGTACACCAACCACAGAGCCTACACAAAGTACTAATACTGATAGTTTAACAACTATTTCGGTTACGTCCACTACAGAGTCAACATTAAGTACTTTCGATCAAGATACGTCGATTACATCCACCAAATTGACTACCAATCCTACACTAAGTACTAACACTGATACCTCAACAGTATCATTTACTACACTGAATACTCAGCTCACGTCAACTTCCAATACTGATGGTACAACGATTACATCTGGTACACCAGCTACAGAACCGACACAAAGTACTGCTACTGATAACTCAACAACTACTTGGGTTACCTCAACTACAGAGTCAACATTAAGTACTTTCGATCAAAACACGCCAATTACATCCACCACATTGACTACGGAGTCTACAATAGGTACTAGCACTGAAGCCACAACTGTTGGGACGTTTACTACGGAGACTACGTTAGGTACCAATACTGAAGACATAACAAGGATTCCCACCACAATCTCAACAGAGAGTATATTGAGTTCAATTACCAATGCTCAAAAAACGTCGACTCCTCCAACCACATTTATTACAGATTCCACATTGTTTACTAGCATCGAAGATTCCATTACTTCAACTACACTAACTGCAGAATCAATGACATCCAGTGATAGGAATTATATAACGAGTCAAGTATCTGAAAGTCCTACGTCACAGCAACCTGAAATAAACACACATTCATTTACAAGTAGTGGGGATTCGTTTACAGATCAGCGAATAAGTGCTACAAATAATCCAACTACAGTACCTGGCGGCGTGAGTCAAATTCTGAGTACAGAGAAAACTACGACAACAAAGATAGAAGTACCAACGCATTTATTTACTGATAACTCTGAATTATTGACAACTCAAAATACAAATGCTTGGAGTAATCCGACTGAAGTTTCAGATGAAATACCACAAATGGCAATTATGGAAAAGATCACAACGAAAAACGTAGAATCAACGACAGACTCCTTTATAGACAATGCTGGATCCTTAACAAGTCAAAGAGCAACTTCACCAAGTAATTTGCCGACAGTACCAAGTGAAATGACTGAGAGTACAGTTACAGAAAAAGTACCAATACACCTATCAGAAGTAACTTCAATGAAACCCGGTAGTGAAATATTGACTTCAGTGGCAACTACGATAACAGCAGTGATGGATAATATAGATACAACGCCTCCCGATAATGATGATCAACCCGTTATAACTCAGAATACTGTTGACCCCAGCCAGGGTAATACAATACAACCAAACACACAAAAGTTTGAAAATACTATGCCAGATATGATAACAACAGAAAATTTGCACTCAACACTTAACTGGTTTACAGATAGCATCACGAATAAAATGCCAAATTTGGTTGATAATTATATGGAAGCATCCACTCAAAGTTCAACTTTTGGAGATTCGAATTCAAGGACGACACAAAAGATTATCACATATTCCGACACCTACATAACTTCTGAAAATCCATCAAAGACAAGTATGACGTTAGTAGAAAGAACGGAGAGACCTACAACTACACTGAAGCTTGATGAACCAATAAAAGATGATACAAGTCAAGGAATCACAGATCAAAATGAACACACGACTTTAAGAGTAAAAACAACTTCTTGGCTAACAACACCCAGAGCTAATGGATTTACTAATTTTGAAGATACTACGCAACAACCCATTGTTACAGATAAAGATCAATCAATGCAACAATTTACTGAGACAACGGAATCGTCTGTCACTCATTCACATTTATTTGAATCTAGCAGCCTGAGTACAACATCTGACAGCAACGAACGGACTTCAATGAATCCTATCAATACAGATGGGGATATTGAAGGTATACATTTTATTACCACGACAGACGCAATCGGTAAAGATGAATCAACCACTCAAAATTTACATGGTATATTCAATCAGTCGATGAACGATGAAATCGGCCAAATTCCCACAACAACTCTCAATTCTCCATCAATTGATGTACCTGAACTGACCACACCGAAGTCAGAAAATATCTCTGAAATTCCTACACTTCAATCAACATTTTTTCCTTCTGCTATAGATGCAGATAATACAACTAATGAAAATACCGTTGTACCCGAAGCTACTACAATATCGACTCCTTCGCCCGAAAGTCAAACAATACACATGCATCTAGTCGAAACTGACTCTCCAGCACAGTTCCCTAATACGAGTAGCAATGATTCGTTTACTACACAATCCTCTTTCATGATACATAATCAAAGTACAACTTCTGAATTTAATGAACCTACACAGTATGTAACTACAAAACTTATAAGTGAACATCAGACTACTGATGTGATCAGTAACAATTTTGTGACTGTGACAACGACGGAACAGGTACAAGTAAGTGATGTGTATATCACATCGACGTCTAGTGAGCCGATGGAGCAAACTATTACTACAGATCAAGTAACAAAAGCTACTACTGATGAATCCAAACTCTCCAATGAAACACCAGTTACGGATAACTCATATTTGGCATATAATTACAGCAAAGTGTCTGACCCTACGACTACGTTCACATCGCCATATCCCAACCAAATCAATGTAAGTCAAGGAATATCCGATGATAATGAATCCTTTACTGAACAATCATCGTTTCCGGGTGTGACGTATTCTACACCAACATATGGGACTACAGCACAGCAATATTTACCATCGGATGGTCTTACAACACAGCACGCACCACAGGATGATGTAACTGATAAGCAATTTCAAACTTCAACTGATAGTGCTGTATCTGGACATATTTCAACACTAAAACCATTATACACTCAGGAATTTCAAACGACTGGTAAAACTAACATTGGTACCGTATCTACTGAACAAACTGAATTACCACCCACATATTACACATCTACAACTTCTCATGATGAAAATCCTGTGACTGACGTGAACGATTCTCAAAAAACGGAAATGAGTATATCAGTGTCCGATTCCACAACTCAAGCTGATATTCAAACCAACATATCAACAATAACGAGTAAGCTTGACGAAATGCAACCAGGTATTTCAACAATACCAGACCATATATATTCCGTAGATTCTACAACGAAGGCAGATTTATATAATAATTCAGAGCCACCGTTTATAACACAAGGAGGGATGAATGTGCACTCATTTCATGACCAAACAACAGTTGCCTCTGACCTTACAGTACCTGTTACAACAACAATAGAGGCAGTAGAAGAGATGTCAACCTATGCAAATAGGGATACGATAAGTCCACTCACTACTAGCTACGAAATTCAGAAGACTACTCCAGTCATTCCTATGTCAGATTCACAATACACAACATCTAGCATGGACCAAGTTAATGATTCTTTAACAACCATAAAGCCAGTTCATTTTGGTGATCATACGACCAATATTGATCACAATAGTTCATCGACAGAAAGTGCTTTACAATTTAATAGTCAGATCACTACGCAGAGCAATCATGAAATTACAGAGCAATCAACAAAACTACCCCAAAGAGGCCCTGAAATTGATCACACTACAGACCAGCCCGTCTCCACTACTATCTTGATTACACAAATGCCTAACAACGATGTGACTGTGGCTTCTGAGACTCCTATAACACCAAATCCCACAGATTCGGAACAGATTAAAACAACGATTGAGAATATTGATAACAGTCCAACAACTGAGAGTTATGAAATCACAGAACAATCAACAAAACTGGTTCAGAAAGATTCAGAAATTACTACACAAATATTTTTCCCTACTGCTGATCTGACCACGCAAAAGCCTGGGGTGGATTTCAGTACAGTTACTGAATTCCGAACAACACAAAAATCTACGAAGGTAAACGAGGCTGAAACAACACATATGGCCACTGAGTTCAGTCCAACAAGTGAAAGTATTCCTCAGCTCGGTATCCACTCTACCACATATAAAAGTAATGACGCCATAGAGCAAACGACAATAAAGCTAGTCCAAGAAAATTTAGAAGTCGATCACACTACCCAGAAATATGTCCCCACCATTGGTTTGTCTGAAGAAGTAACTGAAGTTGATGTCAGTACAGCTCATGAATTTCAGACTTTGGGATTTGAAACCACGCCTGCAAATGTCGATAATAATAGTCCAACAACTGAGAGCCCTGTCCAGGTGAATATTCTGACTACTACACATAGAATAAATGAAGATCCAGAGCAAACAACAATAGGAAATCGAGGAGATTCAGCTATTGGTCAGACTACTCATAAATTCATTCCTGATGTGGGTTTGACCACGAAAACACCTGAAGTTGTCACTGCCGTTCCGGAATCCTCAACAACACAAAAATTCATAAATGCGGATGGATTTGAAACCACGCTTGCAAATGTCAATGATAATAGTCCGACGACTGAGAGCTCTGCTCAAATGAATATTCTGACTACCACGCATAGAATAAACGAAGATCCAGAACAAACAACAATACCAAATCAAGGAGATTCGGCCATTGGTCAGACGACTCATAAATTCATTCCTGGTATAGGTTTGACCACACAAACACTTGAAGTTGTCACTGCCGTTCCGGAATCCCAAACAACACAAAAATTCATAAATGTGGATGGATTTGAAACCACGCTTGCAAATGTCAATGATGATAGTCCAACGACTGAGAGTGCTGTTCAGGTGAATATTCTGACTACTACACATAGAATAAATGAAGATCCAGAGCAAACAACAATAGGAAATCGAGGAGATTCAGCTATTGGTCAGACTACTCATAAATTCATTCCTACTGTGGGTTTGACCACGCAAACACCTGAAGTTGTCACTGTCGTTCCGGAATCCTCAACAACACAAAAATTCATAAATGTGGATGGATTTGAAACCACGCTTGCAAATGTCAATGATGATAGTCCAACGACTGAGAGTTCTGCTCACATAAATATTCCGACTACTACGCATAGAATAAACGGAGATCAAGAACAAACAACAATACCAAATCAAGAAGATTCGGCCATTGGTCAGACGACTCATAAATTCATTCCTGGTATAGGTTTGACCACACAAACACTCGAAGTTGTCACTGCCGTTCCGGAATCCTCAACAACACCAAAATTCATAAATGTGGATGGATTTGAAACCACGCTTGCAAATGTCAATGATAATAGTCCAACAACTGAGAGTTCTGCTCACATAAATATTCCGACTACTACGCATAGAATAAACGGAGATCAAGAACAAACAACAATACCAAATCAAGAAAATTCGGCCATTGGTCAGACGACTCATAAATTCATTCCTGGTATAGGTTTGACCACACAAACACCCGAAGTTGTCACTGCTGTTCCGGGATCCCAAACAACACAAAAATTCATAAATGAGGATGGATTTGAAACCACACTTGTAAATGTCAATGATAATAGTCCAATAACTGAGGGCTCTGCTCAAGTAAATATCCCGACTACCACACATACAATAAACGAATATCCAGAGCGAACAACAATACCAAATCAAGGAGATGCACCCACTGGTCACACTAATCCTAATTTCATCCCTACTGTTGGTTTGACCACACAAACACCTGGAGCCGTTGTCACAATGGTTCCAGAATCTCAGACGACACAAAAGTTCATGAATGTGGATGGATTTGAAACGACACATGCAAATGCCATTGATAACAACGTGACGACTGAGAGTTCTCTTCAGTTGAACGTTCAATCTACTATCCCAATTAAATCAGACATACAATATACAACAACAAAATATGATGAAATTTCAGAGCATGTGACAGAAGAAATTGTCGATCCTTCACTCTTTGCAACCAAACCAAAGACGACGCAGATTTCTGAACTAACTACACCAACACCATTAGGGCTAAATGTCATGTACACAACTGTCAAGGTTGTTGATGATAGCCAACAGATTCCTACAGAAAATCCACAGGAGTCTTTATTAACGACCACTCATGAGTTATCTGAGAGCAGTCATTTGGATACGACCGTACCGAATGAAAACAGTGAACCAGTTGTGAGTTCGAATCCAGTTTCATCTCAGGTCTATGAATCGGTAACAACCCAAAAGGTACTTTCGGCAGACACCACCATAAAAACATCAAATATCCAAGATCTGGAGAAAATGGAAGACACAACACAGGAAACTGGCGCTGAGCTCCTAAAAACCACAACTTACACTTCATTGGAAACGCAGGTCAATCACACATTACCTGCACAAACTGTGACAGAAAAAGTGACAAACGCCGTAACAACAGATCGTAATTTATTCATTGAATCGACAACAGAACCAGATATTGTTACTGGACAAGCTACGTCATCGACAATTGGCAATGTGAATGGGAATGAGAATTATTATACAACTAGTACGATGGAAACGCTTTATACGCAAGATATAATTTCAACTGATTCATCAAGCACAAATATTGTAACTAATTTACCTAGTACTACAGAAATGACTCACCCCTATAATGAAATAGAAATAACAAGTGCCATCAGCACAACAATAACAGATGGAACTAGTACAATGGAAACGACTGCTACATCACGTACAGTAGAAATAATTGATACATCTGTCATAACAGATGTAAGTAATGTACCTAGTACTACAGAGATCATAGGAGATCTGAGCACAACTAGTACAACTTATGGATCTAGTACAGTAGAAACTACCTTTTCATATAGTACAGCGGAAACTGATGCACCAGTATCGTCCACTGAATCATCTGGATCATCTGAGATCACAACCACAGATATATACATTACACGGGTGTCCAATGACACGTTACCTTTACCTACTACCGAAAGTGACCTTTATGTTACAAATGATTACTCAACGAGTCTTCTAGCAACTAGCCCTGTGGTTACTGAGACCTCTTTTAGGCCTGATTTAACTACAGAAAAATTTAGTGAAACAATTGATACAAGTACAAAATTAATTATAGAACAGTACAGTGATAATGAAACGAATTTATCTACCACACCTAATTCTATAGAAATATTTTGTAGTGACCATATTGATTGTATTGAAAATTTGTCATGTATTAACGAAATTTGTCAAAATCCATGCGAAGTTAGTAACCCTTGTTCAGATAATATAGTATGTCAGGTCATCGAACATCGGCCTGTGTGCTTGTGCTCAGCTGAACACCAGAATTCGTCTAATTGTAGCATACTCCCAGGTAAAAAAACCTCTCTAGACGGGAGTTTAGTAATTTTTGTCACGTCATTTTTTTTCTGCCACCGATGTGCCTCTGGAAGCTTTTTCAGTGCATATCCATCACATCCAGAAGAAAATTGGAGACAACCAATTCTGGAGGGTCTCGATGTTGTGCTGCTTCCCAATGATTTGTCTTCTACTGTCATGTAATGGCTGTTATGAATATATTAGGTGGAATATGCTATGTGTACTTCAAGAACAGGATTCAGTCAAAATACTCTCATAATACGAATAAGAAAAATTATACAAATTATTATATTATGTTGCTTTACCTATGCGATTGATGATGACTTTTTGCATCGTAGCACGTGTGCCTGCGGTGAATTACTACTAAGTAGCATGTTTGTTTCCATTATGGTTTGTGCATGCGTAATCAATAATATTGGAAATGGGATAAATATATTAAAACTAAAAAACATGTGAGAATGTGAAACTGAACAAAGTCTACGGCTTTGGCTTGAACGTATAACATAATATACATGAATATATGATGGTGTTAGCAATATGGGTCACTATATTATACTCTTTACCTTGCATTCTCATTGCACTTGTATATTTACATAAACATTTTATTTATTCATTATGTTTTTTTTTATAAAACAGTATTTTTGTCTTGTAAATATTAAGCACCATCAAAAAAAAAGATATACATTATTATTACTTACATGCCATCAAATTAAAAATAATTGGCAATGATATCAATTTTCGTTATCATGCTTTAATATAGCTGAATAGATATACTTATATATTATATGTATATTATTTGGTGCTTACGTAATATGAAAATACAAAGTTTTCAGATATTAGCTTTTTTATTGTTGTAAATATTTACCGGAATTTATTATCGCATATTCTGATCATTATTGTTTTGATTAGAGGTGAAATGCACGTCGCATACTGATTGCCCAGAGCAGTTGGCTTGCATTAATCAACAGTGCCTGAATCCATGCACACTTGGGAATCCCTGTGATTATATCGAAAAATGCCACGTCCAAGAACACCGACCAGTCTGTGTCAAACCAGGTATTATTCATACGTTATTTCAATTTTGATAAATATATACAGAATCGGAAATTTGAAACTAATAATAATCTGAAGCACATTTGGTTGGCTTAAAAATATTGTTCTCTGTATAATGTGAGGTTCTGAAAATGAATAAGTATGTTAGTTGGTCATGGTGAACTGTAGACAATATAGGTACAACATATCTTATCGTTACTTGAAAATGAAAATTATTCTCAATTTGCAGCTACTGAGCCTTCTAAGAGCTGTCCGGAATACTGTCCAGCAGGAATGGAATGCGATCCTTATACAAGTACTTGTGTACAAGGTTTGTATCAATGTAATTGGAACTCTTTGAAAAGATATCGATGAAAAATGTTGCTGTTTTGACAAAGAGTTGCACAACAAAGTTATGTTGTTATAATTACTTGCCAATTGTCAATGACTAAATGTAAATATGTAAGTAATGTACATAACTGGTATGTGTATATAGATTCTTCAAAAATTTAATAAGAGTATGCAATTCGGTAATTCCAATGACAAAATTCAGATAGAACTCACATATTCCAGTTACGCTTTGTTGCACATTGCATGTATCGCGTTAAGATTCTAAATTCGATAAAACTCTGAAAACATATCTTCAACTACTACACCACTTTTCCGATAAGACGGATTGACACCATGCTGCTTTCATAATTGAAATTATGATCGATTTAACATCGTGTAATTATTCAAATCGGTAGTCTACATAATAGTCGTCCTTTAGTTTTACGACACAATATGCACCTTTCTTTGGGCTATATGGGCTTTCTCACTCCTCCTTTAGCGGGTTGCACTAGCAACAGAGATTGTTCGCTGACACAGGCCTGTGTCGAGCAAATTTGTCAGGAGCCATGTGCTGTCCATAATCCGTGTGCCAGACATGCAGTTTGCATCAACACAAATCATGGAACGGACTGTAGCTGCGAGGAAGGATATCATGGCAATGGATTTGTCACTTGCAATTTAGGTAAGGCATGACATATATCTTCGCATTTCTTATTGCAAAACAATGAATGTGCGAAATTATTTTCTGTGAGAACCTGAATAGGCTTAAGTCATGTATACGATATTAGCAGCTTATGATTATGAATCTTTTCAGTTGAAGAAAGGACAAATGTTTGCCAATATAATGAGGATTGTCCACCAAACAAGCTTTGCGATCGGTTGAATAGGCTTTGTATTAATCCATGCTTCGAAGATACCTGTGGAGAAAATGCTCAATGCGAAGCGATTGATCATGAAGCTCAGTGTAAATGTTTATCTGGATACCAAGGCAATGCATACACTGAATGTACTAGAGGTAATGTTTTCCAAGGATTCATTTCTAAAATATTATATTCGCTTCATTTCATCTTTATGCTTTTGTGTTTTTGAAACCATCATGACAATGTTAAAATTTCTTGAACAGTTGCTGGATGTTCGAGCAACAGGGAATGCGCAAATAATGAAGCTTGTGTAAACGGTCGATGTGGTAACCCATGTGCTTGTGGAAGAAATGCAATATGTGACGTAAAGAATCATAAAGCATCGTGTAAATGTTTACCTGGTTATTCGGGCAACCCACAACTTGGTTGTCAAGAAACATCTTCAAACCCTTGCATTCCAAATCCATGTGGAATTCTGGCAATGTGTGAAATTGACAATGGAAATCCGATCTGTTTCTGTCCAAGAGGCCTTACTGGAAACCCATACAAACTCTGCAGTATGTATTATTTTTCATTCGTTATATTTTATTTATTATGGCAGTATGGAATTTAACGATTCTAATTTCCATTTCAGTTCCCGAGGGAGACAATTGTAAAGATAATCCATGTGGCTTGTATTCTGGCTGCCGAGTAGTCGATGGTCAAGTTAAATGCTTCTGCTTACCTGGCTACGAAGGAAATCCGCCCACAACGCAATGTGCTCTTCCTGATAATCCTTGTGATCCATCTCCTTGTGGGCCGAACACCCAATGCTCAATATTGGAGAATGGATTTTCAAAATGCTCGTGTCTCCTAGGCTACATAGAAAGTCCAAACACCATTAGAGGCTGTGTACCTCAATCCAATCCCTGTCAACCAAATCCATGCGGAGTAGGGGCTTTATGTGACATCAATAAAGATCCACCATGTTATTGTCCGGATTCAACAATTGGAAATCCTTATAGAGAATGTCAAGGTATGCACTATATTATATCGTATGAATGCATTATATGATCTAATTATTTGTGTGCTTAGTATGAAATCATATGCATTACATTTAATATTTTCCACAGTCGCATTTGTTATCTACATTGTATCGTGTTAATTGTAAACGTTTCTTAACAGGAACGAAACTAGTCAAACTATGCAGTCCTGGGCCATGTGGAGTTAATGCAGACTGTTATGTATCCAATGATCGAGAACAATGTTATTGCAAGACCGGATACATTGGGGATGCTTATTCGGGCTGTCAGCTTCCGGCTGTAAGTCCTTGTCAACCGAGCCCGTGTGGTCCAAATGCAGAATGCAGAGTGACTTTGGAAAACCAAGCTCTGTGTGAATGTATACAGGGAACATCTGGTGACCCAACAAGTTCTCTTGGCTGCAATAGGCTGGAGTGTACGAATGATGACGAATGTTCTCTAACGGAAGCATGTATAGGATACAGATGTCGAAATCCATGTTTGGGAGCATGTGGCATTGGAACTAATTGTCGTGTTGAAATACACCACCCAGTTTGTTCCTGCCGAGAAGGACTGTTTGGAAATCCGATGATCAGGTGTTCTCCACCGATGGACGAAACTCCGGCAAACCCTTGTCGGCCAAGTCCATGTGGTAGTAACACAATATGTCAAGTGATGCAAGATCGAGCAGTGTGTTCGTGTATACCAGACTTTTTGGGTGATCCACAAAGCGGTTGTCATCCGGAGTGTACTATAAATTCAGATTGCTCATTAGACAAGGCTTGTCTGAATATGAAGTGTATTAGTCCATGTTCATTGGGAGCAGTTTGTGGCTCCAACGCCGAATGCAGTGTTTCTTATCATACAGCAGCTTGTACTTGCGTTAAAAATTATTTCGGAAATCCTTTCATCAGATGCATTCCAAGACGTGAGTGTGAATGTTCGAGTACTAGTTATTTATCTTCGAAACATTGATAAAGTTGGGATCGAAAATATCATATTTTGATTGTAATATCGATCCTGATATATTTTTTCAGCAATCATAACGATGGACCAACAAAGAAACACTACTCGTCCTTGTACTGCCTCGCCATGTGGATCAAATAAAGTATGTGACACATATAATGATCAAGTAGCTATCTGTGGAGGATGTGATTCTGGACTAAGTGGAAATGATATGTCATGCCGGCCTGAGTGTTTGAGTAATACTGATTGTCAATTCAATCAAGCTTGTATTGGTTGGAAATGTGCGGATCCTTGTTTGGGTTCCTGTGGTATAAATGCAAATTGTCAAGTAATTTTACATACGCCGATCTGCAGCTGTCCAATTGGTTTGTACGGCAATCCGTACGACAGCTGTTCACCACAAGCTATTGGTAATTATATCTATCAGTTATTTACCAATCGCCCCTTTTTCATATCGATTTGTGGTATCACGAAAAATGATAACTTGTATAAAATACCAATTACTTATAAATAATGAATCTATCGTAGAAAATCCAGATCCATGTGACATCACACAATGCGGAGCGAACGCAGTATGCGAGAAGCGAAATGGCGCTATTACATGTAAATGCTTACCACATTATTTTGGGAATCCTTTCACGGCATGCCACCTGGAATGTGTTCAGAATTCCGACTGTAACTTGAATCAAGCTTGTTCAAACAACAAATGTGTAAATCCTTGCACTAGTGCATGTGGTACAGGAGCATCTTGTGATGTCATTAATCACTACCCAATTTGCTTCTGTGATCGTGGGCTCACAGGAGATCCATTTGTTCACTGCCAACACCAGCGAGATCGTAAGTTGAAACATTCGCTATATTCCGCAACACAATATCACTCAATTATCAACATTTCATTTCACCACAAATACGGGGAAAGTAGGTCCTACATTAGTTGGGTCAACTTCAATTAATACGGGTTGGATTAATTATAATAAAATGTTCCTCTATTCTTTTACAGCGAGTGTACCTATAGTCCCAGGACCTTTGAATCCATGTGATCCATCGCCATGTGGGCCAAACAGTAGATGCATAGTTTCACAAAATGCATATGCAACTTGCTCATGTTTGCCAGGTTATAAGGGAAGCCCTCCACTATGTAATCCAGAATGCGTAGTAAGCTCAGACTGCTTACACATACAAGCTTGTATTGACAATAAGTGTGTCAATCCATGTAATGGAATCTGTGGGCACGGAGCACTGTGCTCAGTTATTAATCACAATCCAACGTGCAGCTGTCCTGCTGGTCAAGAAGGTGATCCGTTCAATAGTTGCTACGCATCTGGTAAGCTTGAATATCATTCAATAGTATATTTTCACCTGAGAAATATAAGAATTAAAGATTCAAAATTCTTTATTGTGAAAGTATCTTTACGCATCAATAATTTTCAGATATAGATTTACCAAAGTCACCGTGCAGTCCATCTCCATGCGGTCCTAATTCTGTTTGCCAAGTAAAAATGGGAAGGCCAGTATGTTCCTGTTCAAGTACTTTCATAGGAAGTCCTCCGAACTGTAAACCGGAATGCTTGATTAGTCAAGAATGTCCTACCAATGATGCTTGCGTCGCACATAAATGTATCAATCCTTGCCCAGAAAGTTGTGGACCTAATTCTGATTGCACAGTTATCAGTCATACCCCGTATTGTTCTTGCAAGATAGGCTTTGAGGGCGATGCATTTGTTGGATGTACTCCAATTCGTGGTAAACTCATTGTTTAAGATACTGTTGATACAGCATACGTTTATTAATTGTGTACGATAATATTTATTTGAGTAATACAAAAATATTTTCAGAACGAACACCTGACGACCCTTGCTCGCCAACTCCATGTGGAAATAATGCGATATGTACCGTTTACGACGGGCAGGCTAGATGTAGTTGTATACCACCTTATATTGGAAACGCATATGTTGGGGGATGTAGACCTGAATGTATAATGAATGCGGACTGTGCGAGCCGTTTAGCTTGTTTGAATCAGCACTGCCGAGATCCATGTCCAGGTGTTTGTGGTCCAAACGCAGAATGTGAAGTAGTAAATCATATACCAGTATGTTCCTGTTCAAGGGGATACTCCGGTGATCCTTTCCAAGGCTGTAAAATTGAACGTATTCGTGAGTTTATGCAGTATACTTTTTTGAGAACTACTCATTTTATGATATCGCAAAGTGATCAATCCATAGAAAATTATTAAAAATTTTTATTCATTTTCAGCATCACTCCCGTCACAAAGTCCATGTGAACCGTCGCCATGTGGACCATATAGTATTTGTCGGGTCATGAATGACCGAGCAGTTTGTTCTTGTAGTCCAGGATACCAAGGCACACCACCATCTTGTCGACCCGAATGTCTGGTCAGCTCAGAATGTTCCCAACATCTTGCCTGTATTGGGCAAAATTGTATTGACCCATGTCCAGGAGTGTGTGGTCTTAATGCTCACTGCCAAGTGGCTAATCACAATCCAATATGTAGTTGTCCACCTCAATACAACGGGGATCCGTTTGTGCAGTGCTTGAAAGGTGTGGTTTATATTTCACTTTTTAACTTCTTAAATTAAATCAATTGACTTTCATCGATTGGAATGAACAAGCCTGATAAGTTAGTTATGCAAATTGGACAACTAGAGATAACACGAAATTTATTCTTTTACAATATTTCTTATGCTCACCATTAGTCTAGAGCTCAATCAAGACAGTTTAGGTTGATGCTATAACATACATATACCGAATGTATGTCTCCTTTTATATTGTTAGTATTATAATTGTACTTGTTTTATAGAACTGAAACCACCGACTCCCATAAATCCATGCTTACCATCACCGTGTGGACCAAATGCACAATGTCGTGTAGAAGGCATTCGACCCGTGTGTATGTGCCTCAGTGGAATGTTTGGGGCACCCCCGAACTGCAGACCAGAATGTCTAATTCACCAAGATTGCCCGAACCACCTTGCCTGTGTGCAAAAGAAGTGTTTGGATCCATGTGTTGGATCCTGCGGATTTAATGCTCGTTGTACTGTACAGAATCATCGTCCAATGTGCCAGTGTTATGAGGATTTTGAGGGAGATCCGTTCTCTGGATGTAACCAGAAAAGTATGTCCTATCCATGACAATTGTGACTAATTTTTTCCAATAGTTAGAAGAAAGTATTTTCATGCTATATAATTATTGCTAAAAAAATGTATATTTATCAGGTATCGAGCAACCACCAGCCGAACCTTGTAATCCGTCACCATGCGGCTCAAATGCTGTGTGCAAAGAACGTAACGGAGCAGGTTCATGCACTTGTCTTCCCGAATACACGGGAGATCCATACCTGGGATGTAGGCCAGAATGCGTGCAAAATTCTGATTGTGTTCACACTAAAGCATGCATTAACAACAAATGTAAAGATCCATGTATAGGAGCTTGTGGACTGAATGCTGACTGTCAAGTTTACAACCATCAACCTTCATGTAGCTGCTTCTCAGGCTACACTGGAAACCCCTCAGTATCTTGTCACATGCCGCCAAGTATGTAAATCTATATTTCTATGATATCACTATTTTATTGCAGAAATGTACAAAATGTTCTCTTATTCCATATTTACGTTCAATTAAAACCAATAACCCAATTATTGCAGAGATTGATGATCCAATAACGAGACCATGTGAACCTTCTCCATGTGGACCTTACAGTAATTGTCGGGAAGTTAATGGCCATGCAGTTTGCAGTTGCCAGCCTAGTTACGTCGGTAGTCCACCGACTTGTCGTCCTGAATGTGTAGTGAGCGCGGATTGTGCTCAAGACAAGGCTTGTATCGGCCAAACATGCAAGGATCCATGTTCAGGAACTTGCGGCGAAAATACCAATTGTCAAGTCGTTAATCATAATCCAGTGTGCAGTTGTGTTCCAGGATATACAGGCGATCCATTTTTCCGATGTTCAAAGGAAGAAGGTGAATAATCTTTAGATACATTATGTAACATTTATGTCACTATTCCTGCACATCACGGTTCACAGATAAAGTTGATATGTAGACAAATTTTTCAGGCATCTATATATTTCGTACATGCAATATACATACATACACGTATTCAGATATTCAATTTGTAAATACGTAGATTTATTCACTATTTACTACATTCTTATACAGCTGTGACACCTGCTCCACCAAGGACAAATCCATGCATGCCATCTCCATGTGGTCCTAATTCACAATGTCGAGTGATTGATGGTTTCCCTGCTTGTTCCTGTTTACCGAACTATGTTGGTCGTGCCCCTACTTGCCGTCCGGAATGTGTGATCAATGAAGAGTGTCCTGGAAATCTTGCTTGTCAAGGTGTACAGTGTAGAGATCCCTGCCCAGGATCCTGCGGTGTCAACACTCTATGTAATGTGATTAAGCACAATCCTATATGCGTTTGTGGTCCAGGATATACCGGTGATCCATTCACTGAATGTATACCGATAATAACAGGTAAGTTTTTCGAATATCAGTAACGATTTTACTAGCGTCTTGTACTGGAAAATTGAAAAGTTTTGAGCTTACAAGTAATATATTAATCATCCATCATTTTTACAGTTCCGACGACAACTGAAAATCCTCGAACACCCTGTAACCCCTCGCCTTGTGGTGCTAATGCAAGATGCAATGAAAGAAATGGAGCAGGCTCATGTTCTTGCCTTCCCGAGTACTTCGGAGATCCATATACAGGCTGTAGACCTGAGTGCGTAACCAATTCCGATTGTGAACGCACGAAAGCTTGCCTCAATAACAAATGCATCAATCCTTGTTCAAATACATGTGGTCAGGGTGCAACTTGTCAAGTGTACAACCATGCACCGTCTTGTACCTGCTTACCAGGCTATATTGGAGATCCATTAACATCTTGTGGTCCTGAACAAGGTGAGTTATATTACCTGGGTTGCATATGGATTAGATTATAACTTGAGTTCTGAAGAAACTAATCAGAGTTTATTATTTTTTCGTTTGTCTAGATCCGCCTTTCCCAATTGACAAACCGTGCGAGCCATCGCCCTGTGGACCCAATAGTAACTGTCGTGTATTGAATGAACATGCTGTGTGCTCCTGTCAAACTGGATTTATTGGAACTCCACCATCTTGTAGACCAGAATGTACAGGCAGCTCTGAATGTCAACAAAATAAAGCATGTGTCAACAATAAATGTATCGACCCTTGTCCAGGGACATGTGCCCAGAATACAAAGTGCCTTGTGGTAAATCACAATCCCATTTGTAGCTGCTCGAATGGTTACACTGGCGATCCGTTTGTACACTGTGAAAAGATTGATAGTAAGTATAAGTCCTGACATTCCTGTTTATTTGAAATAATTTATAAAAACCGAGGTGGGTGACAGTAGTACATTTCATACATATTTTTTTCAGTGACAACACCATCACCCGGCAAAGGGGCAGAAAATCCGTGCACTCCGAATCCATGTGGTCCTAACTCTCAATGCAGAGTTATAGGATCGCAACCTGCATGTTCATGTGCTTTGAATTTTATTGGACGACCACCTAACTGCAAACCAGAGTGTACAGATAACTCAGAATGTCCCAGTATTGCAGCTTGTATTAATACACGTTGTAAAGATCCGTGCCCAGGAGCATGTGGTTCACTTGCAATGTGCACCGTACAAAATCATCAACCGCTCTGCACGTGCCCAGATGGTTATGTAGGAGATGCATTCTTTGGATGTAGTCTAGCTCCTCCAACTTGTAAGTAATATAAAACAGTTAAGAAATCATATGCATCGAGTTGCGTATGTGATTAGAAGCACATCAGCAACGGTACAGTCAATAATTTAAACGACACTTATTCTTCTAGCTACTGAATACACTCCGACCAATCCCTGCATGCCTACACCTTGTGGACCAAATGCACAATGTCGGGAAAGAAATGGAGCTGCCGCGTGTGCTTGTTCTTCCGATTATATTGGAGATCCTTATGATATACAAATAGGCTGTAGAAGGGAATGTGAATCAAATAATGACTGTGCGTCTCATTTAGCTTGCGTTGGATTTAAATGTATCGATCCATGCCCAGGTACCTGTGGCACATTATCCATTTGTAACGTGGAAGCACATGTTCCTGTTTGCACATGTCCATCTCAATATACGGGAGATCCATTCTTCGCTTGTACCCTGGAGGAAAGGAGTAAGTAACATTTTAATTTGGATATAAAACTGAAATCCGCGCTCTTCTGATAAATTGTAAAAGGCAATGTAATAATTGGAATACATGTGTAGCTGTGGAACCACCGAGAGATCCTTGTACACCATCGCCTTGTGGGCCAAACAGTAAATGTCGTACCATCAATGAGCAAGCTGTGTGCATATGCTTACCAGAATATATCGGTGTACCTCCCTCGTGCCGTCCGGAATGCGTCGTGAATGCGGAATGTCCAGTTCACTTAGCTTGTGTTAATAAAAAATGTTCTGACCCTTGCCCAAACACGTGTGGATTGAGGGCTCAATGTACTACGAAAAATCATAATCCAATTTGCACTTGTCCTTCTGGATTCACAGGAGATCCTTTCACTCAATGCTCTCCTTATGGTAAGTTTTTTGAAGATAAAAATTACGAAATATTATTAATACATCCATCCGTTCGCATTTTGAAACTAAACGTTTAGACTAGTTAAGATCTTGCTTTACGCGGATGTTTGAAATATATTTACACCTATGATTTTAGTACCAACTGAACCTCCGCTTACTGTAAGACCTCCGTCTTGCACACCATCACCTTGTGGGCCTAATTCACAGTGCCAGATAATTTCCGGAAGTCCTGCATGTTCATGCCTTCCAAGTTATATTGGCTTTCCACCAGAATGTAGACCCGAGTGTGTTCTGAGCTCTGAATGCAAAAGTCATCTTGCTTGTATCAATCTAAGATGCGAAGATCCTTGCTTAGGATCTTGTGGAGTCAGTGCTGAATGTCATGTATTAAATCATATACCAGTGTGTACGTGCACGACAGGATTTACTGGAGATCCATTTTCACAATGCTCACCGATTCCAACAAGTAAATTGAACACTCATTTATTTTTAATACAAAGTGGTGCAATCCTTATGAAAGGTTAAATCTGTTGCATTTTTGTCAAGAGATTTCATTTACATTCGATACAGCAATCTAATGAATTTATAGAAATGTTAACCACTTGCTTTCGTTTTTAGGCACAGAACCTCTAAATGTTGATCCTTGTAATCCATCGCCATGTGGACCGAATGCTTTGTGTAGGGATGGAGACTGCGAATGTTTACCAGAATTTATTGGTAATCCATTCGAAGCCTGTAGACCCGAATGTATTCTCAACTCTGAATGTCCACGTGATAAGTCTTGTCTACGAAATAAGTGTAAAGATCCTTGCCCTGGTATTTGCGGGCAAAATGCACAGTGTGATATTGTAAATCATATTCCGGTATGCTCCTGCCTCACTGGATACGTTGGAGATCCTTTCGTTAGCTGTCGCCAACAAGACATTGGTAAAAAGTTCAATTTATTGCAGATTAAAAAAATTCATAACGGAATAATTAACAATAATGATGCAAGCGTCATTTTAGTCGCTTTGTTTTACTATTCATTTGTTGGATATAATCGCAGACCATGTTGTATACTGCAACTAAAATTTAACATATACAAAGTAAAAATAAATTTTCACGATGTTTAATAAAGGAGGATGCTTATCCAAATTTAATTTGATTAATGTAATTCATAATTCGCTCGCATCTTTCAGTGCCCCCATACAAGCCCGATCCGTGTTCACCATCTCCGTGCGGACCAAACAGTCAGTGCCGCAATTCTGAGGATCACGCTGTGTGTTCTTGTCTCCAAGGATATTTAGGATCGCCACCATCATGCCGACCAGAATGTATTGTTAGTTCTGAATGCTCATCAACAAGAGCATGCATCAACAAAAAATGCACTGATCCATGCTTAGGCTCATGCGGGCTCAATGCGCGATGTGAAGTAATAAATCACAGTCCGATATGTAGCTGCCTTCCCGGGCAGACTGGAGATCCGTTCAGAAGTTGTTATGAAATTGCAGGTAATAATTTATATCAAAATCATATTTAAAGCTAGTCCGATGTGTAAGCTTTGCAGATAAGGTCCTATTATTTAAAATATAAACTGGTGAGCAACTAAAATAGCTTTACAACATGTCATGAATATTCAAAAATATGTTATTGCAGTACCACCAGGACCAAAACTAAATGATGACCCTTGCAATCCTTCACCGTGTGGACCAAATGCACATTGTCAAGATAACGGCGGTAATCCTGCGTGCTCGTGCCTTCCAACTTACATCGGCAACCCACCTGCATGTCGTCCGGAATGTGTTATAAACCCAGATTGTTCGAGCAACAAAGCTTGCATCAATGCAAAATGTACAGATCCTTGTCCAGGTTCTTGCGGACAAAATGCTGAGTGTAATGTAGTTAATCATGCTGTTACTTGCACATGTTCTACTGGGTACACGGGAAATCCATTCGTGCAATGCGTAATCAAACCAGGTCAGTCAGACATATACAAAATATTCTGAATTTAGTATACTCGTTTATTTCTAATCATTAACAATGTGAACAATGTGAGAAATATGTCAATGCCGAAAACTTTATATTTTTTATGTAACTGCAGATGAGGTTTTGAATCCGTGTGAACCATCTCCGTGTGGTGCCAATGCCATTTGCCAACGCCGTGATAATGCAGGTGCATGTAGTTGCATTGAAGATTATTATGGAAATCCATATGAAGGTTGCCAGCCCGAATGTATTCTCAGTCCAGATTGTCCAACAAATAAAGCCTGTGTTCGTAATAAATGCGAAGATCCTTGCCCTGGTGTATGTGGTACCCTCGCTCAATGTTCAGTTGTGAATCACATACCAACATGTACTTGTATGAACGGATACATCGGTGATCCCTTCACAGCATGCACACCCCAACCAATAACAGGTAAAATGACATGCTGCACGATACAATGCAAAACAAAATCTGTGCAACATCAACAGTACATACAACATAAAATTCAAAACGAATGCGTATATTACCATTTACTAATTTTACAGAACCAACGGTTACTGATCCGTGCTCAGACTCGCCATGTGGACCAAGTAGCGTATGTAGAGTGGTCAATGGTCAAGCTGTTTGTACTTGTCAAGAACTGTACATTGGTTCACCACCAAACTGCAGGCCAGAGTGTGTTGTCAATTCTGAATGCCCTCAAGATCGTGCGTGTTATAAATTTAAATGCAATGACCCTTGTCCGGGTACTTGTGGAATCGGAGCAAGATGTCAAGTTGTGAACCATAATCCGCTCTGCAGCTGTCCGCAAGGAATGACTGGAGATCCGTTTTCAAGGTGTTATCGAGAGATAGGTAAAATACCCATTTCAATTATTAAAATGATTTGATGGAATCTTTCGGAGCCAACCGCAAACGATTCTCTGTTTAATGCAACTGTGGTAATTTAGTTTATGCTAATGATTCTTTTCAATTTACCATCAATTTTTACAGTCCCACCTCTGGATGATCCGAGACCGAGGGATCCTTGCGTGCCAAACCCATGTGGTCTATATGCAGAGTGCAGAAATACTGGTGATCAGGCAGCTTGTTCTTGTTTAAAGAATTACGTAGGATCTCCACCAAACTGTCGCCCCGAATGTGTCGTCAATACTGACTGTTCTTCTAATCAAGCTTGTATCTCAGAAAAGTGCAGAGATCCTTGCATAGGATCTTGTGGGCAAAATGCTGATTGCCGTGTTCAAAATCACATACCTACATGTTTCTGCCAGCAAGGATTTACTGGAGATCCTTTCACACTTTGCTCACTATTCACAGGTTCGTTGGATGTATACATTACTGTTTTAACGTGCAACCTCGTTATTTCGTATGATCGGTATTGCTCTCTTGAAACATATTAATCTAATAATTCCAATATTGCAATTTTATTACAGAACAACGAAACGTTACTAATGACCCATGTAACCCATCTCCGTGTGGCTCAAACGCTGAATGTCTTCGAGGCTCTTGTACATGTCTACCAGATTATTTTGGAGACCCATACTCTTATTGCCGTCCGGAATGTACAATGAATTCTGATTGTCCACGAATCAAATCGTGTGCCAATCAGCATTGCATAGATCCATGTTCTGGTACCTGCGGATCAAATGCCCACTGTGACGTTGTCAATCATATTCCGATGTGCAGTTGTCCGGCTGGAACGACGGGTAATCCGTTCGTTCTATGTAGACCGGATGAACCACGTGGTACGCATATTTGAAATTTTTTAAATAAATACCACTTTTCACATCACAC
This sequence comes from Macrophya annulata, assembly GCA_963924015.1. Taxonomy (NCBI): domain Eukaryota; kingdom Metazoa; phylum Arthropoda; class Insecta; order Hymenoptera; family Tenthredinidae; genus Macrophya; species Macrophya annulata. The sequence goes on from OZ001262.1 coordinate 7,617,463, forward strand.
CGAAATAATAGCAGCGATATATGTTCAATATATTAAAAATATAAAGTTTTATTCAACATTTTTAGTATACATATTATAATTATTTATTCTGATTCATTAAAATCAAATACCTATTTTAAATAGAGTCAATTGAATGCGACACGCTAATTATTTTATTTCAGATGTGCCACAACAAACTTGCACACCATCACCGTGCGGTCCATACAGTATGTGCAAAATTGTTAATGACCACGCAGTCTGTTCTTGTCAAGCGAATTCCATTGGCAGTCCTCCATCTTGTCGACCGGAATGTATCGTCAGTTCTGAGTGTCCATTGACTCAAGCATGCTTGGGCAATAAGTGCTTAGATCCATGTCCAGGAACTTGTGGACAAAATGCAAGATGTCAAGTGGTCAATCATAATCCGATATGCAGTTGCAGTGAGGGTTACACCGGAGATCCATTCACTAGATGCGATCGAGTGTTAGGTAAGTTATGAAAAATGATTTTTTTGTTCATGGCCACTCAATAGCGTTAGCGGTAATTATATATAGGTTTTATCAGATTCGTCAATTTAATGCAGTTTGTAACAAGATATTTTATCTCCGATTTCAGCCCCTCCACCGCCAATAAATCCATGCGATCCATCACCGTGTGGTCCAAATTCGGAATGTCACATTCGCGGAGAAAGTCCTGCATGTTCGTGCTCCCTAAACTATATAGGAACTCCACCAAACTGTCGGCCAGAGTGTACAATTAATCCAGAATGTGCGCCGCAACTGGCTTGTGTTCAACAAAAGTGTCGTGATCCTTGTGTCGGTGTTTGTGGTTTAAATTCACGGTGCTCCGTAATCAATCATCAACCTGTTTGTACTTGTGATCAAGACTTCACCGGCGATCCATTCAGAAGCTGTCATCCAGTTGGTAAGTCAACTTTCATCAATATAGCATGTTGCATGAATATAAAACTGTTTGATTAATTGTAAATCAGCTGGGAGATTGCGTATCTCGTAGCTATACCAACAACGAATGGTTGCTTCTAGCTCATCAAGTAGGGCTATAGCCTGCTTGGTTAATTCGCTGAAGACACTTCCCCAATTACAAATTTGATAAGTCCCGATCGCAGTTTTGGAAAATATTACAACATTTTTGCCTATTGGAATAGTACTTTTCGATACTAATGCGAAAATGTTGATTCTCAGACGAGTGTGAAGTTTTTCGCTTTGGATGACAATTACACTCGTCCGAGAATCATCTTTCGCATGTGTAAAGTTGAATTTTGTGCACGGCATGTTGAAAATAATATTTCTACTTACATGCGATATTATGTGGGAATGTATTCCCACTTATGTTTTGAAAACACGTCCAACCCACGAGATATAACTCTTACAATGATGAAGTCCCTTTCGTAATGTGATTGATATACAAATTTTGAAAAATTAACCCCTCATGCATATATCTACAAATAGATTATGCATGGTCCCCAAATTTGTCCTTGATGAAAGTAATCAAAGGGTCTATACACAAATGCACACATGCGCTTATACACCTGGGTAGAATAAGAATAATCATTTGAAACAATAAAATAAATTTGGAATGGTCCCGTACTTCGTTTTTTCCCGAAGACAGCTATGTATTGCTGCTGCAATATGACGCAACGCCATCGTATGATAATAACTCCCCATGCTGGTTTTGGTCCACCAATAAACTAATTGGTTGAATGAATTTATGAGATTATGTATTTTGTACTGCAAAAAAATTGCCCTAACCCTGAAACACGATTAAACCCAAGCTGTAGAAAATGAACACGAATTGTCACAGCTATTGTTATACATGGATATAGATCTAACAAGCACTTTAACAAAGCTGTCGGAGTTAATGCCTACTTAAACTGCCACTATTAATGATTTATAACAAAATACATGCGAAGTTGGTCAGAACAGAACAAATTCTGAATCCCCCCTCTCCCAAGCAATTACAATCCGAAATGGGAATGAATAACAGCCGCTGACCTATGACCTCTCTACCTGTAGGAGAAGCAGTTTAAATGGCGATTTTCTCTCCATCCTGCACAATGCACTTCGTAAACACGTTTAACAAGTCTGACCAACTCAGATGTACACAACGCCTCACATAGAATTAAGGAAATGACCCCTGCACAAATGTGATACTTAGATTTAGTGAACTGATGATGCTTTTAACCGCGGTGTCGTTCATTTTTTACTAAAACATAATCACTGAGTAACCCATTAGATAGTTTCTATTTAAAGTTATACATTTTCGAGTATATTTCTCTTTACAGTAGAGCCCCAAACAGAAATTAGGAAACCATGTGACCCGTCTCCCTGTGGCTCAAATGCTATTTGCCGTGAATATAATGGCGCTGGATCATGCTCATGCCTCCCAGATTATGTAGGAAATCCCTACGAAGCCTGCCGCCCCGAATGTGTATCAAATTCAGATTGCATGTCGAATATGGCTTGTATCAACTCTAAATGCAAGGATCCCTGTCCTGGAACATGTGGCTTAAATGCACAATGTAATGTCGTTAATCACCTGCCGACTTGTAACTGCAATTCAGGTTACACGGGTGATCCCTTCAGATACTGTAATCCACACCAGCAGCCTAGTAAGATCCTTTTTTCACTCAAATGTATGTTAAAAAAATCTTGAAACTGTTTACAGTCAATGTTTGAACGTGTTTTACACTATAGTTTTGGCGATCGATGTAGACCCATGTTACCCATCACCATGTGGACCAAATAGTCAATGCCGAGACATAAACGGTCAAGGTGTTTGCTCCTGTTTACCAACATACATTGGAAGTCCACCAAATTGTAAGCCAGAGTGTGTGGTGAATAGCGAATGTTCTCCAACGTTAGCATGTGTCAATCAAAAGTGCATCTCACCTTGTCCAGAACCGTGTGGATTGAATACGGAATGTAAAGTAATTCACCACAGTCCCATTTGCAGTTGTATTGCTAGATATACAGGAGATCCTTTCACCAGATGCTTTCCACTGCCACGTAAGATTATTTGCCGAAGAAATTTACTTACGAATCGTATCTGGTAATCTACTTTAAACAAGAGAATATTATATTTCAGAAACTGTACCAGTACAACACATTGATATTGACCCATGCGTTCCTTCCCCTTGCGGATTATATTCTGAATGTCGGAATGTTAGGGGTTCGGCATCTTGCTCCTGTTTATCAATGTACATTGGAGCCCCACCAAACTGCAGACCCGAATGTAGAGTCAATTCAGAATGTTCTATGAACTTGGCTTGCATCAACGAAAAATGTAAAAACCCATGCTTAGGATCATGCAGCAGCACAGCTTTGTGTAATGTACGTAATCACGTCCCAATGTGCACTTGTCCCGATGGCTATACAGGAGATCCTTTCAGTAATTGTTATCCAAAACCACCACCTCCAAGTAAGAATTTTTCACAAAGGATATATTCGAACCTCTGATACAGCCAGTGTTCAACCTCGAATTATTTTCCCTTCTAGCTGAACCAGCTGTTCGTGATCTGTGCAATCCATCTCCGTGTGGTCCTAATGCTTTATGTAACAATGGAGTTTGTACATGTTTACCCGAATATCAAGGTGATCCATATTATGAATGTCGTCCGGAATGTGTTCTGAATACAGATTGCTCGCGAGAAACAGCATGTATTCGTAATAAATGCATTGACCCATGTCCAGGAACATGTGGGCAAATGGCTCAATGTGTTGTATTCAATCATGTTCCCATGTGCAGCTGCCCCGCAAGAATGACAGGAAATGCCTTTGTACTTTGCTTACCATTCCAAGGTATGTCGTTAGAACTAACGTGAGACTATGAAAATAATGACGACTTGCACAACAATAAACTGATATTATAATCATAACATTTTAACAGCTTAAACTTAGCTGCTATAGGTATATGTGAAAGATAGAAGTATTGAAGAAAGAACTTTCGAATTTTTGAATCAAATTAAAATTATATAAGCCAATTTATGAGCTTTGCTCTGGCAAAAATACTGACAATCTTACGCATCCGAGTTTTATACTGTTTCAAACTCAAATATTTGATTAGTATTATTGTAGAAGAGTACACTCTTATTTATTGGATAAAATCGAAATTTCTCTGCGGGAATAAATCATTGATTTCAACAATTCGAGTGATATCGGAAATGTAAAATTATTAAATGAGAAGCAATTTTCAATACTGTATCAGTCTTAGAAAAATATCTTCTACAAGCTTATGTTTTCACATACAGACCCCGTAGAGACGAATCCATGCCAGCCTAGCCCCTGCGGTCCAAATAGTATCTGTCGAAAAATTAATGAGCAAGCAGTTTGCTCATGTGTACCGGGCTATATTGGTGCTCCACCCTCTTGTAGACCTGAGTGTACTGTGAGCTCTGATTGTTCGTTAATCGAAGCATGTAGTAACCAGAAATGCAGAGATCCATGCCCTGGCTCTTGTGGTATCAGTTCTAAATGCGAAGTCATTAATCACAATCCGATTTGTAGCTGTCCAGAACTTTATACTGGCGATCCGTTCGTGAGATGCATTCCAAAACGTAAGAATGGCTGATTCCTTTAAAATTGAGTTATTTATTCTAAAAAATATAATTAAATCTTCATTTTTTCTTTTCCTCAGCACGTGAAAATGATCCTATTCGAGTAAACCCTTGTCAGCCATCCCCATGTGGGCCCAATGCTCAATGCAAAGTAATTAACGACTCACCGTCGTGTTCATGTCTCCAAGAATACATAGGTGCTCCACCAAATTGTAGACCAGAATGCATAAGTAACAGCGAATGCAGTAGCCATTTGGCATGTATAAATCAAAAATGCAAAGATCCTTGTCCAGGCTCATGCGGTAGCAATGCCGAATGTCGAGTTGTTAGTCATACACCGATGTGTGTATGTATTCTTGGTTTCACCGGAGATCCATTCACACAATGTTCAAAACAATGTAAGCTTTCAAATATTAAATTCCTGTGAAATTGACCCCTTTCAAAATTTCAGTTTCAATTATTCAAAAAATGTTATCTTCCTCATAGCTGCTGTGGTTACTGAACATCTCACTCCGTGCACTCCTTCTCCATGTGGCTCTAATGCCATTTGTAAAGAGCAAAATAGAGTTGGGTCTTGCACGTGCCTTCCTGAATACATTGGAAATCCTTACGAAGGTTGCCGACCAGAGTGTGTAATAAATTCTGATTGTTCGTCTACTCTTGCCTGTATTCGATCCAAATGTCAAAACCCTTGTCCGGGAACATGCGGACAAAATGCTGAATGCCAAGTTGTAAATCATTTACCTTCTTGTACATGTATTCCCGGGTATAGTGGAGATCCATTCCGTTACTGTCATGTAACACAGCCTGGTAATTATAGATATGATGTCATTAAACTCAGCTTATAGATCGTATCTTTTCATATTTTTTTTTTTACTATTCTATTGTTTTATACTATTCTTCAGTGGTAGAAGCAGATCCCGTGGATCCGTGTAACCCATCACCTTGTGGGCCAAACAGTCAATGCCGCGTTGTTAATGGCCAAGCCGTATGTTCTTGTCAACCCGAATATATCGGAAGCCCACCAGGTTGCCGACCCGAATGTGTAGTGAGCTCAGAATGTCCTTTGAATAGAGCATGCATTCAACAGAAATGTGTCAACCCGTGTCCTGGACCATGCGGATTAAACACCAATTGTGAAGTCTTAAATCACAGTCCAATTTGTGCTTGCAAACAAGGTTTTACTGGCGATCCCTTCACGAGATGCTTCTCAATTCCGAGTAAGCGAATACTTCTGATCCTTCCGCTATTTATGATGCATTGTCAAGGAAATTTGATTCAAATTATTTCAATACCCTTTCAGAACCTCTTCCAGAGAGAGATCCAATAATAAATCCATGTGTACCTTCACCTTGTGGTCAAAATGCTGAATGTCGTGATATTGGAGGTTCTCCCTCTTGTTCATGTATTGCAAATTATATTGGCAGCCCACCCAACTGTAGACCTGAGTGCACAATAAATCCTGATTGTCCAAGTAGTAAGGCTTGCATCAGAGAAAAATGTAAAGATCCTTGTCTTGGATCTTGTGGAATAGGAGCTCAATGCAACGTTATAAATCATACACCCATGTGTACCTGCCCAGACGGTTATACCGGAGATCCATTCAATAACTGCTATCCCAAATTACGTAAGCGAAACTTAAGCTTCATTTTCTGCAAAATTACCTTGATCAAAAGTTAACGCTGTATAATAATATTACAGCAACAGTAATAATGGAAAAAGACCCCTGCAATCCATCTCCTTGCGGACCAAATGCCGATTGTGACAATGGTATTTGCACATGTTTACCGGAGTATCAAGGAGATCCCTACTCAGGCTGTCGACCCGAATGTGTTCTTAATTCAGATTGTCCATTGAACAGAGCTTGTGGAAATAATAAATGCTTTGATCCTTGTCCTGGTACATGTGGAGAAAATGCATTATGCAACGTTTACAATCATGTGCCCATGTGTAGTTGTCCAATAGGAATGTCTGGAAATGCCTTTGTTTTCTGCTCACCTGTTAAAGGTATGAGATATATTAGTCAAATTTTAACTCCCTTACATGTTTTCTAACCACTGCTGTTCATCGCAGAACTGGATGTCCAAGATCCGTGCAATCCGTCACCCTGCGGTCCTAATAGCTTGTGCCGTAATGTAAATGGGCAAGGTGTATGCTCATGTGTTCCTGGGTACATTGGAAGCCCTCCATCATGTAGACCTGAATGTGTGGTCAGTTCAGATTGCGGGAGAAACGAAGCTTGCAGTAATCAAAAATGTATTGATCCATGCCCTGGAACGTGTGGTCTCAGAGCTCAGTGCCAAGTTGTTAATCACAATCCAATATGCAGCTGTCCTTCTGGTTACACTGGCGATCCATTCCTGAGATGTGAATTCATCTGTAAGAACTTGATTGAATTTTTTAGTCATCAATTGATAGCAAACACCGTTTTACATGTAATTGTCTTTCTTAGTGCCAACTGTGGTCAAACCTGTGAATCCATGTCAACCATCTCCTTGTGGCCCAAATGCTCAGTGTCAAGTAATCAATGAATCGCCATCTTGCTCTTGTTCGCCACAATTTATTGGATCCCCACCAAACTGCAGACCAGAATGTGTCAGTAATAGTGAATGCTCTAGTCACTTGGCATGTATTAATCAAAAATGCAAAGATCCTTGTCCAGGTTCATGTGGTTTTAATGCTGAATGTCGTGTGGTTAGTCATACGCCAATGTGTGTTTGTACTACAGGATACTTTGGTGATCCCTTCACTGAATGTAACATCCGACAATGTAAGAATAATTTCCATAAAAGTGATATTTTTTCTTAAAACATTGAAATAAGTTTCTGGAACCAGGATAAACTTATTACATTTTACACGATTTTAGCTGATCCAGTTATTAGTGAAAAACTTTCTCCCTGCACGCCATCACCTTGTGGTTCAAATGCCATTTGCAAAGAACAGAATGGTGTGGGATCGTGTACTTGCGTACCCGAATACATCGGTAACCCTTACGAAGGATGTCGACCAGAGTGTACAATAAATTCAGATTGTATATCTAGTCTGGCATGTATACGATCTAAATGCCAAAACCCGTGCCCTGGAACATGTGGCCAAAATGCTGAATGTCAAGTAATTAGCCATTTACCTAGTTGCACGTGCGTCCCAGGATTTACAGGAGATCCATTCCGTTATTGTCACCCCCATCAACCGATAAGTAAGTGTCCTGTCATATACAGTAAAAATAAAATGGGCTTAATGACTAATAGCACTATATTGAATAGATTAACAATTATGGTAAAGTGGTATTTCACTGTTCGCACAAATGAATTAATGAAACCACTTGTTCGTAACCAAAATAAAGACTACCACTGACTACTAATTTGAGGAATAGAGCGCACAACAAAGACTAAAACTAGATATTATATCCCCATTAACAAATGTGATACAAAAAACCAAAATAGACACGACCTCAAATGAACTTCTAAATAATATTGCACACCTCGCACTGGAAATCTAATAAATAATACGTAATATTCATGATATAATGGCAGATATAACAAAAGTCCCAATAATAATTCATTCCCGATGTCTTTTGCATAAATAACATTAACTGCATTTTAAATCAATATCATGATTTCATTTTGTCGTTCGTAATAGTTATTTCTGATTCTCTAAATTTTGTAGTAATTGAAGATGATCTACAAGACCCATGTAACCCTTCACCCTGTGGGCCAAACAGCCAATGCCGTGTTAGTAATGGACAAGCGGTTTGTTCATGTCTCCCTGAGTATAGAGGATCCCCACCTGGATGTAGGCCAGAATGTGTTGTGAGCTCAGAATGTCCAACGAACAGAGCGTGTATAAATCAAAAATGTGTCAATCCATGCCCTAATCCATGCGGTTTGAATACCAATTGTGAGGTTTCAATTCACAGTCCCATTTGTGCCTGTAAACCTGGACACACTGGAGATCCATTTACTAGATGTTTCCCAATTCCAAGTAAGATCACCTACTTTTTTTTACCATCTCATGTCAATTAGATAGAAGTCCGATTAGCACCGTCTATTATACCTTGCAGAGCCTGAACCAACAATTGTTCAACCAACGAACCCCTGCATACCTTCTCCCTGTGGATCTTATGCAGAGTGTCGTAATATTGGTGGATCCCCGTCGTGTTCTTGTCTTGCAAATTACATTGGCAGCCCACCTAATTGCCGACCAGAATGTATTATAAACCCAGATTGTTCGAGCAATAAAGCATGTATGCGAGAAAAGTGTCGAGATCCGTGCCCTGGCTCTTGCGGAATCAATGCTCAGTGTACTGTAATCAATCACACGCCAACATGCACTTGTCCTGATGGCTATACTGGTGATCCATTCACTAATTGCTCCCCAAAACCACCAAGTAAGAACACAAGACCTATCCCATGGTATATTATCACTACATTGAGATGAACCAACATTAACAAAATGTGTTTACAGTTGTCGAGCCAGTCGACACAGATCCTTGCAATCCGTCCCCTTGTGGGCCGAATGCTGTATGCGAAGCAGGAACTTGCACATGTTTACCAGAATACAATGGAGACCCGTATTCTGGTTGTCGCCCAGAATGTGTTCTGAACACAGATTGTCCTCTTAATCGAGCTTGTGTACGAAATAAATGTGTCGATCCATGCCCTGGTACTTGTGGTGAAAATGCGTTTTGCAATGTATATAATCACGTTCCAATGTGTAGCTGTCCAACAGGAATGAGTGGAAATGCCTTCGTTGTATGTTCTCCTGCGAGAGGTACGAGCTTCACTATTAAAAATTGGCTAGCCTTTTTACCCCCGTTTATATTACTTTCATTACACTTCAATTATAGATCCGATTGTGGAAAACCCATGTAGTCCTTCACCATGTGGTCCCAACAGTCAGTGCCGAATGATAAATCAACAGGCAGTATGTTCATGCGTGCCCGGATACATAGGAAGCCCACCATCCTGTAGACCCGAATGTACTGTTAGTTCTGACTGTCCCAGAGATCAAGCTTGTAGCAATCAGAAATGTATTGATCCATGTCCTGGGACATGCGGCCTCAGAGCTCAGTGTCAAGTCAGTAATCACAACCCCATATGCAGCTGTCCAAGTAGATACGCTGGTGACCCGTTCGTTAGATGTACACCAATTCGTAAGGATTATTCATACCTATACGCATTGTCGATATTTGATTCAGCCAGAGTAACCTCAATAGCAATCTTATAATTTAGTTACCGAGAAATGGTATCGCGCTTCTGGATTCTTGAATGAAAATTAAGTCTGTGTCGTAATAACAATTCAATTTGTTTCAAAATAGATCATATTTCAATCCATCTACTTCTGTGACTTGGGTAGTACTCGAAATTTTTACTTTTGGGAATGACATGCTGTTCTATGTTTGTTATTCTCTGACAAATTAACTTTTTTTGTTGAACTATCGAAGCTCTAACTTAATGAATCTTTTAAGGCTCTCTATTACGAGTGGGCATTGCTAAACATGGGATACTCTGGTCTGGAAAATCGGAAATGTCCCGTTATAACACAATTACTTTTTTCCAATATAGCGGATACTCCAATTGTAAAGGTTAATCCGTGTCAACCATCACCTTGTGGCCCCAATGCTCAATGTCAAGTGATCAATGACTCACCATCGTGTTCTTGCCTACCAGAGTTTACAGGATCTCCACCGAATTGCCGGCCCGAATGTGTTAGCAATAGTGAATGCTCTAGTCATTTGGCATGCATTAATCAAAAATGTAAAGATCCATGCCCTGGTTCCTGTGGAGCTAACGCTGAATGCCGTGTGGTTAGCCACACGCCAATGTGTGTTTGCGTTAATGGCTATACCGGTGATCCTTTCACACAGTGCACTGTTAGACAACGTAAGATTCATTTTACATCATTACATCATTTTTTGACATTAATTTGGAATATCGCTTTCACTTACGTCCGGCAATTATGAAAGTAACTTATTTTCTTCTACAGCTGATCCTGTAATTGACCATATATCTCCATGCACACCTTCCCCATGCGGTTCAAATGCTATTTGTAGAGAACAGAACAATGTAGGATCTTGTACGTGCCTACCAGAATATATTGGCAATCCTTACGAAGGATGTCGCCCAGAGTGTGTGGTTAATTCCGATTGTGTGTCAAGTCTTGCTTGCATCCGATCCAAATGTCAAAATCCTTGCCCTGGAACTTGTGGTCAAAATGCACAATGTCAGGTTGTAAATCACTTACCGTCATGTACCTGTCTACCTGAATTTACCGGAGATCCATTCCGTTACTGTCACCCAACACCAGTAGCTGGTAAAATTTTTTATACTCTATATTGTTTTTTGAACTAATATAAACTGTACAATCTTAAACATAAAATGTTATCCTACAGTAGTACAAGCAGATCCTACAGATCCATGCAATCCCTCTCCATGTGGGCCGAATAGTCAATGTCGCGAAGTCAATGGCCAAGGCGTGTGCTCATGTCTCCCTGAATACATTGGAAGTCCACCAAGTTGTCGGCCCGAATGTGTCGTGAGCTCAGAATGTCCCACCAACAGAGCTTGTATTAATCAGAAATGTGTCAATCCATGTCCGGCACCATGTGGTTTGAATACTAACTGTGAGGTTTCCAATCACAGTCCAATATGTGCATGTAAACAAGGGCACACTGGAGATCCATTCAGCAGATGCTTCCCTATTCCAAGTAAGAATGTGAAACTAGTAAAACAGACAGTCATGCATTCGATCAGGTTTAGATTCTGCTTATTTGCGCGTAGTCTAGCGAGATTGGTGTTTGCATCTCCGTATATGAAAACCAGATTGACATGACACTTTTCTTTAGCTTAATCATTCTTCAATAGTTATCGTTCTAATATTCTTTCCAATCGTCTTATTCTATCTAATGGAGAATGAATTTTTATTTTCAAACCACGTTCTAAAACCTCTTTTCTTTCTGTAGAACCACTTCCAAATGTAGAACAGGTGCGAAACCCATGTGTCCCATCTCCGTGTGGGCCTTACGCTGAGTGCCGTGACATAGGAGGTTCACCTTCCTGCTCTTGTCTTTCAAATTACATTGGCAGCCCACCTAATTGCAAACCAGAATGTACTATAAATCCTGACTGCCCAAGTAACAGAGCATGTATGCGAGAAAAGTGCCGAGATCCGTGTGCGGGTTCGTGTGGTATAGGAGCTCAATGTAACGTTATCAATCATACTCCGACATGTACATGTCCCGACGGATATACAGGAGATCCCTTCAGCAATTGCTACCCCAAACCTCCAAGTAAGGATTATAGATTCATTCACAGCTGATACATATTTTTTTCAGATCACATAGTTCAACCTAGATACTACGTTATGTATTTATACTTATAGTAGCTGACGTCGTGGAATCTGACCCATGCAATCCTTCTCCTTGTGGACCAAATGCTGAGTGCAACGACGGCATTTGTACCTGTTTAGCAGAATACCAAGGAGACCCTTATGCAGGGTGTAGGCCTGAATGTGTTCTCAATAATGATTGCCCACTGAATAGAGCATGCGTACGTAACAAATGTGTCGACCCCTGCCCTGGTACCTGTGCAGCAAATGCACAGTGTAGCGTATACAATCACGTACCTATGTGTAGCTGTCCGCCAGGAACAAATGGAAATGCATTCGTTCTGTGCTCTCTCGTCAGAGGTAATTTGACGGTCTTTTGAATTATTTTCTTGAATAAATCAATCTTCACAATCCCTTTTATGATTTTATCACAGATCCCATCGTGATAGACCCATGCAATCCATCGCCTTGTGGCCCCAATAGTCAATGTCGCACGATAAATGGGCAGGCAGTATGTTCTTGTGTTCCTGGATTTATGGGAAGCCCTCCATCTTGTAGACCCGAATGTACAGTAAGCTCAGATTGTGACAGAAACCAAGCATGCAGTAATCAAAAATGCATTGATCCATGCCCTGGTACTTGTGGTCTTCGAGCCCAGTGCCAAGTTAACAACCACAATCCTATATGTAGCTGCCCCCCAAGATACACCGGTGATCCATTCGTCAGATGCGAACAAATCAGTAAGCATGCGTAACAATGATAAAAACTAGCATTCTCGAGTTTGAACATACATCCAACTTTTCAATTTATGCAAAAAAAGTTAAACACATTTTCAATATTTATGTGCAGTAGATACACCAGTGATTCATGTAAATCCATGTCAGCCAACACCCTGTGGCCATAATGCTCAATGTCAGGTAATCAATGATTCACCTTCATGTTCCTGCCTGCCAGAGTTTATAGGATCACCACCAAATTGTCGTCCAGAATGTGTCAGTAATAGTGAATGCTCAACACATCTAGCATGCATTAATCAAAAATGTCAAGACCCTTGCCCAGGCTCCTGTGGTGCTAATGCAGAATGTCGTGTCGTCAGTCATACACCAATGTGTGTTTGTACTGTCGGCTATACTGGGGATCCTTTCACCCAATGTATTTTCAGAGAATGTAAGCAGAATGCTTTTAAATTAAGATAATTTGATTACGATTATTGAATAATAAATTGAAAATATCTACTTTTTCCAACAGCTGACCCGATATTTGAAACAGTGTCACCTTGCACGCCATCTCCGTGTGGTTCAAATGCTATTTGTAAAGAACAGAATGCTGTTGGATCTTGTACATGCTTACCAGAGCATATTGGTAATCCATACGAAGGATGTCGCCCAGAGTGTGTAGTTAATTCTGATTGTGTATCAAGCCTGGCTTGCATTCGTTCTAAATGTCAAAATCCTTGTCCTGGAACATGTGGTCAAAATGCACAGTGCCAAGTTATCAATCATCTGCCTTCGTGTACATGTGTACCTGGCTTTACTGGAGATCCGTTCCGTTATTGTCACCCAACACCAGTACCTGGTAAAACTTGTTATATTCTATATTGTCTTTGAACTAATCTCATCAGAATCATAATCAACATAAAATATCACCCAACAGTAGTAGAAGCAGATCCTACAGATCCATGCGATCCATCACCATGTGGACCAAATAGTCAATGTCGCGTTATCAATGGACAAGCCGTATGCTCATGTCAGCCAGAATATATAGGAAGCCCGCCCAGTTGTCGACCCGAATGTGTCGTGAGCTCAGAATGTCCGCCTAACAGAGCCTGTATTAATCAGAAGTGCGTTAATCCATGCCCTAATCCATGCGGTCTAAATACCAATTGTGAAGTATCAAGTCACAGTCCTATATGTGCCTGCAAACCAGGATACACTGGAGATCCATTTACTCGATGCTTCCCTACTCCAAGTAAGACCAAAAAATTCTATAAGAAGCTTAATTTCGAACCCTTCGGAAACTTTAAATTCGATTCTTGCTTACTTTTAGAACCTGAACCGGAACCCGTTCAGGTACAAAATCCATGTGTACCATCGCCATGCGGAGCTTACGCAGAATGTCGGGATATCGGAGGGTCACCCTCTTGCTCTTGTTTGTTAAATTACATTGGAAGCCCACCCAATTGCCGGCCGGAATGTACCATAAATCCTGATTGCCCAAGCAATAAAGCATGCATGCGAGAAAAGTGCCGCGATCCTTGTTCTGGTTCCTGTGGTATAGGAGCTCAATGTAACGTTATCAATCATACTCCGACATGTACATGCCCCGATGGATATACAGGAGATCCCTTCAGCAATTGCTACCCCAAACCTCCAAGTAAGGATTATAGATTCATTCAAAGCTGATATATATTTTTTTCAAATCACATAGTTCGACCTAGAGACTACGTTATGTATTTATACTTATAGTAGCCGACGTCGTGGAACCTGACCCATGCAATCCTTCTCCATGTGGACCAAATGCTGAGTGCAACGACGGCATTTGTACCTGTTTAGCAGAATACCAAGGAGACCCTTATGCAGGGTGTAGGCCTGAATGTGTTCTCAATAATGATTGCCCATTGAATAGAGCATGCGTACGTAACAAATGTGTCGACCCCTGCCCTGGTACTTGTGCAGCAAATGCACAGTGTAACGTATACAATCACGTACCTATGTGTAGCTGTCCGCCAGGAACAAATGGAAATGCATTCGTTCTGTGCTCTCTCGTCAGAGGTAATTTGACGATCTTTTGAATTATTTCCTTGAATAAATCAATCTTCACAATCCCTTTTATGATTTTATCACAGATCCCATCGTGACAGACCCATGCAATCCATCGCCTTGTGGGCCCAATAGTCAATGTCGTACGATAAATGGGCAGGCAGTATGTTCTTGTGTTCCTGGATTTATGGGAAGCCCTCCAACTTGTAGACCCGAATGTACAGTAAGCTCAGATTGTGACAGAAACCAAGCATGCAGTAATCAAAAATGCATTGATCCATGCCCTGGTACTTGTGGTCTTCGAGCCCAGTGCCAAGTTAACAACCACAATCCTATATGTAGCTGTCCTCCGAGATACACTGGTGATCCATTCGTCAGATGTGAAATAATACGTAAGAATATTATTAAAGGACATACTTCTTGAAAAGCTAGCTAACATCGTTGTCCATCATGTAGTATCATCAAATGTTGTACTTCACTATTCTATACATAAATGTATAATTCAGAAGTTTTGAAAATCAAGGCACGTAGACCAAATGAATCTTGAGCAGTTTATTTCGAATATAACAACCTTTTGCCATTGATTTTCCGTGTGAAGCATCTGAAGTTTAGTTATTTTTTTTTCTTTTTTGTTTCAACAACACACTGTTCATGTTTTGATTTTCGGTGAAACTAATGTCTCAATATTTGTTAATTCGCGTGGATTCTCACTACTACATGTCCTAGGCTTTGATTCATGAATATCCAAAGTTATTGACGAAAATGATATTTATATTCTGTGTAAATATTTCATGTACAGTTGATACACCGGCGCCGCATATAAATCCATGTCAACCATCTCCTTGTGGTCCAAATGCTCAGTGTCAAGTGATCAATGAATCACCATCTTGCTCCTGTCTGGCAGAGTTTACAGGATCCCCACCAAACTGTAGGCCTGAATGTGTTAGTAACAGTGAATGCTCCAGTCATTTGGCATGCATTAATCAGAAGTGTCAGGACCCTTGTCCAGGTTCGTGTGGTGCAAATGCAGAATGCCGAGTCGTCAGTCACACACCAATGTGCGTCTGTAGCACAGGGTACACTGGTGATCCATTTACTCTATGTAGCGTCAGACAACGTAAGTCTCATTTTCTCACTCGATAGTTATATAAATTTCACGAAAATTTTCTCACCCTCTTACTGAATATTTTTCTACAGCCGATCCAATATTTGATAATATATCTCCATGCACACCATCTCCGTGTGGTTCGAATGCCATTTGTAAAGAACAAAACAAGGTTGGATCTTGTACATGCTTACCAGAGTACATTGGAAATCCTTACGAAGGATGTCGTCCAGAATGTGTAGTCAATTCGGACTGTGTTTCAAGTCTGGCTTGTATTCGATCCAAGTGTCAGAATCCTTGTCCTGGAACCTGTGGTCAGAATGCTGATTGTCAAGTTATAAATCATTTGCCTTCGTGCACATGTATTTCTGGATTTACCGGGGATCCATTCCGTTATTGTAGTCCAATTCAACAACCTGGTAATATTCTCTAAATCTCATAGTCCATCGCAAAGTTTTTTCTAGAAAAATATTAACAATATAATATTTACCTGCAGTCGTAGAAGCAGATCCAGGTGACCCATGTAATCCATCACCTTGCGGTCCGAACAGTCAATGTCGCGTTTCCAATGGACAAGCAGTTTGTTCATGCCTTCCCGAATATACAGGCAGTCCTCCAGGATGTAGGCCTGAATGCGTCGTGAGCTCCGAATGTCCAACCAACAAAGCATGTGTCAATCAGAAATGTGTAAACCCATGCCCCAGCCCATGTGGTCTCAATACAAATTGCGAGGTTTTAAATCATAGTCCCATATGTGCTTGTAAGCAAGGATACATTGGCGATCCATTTACGCGATGCTTCCCTACGCCACGTAAGCAAATGAAATTTCTAATATTCAATACGTTGTTACGTTACATATAAGACACAATTCTATCGATTAATATATTTCAGCACCACCACCAAGCCCTGTTCCAATTCAAAATCCATGTGCATCTTCCCCATGTGGACCACATGCCGAATGTCGTGACATTGGAGGTTCACCTTCATGTTCTTGTTTACCAACTTACATTGGTAGTCCACCAAACTGTAGACCTGAGTGCACTATAAATCCTGATTGCACGAGCAGTACTGCTTGCATCAGGGAAAAATGTCGAGATCCTTGTCCTGGATCGTGTGGTATAGGTGCTCAGTGTACAGTAATCAGTCATACTCCGATGTGTACTTGTCCCGATGGTTATACTGGAGATCCATTTAGTAGCTGTTATCCAAAACCACCACGTAAGAACGAATAACTAAGATCTGTTGCATAATATACAATATGCTGACAAAGCACAAGGACACAAATCACATTTAAAATAACAATAATTGTGTTGAGAAATTAATTCAGTCGTGAAAAGTTTTCAGTTGAATGTAGTAAATATCCTGAACATCTTCTTGGGAAATTGAATACCAAAAAGGACACGTAACATAGCACGAGTCTGCAAAACTTTAATTTGGGGACTTTACATTAAGAATTTTACAGATTTAAATCGTGGGATAATTTGAATTGTATTTTAAATGTGACGCGTGTGGTCTATTTATAGATTCATAGGTATGGTAGATTATCGTACATATTTTTGAAAAAACTATGTTTTTAGAACCCGTATTTGATGAGACAGACCCTTGCAATCCATCTCCCTGTGGACCAAATGCTCAATGCGATGCTGGTTCATGTACATGTTTCCCAGAATATCAAGGGGATCCCTATTCAGGGTGTCGGCCAGAATGTGTTCTCAATACGGATTGCTCTTTAGATAAAGCTTGCAAAAATAATAAATGTATCGACCCTTGCCCGGGTACTTGTGGTCAAAATGCGGAATGCAATGTCTTTAATCATGTTCCAATGTGCAGTTGTCCAATAGGAATGTCAGGAAATGCATTCGTATCGTGTACGCCATTTAGAGGTATAGTAATCTTCTTTAATATTGACATCTATAGATTCTGTCCACTATATTGGATTTTGATTTTGAATATTGATTGCTTCAATAGAACCTGTATCCATACATCCTTGCAATCCAACGCCGTGCGGACCAAATAGCCAATGTAGAGAAGTTAATGGTTTGGCTGTTTGTACATGTGTTGTTGGTTATATTGGGAGCCCTCCTACGTGCAGGCCTGAATGTATTGTGAGCACAGATTGTGCTCAATCTGAAGCATGCATAAACCAAAAATGCAAAGATCCATGTCCAGGCACTTGCGGAATAGGAGCTACATGTCAAGTCATAAATCACAATCCCATTTGCAGTTGCCCTCAGCATTTAACCGGTGATCCGTTTATCAGATGCTCAACAATACGTAAGACACCCGTTTTTAATATTAAGCATTAATATTATCTAATCTATGGTGTATAAACATAATGATAAATACTTTCAGTTCAAACTCCTATACCTGAGACAGACCCATGCCGCCCATCACCTTGCGGACTTAATGCCCAATGCCAAGTGATCAATGATTCCCCATCATGCTCTTGTCTACCAGAATTCATTGGATCCCCTCCGAATTGTAAACCTGAATGTGTTAGCAATAGCGAGTGTTCTAGTCGTCTTTCTTGCATAAATCAAAAATGTAAAGATCCCTGTCCAGGATCTTGTGGAGCAAATGCCGAATGCAGGGTAGTTAGCCATACGCCAATGTGTACCTGTATCGTAGGGTATACAGGAGATCCATTTACTCAGTGCAGTATTGAACAAAGTAAGCATCTAACACAGAAAAAGTATATAATTTATATGAGTATGATCAATTTAATGAATACTCTCGTGATTTATTTTAGTTCAACCTATCGCAATTCCATTGCCATGTACTCCTTCACCATGCGGCTCGAATGCTATCTGCACGGAAAGAAATGGTGCAGGAGCATGTTCTTGTTTACCAGACTATATCGGAAATCCGTATGAAGGTTGTCGCCCTGAATGTGTCATTAATTCAGACTGTGCACCAAATAAAGCATGTATTCGTTCAAAGTGCCAAGATCCATGTCCAGGAACTTGTGGTCAAAATGCAGAGTGCCATGTAATAAATCATCTACCATCCTGCATATGTAATGTTGGATTCACAGGAGATCCATTTGGTTACTGTAGTAGACAACCAGAGAAGAGTACGTCTACACAAAATGATTTTGAGCTAGTCTATTCAATTAAAATAAAATTATCTACATTTTTTTTTTCAATTTTAACACAGTTCCTCAAGCCGATCAAACTGACCCGTGTTATCCTTCACCTTGTGGACCAAACAGCGTATGCCGGGAAAATAATGGCCAAGCCGTCTGCTCTTGTCTACCAACATATGGTGGTTCACCACCCAATTGTAGACCAGAATGTGTCGTAAGTTCGGAATGTCCCACTAATAGAGCTTGTGTCAATCAGAAATGTGTTGACCCATGCCCAGATCCATGTGGGCGTAATGCAAATTGCAAAGTTATAAACCACAGTCCTATATGTACCTGTCGACAAGGCTTTACTGGAGATGCGTTTTCATCCTGCTTCCCAACCCCACGTAAGGATCAAAATAATTTCACCAAATGAAATTCGAGTTAATTATCTGAAATTCTTGTAGGTCCACCGATCGAAAATCAACCACCTATCCAAAGCGATCCATGCTTACCCTCACCCTGTGGTCCATATTCTCAATGCCGAAATATTGGCGAAACACCGTCTTGTTCCTGCTTGCCTACCTACATAGGAACACCACCAAACTGTAGACCGGAGTGTACAATAAATCCAGAATGTACTAGCAATATGGCATGTATCCGTGAAAAATGTAGAGACCCATGTCCCGGATCTTGTGGTTTAGGAGCGAGATGTGACGTTATAAAACATACCCCAATTTGTACATGCCCAGAAGGTTACACGGGAGATCCATTTATTAATTGTGTTCCTAAAAGACCACAACGTAAGTCGAGCTTTGGATTATAAGTCTATTAATCACACTTTCTTATATAACATTCTTAGCATTTTCAAACTGACTTCTTGACATTAACTTTTTCGGACACTCTTAGTCTTTTGTGTTTTTATGTTTATTTTTGTTGTATTATCGACAGTATCACGCTTACTCTTGTCGAAGAAATTCCAAAAGATTTATTTCTTATAGTCGATCAGTCTCCCGCAGTAGTGGACTTATGTAACCCTTCACCATGTGGGCCAAATGCAATTTGTCAAGAAGGTACCTGCTCCTGTATAACAGAATACCGCGGCGATCCTTATAGCGGATGTCGACCAGAATGTGTTGTAAATGATGATTGTTCTCGCGACAGAGCTTGCATCCGCAACAAATGTTTAGATCCATGCGTAGGCACTTGTGGAATAAGTGCGCAATGTATAACGACAAATCATATACCAATGTGTAGCTGCCCACAAGGAACGAATGGAAATGCTTTCGTTCAATGTTTGCCAGTACAAGGTATCTATGCCCTGATAAATCAATTTTTAGTCCTCAATTACTCACCACTGTAAGCTAATACATTTTGGGAATTCTAAAGAGCTCTTATAAACAGCGAGCGCTCATAAGTTAGTACTTTTACTTTTTACGGGAACATATGTTAATAAGAACAGAAATGATTTATTGCAAAGTTTTATAATTAAATTCAATCTACTTTCATTAGCTGACACCATAACAAACCCATGTTCACCGTCACCATGTGGACCGAACAGTCACTGTCAGGAAATTAATGGACTAGCTATATGCAAATGTGTGCAAGGATACATTGGAAGCCCTCCCACCTGCCGACCTGAATGTACACTTAGCTCCGATTGTGCTCAAAATGAAGCTTGCATTAATCTAAAATGTAAAGACCCGTGCCCCGGAACCTGTGGCCTCAGAGCTCAATGCTTAGTTATTGGTCACAATCCGATATGTAGCTGTCCTCAAGGACTAACGGGAGATCCGTTCCGGTCTTGCACTCCGATTCGTAAGATTACATTTCTCTTAATTATATTATTCCATTCCAGTCGCTAAGTGACATTGTATGTATAATGCTTATTATTATTTTTTGGAAATAGCTGTAATTCAACAAGATCCAGTTAATCCATGCCAGCCATCACCTTGTGGACCAAATGCTCAGTGCCAAGTCATAAATCAATCGCCTTCATGTTCTTGTTTACTTGAATTTACTGGTTCTCCACCCAACTGCAAACCTGAATGTGTCAGTAATAGTGAATGTCCCGGTGATAAAGCGTGTATCAATCAAAAATGTAAAGATCCATGTCCTGGATCGTGTGGAGCGAATGCGGAGTGTCATGTTTTCAGTCATACACCAATGTGTACTTGTATCTCAGGTTTCACGGGAGATCCGTTCACACAGTGTACTGTAATTCAACGTAAGCAATTTTCTCTTTAATCTCGGATAAGTAATCCTATTCTCATAAGAATATTCTAACACTTCTGTATGTATGATATTACTTTATAACTTCTAGCGTCTTGTTAAAACAATTAACTCGGTTAAATTCCCATTCACTTTTCTCTCCAAAGTGTATTGAAGATTGTAGAAAATTAATTTTTCCCTAGCCAATATTGAGGAAAGACCAATGCCATGCAGACCCACCCCATGTGGAGCAAATGCGATTTGTAAGGAACTAGGCACAGCTGGATCATGTTCATGCTTACCTGAATATATTGGTAATCCCTATGAGGGATGTAGACCAGAATGTGTCTCAAATACGGATTGTGCATCCAACCTTGCTTGCATTAGATCTAAATGTCAAGATCCTTGTCCAGGATCTTGTGGCCAAAATGCTCGTTGCCAAGTCATAAGTCATGCACCAACTTGTACTTGTATTGATGGTTACACTGGTGATCCGTTCCGTTACTGCAACATCCAAAGCCCAACTGGTGAGATTCTTATCCCTAGTCCGGAACTGACGCAAAAAATTCGGTAATAATAACGCCAATCATTTCCCACAGTTTTGGAAGAAGAAAAACAAGATCCGTGCAGTCCGTCTCCTTGTGGGCCTAATAGCGAGTGTAGAGTCAATAATAATCAGGCAGTGTGTTCATGTCTACCCACCTACAGAGGCAGCCCTCCAGCTTGTCGCCCTGAATGTATAGTTAGCTCAGAGTGTTCTTCTACTCGTACCTGTATTAACCAAAAATGTATAGACCCATGCCCAGATCCTTGTGGCCGAAATGCACAATGTAAAGTCATCAATCATAGCCCAATATGCTTCTGCATAAATGGCTATTCGGGAGATCCATTTTCACAATGCTTCCCTATAATCGAAGGTAGGATATTGGTCGTCATTAATTGAAAATACCTTGAAATGCTTTTCATCATAGAAGGTTTCTTATCGTGATATGCACAATCTTCAAAACTATAACTTCTTACAGCCACACCACCCCAGCCACCTACAATGAGAGATCCTTGTGTACCGTCACCTTGTGGTGCTAATGCTCAGTGCCGAGCTGTCGGTGATACACCTTCGTGCACTTGTTTACCAAATTATATTGGCAGCCCACCAAACTGTAGACCTGAGTGCACAATTAACGCTGATTGTCCTAGTAATTTGGCTTGTATTCGAGAGAAATGTCGTGATCCATGCCCGGGATCGTGCGGTTTCAATGCTCAATGCGCAGTAATAAATCACACGCCAATATGCACATGTCTTGAGGGTCATACTGGAGACCCATTTAGCCAATGTCATCTGAAACCAGTACAGCGTAAGTTACCTTTGAACAACAGTAATTATCTGTAATTTTTTGACATAATGCTACATTTTCTCAAACTATTTGACTGAACCAAATGATATTTTCTCTCAGAAATAGACCCTGTAGAAACTGACCCGTGTAATCCATCCCCGTGCGGACCAAATGCGCAATGTGACAATGGAATTTGTTCCTGTTTACCTGAATACCAAGGAGATCCGTATGTGGGATGTCGTCCAGAATGTGTTCTTAACGCTGATTGCCCCCGCAATAGAGCTTGTATTCGTAACAAATGCACGGATCCTTGCCCAGGAACATGTGCAAGTAACGCCCTTTGCAACATGATAAATCATATTCCTATGTGCAGTTGTCCAGAAGGATTCGAAGGGAATGCTTTCGTATTATGCACTCCTATCCGAGGTACTTTATTCAATGCCTATAATCTTGATATTTCGGTAGATTAGGTCACTAATCTATACATTTATCATTCTCAATAGCACCGGCAGTTTCATCACCATGCAATCCTTCACCCTGCGGGCCGAATAGCCAATGTCGAAGTAACAACGGCCAATCAGTGTGCACTTGCGTCCCTGGTTATATTGGAAGTCCACCATCCTGCCGACCGGAATGTGTAGTCAGTTCTGACTGTGCTCAAAATGAAGCTTGTAATAATCAGAAATGTAGAAATCCTTGTATAGGCACATGCGGCCTGGGAGCTCTTTGCGAAGTTGTTAATCACAATCCAATATGCCACTGTCCTGTGAGATATACTGGAGATCCATTTGTGCGATGTTCCCCAACACGTGAGATCCGTTATATTATTCAACCATCATTCACATGCAGTTACCCTTATATCTTACCAATTACCACCTTTGATATTTCTAGCTGAAATTCCCGTCGTATTTGAAAATCCATGCCAACCATCTCCTTGTGGTGCAAGTGCTATATGCCAAGTTATAAATGATTCACCATCGTGTTCCTGTTTACCGGAATATATTGGGGCCCCACCAAACTGTAGACCGGAATGTGTCAGTAATAGTGAATGTCCCAGCCACCAAGCATGTATTAATCAAAAATGCAGAGACCCATGTTCAGGTGCATGTGGTAACAATGCAGATTGCCGTACTGTAAGCCATACACCAATGTGTTTCTGTGCCGTTGGACACACAGGAGATCCATTCACCCAATGCTTTATTAAGCCAAGTAAGATATTCTATATCCAATACAATCAATCATTTCCATGTCACATTCAATGACATTATTATTTTCCAATAAATTCATAAAATTTTTAGTCATATAAATTTACCAAACTAAATCAATTCAGTATTACTACACAAGTTTTACTATCATAATAATAGACATTCTAATCCTTACATGCTTTTCGTCGTACGTACTTACGAAACGAATTAGAATAATTATTACAAATTCACAATAATCTTTGCAGTTGATGACGTTATCGATAAAAGGCCGACTCCCTGTTTACCATCGCCATGTGGGTCTAATGCCATTTGTACAGAACGTAATGAAGCCGGGTCATGCACTTGCCTGCCTGAATATATCGGAAATCCTTATGAAGGCTGTAGACCAGAATGTGTTCTCAATTCAGATTGTCCATCTAATCTTGCTTGTGTTAGATCTAAATGTGTAGACCCCTGTCCAGGAACTTGCGGTACAAATGCAGAGTGTCGTGTAGTTTCCCACCTTCCGACTTGCTCTTGTTACGCATCTTATACAGGAGATCCTTATCGATACTGTTCAATACAGCAACCAATCAGTAAGTTTCACATGTCAAGTACCCCGTACTGTTTAATTTTTGAATATTGGCGGTTAAAATTTAATGCTTATAAAAATCTTGCTATACTCAATTCCTTTTTCTTCGTTTTTCTCAGTTGCGGATGTAGAGAAATCTGATCCGTGTGGTGAAGCTCGTTGTGGTCCTAATAGTCAATGTAGGGTAATAAATGATCAAGCAGTTTGCTCTTGCCTTCCCACATACATTGGCAGCCCACCATCGTGTAGACCAGAATGTGTGGTTAGTTCTGAGTGCTCTTCAGATAAAGCATGTATCCAACAGAAATGCAAAAATCCATGCCCAACGCCATGTGGTCAGAATTCCGATTGCAGAGTGATAAACCACGCTCCATTATGCAGTTGTAAATCAGGGTTCACGGGTGACCCATTCACCGTATGTTTCCAAGCGCCATGTAAGAACCATACATTCTTTATTTGTTTAAAATATTGGCTAACTATACTGTTACACCGAGTTGACTATATGAAACTAATTTATGAAAAAAATTACAGTGACTTCTCCAGGTCAAGATGAAATATTCCAAAGAGATCCTTGTATTCCATCTCCCTGTGGCCAATACTCAGAATGTCGAAATATAGGAGGAGTTCCGTCATGTTCTTGTCTGACCAATTACATCGGAATGCCCCCGAATTGCAGACCTGAATGTACAATTAATCAAGAATGCGCAAGTAATCGCGCATGCATACGAGAGAAATGTAGAGACCCATGCCCTGGATCATGCGGAATATTAGCTCAATGCCATGTGATGAGTCATGTTCCAGTATGCACTTGCCCTCATGGGTATACTGGTGATCCATTCAGTAATTGCTTCCCGAGCCCACCACGTAAGATTGATTAACATTTTTTTCTCCATAGCGATCTATACTTTACATAGTCTATAATGAAATTCAATTACAGCACCTCAAGCTGACGTAACAGACCCATGTAATCCTTCCCCCTGCGGTCCAAATGCTCAATGTAACGATGGTATATGCACATGCTTACCCGAGTATCAAGGAGATCCTTACTCAGGGTGCCGACCAGAATGTGTTCTAAACACAGACTGCCCTCTTAATAGAGCATGCATTCGCAATAAATGCACAGATCCTTGTCCAGGAACTTGCGGTCAAAATGCTATATGCAATGTGTACAATCATGTGCCTATGTGCAGTTGCCCTCCAGGAATGAGTGGGAATGCCTTCGTTTTATGTTCTATACAACAGGGTATGCATACACATAATTTAGCTATTACTAAATCTCAAAATTCTTGATTCTTGCCATACAAGCGAAGGTATTATATTGCAATAATGTGATAATTACAGCCCCTGTCTTTACGGACCCATGCATTCCATCCCCATGTGGACCAAACAGTCAATGCCGACAGAGTAACGGACATGCGATATGTTCGTGTATCAATGGTTATATCGGTGCTCCACCCACTTGTAGACCTGAATGTTCGGTCAGCTCAGATTGTGCCCAGAACGAAGCTTGTAATAATCAGAAATGCCGTGACCCATGTCCCGGAACTTGTGGAATCGGTGCAAAATGCGACGTTATCAATCACAACCCGATTTGCAGTTGTCCCAGTAATTTAATGGGAGATCCGTTCATTCGATGTTCACCAATTCGTAAGAATTCTCACCTTATACTTTTGACCATGAAAATATAACTTTTCAATAATCATATGTTTTGACTGAACACCAATATGTTAATATCATGCGAAATGTCATTTATGAGGAAAGTTATATTTTGATGAAAACAAAGTATAAAGTTTGTCACCATAATAATGTATATTCCATACATTTTCAAGCTGTGAAACCAGTGGAACGTGTAGACCCATGTCAACCATCACCTTGCGGTCCTAATGCACAATGCCAAGTTATCAATGAATCACCATCTTGTTCGTGCTTACCTGAATTTATTGGATCCCCACCTCAGTGCAGGCCAGAATGTGTTAGTAATAGCGAATGTACAAGCCAATTGGCATGTATCAATCAAAAGTGCCAAGATCCATGCCCTGGATCTTGTGGATCTAATGCTCATTGCCACGTCATCAGTCATACGCCCATGTGTGTTTGTCCCATTGGCCATACCGGAGATCCATTCACTCAATGTGTACAGCAATGTAAGATTCTTTTCAAAACTTAAATACCTAATTAATTGCACTAATTTTAACATGAGACGCTAACCCTTAACGGATTGTAAATGTCAGCTTCCTCTGATAGTAAGTTTGATCCATTTTAGCTGATGCAATACCTAACGATACACCGACTCCCTGTATGCCGTCCCCTTGCGGAGCAAATGCAGTATGCAGAGTACAACAAAATGCTGGCTCTTGTACATGTTTACCAGAGTACATTGGCAATCCCTATGAAGGATGCAGGCCAGAATGTGTAGTAAATTCTGATTGCTCATCAAATCAAGCATGCATTGGTCTAAAATGTAAAGATCCATGTCCAGGAACATGTGGTCAAAATGCCGAATGTCATGTAATAAATCATGCGCCAACATGTACTTGCTTTGAAAGATACACAGGTGATCCGTTCCGTAGCTGTTACCCACTGCAAGAACCAAGTAAGAAATCTATGATGCCCTCCATATTATTTTCCAAACATAAGATATTAATGCGCGATATTTTTTACTAGCAATTTTAGCCGATCAAAGCAATCCGTGTGAGCCTTCACCATGTGGTCCCAACAGCCAATGTCGAGAAATCAACAATCAAGCCGTTTGTTCATGTCTTCCAACTTATATAGGCAGTCCACCTGGTTGTAGACCTGAGTGTGTCGTAAGCTCTGACTGTCCATCAAGCCTAGCATGTATTAAAGAGAAATGTACCAACCCTTGCCCTGATCCATGCGGAGTGAATACAATGTGTAATGTTATAAATCACAGCCCTATATGCATTTGCAAGCATGGATTTACCGGAGATCCATTTACACGATGTTTCGGGATTCCAAGTAAGAATAATTGTAACACAATTTCTATGGTATATTCAATCTCATTTGATGCGTTGCACTAAACATAGATATGTGTGAAAAGAATCTCAATTATTTAATTTTTCTTTATTTGCCATACCAACAAACACAAGGTACTGGCATGTTGCCTCAGAAGGTTGTATACTTCGAAAAAGAATCTCACAAATCCCGAAATTTTCTTACAGCCCCGGATGATCCAGTTATTGTTCAAAGAGACCCATGCTTCCCTTCACCATGTGGACCATATTCACAATGCCAAAATATTGGAGGATCACCATCTTGCTCTTGTTTGCCTAAATATATCGGCAGTCCCCCGAATTGTAGACCCGAATGTACAATCCACCCCGATTGTTCTAGTAACAAAGCCTGTATAAATGAAAAATGTAGTGACCCATGTGCAGGATCATGTGGCTTAAACGCCATTTGTAACGTGTTCAATCACATCCCTGTATGCACTTGTACCGAAGGTTACACCGGGGACCCATTCACCAATTGTTATTATAAGCTACCAAGTAAGAATAAATCCCTAACACATAACCAGAATGGCAGAGACCATATTTTACTGCTGAATTTTTGTCTAAACAATATGTTTTATGCAGTTATAGAAGCTGCTGAGGTAGATCAGTGCAATCCGTCACCATGTGGCCCCAATGCAGTATGTAACGATGGAGCTTGTACTTGTTTAGCCGAATATTATGGCGATCCATACACTGGATGTAGACCTGAATGTGTCCTAAATACAGACTGCCCTTCCAACAAAGCATGTGTGCGCAATAAGTGTATAGACCCGTGCCCTGGTACCTGTGGGCAAAATGCTCTATGTAATGTTATCAATCACACCCCAATGTGTAGCTGCCCGCCAGGCACAAGTGGAAATGCGTTCATCTTATGTCAAACAGTAACAGGTACATACCAACTGAAAATTAATTGTGACTACTAGGTCAAAATGAGACAAAATGCGAATTCAAAAATAATCTTTACTGTATTTTAATATAGCTCCTGTCAATCTAAGACCATGCAACCCGTCACCATGTGGCCCTAATAGCATTTGTCGAGAAATAAACGGCCAAGCCGTGTGTTCTTGCGCGCCTGAATACATAGGCAGCCCTCCATCCTGTCGACCTGAATGTATAGTTAGTTCTGATTGCTCAAGGAATGAGGCTTGTACAAATCAAAAATGTAGAGATCCATGCCCTGGAACATGTGGTCGACAAGCTATATGTGCAGTAATCAGTCACAACCCAATTTGTACATGCCCTGAGCGTTATACCGGCGATCCGTTTATCAGATGCACTATGATACGTAAGAAATCAATAATACTTCAGCAATAGTCATCTTAATTATATTATTTTAATAACGTACGTAAATATTTTCTTCAGAAATGATTGAAGCACCACCAATAAATCCCTGCCAACCTTCACCATGCGGCCCTTATGCGCAATGTCAGATTGTCAATGAATCACCCTCGTGCTCTTGCTTACCACAATATACAGGATCTCCTCCAAATTGTAGACCTGAGTGCATTAGCAATAACGAATGCCCTAGTCACCGAGCATGTTTCAATCAAAAATGTACAGATCCATGCCCTGGAACATGCGGTGCAAATGCGGAATGTTATGTCGTTAGTCACACACCAAATTGTGTGTGTTCCAATTATTACACAGGAAATCCATTTGTTCAATGTTTCCAAGCTCAATGTAAGAAAAAATTTGAGAAAATTAATTATTCAATCGACAAGATGTTTGTGAATTACTCTGAACTATTTTTGATTTTCCCTGTTTTAGCTGATCCAATTGACGGAGAAAAACATTCCCCTTGTTTACCTACACCCTGTGGTTCAAACGCGATATGTAAGGAACTAAACGATGCTGGATCTTGTTCCTGTTTACCTGGCTACCAAGGAAACCCTTACGAAGGATGCAGACCTGAATGTGTAATTAATTCCGACTGTCCGTCGTATCAAGCATGCATACAATCCAAGTGCAAAGACCCTTGTCCAGGTGCTTGTGGCCAAAATGCAGAATGCACAGCCATTAATCACTTGCCATCTTGCAACTGCCGCCCAGGATATTCCGGTGACCCCTTCACATTCTGTTCAATCCCACAACCACCTCGTAAGTTTCTATTGTCCTTGTCATCAACTAAACGATTTTCAGTTTTATTTCCATCAATGTTTTCCATACGAATGCATACTTTCTTATTTAGCTGACGACGAAAAACGAAATCCTTGCAACCCATCGCCGTGTGGACCAAATAGCCAGTGCAAAGAGCTAAATGACCAAGCAATATGCTCTTGCCTTCCCACATACATTGGCAGCCCACCAGGGTGTCGACCAGAGTGCGTTTCTAGCTCGGAATGTTCTTCTCAATTAGCATGCGTCAATCAGAAATGTGTGGATCCATGCCCCAACCCATGTGGT
The DNA here is from genome assembly GCA_963924015.1 of Macrophya annulata. NCBI lineage: Eukaryota > Metazoa > Arthropoda > Insecta > Hymenoptera > Tenthredinidae > Macrophya > Macrophya annulata. The sequence continues at coordinate 7,647,004 of OZ001262.1, forward strand.
CTTAAAACCAACTGTGTGGTTGTGAATCATAGCCCAATTTGTAGTTGCTTACCTGGACATAGCGGAGATCCATTTACTAGATGTACACCCATTCCACGTAAGCAATTTTTTGCGATTAGCAAACTTCGATTTCTAATACCCCCAATGTAATGGAGTTATATTATAAAAAAAAAAAACCATTACTTTGCAGCACCTGAAGTCCCAACAGTTGTTCCATCAGATCCATGCGTTCCATCCCCGTGTGGTAATTTTGCTCAGTGTCGCAATATTGGCGGTACACCAGCTTGCACTTGTTTGAATAATTACATAGGACAACCACCAAATTGTAGACCAGAGTGTACCATAAATCCCGAGTGCCAAAGCAATCAAGCTTGCATAAACGAAAAATGTAGAGATCCATGCCCTGGATCATGCGGTGTTGGAGCTCAATGTACTGTTGTAACACATACTCCGATGTGCACGTGTCCTGAAGGTTTTACCGGAGATCCATTCTCGAGCTGCAATCTGCGTCCAATCCGTAAGCATTTCAAACTCCCAGTGTTCGAGTATTATCATAATAACAAATTCATTTGCGATTTAGCTTTTCATTTCAAACAATCTTTACGAGGCTAGTTATGGAGAACAAGAACGTGACTTTATTCAAATATTTCGAGAATCAAAAATTACATTAATAGTTTCACTTCTCGTTGTAATAACAATTTCATTTGGCCTTGAATTCAACCTAGTGAGATAATATTCATTGAAACAAATTAACGTAACTACATTATTGTCGATAAGATCTCATATTATTTGACGTATCATTTCAAAATTATAAATATTGTCACTAAAAGCCACGGTTGATATTACAGCTGATACTCCAGTGCCAGTGGATAAGTGTAATCCATCTCCTTGCGGTCCAAATGCTGAATGTAATGATGGCACTTGTACGTGTTTACCAGAATATCAAGGAAATGCATATTCCGGTTGTAGACCCGAATGTGTACTAAATCCCGATTGTCCTCGTGATAAAGCCTGTCTACGAAATAAATGCAAAGATCCTTGCCCTGGCGCTTGTGCTAGTAACGCTCTGTGTACAGTAATCAATCATGTCCCCATGTGCAGTTGCCCAGAAAACATGAGTGGCAATGCCTTCACATTCTGTACTCCCATTGAAGGTGTGTAACAATCTACTTCCTAAGTTAATTTATTCCACAACGTGAGTCCATTTATTCTGACAGTATATTTATCAACAGAGGACGTTCCAACGAATCCATGCAACCCGACGCCCTGCGGACCTAACAGCGAATGCCGTGTCATAAACAGCCAAGCAGTATGTTCTTGCGTGAGTGGATACATTGGTAGTCCTCCAACTTGCCGACCAGAATGTGTAGTTAGCACGGATTGTTCCCAAAATGAAGCATGCAGCAACCAAAAGTGTAAAGATCCGTGTCCAGGAACATGTGGATTAAAAGCCACATGCGTGGTTGTAAATCATAATCCCATCTGTAGCTGTCCTATACGATTTACGGGCGATCCCTTCCTCAGATGCGTACCAATTTGTAAGGCTGTTTTAAGTTTTGTCTCAAACCACTGTAATTTAAACCAATACCCAATCCTAATCTTAAAAATTCAATTACAGTAGACGAAGCACCGCCTAAAATAGACCCTTGCCAACCATCGCCATGTGGCTCTAATGCCCAGTGCCAGGTCATAAACGATTCTCCATCTTGTTCCTGTCTACCAGAATTTATAGGAAGCCCACCAAACTGTAGGCCAGAATGTAGCAGTAATAGTGAATGTTCTACACATTTAGCATGCATTAATCAGAAATGCAAAGATCCTTGTCCTGGCTCTTGTGGAGCTAACGCTGAATGTCGCGTCGTTAGCCATACTCCAATGTGTGTATGTATGAGTTCCTACACTGGGGATCCTTTCACGCAATGCACTTTCCGAGAACGTAAGTATTACTACGTTTTTTCGAATATCCAAGTTACGGCAATTTTATAGCAGTGTTACTTTTCAGAGTTATATATTTTTATCATAAGATTATATTACGTATCTTAAGTAAACACACGTATACCGTCTGAATAATTCATGGCGATATCTTTTAACAGCAATAACATCTCCGCCATCCGACAGACCTTGTCAACCCTCTCCTTGTGGGGCAAATGCCATATGTAAAGAGCTTAATGGAGCAGGCTCTTGCTCTTGCCTTCCAGACTATTTCGGAAACCCGTACGAAGGTTGCCGACCGGAATGTGTCATTAATTCCGATTGTTCGTCAAATCTGGCATGTATTAATTCAAAATGTAGGGATCCTTGTCCAGGAACATGCGGACAAAATGCTGAATGCCAAGTCAATCAACACTTGCCGATGTGTACTTGTTTCTTGAGATATACTGGCGATCCTTTCAGATACTGCAATGTGATCGCGGAAGGTATGATACAATGCTAGCTAACAGCGAATTCCATGGGGTAGTTTTTTCTTCCTGCCCATAGCATATTTATTTATTTTTCGTAAAATATTACCAAAGTCACATTCTTTACTAGATCCACAACCCAAAGACCCATGCAATCCATCGCAATGCGGGCCAAACAGCCAGTGTCGTGTAGTTAATGAACAAGCTGTCTGCTCGTGTTTGCCTGAATACATTGGAAGTCCACCAGCATGCCGACCAGAATGTGTCGTTAGTTCTGAATGTCCATCAAACCAAGCATGCGTTAACAAAAAATGTATTGACCCATGCCCCGGAAGATGTGGCTCAAACTCAAGATGTGAAACAATAAATCACAGCCCAATTTGTAGTTGCCAGCAGGGCTACACCGGAGATCCGTTTGTTACCTGTTTCAAATTACCTGGTAAGTTAAAACTTTAAAAGAATATACATTTTTCTCAGAGGCTACAATAACCTCATGATATTCTTCCATGTCGATTGTTGATGACTAATGATAAATGATTCTTATTTGCAGTCGAAAAACCATCCGAACCATCAACGTATTTTGATCCATGCGTTCCCTCACCATGCGGACCAAACTCTGAATGTCGGGACATTAATGGTCAAGCATCTTGTGCTTGTCTGGCAAGTTTCATAGGAACACCACCGAATTGTAGACCAGAGTGTACAATAAATCCTGACTGCCCCAGTAACGAGGCATGTCTACAAGCCAAATGCCGAGATCCATGTCCCGGATCTTGTGGAATAGCGGCCGAATGTAACGTGATTAATCATACGCCCATGTGTACTTGTATCGACGGTTACACCGGGGACCCATTCACCAGATGTACACCTAAAGTGGAACCACGTAAGACACGTGATATGTAAACGAGTCAAACATAAAATCTTCTGAATTCTTCATTAGTCTCTTATGATGTTATCAATAGAATTATTAGTAATTGGTTTCATTATATTTTAATAAAGCTATTTTTTCAGCGAGAGATCCTATTGATCCCTGCTTCAGCTGCAAAGCAAATACACAATGTATCAATGGCGAATGCACATGCTTGCCAGACTTCCAAGGCGATCCATTCGTAGGCTGTCGACCAGAATGTGTTTTGAATGAAGATTGTACCCGCACTACTGCATGTATTAGAAACAAATGCAAAGATCCTTGTATAGGAACATGTGGTCAAAACGCTATATGCAGTGTTGTCAATCACGTCCCAATTTGTACCTGTCCATCTGGCATGGCTGGCAACGCGTTTGTCACCTGTTCTCCAGTAGAAGGTACAATAATTGAAAAATTATTCAGTCAACTAATTTACTGAACTTTAACTCCAGATAAATACCAAAGAGATCGTTTGCTCAAATTCCATATTCTAAACATTTATATCTTCCAACAGTACCAGTCCTAGGAGACCCGTGCAATCCGTCTCCGTGTGGTTCAAACAGTCAATGTCGTCAAATCAATGGACAAGCTGTTTGCTCTTGTATTCCTGGTTATTTGGGTAGTCCACCAAGTTGTCGACCAGAGTGTACAATTAGCTCAGATTGTGTAACGAGCATGGCCTGTAGCAATCAAAAATGCATAAATCCTTGCCCAGGTACATGCGGACTAAGAGCTATATGTAACGTCGTGAATCACAACCCTATATGCAGTTGCCCAACAGACCTTACCGGAGATCCATTTGTTAGATGCATCCTGATTCGTAAGTAATTATTTTAGCGAATCAATCGCATCAGTTCAATATATTTAAGCTGCACTCTATAACTCCATTTATATTTAACAGAGAGAGATCCAGAACCTCCTGTTAATCCTTGTCAACCATCACCATGTGGTCCTAATGCTCATTGCCAAGTAGTAAATGATGCGCCTTCGTGCTCTTGTCTACCAGAATTTACTGGATCTCCACCACAATGTAGACCAGAATGTGTCAGTAATAGCGAATGTTCGACTCAATTAGCCTGTATTAATCAAAAGTGCAGGGATCCTTGCCCAGGATCATGTGGCGCAAATGCCGAATGCAGAGTAATAAGTCATACTCCAATGTGTGTCTGCGCATCTGGCTTTATGGGAGATCCATTCACGCAGTGCATTCCTAAGCAGAGTAAGTAATTCTTGACACATTATTTTGGAATAGATTTCATCTATTGATCTCCGCAGGCGAGAAAACCCCGGAGGAAAACCCAACACCTTGTATACCATCTCCATGTGGATCTAACGCTGTATGCCGTGAATCGAATGGTGCTGGATCTTGCACATGCTTGCCAGATTATATTGGAAATCCGTATGAGGGTTGTCGGCCAGAGTGTGTCATAAACTCGGATTGTACATCTGACAGAGCTTGTATTAGATCGAAATGTCAAAATCCATGCCCAGGAACATGTGGGCAAAATGCCATATGTCAAGTGATTAATCACTTACCAACTTGTAGCTGTCAATCTGGTTATACTGGCGATCCATTCCGATACTGTAATATAGCAATGAAAGATAGTGAGTTATCAAAACATTGTGATCCTATTCCTAAACCCTAGAAAACAATTGAGCAATTTTTATTAACGAATTCATATTTCACAGATCTACCTCCTGTTACCGAACCATGTAATCCTTCACCTTGTGGACCGAATAGTCAATGCCGCGAAGTCAACAACCAGGCTATCTGTTCGTGCTTACCAGATTATATGGGCAGTCCACCATCATGTAGGCCAGAATGTGTTGTTAGTGCCGAGTGCCCAACAAACCGTGCTTGCATTAATCAAAAGTGCGCTGATCCATGCCCAGGCATTTGCGGGCAAAATGCGAGATGTGAAACTATCAATCACAGCCCTATTTGCAGTTGTAATCAAAGATACACGGGCGATCCATTTGTAAAATGTTTCGAAATCCCTAGTAAGTATGGCCCAAGCTATCGACAACCGGTATAATAATAACTAGATAATTAATTATAATTATTTTATTATAGAAGAAGACCCGTTACCACCTGTAACTATCAATCCATGCGCACCATCTCCATGTGGACCATATTCTGTATGCCAAGCTATTGGTAATTTGCCATCATGCACGTGCTTGCAAAATTACATTGGATCACCTCCCAACTGTAGACCTGAATGTACGATCAACTCTGAATGTGTCAGTAACAAAGCTTGTATGAGAGAAAAGTGTAGAGACCCATGCCCAGGATCCTGCGGAATAGGAGCACAATGTAACGTTATAAACCATACTCCGACTTGTACTTGCCCTGAAGGATATACTGGAGATCCATTCAGCAATTGCTTCCCAAAACCACAACAACGTGAGTAATTTGTTTGTCCTATGAATTTGTCATCTTGCATAAAATTTATTGCTTCCATCTAAGACCATTTTTGAAAATTTTAGCGATTCAAGATCCAACTGACCCTTGCAATCCCTCGCCATGTGGACCTAATGCACAATGCCTTGATGGTGTATGTACTTGCTTACCGGAATACCAAGGGGATCCGTACTACGCATGCCGACCTGAATGTGTGCAGAATACAGAGTGTACTTTTGACAAAGCATGTATACGAAATAAATGCGCAGACCCTTGTCCTGGAGTTTGTGGTCAAAATGCAGAATGTACAGTTGTGAATCATATACCAATGTGCAGTTGTCGCAGCGGAACAACTGGAAACGCGTTCAGTCTATGTTCAATAGCTAAAGGTATGTTTGCTATTTGATCTACATTTGGCCTGGTTATTTAACACATTGATTTTTACAGTACCAGACGTAGTCCATCCATGCAATCCATCACCATGTGGTCCAAACAGTCGATGCCAAGAAGTTAACAACTATGCTGTATGTACCTGCGTAACAGGGTTCATTGGAAATCCTCCCTCGTGCAGACCAGAATGTGTAATTAATTCTGAATGTGCTCAAAACGAAGCGTGCATTAATCAGAAGTGTAAAGACCCTTGTCCTGGTACATGTGGAGTTTCAGCACGTTGTCAAGTCGTTTATCATAATCCGATTTGTAGCTGTCCACCTACTTTCACTGGAGATCCATTTATAAGATGCACATTAATTCGTATGTACTTTTACATATGCACATTTATTTTAAATGGCCAAGAAAATATACTGATCGATCATTTTGTTTTCTAATAGCCGAAGTATATGATGAGAAGAAAAATCCATGTCAACCATCTCCTTGTGGTCCTAATGCTCTGTGTCAAGTAAATAATGATTCGCCGTCATGTTCCTGTCAGCCAGAATTTATCGGAACACCTCCGAACTGCAGACCAGAATGTGTTACCAATAATGATTGCTCAAATAATTTGGCATGCATTAACCAGAAATGTAAAGACCCATGTCCGGGATACTGCGGTGCAAATGCAGAATGCCGTGTCGTTAGTCATAGACCAATGTGTGTTTGTATTTCTGGCTACATCGGTGATCCTTTCACCCAGTGTATTATTGAAGGTAAATTGAATTTATAAATTTGCGACTACCATCTCACTTATTTATTTTTCATTTCGCTAAATTATCGATCTTATTTTTAAACTAGTCGAACGTGATGTTCCACCAACACCGTGTACACCATCTCCTTGTGGCACAAATGCAGTGTGCAGAGAACAAAATGGAGCTGGCTCTTGTATTTGCTTACCAGAATATATTGGAAATCCTTACGAAGGGTGCCGACCTGAATGTACTGTAAATTCTGACTGTTCTGCCAATCTTGCATGTATTCGATCCAAATGTCAAAATCCGTGTCCAGGAACATGCGGCAGAAATGCACAATGTCAAGTTGTAGATCATTTACCTTCGTGCACCTGTATTACAGGATATACTGGAAATCCTTTCAGTTATTGCAACGAAATACCAACTGTCACAGGTAAATATTTTTCCAGTAAAAAAAATTTTCTTTATTAAATGGTCAGACAATTAATAGTTATACATACATACCTATAATCAATATGGTGGGTGATAGAGAAAGACCACTTAGAAGTATTTGATTTTTTTGATAATTCCAATGATTGAAGTAATAATGAAGCTTATTTTATGTTTCCTTGAATCAGATCCAGTAGTTTACCGCGATCCATGCAATCCTTCACCTTGTGGACCGAACAGCCAATGTCAGGAGAACAATGACCAAGCCACTTGTTCGTGTTTGCCGTTATTCATCGGCAGTCCTCCGAATTGTAGACCAGAATGTGTTGTCAGTTCCGAGTGCCAATCTAATCTAGCGTGCATTAATCAAAAATGTCAAGATCCTTGCCCGGGTACTTGTGGAAATAACGCACAATGCAGAGTCTTAAATCACAGTCCCATATGTAGTTGCGAAACCGGATTGACCGGCGATCCATTTAGCCACTGTTTCTCAATGCCTGGTAAGTTTATTATGCTATGATTGATGCATTCTGTGAAAGATTTGTCCATGAAATCTATAATGATTTATTATTTTTTATTTCAGTAATCACTCCACCAGATGAAGTTTATCCAAAGAATCCATGTGTTCCGTCGCCTTGTGGACCTAATGCCATGTGCCAGGCTATCGGTAATAGCCCGTCATGTACTTGCATCAATAATTATATTGGGTTACCTCCTAATTGCCGTCCAGAATGTTCCATCAATTCTGATTGTACAAGCAATAAGGCTTGCATCAGGGAAAAATGTAGAGACCCATGCCCAGGATCTTGTGGCGTTGGAGCTCGTTGTACTGTCATTAACCATATTCCTGTTTGTACATGTCCCGAGGGTCAGACAGGTGATCCTTTCAGTAGCTGTCAACCGAAACCAATATGTAAGAATTTAAACATAATTGAACATAATCGCATTGTACATTGTGTTCCTGATTTAAAACACTATCCATACTTTTCATAGTGGACGTACCTGTTGATCGTTGTAATCCATCCCCTTGTGGCTCAAATGCACAGTGCAGTGACGGTAGCTGCTCATGTTTACCGGAATATTTTGGTGACCCGTACCAAGGATGCCGCCCAGAATGTGTATTAAATTCCGATTGTCCTCGCGACAAAGCATGCATACGTAACAAATGCAAAGATCCATGTCCTGGTACCTGTGGCACCAATGCCGAATGTAATGTTGTAAATCATTTGCCGATGTGTAGCTGTCCTCAAAATATGAATGGAAATGCATTCGTGTTATGCTCACCTCTAAAAGGTTGGTACTTCGTCTTAAATGAGCATTACTGATATGTGTTTATTCAACGTATAGAGTGGAAAATACAATAGAAATCACGCAAGGTTTTCTTGAATGTAGTATAACCTGAAGAGAAATAATTTTTTGTTTCACCAGATCCAATTCCACAAAACCCTTGTCAGCCATCGCCATGTGGGCCTAATAGTCACTGTCAAATAGTAAATGGACAAGCTGTGTGTGCTTGTATTCCTGGTGTTATAGGATCACCACCTACTTGCAAGCCAGAATGTGTAATAAGTTCCGACTGTGCTCAAGACAAAGCATGTAATAATCAAAAGTGTGTGAACCCATGTCCTGGTACATGTGGTCTGTCGGCTCAATGTGTTGTCGTTAATCACAATCCCATATGTAGTTGCCCGACGCAACTCATTGGGGATCCATTTGTGCGATGCTATCCACCACGTAAGTTGCGATACTATTTTCTAATGCTACAAAATCCATTTATAATCGTTTTTAATAATGTTACAACGAAACATATAATTTCTTATGTAGTCCAGACATTTTCGGATTAAGCATAAATTTTTTACATTTCAGCTAGGGAACCGGAACCACCAACAGACCCGTGTCGACCATCTCCTTGCGGTCCGAATGCTAAATGCGAGGTCATAAATAATAGTCCATCTTGTTCTTGCCTCAGTGAATTCATTGGAATCCCACCGAACTGCAGAGCTGAGTGTAATAGTAATAGCGATTGTTCTAGTCATCTAGCATGTATCAATCAGAAATGTAAAGACCCTTGTCCTGGTTCATGTGGAATAAATACTGAATGCCGAGCGATTAGCCATACTCCTATGTGTGCTTGTGCTATCGGATTTACTGGAGATCCATTTGTGCAATGTATACGTAGAGGTGAGTACTTTTTGTCATCAACATTTCACGCCATATTTCTTTGTATTTTCATACATTTTTTTTTTTTGACTATATTATGAATCAAATGTATTTTTGCAGATGAACCAGAACCAATGAATAACTTAGCCCCATGTGCACAATCGCCATGCGGACCAAACGCTGTTTGTAAAGAATCGAACAATGCAGGGTCCTGTATATGTTTGACGGATTATATTGGAAATCCTTACGAAGGTTGTCGGCCAGAATGTATTCTCAATTCCGATTGCACCGCAGACAAGGCTTGTATCCGTTCAAAATGTCAAAATCCATGCCCTGGAACATGCGGACCAAATGCCATATGTCAAGTAATCAATCACTTACCATCGTGCACCTGCATACCAGGTTACACTGGCGATCCATTCCAATATTGTAATCGTGTAATATGTAAGTCGTATTGCAAAACTAGTACTTGTTCGCAAAACGTATGTTACCCGAGAGATGAAATTGAGTTATATATTTATTTTTCTTTGCAAACAGATGATCCTGTAATTGAAAGAGATCCTTGCAACCCATCACCATGTGGACCAAACAGCCAATGCCGTTTTGCTAATAGGCAGGCTATTTGTACATGCTTACCAGAGTATCTTGGAAGCCCACCATCCTGTAGGGCCGAATGTAGAGTTAGCTCCGAGTGTCCCACAAATCGTGCCTGCGTAAATAAAAAATGTATCGATCCATGTCCAGGCATTTGCGGCACTAATGCCCGCTGTGAAACTATGAATCACAGTCCCATTTGTAGTTGCAATTCAGGTTTCACTGGCGACCCATTTATAAGATGCTTTGACATTCCTCGTAAGTGTTTATACTTTCAGAAATTTTCAGGTCAAGAATAATTCACCAATAACATGAGATTGTAATATTTTAGAACCACCTGACACCCCACGCACAAATCCGTGCCAGCCATCACCCTGTGGGCCATTTTCCATATGTAAACCCATTGGAGACACACCGTCATGCTCTTGTATACAAAACTATATTGGTTCACCTCCCAATTGCCATCCTGAATGCACAATTAATGCAGAATGCCCGAGCAGCAGAGCTTGTATAAGAGAAAAGTGTCAAGACCCATGTCCTGGATCTTGTGGTGTAGGAGCATTATGCAACGTGGTTAATCACACCCCAATGTGTATTTGTCCCGAAGGTTTCATGGGAGATCCCTTCAGTAGATGTGTCCTCAAACCATGTAAGCTCTACCTACTGCAATCAAATTCCACTATCTCAACCATTTCTTAGCGAGCACTAAATGATGTTATTCTATATTACTACTATAGCAATAAAGCCGCCACCAATAGATCAGTGTAACCCTTCACCATGTGGATCTAACGCAAGATGTGATAACGGTACATGCAGTTGTTTACCCGAATATCACGGTGATCCATACTACATGTGTCGTCCAGAATGTGTCCTGAATACCGATTGTCCCTTCAACAAAGCCTGTATTCGAAATAAATGCGTTGATCCTTGCCCTGGTGTCTGTGGACAGAATGCAGAATGTGTAGCTGTAAATCATGTTCCAATGTGCAGTTGTTTGCCAAACTACGAAGGCGATCCGTTTACGTTCTGCCAGATTGTGCAAAGTAAGCCAATCTGTTCATGTCACACATGTATTACCCAACAAATAAGTATCCAAGCAAACGTAATCATTCCTCATTACAATTTCTATAGGAACAGAACCGGATGATCCTTGTAACCCAACACCATGCGGACCAAACAGTATTTGCCGCCAGCTATCCAATCAAGCTTCATGCTCATGTATTCCTGGCTACTTCGGAATGCCACCCACCTGCAGGCCCGAATGTTCAGTAAGCTCTGATTGTGAACAAAACAGAGCATGCATAAATCAGAAATGTCAAAACCCTTGCGCAAATACTTGCGGTCAATACGCTCTATGTACTGTACACAATCACAACCCGATCTGTAGTTGTCCAGATAAATATACCGGAGATCCATTCGTTTACTGTACACCTATAAGTAAGTTGAATTAAATGAATCCATACACTGAGATCTACAAATCGGACATAACTAATCATAAGCTTTCTTGGGAACAGAGCCTCAATACAATCCACCAGAGGACCCTTGTAACCCATCACCCTGCGGACCAAATGCTCAGTGCACACGAACCACTGCTGATACACCCTCATGTTCTTGTGTACCACCTTACTTGGGCAACCCACCAAACTGTAGACCCGAATGTGTTATCAATGACGAGTGCCCTACCCACCGAGTGTGTATTAACACCAAATGTAGCGATCCTTGCATAGGCTTATGCGGAGCCAATGCGTTATGTGATGTTACTTTACATCAGCCGAGATGCTCATGTCCCCAAGGATACACTGGAAACCCATTCACAATATGTTCGATTGTGCCATGTAAGAATTTGTCAATGATTTATTACCAATCACAAAGCTTGGAACAAGATACAAAGCTTTAATAAGGTGCTTGGTTCTGAAAATTTAAACATCATTGCCTGCAAAGATATATTGCTTATACCCCTGCCACAACGTTACCCTTTATTACGTTCATCATTTATCCTCAACTCGTTTAAACAACAACGGGATACACATCGGATGAACGTTAATAAACCCTTTTGCGCTTTTATTCTCCCAAAATTATTGCATACTCCCTGCTTAATATAACACCGCTGAAGTAATCTATTTTTTTTTTTTTTTTTCATATTTCCATTTTTAAAGTCAAACTACTCAATTGCTAGCATTAAGTATATAATTGCTTTTAAGCTTTGATTTTTATTTAACAATTTTATGAAACTACTAATTATAACTGCATAAAATGCTTTTTCAATTACACATGTTATTATAATTGATTATTAATTCTCAAATATCTCTTATTACAGCTGTACCAGTTTCGCCAGTGGATCAAAGACCATGCAGCCCGTCACCATGTGGAGCGAACACATACTGTAGAGAAAATTATAACACAGCTATATGCGAATGCCTACCAGAGTACAGAGGAAACCCTTACGAAGGATGTAGACCGGAATGTTCAATCAACAGTGACTGTCCAATGTCACAAGCCTGTGTACGAAACAAATGCCAAGATCCTTGTCCTGGCACGTGTGGAATCGGAGCAGTTTGCAGAGTCTCTAATCATGTTCCTGTGTGCTCTTGTCCTGCACCAACTGTAGGCGATGCATTTAAAATATGCCAAGCTGTTGAAGGTAATGTTTATATCTTTTGCGCACGTATAACATGCAAGTACATGTCAGTGATATCCCGGAAATTTTTTTTTTATTTAACTCTTGATGTCGAATGGAGAATTGAAATTCACTTTTATCAATTTTAAAATTATCTAGTACCAAAATCAAAGGATCCGTGCAATCCATCACCTTGTGGACCAAACGCCATCTGCCAAGTGCAAGGAACCACTGCTATCTGCATATGCCCACCAGGTCTGCTGGGCGATGCAACTAGCGTCAGTGGTTGTAGGCCTGAATGTGTACTTAGCTCCGATTGTCCTGGAGACAAAGCTTGTATCAATACGAAATGCATCGACCCCTGCTTACGCAATGTCTGTGGATTTGGAGCGGTGTGTAAGGCTATCAATCATAGTCCGCTATGCAGTTGTCCTCAGCCAACGGTTGGAAATCCATTCATTGAATGTCATGAAGTTAAAGGTAGATTAAAAGAGAGAATACTAATCAAAGATAATCGTTTATCTAATTATAAACAGAGTTTTCATTCAAATCTGAGTTGTGATAACAAAGCCCACTACCCTGTTAATGATACTTCTAGTAAACTTTTATTGGGGTTCTATTGCGCGACAAACCTATGATAAACAGTAAATAACAAAGCCAATATTTTTTCTTTTCTCTTTATTAGAAATCAATCCATGCAATCCGTCTCCATGCAATGCCAATGGAGAATGTCAAGTAAGAAACGGGGCTGCAGTGTGTATATACCCAGAATGTGTTATCAATCAAGATTGCCCAAGAGACAGAGCTTGTTACTCACAGAAATGTAAAGATCCATGTGTAGGAGCGTGCGGTATTAATTCACTCTGCCAGACTGTAAATCACGCAGCTGTGTGTTCTTGCCCTAACGGTTATACAGGCAATCCTCAAATACAATGTAGAATATTCGATACACCCGAAGGTAATATTATATAATTTGTAAATGTACCATTTCTGATTAGCATGATACAGACGAAGAATATGATCTCATTATTTTTCTGAATTCTCTTTAGTTCCACCACAGCCTGAATGTTTACAAAACGAAGACTGTCCCAATGACAAAGCTTGTTTGGAACAGAAATGTGTTAATCCTTGCAGCCGCAATGCATGTGGTCAGAATAGCGTATGTCACGTTCAATTGCACAGGGCAATTTGTGTGTGTAATAATGGTTTTACTGGTAATCCACAGCAGAATTGTTATGAACGTAAGTAGAAAAAATCATATCTGATAGATTATTTGAGAATTTATCTTTAAACGCATTCAAACATCGTAACAAATAAAAATTATAATAACATCCTTCTTCTCTTAGTTGGGTGCCGTAGTGACGACGAATGTTCACTCAGTCAAACGTGTTACAATAAGGAATGTATCGACACCTGCTTAGTCACGCAGTGTGGGACAAATGCAATGTGCCGCCCAGACGGTTACCACAGAGCTAGTTGTTATTGTCCTGAAGGATACATCGGCAATGCTTACCAAATATGTGAAAGACCAGAATGTACTGTTGACAACGACTGTGCATCATTCTTAGCTTGCCGTAACACGAAATGTGTAGATCCTTGTAATTGCGTACCATCAGCTCAATGCTCTGTTTTCAATCATCAGCCAACATGTAGATGTCCGCCTGGATATACCGGTGATCCTTACTCAGCGTGTACTCTAGGTAATATTAACGTACCGTGAATTGATTTTAAAAATAATTTGTACTCATGGCATAAGCTTATACATTGATCTCTTTTCGCAGAACCTCGAGTACCAATTTCAGAATGTACTGTGGACGCAGATTGTCCTAGTAAACTGGCATGCTTCAGTGGAACATGTAAAGACTCTTGTGTGCAATCACAGCCTTGTGGTACTAACGCAAAATGCACTGTTGTAGACACATTACCAATGAGAACAATGGTTTGCGAATGTTTGCCAAACTATAATGGCGATGCAAATGTTATCTGCAATCCAGGTACTGATGCCATACATAAATATAGTAAATTTCGTGAATTGATTTCATTTCATACTAAATATTTCAATTATATTGTTTCAGATTACTAACAACCGCATGCCTGTACTATATTTGCATATATTGTAACATATGTATAATTAGACTATTGATTCACTGTATTTTATTCTTTCTAAAAGCAGCATCATTTTTCAATCATCTGTAATAAAATTACGACCGAGCCCATTTGCCTGTGTTTCAATTTGTAATTTAATTTTCAATTTTTAGTGGATAAATCTGTTGATCTTGGCTGTAAATCTAACTCTGATTGTGCACCAAACACGGCATGTTTGAATCGTCAATGCATAAATCCATGCAATACAAGACCCTGTGCAGCTTCCGCCGAATGCAACGTTGAAAATCACAGACACACGTGCCAGTGTCCTATAGGATTAATTGGTGACCCAATGTTCAATTGTTACGAAGGTAAATACCCCGATAGTATTCAGCGTTCACTTTTCCACAATGATTCATCTTTTGCAACCATTCTAAGCAAGTCTCGCCCCATTTGTAATTTCACACATATTTTATTTTTAGACTCAACAGTTTTACCAGAGTGTACATCGGATTCGGAATGTTCCGTGAATCAGGCATGTTTGAACAAACGTTGCCAAGACCCATGCTTAGGTAATTCTTGTGGCTTCAATGCAGAATGTGTCACAATAAATCATCATCCATCGTGCCATTGCCAGCAAGGATATGCCGGAGATCCACAAGTTCAATGCTTTAGACGTGAGTGTTGCCAAAAGGAAAAATATATTTTAGACAATTTTACTGTATCAAACAAGTACGAATATAATATGAAATTAACTCATTTTCAGCTGAGTGTAAAACGGACGATGATTGCCCGATAGACAAGACATGTAGAAATACAAACTGTGTCAGTCCTTGTTCAAGTGATCAAATAATTTGCGGACGGGGAGCAGAGTGTACTGTTTTCTATCACAGAGCGCAATGCACTTGCCCTTCAGGCACTCAAGGAAATCCGCAAGTAGCTTGTATTACAGGAATTTGCCATTACAACGAAGATTGTGCTGATCACGAAGCATGCGACAGATTGAATAGAGTGTGTAGACCTGTTTGTGATGACGACACTTGTGCAGAAACTGCAACTTGTCTTGCAAGAAACCATCAACCAAAATGTGTCTGTCCTCCAGGAACTATAGGAAACCCGCTCATAGAATGTTCTGGTATGTAATAAATGTATTGCAGAGAAATAGGCGACCTTTGTGAAAATTAAAATAGTAATTTTTAATAATTTTAAACGGTAGACTAAAAAATGTGCAATAAATTTTAGGTCAAAGCATGATTCCACCGGAATGTAGAGAGGATGGCGAATGTCCGTCAAGATTAGCATGCATAAATGCAAGATGCCAAGATCCATGTGCATCTACAAATATGTGTAGCGATGATCAGCAGTGCAGAGTATTAGACACATTACCACTACGTACGATGATATGCCAATGCCCACCAGACACCATCACTGATGATAGCGGAAATTGCAAGAGAATTGGTGTGTATAATATAAATCGAATAACACAACGTTCTGAAACATCTAGTACTTAACAAAAATAAATATTCAATCATAAATAAATGATACGCAATTAGTGTAATAACTATTACATTTATAAAAATAATTATATGAAATGCAATAAAATAACCAATTATAATGTATGTAATTAACACTTGTAAACATCATTGTTTAGTACTAGTCGGTCAATGCCATGCAGACCAAGAATGTGCCGATTCAGAAAAATGTGACAATGGAAGATGTATCGAGGCTTGCCGCTTGGCTCAATGTGGAATCAATGCTCAATGTAAATCCATATTCCACAGTGCACAATGCTTGTGTGCTCCTGGATACAAAGGAAATGCTCACTTCGAGTGCACTAATGGCAAGTATAATATATATTACTTCTGATAAATTTATAAGAGTCTTTGGCCGTGACTGAAAACTATCGCTAGTCCATAGGTTATCACTTATAATTAATTATAAACTCTTTGATATTACAGAAGGTAGAGATCCACCGCCAGGAATACAAGAATGTTATAGCAATGACGAATGTGCAAAGGATAGACAATGTATAAACTATCTTTGTGTAAACCCATGTGTTGCAAGTGACCCTTGTGGAAGACATTCTTTATGTCACGTCGATAACCACAGTCCAGTGTGCAAATGTCCAATCGACTACATGGGTGACCCTAGAACAGAGTGCATACCACGTAAGGATACATTTTGAATCGTCTATAAAAGATTGACAAAATTATTAATTATCCATGATATTACTAGGGTAGATATTAAAAAATGAACCCAATCTTATGCCGTTATGTTTAATCATTTCAGCCTCAGTTATCATCGGGTGTGTATCAAACAGCGAGTGTGCCGGTACCGAAGCATGTGTCAATGGTCTATGCGCTAGTCCTTGTAATTGCGGACCAAATGCAAAGTGCGCTGTCAGCAACCATTATCCATCTTGTATTTGCCCTCCTGGTTATTCGGGAAATCCGCAACTTGGTTGCTCCAAAGGTATGCTTGATTTGCTGGAATGAACGAAATATTTAAATCAAGTATTAATTGAATATAACGTATCAACTTTTGTTATTTTTAGTGGAATGTGAAACAAACAATGACTGCGGATATACGGATACGTGCTATAACAGCCAGTGCGTGAACCCTTGCATAATCGAAAATAATTGTGCAATTAATGCTGAGTGTTACGGCGAGAATCATCAAGCTTCATGCCGATGTGGCCCTGGGTTCTATGGAAATCCGAAAATACTATGTGAAAGAGCAGAGTGCAACAGTGATTTCGATTGTCCTCAAAATCTAGCCTGTCAAGATATGCGCTGTATCAATCCTTGCACTGATCAGTCACCTTGTGCACAGAATGCTGTATGTTATACTCAAAATCATGCAGCTACGTGTCGATGCCCCGAACATCTGCCTAACGGAAACCCATTCTCGTATTGTGAAAAACAACATGCTCCAGAGTGCGAAAAAGATGTTGACTGTCCCAGTAAATTAGCTTGCATAAGAAACACCTGTCAAAATCCATGTCTAGTTATCAGACCATGCTTGGAAAAGGCCGAATGTGATGTGCTGGATACCACCCCGGTCCGGACCATGACTTGCACATGTCCTGAAGGATGGATCACAGATTCCGATGGAATATGTAGACCAGGTAAATTATTTCACCATGTATTTTCTGAATTCTATAGTGTTGGACATCCGGTTGATAACAAAATATTAATTGGATTTCTGTTTTACAGTTTTATTGATACCTACTACCAGTTGTACTACTGATGACGAATGTAAGCAAAGTGAGTCGTGCATAAACAGACAATGCCGTGATCCTTGCAATTGTGGAATAAATGCTGCATGTTACGTTAAGGACCATAAGCCGGTTTGTTCTTGCAAACAGGGTTACCAAGGAAATCCAAATCTCGCTTGTTACACAGTCGAATGCCAAGGAGATTCTGACTGCATGGATGATAAGTCATGCGTAAATAACAACTGCGTGAACCCATGTTTACTCTCAAGCCCCTGTGCTGTAAATGCTGAATGTTATGCAACTAATCATGTCACCAAGTGTCGCTGTCGTAGCGGATACTATGGTAATCCATCAGAAAAGTGTTTGGTAATTGGATGTTACAGTAACAGCGATTGTCCCGACGATCACGCGTGTATAAACATGCAATGTATCGACCCATGTCTCAGAGACAGACCTTGTTCATCACGTGCAGAATGTAGGGCTCAAAATCATCTAGCAGTTTGTCGATGCCCTCCACAATACTCTGGGGATCCATACGTAAATTGTCAGCCAATAGAAGAACCAGAATGTAGACAAGATGGTGATTGTCCAACTCGACTTGCATGCCTTAATCAAAAATGTCAAGATCCATGTCCCGTTATACATCCTTGTCAAGATCCATCCGAATGTAGAGTACTTTCGACTTTCCCTGTACGTACAATGGTATGCGTATGTCCAAGTGGATATGTTAGTAGCGGTAGTGGCACGTGTGAAGTAACGAAACCTATAATACCAATCGGAGGATGTACCAGAGATACTGATTGTGCAGCTGATAAGGCATGCATCAATGCGGTATGCAGGGACCCATGCAATTGCGGAGCATTTGCAGTCTGCCGTGTAACAAACCACAAGCCTATCTGTTCTTGTGAGGACGGATATGACGGAAATCCAGATATTCAGTGTATAGAAGGTAAGAGAGCTTTGGCGTAGTATTTTGCATGGTCGCTTTCACCGCGAATTTTGTGTCTTCATCCAGGTCATGAGAATGTACTTGGTCTTGCAATCTGATCTGATTACTTTGAAGCCGGATTATCCATTGATTATTATTTTACCAATGAACCTTCTTTTACAGTAGTTGGCTGCCGGTCTGATAGCGAGTGTAGTGGAACTCATACTTGCATCCAACACAGTTGCGTACCAGCATGCTCACCAACATTAACTACCTGTGGAAGAGGAGCAAACTGTCTCGGTATAAATCACAAAGCCATTTGCGAGTGCCCACCAGGCTTAGGAGGTAATCCAAGAGTCGCCTGTGTGTCTTTGGGCTGCAGAAGCAACACTGACTGTCCTACCAATAAGGCCTGCGTCAATAATAAATGTGAAAATCCGTGTGATTTCAACGTCTGCACTAATCAAACTGACTGCAACGTTTATAATCACGCAGTAGAATGTTCCTGTCCACCAGGATACAGAGGAAACGTAGAAATTGGATGTGCCAGAGGTAAGTTTACTATATCTATTTATTAATTTTTTAATATTAAATGCTAGTATTTGATGCATGGCAAATGGAATAACAAATCATAACGAATATTATATAAATTACAGTTGCCGAAAGATGTCGATCTGACTCGGAATGCCCGTCTCAGACAGCATGCTTCAGCGGAGAGTGTATCAATCCTTGCACCAAGATAGAACCTTGCGGTATCAATGCTAAATGTACGGTACTCGATTCCAACCCAGTTAGAACAATGATTTGCGAATGTCTCCCAGGATATCAGGGTAATGCTGTTGTTCGATGTGACAAAGGTATGAAATTTATTCATTGAATCAAGAATATATATCTAGTATTCTATGAAAATATTGTGGACTTTTTTGAACACTGAATCATTCGAAGAAATATAAACTTGAGTCGCGTTTGTAGCAAAAAATTTAGAAACTAGTTATCTCAATTTCAGCAAACATTTGCCCAATTGAACGTGGTCAAATTCGTGACGCAAATGGCAATTGCGTATGTCAGCCTAACTTTGCCAAGAATGAAAACGAAATTTGCGTACCGTGTCGCATAGAAGCTGGTATGAAAATCAACGTTCAAGGTTATTGTGAATGTGCGCTTGACAGAGGAATGATAATAGACGAATATGGAAATTGCGTGTGCCCTGTCCAACACGGATATTATCTAGACAGAGACGGGAACTGCATACCGAGTGCGTAACTTTTTATTAAAATATTTAAATCCGTAATCTGTTATTAAAATTTTCCTCAATAATCTAATGTCATTAAATTTATTGTTTTCAGTTGGAATAACAGAATGTGTTACTGACAAAGATTGCCCAGATGATAGGTATTGCGAAAAACTAACAGGAACATGTCAAAATCCTTGCAATAAAAAAACTTGCGGTATCAATGCGGTGTGTAATGCGACAAGACACCAAGCAATATGTATCTGTACCCCCGGCAATACCGGAGATCCAAATATACAGTGCAGTATGTTCAAGCTATCATTGACAACAAATATAAGTAAATAGAATTCCACAGGATATACTAATAACTGAATCTTCTTTTTTTTTCTCAATACAGTCCAGAAACCTAATAATGGCCGTACTGATTTCCCACCACCAGCAATGGATGTTACTTGTCTTTCTGATGGAGTTCAAGTTCTAATTCGAATACAAGATGCAGGTTTTGACGGAGTTGTTTATGTCAAGGGACACAGTAAGGACGAAGAATGTCATCGAGTAGTATCTACACCACTAGACACGATGCCGAGACCAGAAATATTCAAGGTTTCATTTGGCAATTGCGGATTGATACACATTAATGTAAGTGTTTCGTATTCTATCAGAGTTACGTACTGCACATCATCTCATGAATTCTATCTTACAAATAATTTTAATTCAATGTATATCATTTGTCATACAGGGTGAAGCCAGTTTTGTTCTGGTTATTCAAAAGCATCCCAAGCTTATGACTTTGATGGCACAAGCATATCACATTAAGTGCTTATATCAAACTGGAGAACGTATCGTTACGCTTGGATTTAATGTTTCGATGCTAACCACCGCTGGTACAATTGCTAATACTGGCCCTCCGCCCACGTGTGTAATGAAAATCGTCACTCAGAATGGTAATGAAATCAGCTCGGCTGAGATTGGAGACAATCTTATGCTACAGGTCGAAGTACAGCCCTCAAGTAAGTATTTCATCATCTGACAATATCATTGATTTCTGTGATCCAAAAATCAAAAAGACTCCGAAAAAAACAACATCTTTTATGTAATTTTTTAGCAATCTATGGTGGATTTGCCCGAAATTGCGTAGCTAAAACAATGGAAGATGATATGGAGAACGAATACATAGTAACGGATGAAAATGGTTGCGCAACTGACCCAACGATATTTGGTGAATGGACGCATGATGCAGAAAGCCAATCTTTATGGGCTAGTTTTAACGCGTTCAAGTTCCCTAGTAGCGACAATATACGATTCCAATGTAACATTCGTGTATGCTTTGGAAAATGTCAGCCGGTAATTATGAATAAAAAATCTATTTTAATTTCTTTCCATGTATATTACCATCAGCAGTAGTTATTTATACAATAAATTTCTTTTTTTTTAAACCAGGTAAATTGCCGAGGCTATAACGCGTTCGGTAGACGACGTAGAGATGTAGAATCAGATCCAAACGATACTGCGCTCAGCGTGGATGATGGATTCGAAGGACAACTTAGAGAGGAAATTACAATTCAATCAAATCTTATATTTACTGTAGAAAGAAGAGAGGAAAGATACACCGCAGAAAATCCTGCCCAAGGTAAATTTGAAAACAATAGAAAAAAAGAAATGCATTTCAATTTACATATAAAATTTTTTTTTTATAATATTCTACGATTTTCTAGCTCCATCAGCTCAACGTGTCGAAGATATTTGTGTCTCCATGGTTGGCTTCATCATCTCATTAGTGATCACAGCACTTTTGGCACTAGTCGCAGTAGCCATTGCCGTGTCCTGCTGGTTAATGGCGTACCGTCGCCAACCAAAGACTGCAGGACCATTGCCACATCCCCCGGAATTTCCAAACCCGTTATTTACTACAGAATCTGTAGCTGAACCATCTCCAGACTATCACTTGTCATAAGTCTGTTAGGATAAATAATTGTTTTTAATTTTAACGTAATTTTATAACTATATCGATAAGAAAACTCATGATATTTAGAGGAATACATTTCTGGCCATATCTCCTATTGGCCAGTATTGCATTCCTGCATACACCTCCTCCAATGGCTAATTTTTATACTTTTGTTGTTGTTTTTTTTTGTTTATTTTTTTTAAATCTTTTTCTAAGGGCTTTAAAATTTTTATGAATCCTCTAATATTATTCAAATAGTGGGAGAACTTAATTAAGCGTAATTATTTATGGTGATGGCCTATTCCATTATCTATACTTCTGCAGAGGATATATAATATTATAATGTATCTATTGTTAAACTTTTCTATCCCCCTACCCCAAGTGCTTATACTGTCATTTTTTATCTCCAGCCAATGGAGGATTTGTTTTATACATATACATATTATATATAAAACCTATAAATACAACTATATAAAAATATATTTTAATGAATTTAATTCACTGTAAAGTCAACTGAATTAGTCTAATATAGCTTTCTTATACTTATACTAGAAATGACTGTACATTTTATCTAATAAAATGCTAATAATAATACGTCTTAATCATTTTATGAATCGCTCGGCTTCTATATTATATTGTTCACAAATTCGATAATTATGGAAAACAGAGGATCCGTTGTAGAATAAAAGGAAAATAAGTAGCGAATATCTATTTTTAGATAAAATCTTAAGAATTTTGTTAAGAATACTCGATTGTAGTAACATCTTGAGTTCTGCACTTATAAGTGGTTTTTTACGGAGTGTGAATTGTAATTCACGGATATACATTAGTCATACATTAATACGAAGTACTTTTCAACCCCAGAAGGGCCCTGAAACCCGTGACCCCAAGCTCGCGCCCTCCCCTGTAAGATTTTCAATTCGTTGACTATCGGATATTTGCAGCAATTCGTAGCAATTCTAAGCTATTTACAAAATGATAAAAACTTCGGGTGTTTGGCTTCAGCAAGAAGAAAAAATCGGTTCATCCCATTTGAGCGATAACAAATATTATTAGGATTGTAGTAAAGGACGGGAAAATATAAGAAGCATATTTCTTTATTTCGTTTATTCTATACATAGACTATTCCTATTTCCGATTTTTGGATAACCTCTCTGCTTTCGGATTATTTCTACCGATCTACAGAGCGAGAGAAGCGGGGTTCGAACTGAGTATATTAGCTGCCAGTCGTTTATCGGAGTTGCAGCGTGCAGCACCACGTCTCATAGTTCAGTTTCCTATACCCTCATGGTTCGTCTAAGGAGTGGGGGAACCGAGGCTTGAGAGCATGTTAGCTGCCAGTCGTTCATCAACGTTACACCATGCAGCACCACGTTTGATGTCAGAATTATAACGTAGCTACAAAACATGTGATGATTATAGCAGATGTGCCGGATATCGTTCTTGCCGGCAAAAGTAGTTCGTTACCTCGACCGCGAAATGGCAATACCATTTCATTCGTTCATTCATTTGAGATCCCATTGGCGGGGAGAGCAACGACCTTGAACTTGAATAGGCGGCACCTGCTCGCGCGGGATCAGTGGCCCTCATGGCGTCAAAGAGTTTGTATGGAGGTTACGCTTACGAATTCAATGTGAATACTCCGAACAGATATTGATATTATAACACTCATTCTTATGTTACAGATGAATCAACTTCAATCTAGAATCCGAACATATTCGTCCGGTATGGATTGAAGTTTCCATTGCAACGAACGAGTGCATATTGAGCTTAGTCTTTGTAAAATTAGTTGTATTAGGTATATTATTGTAATAAAAATGTGGTTTATAGATATATTAAGATAACTTGTATGTCAAGAAGCAAATAAAGAAACTCTATCAATTGCGATGGGTACATATTTATTTTGAAGAAACAATTACAAGTTACCTTATTTCAAACTGTCCTTAATCCCTGCAATAAAGACGTATACCTCTGTACAATTGCATGCCTGTAACGGAAAATTTTTTCCCGCCAAAAATTTTAGCATACCTTCTCGGTTCAGATGTTCTCCTGATACAAGGATCAATTTTTCGACTTGAGATTTTGAAAACTCTGAAAATCGCTAATGTAGTGCACGTAGCCATGTATGCATCAATACATGCATGCATGCCTGTACGCTGAAAAATTTTCCCGCCAAAAATTTCGGCTCACCTCCTCGGGTCAGATGTTCGCCTGATACTAGGAGAAATTGTCTACTAAAAATTTCAAAATCTCTGAATATACAAACTTTCAGAGTTGTCAAAATTTTAAGTTGAAAAATTGCTCCTGGTATCAGGAGAACATCTGACCCGAGGAAGTATGCTGAAATTTTTGGAGGGAAAAATTTGGCGCCTAATTACATGCAACCCGCATGCCATCCGTGTAATATCTGACTTGAGATTGCATATTATTAGGCGCACCTGATTTCTCGATTTAAAATTCCTGTAAATCAAAAAATTGCGCCGTGTCTTCTTACGATTATTATCATTCACTTACCTTATTCAACACCTGAAATAAAAAGACGCAGGAAGGGAAGAGTAGAAAATATCGAAGTAATTAATTATAGGTATATTTGGGAATTTATTGCTGCAGCATCGATACAATATTTTTCATTATCAATGTTATTATACACATACAAAATGTAGTTATTTCTTATAAGTAAATATACCTACATATACGTATCGCAAATTATCGAGTATATCTATATTTGCTTACTGCTATACAAGTTATTACAATATAAACTACATCGTGTCGGACAGAGATTTTTCTCTTGATTTCCTTCTTGATTCGAAGAAGATATCTAGTTTAAAAAAATTGTTCGCTAATCAACGGATTACCGTTAAACGTCCGGATTAGTCCATCTATGGATAATTCACCAACAAGTAACCGATAAACAATTGCAAAGACCATTAATTAATCAAATGGAACCCAAGCAGATGGTTCGATCAAATTGAATACTGTAGCCGCTTAATGGTACAGAGATATCTGTTTGGGCGGGATCCATACGATATAATATCTCTACAAAGATATTTACACTAGTCGGTGGCGCTATCTTGCAGATGATTTATGAGTTCTTATTGCAATAAAAATCTGTTATGGTAGATGAAGAAGATTATCTACATAATTTACATACATTATCGAAATTTCAAGTATTCAAAAATGTTTAATGGTATTCTAGAGCTGCCAATAATATTTTGTTTTTTCTACCGTCAAGATGAATCTGTGAATTGATGTAAATGGAAAGCAGCAAAATCCAGCTAATCTTTAATGAAAAGTTATCATGACTCATGAGGAAGCAAACAAAAATATTTGATGATCTAATTAGCAAAAAATAACAAACATCAAAACAGGGAACATGTCACCGTATTTGAAACATATAACTATAACGAATCCATTGGCATCGCCTTATTCATACGCTAAATTATTTCATGTAATATTGAAAAATTGTTTTACTCATTTATCACTCTTTTTCAAAATATATAATTATTTTTTTTTCCAAGAATTTTTTACGGACAAGAGAGTATTATTCATTAGTTTCAAATCTGGAACACACATACGTATTATAGACAAATGAAATAATTAAGTATTCAATTACCTCACCCGTTTTGTACTTGTATATAATGTATACCATATCTATACATGTATAAACTTATATATTATATGTATATGATACGCACATTACATGTAAATGAGGAGTGTAACATATGTAGATGTGCAGAACCTTTCTGGCTTTCAACGTATAAATGTACAACACGTGGACATTTTAGAGTTAAGTTATAACGGAAAAGAAAAATAAATAAATGACCGTTTTTCCTAAAGGTATGATTATCTAAAAGTAGACGAACGGCCGAAGAACATTCGACTGGTGAATATAATCAATTTATTCTACATAATTATTACCATTAGTATCACAGCCAACGAAGTTAATTAACATAAAAGACTGCAGACACTGCACATCATCTGTACCAATAAAGTAATTACATACATACGTACTACATACATCACGCTTACCAATGCGTGAATCTAGTAATTACAAATTGATTCACAAGACCTCGCGCCACAATAACTGCATCTCATCCGTGACCTCGCAAACCAAATCAACTTCCTATACGGATTCCGAAGGATGCAAAGGTCTGGAACTTTGATTGTGAACTGGTCACATACAATGTAATCAATGTAATAGATATAAATCGATTGAATAATAAATTATAATCTCATTGAAAAACATACAAGTACTGGATACATTATACACGTTTCTAATAATATCGTTATATATGCATAATAAACATATATCTGAAACTGCATCAGGAAACACGTCATACACATACATACATACATATTGTATGATTTCCGATGTCTATATAATCGTACAAAATTTAAATCCGTTCAAATACAGAAATATTTCGCCGCCGGTATGCGTGAATCTCTCAATGATCGGAACAGCGATTAGGACTATTCACCGACGCGTCACGTCTCCAATACCTGCCACTATAGTTCCTAACACACACCCGGCGCGGCGAGGCTAGCCATGCGTGAGTACCTGTTGCGCGTTTGCGTTTACCGGGAGTTAAGGTAAGGTAAGGTAAGGTAAAGTGACGCTGCGGCATGAGTTGGGCGGCAGGTAAGCGCGGGTAGCGGTTTCGGAGAAGTCGAAGAAGACGAGGTGACGCGACGGTATGCTTATACTCGTCCAGTTTGTCGAGCAACAGCTCAGCCGCGGAGTGAGGTAAGGAAAGGAAGGGCGTCAGACGGATGATGGTTCATACATATGTATAAAACATATACATGCATAAGTATAGGAAAGGGAACTACGCAACTGGTGGAACATTATATTATTAGTTAGGTGCGGTTGGCGCACGGCGGCGGCCTCGTCGCCTGTGCTGATCGCTGATTGCGTCCGTCTCTTTACTGGTACGACGAAACGGAGCTGCGGGTCCCAGGCGCGCTTTATAACATTATCTTGGTCCGCGTCCGACTGCTCGGATTACGACACGGAGGGAGAACGCGTTGCGCTCTGTCATTCATTGTCTGCTAGTCACTCAGTCAGTCAGTCAGTCAGTCAGTAAGTGAGTGAGACAGGCGACCGGGAGGTTTGTCAATTGGTCGGTACATTTAGTCTTGAACAGGTGTAGGCGTAAGAGTAGTACACGTGAGTGTTGGTGAGTGTTGTTAACGCTCGACATGATGTCTATTAAACAGTTTGGAATCATGACTCAAGTGATGATCCTCACTCAGTATCGTAGATTGTAACAGGAAAAGAAACTAAGAAATCTGGCACATAAAAAGAACCCCATCACTTGCACCCACACCACCGGAATAAAATAATAATAACAATAATAATAATAATAATAATAATATAATCATAATTATTAACTTGCCATGTGCATCGCAGTATTCCATAGTATTATAAGAGACTGATATTATCTAACGCACGTGTGCACCAGCGTGGAAACTAAGATATAAATATATACTAAACTGATCACTCATTCATTTCAAATATTATCGAAGAATTATATATCTATAATAAAATTTTCTACGTATAAAAATAATATAAACGTATAAGATAAGATAAATTCGATAAAAAAAAAAAGAAACAAAGTAAATAAATAAATAAATAGTTAAAAATAAAATAAATTATAGATGAAATAATGAAAGTCTAATATAAATAATGGATACTCCTATTATAATCAGTAACAACAATCCGACAATGATAAGTGACAATAAAGCAAGTCTTTTAAAACAGCACGCTAACAACAACCGGCTAATTGCAATTGGTAAACAAAGCAACGTGCGTAAGATGAGTACTATGCCGGAAGAAGACGGCTCTGAGGCTGATCCAGATGCTGTAATAATATCCCCGCCATTGGTCCATCAAAATCAGCAAGATCCAGACTCAGACTCGCCTAGTGAAGGCAGAGAAAGAGGTCGTCTATTAAGCGCTGGTAGTCGTAAGATAATGGTTACTCCAGCTAGTACATCGAGCATAGGATCAACGACAAATGGAATAAAACGTTCGAGTAGTGGAAACAGTTCTATTGACAGCGTACACGAAACGAAACAGCCGAGAATTCCGCAATCTCGTCTCGCCGCATTGGAATCTGAGCCTCGGTTATATCGGGAGGGTTTAACGCACGCCGGTGGGGGTCGAATAACTCGAGGAATTGAACTCCATGGAAGTAGACATCGATACCCGAGTATGAGGTCTTTAAAATCTACAGCTGCCGACGATCATCATCACCACCATCATCATCCAGCAACTAGTTGGGCCTCGATTGTTTTCTCGGATGTAGCGAGTCAATCGGGAAGACCATTTCCAGACTCTGTTTCTATACGATCACTCGCATCTATAGGAATGGGCTCTTCGGATGGACGCAAACTAACTATTCGCAGAGTTCCAACTTCACCATCTGAATTACTCAACATGGTACATCCTCCAACGTAAGTGAAAAATATAAAGGATATATGCGGTGGACGGGAGAGGTATTTCACCCCTATCCACTCGTCTAATTTCAGAGTCTTATTGTTAGCTTTAAAACTTTATAAGAAGTAGAATCACGCGGGGTCTTGATAAAAACACCTTAGTTTATATCCTAAGCTAATAATTAATAACGATCAAGGTAAGTATACCTATTCTGTGTATATTCCAACGCGTAACGATGTATACCGTAACAGTATTATCTTGAGAGTAGTCATTATCGAAGAGGCAAGCGAAGGCCTTCGTCCAGAGTCGACGTCTTCAGTTCAGTTGTATATGGATTGCTAATTCTCAGGGGCGTCGATGACGCTTGTATATGTACGAACATACACATTCATATATACTTTTGCGGGGCTGGATAAACGGCACGCCGGTGTGGCGAGGAATGTAAACCAGTAAGTTGTAAGACGTGTGATGGATTTAAGTAGTGTTGTTGTCGGTACATAGTTGGTTGGTCGAGAGAAATGAACAAACAGATTATTTAAATGGATTTAATTTTTGATTATCCCATTTTTTACTTTCGTATTTATTATGCATATACATACACGTGCTTCTTTCATTCACAATCAGTCAAAAGACAGCTCGGACAGTTGCCTTTTGATACTCTGTTGAATTATTATCAGAGTATATGTATGCAGGGTACGTACGCATATATACATGTAGATACAGAGATACGGTACAGTTATATCTGTCTTTCTCACGCTAAAGTGACCAAGAGATCTTATGATAATGAGTTTAAGAAATTACGCAAAACTACGAAATGCGAGAGTGCAGAGGCGATGTATGTATGCATAATACATACTCGTAGTGTATTACATATAATGTACAAGTTCGTGTGCACTTAGAACAGCGAGTGAATCCGCAGTACGTTTACCAAAGAGAAAAAAAAAAGTAAGAAAGAAAAAAAAAAAGTAGTAAATGTCCGATTTTTATAGTGACATAATATGAGAAACATGATATATATGTGCGAAAAGTATATGGATATGTAAAAGTTAGTTCGATACTTTTTTTTTTTTTTGTATTTATACCAAAAACTGAAATTACGGTTTTTAAATTGTGTCGAATTTTTTTTTTTTTTCTTTACAGTTAAAACGAAAAAAAAAAATATGCGGAAATAATCAAACGATTGCGTAACATTTTATGCAGACTTGATTTTCTTTTTTTGCCAACAAAAAAAAAAATGCTTACAACTGCAGTTAAACGACAAATGCTGAACTTGCATAATCGAACCGATACTATAATCGTTATTTCATCATCGAATATGTAACTGTAAAAAACAAAAAAAAAAAAATAAATAAAAATTAATGAATCGATCGGTTTTACAGTCGTTCATTTTCACAATATAGATTAATATAAATCATTCTCTTGAAATTGAAATAGTGACACGAATCTGTAAATCGAAAAGTATATACGTACCTATATACAGAATAAAAATATCCGATTTGTAATATCGATGCCTAAGGCACGTCTGCGTGGTTGAGGTATTGAATTCCGGATATGTATTGTCCGTACCTACGTATGTAGTACATACCTATTTCTGGAACTATAATTTCAATACTTTTATATCTATCGAGGTATAGGTACATATGTTTGTACGTATCATCGTCATGATCTCTTCGACAATTTTCACGTAGGTGGCCTTTCCTATATTATATTCGTATTTATGCGAGCTATAGAACAAAGGGACGAACAACAGGACGTAGATGTTATACCTATATTATATATATATATATATATATATATATATATATATATATATATATATAGGTATATAATATACGTATATATACTTTCACCGGTTCTTCGGTCGGAATCAGAAACTCTGCCCTGTTACCTTCGTTATGGCTCCAGGGTCGATGTTCAGCCAACTCTAGTTCCTCGAAACCTGCAGAACTTGTCCTGTTGATGATCCTGGCAGAATACTTCTTCGAATTTTTATTTTTTTCGCCATTCCTACGGAATTCGACAGTCCAAAAAACACAAAAAACATCAGAATCAAAATATTAACAGATTTAGCATTTAAAAATCAAATTCAGTAATAAAATTGATTTTGAGTCGATAAAGTATGTATTAATTAGGGTAAAATTAAGAGTGAATAATTATGTATAAACGAGATTAAAAAAATATATATCTAAAGGGGTGATACTAATTAACGTTTATATTTTCGACCCGTGCAGATTATTCGACCGACTGACAAGCGCGTGATAGCGTAATGATGATATCAATTCAAATGCGCGCGTGTTATTACCTTGTTTACATCCTCTGAATCCTAAAAATTATCTCACTTCGTCGTAAGATAATATTCAAAGGTTCATGTCGAGCCTGAGGCTGTACAACCTGAGTTCACAATAAAAATAATTGCACTGCAGCCTCCATTCTGCAACGCAGTTTTCAATTACGCTGCAATAATACGTTTTACCGAAATGAATGTTTTCAGAAACTAAAAATTTCTTATAGCTACATATATCAACACCTGAATTATAATGACGTAAAATTTTTCCGTCAATATATAACGACGTCTATACTTAAAAATCTGATAACAAATTCGTACATCTGTTATTACTCAGTTGATAAAAATCGACGTTAGATTATATACTTCGATATACATACGGAGATTATATTTCGAATTCATTTCGTTCCGAATTCACATCTGTTACTCGAAATTTATAAACACTGTAGATTCTTAAGACATATTATACCCATTTGCCATGAGAAACTAGACGTCGGTTCACCCAATCAAGACTCATTAGCACAATTTAAAAGGCGAAATAAACTAAAATCGCGCGATATTTACTCGCCGATATATGGGTACAGGCTCTAATCTTAAGAGTAAACGACACCTGACCTCAGCCTCCTCTTGGTTGCAGCAGATGGTCCACTGGTCAGTTTCCCTTATATAATATCTGTGAGCTCCGAAATGAGAGTTAGTTGGCTACCGAACTTGGCGATACAGATAGAACGTATATTATAGAGACGAAAAAAGAAAAAAATTGGGCAGTAACAATTTTCGGAGTGAATAATTTGAAAAGATTTTTCATTTTTCTTGTGTTGTTAATTTTATATTTCTTGATTGGAATAAAACAATTCGCTATTTTAAATATTCTGAATCACTACGCAGTATCTATACATCTTGTACAGCTGCAGAGGCGTGAATAATTGCATATTGCAAATTTAGTGGCATTAAAGATGCAGCGAGGTTCTAGCTTCCGAGCTACTAAGAGAGGACTAATCATCCAGGACTTACAATTCAAGCGTATTGTTCCAGACACGTAAGTGGGTAATTGGCATTTTAGAAGAAGCCGTTTAGAAGATGAAACGACCTGCTTTGTTCGCGCATGAGAATCGAGTCTTGTGAGTGCACAAATCTCGAGGTAGAATATATATTGCAAATTGCGGTTTCGTTTATTGAGTTATTTCTTTCATTTTTATCTTTTTAAGAAACTGTAATCATCTGTCCAACCGTTGAGATTATTTAAAAGTTATTCTTCATATTGTATTTTGTTCTATTTTTTAGTAATTAGAATTGTAAAATGTTGTGACGTCTATAATGATCGTAAAATGAATATAACACGTTTAGATAAAGTGCGTCATTTTTATGAAATATATGTATAAGACTTTTGAGTTTATTTAAGTAAACGACCAAGCCTTTTAGGCCAAAGTAATTTACGATAAGGAACCTAAATCTAAGAGGATATTTAACTGACCTCTTTTCAGTTCAATTTTGTCCGTTGATCGTCAAAGTCGAGTAAAATATGTGTGCGAATATTGAAGCTATACATTTCAAAAAAAATTTCATCCATCTAACCTCGTGAGTTAATATGGTTTTTTTTTTCTTTTTTAATTATGATTTAACGTACAACCAATTCTGGTTAACCTTCGCTGTTCACATAAATATGGGATAGGTATATGTTTGTATATTGTGATGTAAGAAACAGGTCGCGTAAAGTTTTGTTCCGTTAATTTTATCCTGGTAAAAAATCCGTGGGAACCGTATTTGTGAATAAAAAGAACGAAAAAAAAAAATTAATTGTGATCAAGTATGCGTGCAGGATAATAAAACCGAAATAGAGTAGGAATTCTTTAGAAAATATATCAAGTTACGTGAATCTCCAAATATGTATAACCCTATAGTAAAAATATGCGATTTACGTTGTCTATATACCCAGCGGTTAACCGCACAGATTTGCAAGACCGCGGCCCCCCCAAACAGAGATCGTATTTCATGTTAGATAACAGGAGCAGAAAAACCCCTAATTGTCACGATGAAAAAGAGTAATAAATTATTTCCGGCAATTTTCTATTAACCAGCTACTATAACTGCTCTGATGTACTATTTTAGCAGTATATATCCTATATATGACCAGGTAGCGTCTGCCGTTACTTGTAATATGGTCCAGCACTAGTACAGCCTCAACAGCTAAGTGTCGACGTTGAGCGCTGAGCCAGCATTGAATTTGCCAGCGTTATTAAGGAGATTGGCTAGTCAAAAATGAATACTTTTTGTTAAATTTATCCGGGCATATGCAAGACATTGAGTAGTCGTATGATTATTATATTTGTGATCTGAGGATGTCCCTAAAACTTCAATAAAAAAAAAAAAAATACCAGAATTATGAACAAACGGTGAGATATTGATTTTTCATTTCAAATCACTTTCAAATAGTGAAAAATCTAGTAGATTGGTTCGATTTCACTCTGCGATGGTTTTTTATGTTCAGAAAAGTATTCTCCACAATCCTACTGAGTCACTTTTTTTCGTCGCGTTGGTCACGTTGAATATTTAATTTTACAAGATTGGACCCCGGTTGATTCCGATCAACAAATAACGATATAGAACCGCCTATTGACGAAAAAAATAATAATTTGTTACAATGAATTTGTGAAAAATACTTGTCTGAACAAAATAAGCCATCAAAGAGTGAAATCGAACCAATCTACTAGATTTTTTACTATTCAAAACCGATTTAAAATGAAAAATCGATATTTTACCGTTTGTTCAAAATTTTGGTATTTTTTTTATTGAATATTTAGGGACATCCTCAAATCACAAATATAACAATCATACGAATACCCAATCTCTTGACTATCCCCTGATAAATTTAACAAAAATTATTGATTTTTTACTAGCCAACATCCTTAATACGGCCCAAAATTGGGCCAGCATTTGCAACCCAGTGTTGTCACAATTCGATGGGACAGTATTGGCTTCTCTCGCAATACATTTCACGGGCTAAAAACTAAAAGAGGATAAGCCCTGTGATAGATTACGTCCTTCTCGTACTTGGCTTTTGATATATGTATATTTTCAAGGAAAGTTGAGATACTGACTCAGTGTCTATTCGCAATATTGGCCCAGTTCTGGTTACCAGCATCGGCACGATCTTATCATTCCGACTATTTACCGGTATTGACCTGATACTGGGTTGAACGACTATGCCCGGATCGCTACTGTTGGCAAAAATATTGGTCTGACACTGGGCGTTTCATTAAATTTTTATACTCACTAGGTGTTTAAATATATAAGTATTTTACTTGAATGTACCTTATGCGATATACCGAGAGGTTTTCTTGAAACTAAACAGTCGACAGCGCAGGCGCGGATTTCGGCGTCTGTCACAGGCTCACAGGCTCAAATATCGTCACAAGACGGACTCGCCGACCAATGAAATTAAATTATTTGACGCATGCGCTGTCGACTGTTTAGTTTCAAGAAAACCTCTCGGTATGTTTGTAAATGTATAGTACCACCGTCTTCTTACGTAATCCGGTCACACTATAATTTCGTACATTATAAACAAAT
Source organism: Macrophya annulata (assembly GCA_963924015.1). Classification (NCBI taxonomy): domain Eukaryota; kingdom Metazoa; phylum Arthropoda; class Insecta; order Hymenoptera; family Tenthredinidae; genus Macrophya; species Macrophya annulata. Next base: position 7,681,334 of record OZ001262.1, read on the forward strand.
ATATAATTTAAATGCATGTGCGTGAATAAAACAAGGCATTATTTTATGTTATTATTAACTATAACTAATTTATTAGAATAGCTATTGTTAGACTTACATAAACGTATATAACCGTTGTAGTACAACATTCTTGTCATATCTTTATAACCGTAAATCGTTTTTACTCGCGTTTAGTATAAGTCAGTGCAAATAATATAAATAAAAATTTATAATGTATTATGTATAACGTCCGAATAACAATGACGTATTAGCAAAACGTCTCAATATATAATTCTGTACAAATAACGAATGTGCATTTCAGTTTTGAAAATATTAAAATACAAAATATGTTTTTAATGACAAAAAAAAAAAAGAAGAAAAATATCTAAATATACGACACGTTCTTTATTGCAACAGAGATAATTATAATTAAGATGTAATAAATATATTATGAAAATATAAATGGACATATATTATGACGATGTAGTATATACGTAGGTATATACAATTGATTATACAGTTGGTTTTGAAAATGAAATAATATTGGCGATGATGATAGAAATAAGTACGTATATTATATACGTATGTATGTACATACAAGTAGGTATGTACAACAATAATCGCAGAATATATACTCTCTATATTCATACTCATATGCATATGCGTTCGTACTTTTGCAGATGTCACTTTACCAACATTATATATATATACATATACCGTATACATAGAAAGTACATGCAAGGCTGTAAGACCTTGGTAAAAGAGACAAATAATGCGGTATAACACGTGTATATATAGTGTAAACTTACTCGGTATTACACCGTGTTCTTCATTCTCTAACAAGTAATTGGTGCTACGGAAACCTCCATAACAAACTCAGGGATATACCGTATACCGTATATATGTATATATGTATATATGTATATACCTCACATTATATACCGGGTTAAAGAAACTTGAGGAATGAAAATTACCCTGCTTTAGCCTTTAGGGGAGTTACAATAATTATTTCTGAGTACATACCTATGTATATATCTATATGTATACAGCATATATACTTTATTTTATATTTCTTAGTTTCATTTTATTTTCCCTTTATCATTTTATTTTTGTTTTTCAATTTTATCTGTCTTTTTTTCGTACAAGTACGGAAATAGTTAGCAGCGCGATTCTGTTACGTGCAGAAATTCGAAAATTTGTTATAGATTAACTTCAGTATAATCGTAAAATTTTATTACTATCATATAAGAATCGCATATAATATTAAATTTGAATTGATATTCATTTTGCAATTTGAATATAAATTCAAATTCTTGGATTAATATAAATTAAAAAATTGTTAGAAATTATTATTTGCGAAGGAATCGCGGTCATACGTGTATGTAGGTAAAATACGTAAACTACAGCTATAACTATATATTATATAATGAGAATTGGAAATAAAAATAGAAATCTTACTCAAGCATATATTCAGTAATTTTTTTTATTTGAATACTACACTTATTCGCGTATATAAACTTAGCTATAAGCTTATCTTACAACCGTGTAATAAATTAGCAACGCGATGTAATTTTATATCACTGAATAATGCTCCATATAGTATATACATGTACATACATATATGCGACCATAAGTTAGCCAGATTTAGGGTCGGGTTAACCTGTGATGATATAATTTAGTGCGTTCTCATAATAAGTGTGGCCTAAAGCCACGCGATGAAGATCCGTATAAATCCAAATACATATGCCCCGGAGCTGCAGCAGGACGTAGGCCCCCCCGAGTTACAATAAGAAAGTATTTATTTCTCGTTGAAACCGTTTCTTTATTTTTTTCTTTTTTCTTTTCATTTATTTCTTTTTGCTGTTTTCTTCTTTCAAAGAAACCGCAGAATGTTAGTATCATAACTGTAATATACCCGCAATTACATCTATACTCTGGCATAGGTATATACTATAATGTATATGCATATATAAAAAGAATATCACAAAGAAACTTGATTAAACCTAAAAAAAAAGAGAAAAAAAATAGCAACTAAAAATCCCAATTATATAATTCAATAATTTAATTTATAAACTTTCTACACACCAATTATTCCATGTGATAAAAATCAACCGTTGAAAATAATGATAATATTAATAATAATAATAATAGTAATAAGTAATAGTAAGAAAGTAAAAAATAATTTTAAAAAAAAAAAAACAATTTTGGATGTTTGTATTGTAGACCAATCGAAGATGACCTTTCTACGTGCAGTAGCTACGACGATGTGGATGCTGACGATCCTGGTGATTACCGTCAACCAAAGAGGCCTCATTGGGCCAACAAAGTGCAATTTGTTCTCGCTTGTATCGGTTATTCTGTCGGGCTTGGTAACGTGTGGAGATTTCCCTATCTATGTTACAAAAGTGGCGGCGGTAAGTATTCGTTTCTTATAATATCTCATATTATATATTATATACAATTTATAATTACTCTCGACAATATATTATATATATATATGTATAAGCATATAGGTGGATTATATGTATGACTATAACACTGTGCTTATATACCTCTTAACAACCATTCGACCTACGCCTAATTGCGTGTGCATGTACGCGTATAATACAATCTACGACAATTAGAAACTCGTGCTATTCAATGCGCGGGAGGAAAACGATCGTGCGATTTATATTATAGGTGTACATTACTCGCGATGTATTACGATGCGGTGCTAATGAAAAACCGCATTTAAACTATACATTATACTAAATGTATATCTATATTATACTAGACGCTGTTTTTACTGTACAACGATAGTTATAGAACAATTGATCGAATTCCTATAGTTAGTCGGTTTAATGTGATTCTACACATTTCTTGAGATCCGTAATTGAATCGTAATAAAAAAAAATTTGTAATATTTGGTGTACGTATATAGCCAATATTATACATCGAGTTTTCTACACCCGTATGCGAGTACATTGATCTTCTAAAAGGCGATGTTAACGTTATATATACATATACGTATACTAGAATGTCGTACGAGTAGTGTCGTAAAAACGTACGTTGTCGGTTATAACACGTATAGATATATACAAAACGATGTGAATTTTTCTATATATGTATATACCTACACGGTACGGTAGGATGTGGGCGTGAATTATTGGCTATAGTTAAAATACTAGTCGAAACGGTTATATGCGAACTAACACATGAGCCCGGAAGCGCATATTTGCGAAGACGTATACTGCCGAGACAGTGGCGTACGTATAGCTATATCTGGGCGCCGCGGCTGTTAATGATGGCAAAGTGCCCGGGGTTCGAACAAAAATTCTTCTTCATTATTATATTATTATAAAGTATAATAGCTCGCATAGTTTTAAAAGTTGAATTTTTCTCATTTAATTTAACGACTAATCAACTTTTTTCCGATATAATTGTAGATTCATATTATAGATGAAGTTTGAATTTTCAGTTTATGATTTCTGCATCAGAATGGTGAAAGGTAGATCTCTGAAGATCCGGATATGATAAATACGTTTCATATTAATTCCCTGATATTTCGTTTCGTAAATATTATTATAAGTATAGGTAATATCACACGTAAAACTATTCTTGAAATATACCTACATATTTACTCAAAATAAAAAGTTTCAGAATGTTTGTTTATTGTATATATGTATATACGTGTATACGTATATTAAAGACTAAAAAATATGTGTACATATTTATGTATTCAGAAACTCTCTAAAAATTTGCGAAAATTTCACATCATTAGTTATACAGAAATTTATTTATTCGCATTAGTCGAAATAATATATCTGAAATTTTTACGAGAAATTAAAAAAATAAAAATTATTTAATAAAATATATTTCTGCTCCAGTTATAAAATTCTGTAAATTAAATTGGTCAACAATATCTCGAATAAATATAATAATTTCAAAGCAATTTTACGGAATTCACAAACCCCAGCTGTACCTACCTGTTGCAAAGTTTAAGTTCTGCCACGTCTTAGGTAGGTCTACAAATCGGATGAGTCATATATTTTACCAATACCACCGGAAACGGTTTGTTCTCGGAGTATGACTATCATCACCGATTGTATCGGAGAGTATAGGCGAAAATTTTTTTATTCTTATTTTTTTATTTTGATTTTTTATACTTTCAAATAGTCATCTGATAAGTAACTATTGTGTATATAGTTCATCTATGTATGTACGTATTGCGATTTCGTCATCGTATGACTATACGTACTCGTGTGTATTATATCCATGCATGTATCTAACCATGTTTGTCACACACTAAAGTATAATCATGTGTGATTCACTGTCGAAAAATCGTTCGCTATATTTTCTATACAAGCTTATACTGACAAATTTTTACTAACTAATGTCACTATACATTATCGATCTATCGCGACTCTGGGTAACGGAATTTTTATCACCATGCGATTTTGTCAGAAAAAATTCTTAGGATATACACATAGATATATAGATATCGTCATAAGTTATATACACGTATAAGTATACGTAGGATAAGTATATATGTATATATATAGATAATATTTCGAATTCGCCAAACGTCACGTTGCTCTACGGTATACATATCTATACCTATAGTATAATACCGTTTAAAATTGTCATAAAAAGATATGTAGTAAGTGTATAGTAGCTATACACGGTTGTAAATTAACGACTATATAAAAAAGATTTGTTTTTTAATTTTAACACAATCTGCGGAATATAATATACGGTACGACGTGTTAATACGAAGATCATTATTTTCTTTATATGTGTATACATAGGTATACATATATATATATATACATTTTTTTTTCACTGTAAATCATTCGGCAAAACATTACCTATAGAATACAAGACAAATGACAATATGTTTTTCTGCATATAACTATATGCAATGTACGCATAGCTATAAAGATGTCTTTATTCCCCAGTTAGAGAATCGCAAGTTACATACAATCGTTGAATTAAAAAAATTGCAATGAAATTAAGTTACTATAATGAAGCCGGGTGATCTCAAACGCTCTAAACGCTACGCTAGGTACTTGAATGGAAATTATTATTTTTGCAAGTAAACTCGATATGATTATACGTACTTGTATATACGTTGTTTGGTTGTTTTTTTTTTTTTCTTTATTTTTTATTTTTTTTTTCTGAATTTTTCTTATTTTATTTTTTTCCTTCTACGTAAGAAGGAATGTAAACGAACGCTTGATGCAAGCTGCTGGATTGATTTACAGTGTATATAAGGTAAATAAGACCTTTATTCACTATCAACGCCTCGCGGTTTATCACGAGTCTGTTCATGACTAATAAATTGTTACTTTCGTAGTACAAGACTGACTATAACGTATAGGTATACTTATAAATATAGATGTATGTACATGTATACCTGTTGTGCCAATAAACTGCTACTGGCACAATTATGTACAAACACATAGGGGCAATGATCAGATATGTATTTACATTAAATTCGGCAGCGGTTTAATGTAATGACTTTAGGTGTGTCATTGAATTTAATCGTCTCTTAGTTCTTAGATGTTATTTTATCTAATCAGAAATAAATTGTCAACCGGTGGACGACGAGTTTATCATTTATCGCCCAGTTATATATTCCGCATTTGATCCGTATATACATATACAATTTAACAGATATAACAGCATATTGCAACGGAATGCGGTCAAAAAATTAGGTTCTTTCATTGTAATGATAATTAAGACGTAACTAATATATACGTATAATGTCTAACACGTAATATACACCTACCTATACCAATTATCGTATATTCTTTTCTTTTTCTTTTTTTACCCAGTGTAATATAGTTATGTCATCATAGAATAAAAAGAAAAAAATTCAAGTCAATCAAACCGTACTCATTAATCTATAATTGTTTGTAAACATGATTAGACTAAAGGAAACTATATTATTACCAGCTGATTCGTTATTCAAAAACACATTTTTTTCCTGTCTCCTTCTTTGCTCATACCTATACATATAAATTATACAACGGAAAGAAAAGGACATAAGAATATGGGTGTAACTTCACTGCAGTGCAGTGCAGTATGAATCAAACACGTCAAGTATAACCTAACAATTAATTAAAGCATCGATATGATCGTCATAATTCATTGTTGATTGATGTTGTATACATACGTATATCGAAGTAGGGGTGAAATTTTATTGCGAATAAATTATTTGTTTAGTATTAACATATGTGAGATTGTAATAATATTATGATTGATAATCTGCCTATACCTTTACGACGTATACACACCACCTATAGGTATACCTATCTACAATAGTTTGCGTCGCGAAATTATATTTGCCTTATGTGTCTGTGGGATGGAGCAAGGTCAGTGGATGTAGCTCTTTATGACGATTTATAAATTGTGGCACTGGACAGTTTAGAGCTTCGCTAGTCATGACAGCCACTTATTATTACTCCTCTATAGGTATATTCAGGTTGAGGCTGCATATGGGGTGAACATAACGATATTTTAGTATAACGTGCAGAGATAAAATATAATTTATACATTATATTGTAAATGAGATGTACGATCTTATAAAGATGCGAAATGAACTCTTGATTACAAAGCCACGTTGAATGAATATGATATTAATGAATGAAACCTATAAGCTCTTCCTGTCTTTGATACACTATACTAAATCTACTGGTTTAATTGAATCTCTACCGTTTGCAATAATTTGACCGGAAATAAACGTGGAATATATAGAGTATAGGTATGTAGATTGGTTTCTAAGGGCATACCGATTACAGTTTTCAATCCTTGCTGCTGCTGTACTGAATGACTACTGAAATTACAAACCGTAAATTATAATTCCTACCGGTGTCATTGAAATTACTATAAAGAGGGGGGCATATCATGATCAGCTCGGATGTGAAGCTGTATAACATATCTCTTTAAACCACAAGGTCATGTATCAAGTTCAGAATCACAAAGTTCCGCAATTTCCGTTATTAGGGTAGTTATATAATACTTTATACAGATTTTTTTTCCGAAAAATTATCAACAATCTGCACAGAGCCACTTATATTAATGCATATTAAGTATAATTCTTGCACATCATGAATACGTATATTTGAATAATGATCTCGGTTGTTATTCGTAACTATATCAGATCTTTTGAATATTTTGAGGTTTAGGGGCCACTTGATTATACATATATACCTATGATTTAATTACATTGGGCAATTATAGCGAGAACAAGTTGCGAAAGGAATTTGAAATTCGAACGGATTGAATCATTTTCGTAGCGTCATAATTACCAATTCTCGTAGTTTATTATCATTTGTATAGATTATTTTATGAAGCTGCTATAGTGCCTTTGGGCAGAATGTGTGCAAGGGTGTAGAAATATAAACTATTCGAAAGTATAATATCTATATTTTGTAACTTCATATGGCATTATATGCGATCTTTATGCTCAAAGAATTATTACAATGTTGACATATATTCGACTTTGAACAACGTACTATGCGCGCTAATTGTCAAGTCTGTCCTTATCCTTGGCCGAGTTGATTCAAATAAACTTCATTAAATATATTATTACGGAATTTAAACTTTCACGATCCATATGCAATTAAATAAAGAAACCACATCTTATCATTAGACAAGTTAACAAGGTAGATTAAATGTGTCAAATTGTCAACCCGTCAAAATATATCACATACATACTCAGGGTACAAATTCCAAATTCTATACGAATTTCTACGAATTTTTGAAAAAATTTGAAAAAAAAAGAGTTGTAAATTTTCGTAGTTTTTCATGAAAAAAAATCGTTGTTTTCGTCGATCAAACTAGAAAAAAAAATTCCAATTTCTTATGAAAAACTATGAGAACTTTCAATTTCTATGAAAATTCTATGAAATCCGTAAAAATTTGAAGATATAATTTCACCAGTCTACGATAATCAAATTCTAAAATTCACACTACATACTAGTGTAATACATACGGACAGATATACCTACCTGTACTACTAGATAATAGATACTTGTTATCTGCACACGTATCTATGACCGCAATCTTTGGTAATTAGCGATCTAGGTATAACAATTGTTACAACAATAATCTTCAAACTACAATTATAGACGCACTTGCTAGAATATTTTATTTAACTTTTGTTCTTTTCTTTTCTTAATTTCACGTGATAATGATCAGTTAAGAACATGTACGTGAATTATCGATAACAAATATATGGAATTTTTAAAGCTAGATTGTATTTACACACGTTATTTATTCCGCCTAGTTTATATTCATAAAACCATCTGATCCACCTACTGATCCAATCATCTGATTCACCTACAACTCCAGTTTTATGTGTTTGCCCTATCTCATAATCCTGTTCATCATGTACTTTATTACAATATGTTAATCCTTTATTCATATTTTTAATCATGCATTCTCCATTATATGTTACAGGAGTATTTCTTGTACCTTACTTCTTGATACTCATAGTATGTGGTGTCCCTCTACTGTACATGGAACTTGCCGTTGGGCAGTTCACACGTCGAGGTCCGATTGGCGCTCTAGGCCAGATATGCCCACTGTTCAAAGGTTCGTATTTAAATGTATTTAAGTAAAGTACATTTTAAGAGACAGAACTGGTACCAAATTGAAGAAATATATAACAATGATAATAATTAAAAGCTTATCATGTTAATTGGATCATTAAATTATCTGTAATAATTACCCACACTTTGACTTATCATTAATTCAATCGATGCTATGACACATGTGGTATTAGCTGTACACAATTCTAGGTATATGATATAATTATTTAGCAGACTAATTGTCTAGTGGAAGTATTAATGTATTTATAAAGAAAGCAAGCTACACTTATCCAGTATATAAATTCCTTGATTTATCATCAGCATAATCACTCAGTATTATAATTATACTTTTATTTTTGGAACAAGATGTGTAACGATTGTTCTGTTTACAGGGGCAGGTTTATCGTCCGTAGTTATATCATTCCTAATGTCCACTTACCATAATGTGATAATAGCGTATGCCATTTACTATTTCTTCACGGCTTTCAAAGCTGATCAGCCGTGGTCGGACTGTGATAATCCATGGAATACACATTCCTGTTGGCAACCATCTTTGCAATCTTCAGATAATCGCACACGACCAAACTCTTCTAAGACACCATCAGAAGAATTTTATGAGTATGGCCGCTTGCTAATTCAATTATTTAACACACATGTTACGGTGTGCAAGCTTTGATAAATAGAGTATATGATGATGATGAAGACCACATTATAACATAAAAGTATCAATTCATTTTTCAGAAACAAAGTACTTCAGATGAGCAAGGGTATCGAAGAGCCTGGAATATTGCGATGGGAATTAGTTGCTTGTTTAATAACTGCGTGGGTAATGGTTTACTTTTCTATATGGAAATCCATCAGATCTTCGGCACAAGTTAGATATCTCACAGCCACACTCCCATTTCTACTTATCATTGTCTTCCTTACACGCTCTCTCACACTTGAAGGCGCAGACAAAGGACTGCAGTATTTTTTCAAACCTCGATGGGCTCTGCTAGCAGATGCTAAGGTATCAGAAGATTTTTATTTAAATAAAAAGTTCACTGTCTGAGTTATCAGTAAGTGGTTACACTATATCATTCGATTTTTAAAGGTCTGGGTGAATGCAGCTGCACAAATATTCAACTCAGTGGGTATTGCATTTGGTTCGATGATTTGTTTTGCGAGCTACAATAAGTTCCATAACAATATATTGATAGACACAGTTGCTGTCTCTCTAATCAATGCATTCAGTAGTTTGCTTGTTGGTATATTTGCTTTCGCGACAATAGGCAACATAGCACTCGAGCAGAATATGTCAGTTGAAGATGTCCTCAGCGATGGTACGTGATATTGATAATAATTATTGAATTACTAATGGCCATTAGACACATTAAGAATTCATTTGAATATTTTTTTTTAACGCCAGGAGAAAGTTACACGTTTTTTCTTTTTATTACAGGTCCAGGATTAGTATTCGTCGTATATCCTCAAGCCTTGGCAAAAATGCCAGCATCTCAACTATGGGCTGTATTATTTTTCTTCATGCTGGTTTGCCTCTCTTTAAATAGTCAGGTGAGTAATAGTTTGCACAAACTATTGGAATATCACACTTCTAACTCTAGTTTTCTTTTTTTTTTTTGTTGCTTTGACATCAATAATGCATCAGTCACAAAGCCAATTTGAAATATACGAGACCCATATATCAGTAATTTTATTTATTACCAAGCACATATTTTCAATTTATCTGGAAAAGCGTGAATCAAATTTAGATGATTTTTCAATTCATAAGATCTGCTTATTTACACTTTAGATCTAATGCTTATTTTCGCTCGTGTTCACAGTTTGCAATTGTGGAAGTTGTGGTAACGTCAATACAAGATGGATTTCCAAAATGGATAAAGCGGATATTGCTTTGCCATGAAATGCTGGTTCTTTTCATATGTGTTGTGTCTTTTTTATTTGGATTACCGAACATAACGCAGGTATACTTCAAAGCAAAAACTTTCACAAATAAACTATGTACTTTTTCATATTTATAAACACAGATTTTTTTTAATTTCTTTAAATCTTCAGGGCGGTATATACTTCTTTCAACTGATAGATCATTATGCCGCGTCAATTTCCATAATGTTTTTGGCTTTCTTTGAAGTAATTGCAATATCTTGGTTCTACGGAGTCCAAAGATTGAGTAGTAACGTTAAGGAAATGACTGGACGAGTGCCATCCATTTATTTTCGATTCTGCTGGCTCATAGCTTCTCCTCTTCTAATTATGGTAAGAAATCTTCATTGCTATTTCCTACTAATTAAAAAAGATTTAATCGTTTGTAGATTAAAATTTTAACTGGAATAACAATCATTTCTACAAATAGTTCATATTTTTTTTCATTATTACAATTCCAGGCTGTGTGGGTATTCAGTTTGATTGATTACGAACCACCCACTTATCAGAATGGTGATTACACTTACCCCTGGTGGGCGGAAGCTCTTGGGTGGGGTATTGCGTCGCTTTCTCTTATATGCATTCCTGCCTTTGCTATCTACGTATTAATTCGAGCTGAAGGCAAGACTTTTCTCGAGGTAATTTACTCATTGTTTATGACTCTTATTACAACATTTTGCAACGAGATGTGAACATATTATTCAATGTAACTCTGAATGATTTACAGAAATTAAGAAACTCGATTAAGCCAGACTTTGAAGCATGTAAGACTTGCGGACAAGAATATTGCACTGAACCATTACACATATACGATGAAGATACGGTCAAGGAACCTCTCCACGAATTGAATAATTTACTACAACAAAATACCACATATCTTCCACCAAAACCAGAAGTATAGACGTTAAAATGAGCAACATATTGAGTAAAATTGTTCTGTGAACAAATAGAAGTAATGATTTGGCTAATAGCTACTTCATGGCGTGTATTCGTAACATGATTCTGTCTATTATAGTCAACTGCATCCATCCTATCCCAGTGACAATCTTTGCATAGAATTTCGTAGGCATTAGTTTTTCAAATTTTAAAGCACATTTAGAAATACATGGATCCTTGTATGAAGGGACAACTCTCATCTAAGGAAACGTAGCAGACTCACAGATGTAGACATATTTGAGAATCCGAAGTGAATGTTGAATCTTAAATGGCCAAAAATGCAACGACCAGAAGATCTAATTATATTTTTATGCTTGAAGAAATTAAATGTGTAACAAACGTATTTATGTACAAGTATTGATCACTTGTGGAATATGCCTAAAAAATGGTATTGGATGAACCTGGTATGTAATCTAAGTACCAAAAGTCATATACACAACGACTCAAAGTCCACATTAATTATATCAAATTCAAATCAATTCCGTTAGATAAGTTTACACATAATATTACGTATGTTTGTTATCTTGTGTAGAATCTAACATTATTTATGATAATTTTAAGTCTAATGTATCGATTCGTCTCACATCACGATGCGTTAGTACATACCACGATAATGTCTTCTGCATAGATACAACAGGAACCGTGATTGTGAATCATGAACATTTTTAATCATCTTCTTTGTACAACTATTTCAAACTGCAAAGAATATTCAATTCATTTATTTGAACCCACGGATCTATCCAAAAGCAAAATCGTGAAAAATTTCATTGCCATGTAACGAATGTTGAATAATTTTATACTAGTTAGTGTTGAAACTAATTATAACGAAAACGAACCCCCCGTTATTTAGATAAACATTTTTCGTCATTTTATCGATATATGTACATATTGTTGAAATTCTATAGGTCTCGTAGAATCTTTAATAGTTTTTTTTTTCGCTTTTATCGATCCTCAGTTATACGTAATTAATATTCTATACATATAAGAATAGAAAAACTACACGGACAATTATATGAGATTGATATTATACATATAATTGGCTCTGCTGTCCTTTGAAAAGTAAAGTAAGTTTAATATGTAACAGATTTACATAAAAAAGTTACTTTTAGTCAATATTGGTAAAGTAAACTACCAATTTTTATGATCGCCTACATTCCTACTTTGTGAATTATTATCACAGTGTAAATAATACCTGTGTAACATTTGTTAAAGTTGTTTAGTTTGAGGATAATATAGTCATCATTCCAATATGTAGAAAAATATTCTAAATTAAAAGAAATACCACGTTATGCCAATATTATAGTCAATTTGTAGAAATAAGTTTGAATAACTAGTTTTCTAATCGATTTGGAATATTAGTATTGATATTATCTTCCATGAAAAAAAAAAATGATCGGTTGTTTTTTTTATTTCGATTTTGTGTTACTGTACTTGTTCAAATCAAGGCATTGACCATGCATTCTGTTGTTACTGTTAATAGGCCCTGTTTTTCGTCGCAATTCATAAATTAAAGGCCCAGTGAATGTATGTATTTAAGGTTGTGCTTAGACTACTTGAAAGAGAACTATGCGTTGAAATTTCAAACAAAAAAAAATATATATATCCTTGTATTATGTATATGTATACGCCGAAGCATGTTAGTAAATTTCTTTCATCTGAGAATCATAATTTTGTCAATATTGATCCTATCTTTTTTGTTAAGATTATTGTAGTATACCAAAATCCAAGATCTGATAAAACTACTACTTTAATTCAATGCGAGAATAGCAGTATACTATACTTCAATGACAATACATTATTATGTATGTTAGCTATCAAATATTTATTATTTCAGCTTTTTTTCTAACGTTTCTATTGCGGTTTGCTATCACCAGTTTCAAAATTGCCTCTTTGTTTACAAGACTTTATCATGCAAATATTGTACATAGAGTTTTATTTCCCAGTTATCAAATCATTCGCACCTTCTGTGTGAGTTTAACATTTGGTAATTTATCACTACTCCGTTTTATTAAGTATTAGGACTCGTGAAGTAGCAACAGACAACGTTATTTGGTTGTTGTATAAAATATTTATTACTATTATTCGTATCCTAGACTATAACTTACAACTGGTATTAATGAATGTCTCATGTATTTTGGACTTCTTGAAATTCAAATAGTTTTGTTTTTTCTTTAATATTCCTATTCATACGATCTCATTTACGAATGATTTATAAATTGATATAATGTTTACGGATTTAGAAAATTTATATGCAACAAGAAAGTCGATAATTGAATCACAATTAAATACTTAAATTAATAACCACATACTTTATACACGGTTTAAAATGCTTGAAGTTTGTAGAAATACTTTTTATCAATTTTTTCATTCTGGATTTATAATTATTTTGATGATTTTTAAGCATTATACGAATAATTTAAGCAACGTCTGTAAAAATTATTTGATGAACAATCATAATTAAACTGGTAATACGATTATTATTTCTGAGCATACGCATATTTAATGTAACGAAGAACGAAACTGTAGTACATGCTCAATATTTTCAGTACTAGAAACATACATCAAACTTTTTCGAAATTTCTACTAATGCCATGCAATTTTCAGCCAGCTTTAAAGCCGGCGTTTTTATGTAAGGCTGCGAATTTCTTATGAGAGAATACTTACATATAAGGTAAGTAGTTTTTATCGTAACTAGTTTATCTTCAATTATTACAATATTTTGAAAGAGAATCTGAATCATTGCAGATGTAGAGTAATTTAGTGTTAAGTTCAAACATAGATATAAGGTACTTTATATCTATGATTCAAATAAAATGGCAGGAATATTCCCAAACAAAAAAAAATTACTCATCATAATCCTGAAGTAGGTAATAACAATAAATGCAATTCAAATTTAGAGCACAATAGATTTGATAAAAGTCAAAACACTGCGTATGAAAAATACACAACTTATCATTCACCCATAATTTATAATGATGATTTTTGTTTAATTTATTTATTTTTCGTACGCATTGCTTCCCGTTAATTTTATGATAGATTAATATTAAATACCAACACTTATGCAAGTGAAAAATGGAAAAGAAGAGAATTGATCACAAAGAACAAAGAAAAAATAATGTAACTTGTAAAGTATTCTTCGTCAAGGTATCTCCAGCTTATATCTCTTTGAACTGTTTTTTTTTTTTTTCTTTTTTCTTTTTATTTCACATTATATTTATTTTTATATTAATATTAAATACTCATTTACTCCTAAGGTAGTCCATAGAGTTTTAGTGTTCGATCCATACTAGTAGAGGCAATGTACTGTGCATGCTTTCCGAATCTAACACCAGTAGCTGTTGCTGTATGATCATTGAGTACCTTCAATTCTTGCCATTGTTTACACAGATAAATCCTGTAAGAAATATAAACAAATAATTAACGTTTACTTTTTTACACCTTGGGACAAGTACCGGAAATATTTTCATTAAACTAAGTCAAGTTTACCTGACGTCAGATCCAGCAACAGCAAGATATGTGCCGCTTTGATCAAAGCAAATGTCTTTCACCTCATAAGACTCATCCAATTGAAGAGTTTTGAAATTTTTAAGCTTTCTAAGATCCCACAGTTTGACGCAAGAGTCTTCTGCCGCTGTTGCCAAGTAGTATCCGTTCTCTGAGAAACTAATCGCTGTAATTGGGCCCGAATGACCAGGGAAATTAGCCACATTCGACTGCTCTTTTAAATCCCAAATTTTTACTTGAGAATCAGCCGTTCCTGTACCAAATATAAGTCCATCTGGATGGAATTGTGCCGTTGTCAGAGGCTGTCCCGATTGGCCAGCCACCTATAACAATATAGAAATAAAAAGAAAAAAATTATGGATGATAGAATAGACCAAATAATTAACATAGTTTTCATTTGGTACGAGAAAATTTGATAAATTACCTTTGTCAGAAGTCTACCAGTGCGTATATCCGAAAATGCCCAATGTTGATCTAAAGAAGAGCTTAACAAGTAATCTCCAGTTGGATGAAGAGATAGACCTGTTACAGGAGCGTCGTGAGCTCTTAATAAGAGAGTAGTTTGACTCGTTCCTACATTCCATACACGAATTGTAGTGTCGGGTGATGCGGTCATTACCACATCTTCTTCTGGGTGATAAATAACTCTAGTCACCTTGAAATTTAGTAAATAATAAAGATAAAATGATATCAGGCAATGTAGATCAAAGTATTACAGTTTCAATTTTATAAACACGTAATCTTGACATTATTTAAACTCACCTTCTTAGTGTGTCCTTTGAGAATAGCGACCACTTGCTCAGTGTCCTTGTTAAAAACGGTCGCATTTTTATCCGCACCACCGGTCAAGATTTTACTGGTATCTGCGCCATGAATATCAAGAGCTAAAATTCCTGGCACACTTGCAGAATGAAGACCCTAAGAGTAGTGAAAATTTATGCAATGAATATGATCTGTAGAATAGACTGGGATCTTGATTTGAGTTTATCGTAAGTAAAATTCTTACAGGATGTGACGCCAGGGTCTGAAACGAACGAATGCTTTCTTGCGGTAAAAGATCTTCCGGTATTGAACGACCACGTCTTTTTCTTTCTTGAGTCAATACAGTTGCTCGTTCTTGTAATTTCTGTATAACATCCTCAGTTATACCAGCCTGTTCTGTTGGTTGTGCTGCTGCACCACCAGCCTCCACTGCGACCGACTGTGAACGGTTTATTTAAACGGAGTTAGGCAATATGTATCATATGTTTCAGAAAAATAGTGTCAATGTATGAAGTTTTGATGTTAGAAAGAAGAAAATTTATAAATTATTAAATATTTATCAAAATTTCTGCGTTATAATTGAAAATTGCAGAACGAAAAACGATTTGTTAATTTTAATGTGTTAAAAAAATAATAAAACAATAATAATTACACAATTATTCAATGCGATTTTTACAGTATCTCTTCATTTGATGGAATGTTTCATTTCTCATCTCGATCAGAGTCCAAAAACTTAGAAATCGCTCAAACTAATGCTTTTACTTACGCTGCATCTAACTACAAAACGAAATAGGTCCCGAATCTCAATAAACTGCTGATATCAATGAATTATTGAAGAACAGCGCTTTTTGGATAGTATACAGGGTGATTTTTTTGAAGTGCCTTGGGTCAATAACTCAAAAATTAATCACAATACGAAAAAATACTTTGCATGATACTTGTAGGATATTGAGGGGGAAAGACATGGTAGAGCATCATCTTCAGTAGGTGGAGACGCCAAGGCCAGGGGAACGTCAACTTTGTTTATTTTGAATGTAAACGTATATTCTTTATTGCGTAATTTTGTTCTAATGAAAAATCGACTGAATTTTGTATGAAACATGTTTTTGTGAGACACCAATTTTTTATGATATTCAGCTGAATAATTAGAGATTTTTGAACTTCTGAGAACATTTCATCTCTTAACTATCAAGTCTGGAGAAAAATTGCAAGTGACGAAAATTGCGTAATATTATGTAAAGAATTTCGGAAAATAATTGCAGAATTTTTTCCTACAACTTGTTTATTGCAGTTTCTTTAATTGCATATAAAAATCATAAATTGTTAAAAAAAAAAAAGAAAAACAATGTTCTGAAAGAATATTC
The DNA here is from genome assembly GCA_963924015.1 of Macrophya annulata. Classification (NCBI taxonomy): domain Eukaryota; kingdom Metazoa; phylum Arthropoda; class Insecta; order Hymenoptera; family Tenthredinidae; genus Macrophya; species Macrophya annulata. The sequence goes on from OZ001262.1 coordinate 7,698,378, forward strand.
TTCGAGATTCTTTGCATGACATTACGCGATTTTTCTCCAAAACTTGATAGTTTAGAGGTAAAAAGTTTTTAAAAGTTTAAAAATCTCTACTTATACTACATAGCTGAATATCATAAAAAATTGATGTCTCAAAAAAATGTTTCAGGTGAAAGTCGTTTGATTCTTCAAGTAGAACATTACGTAATAAAAAATATAGGTTCCCATTCAGAAAACAAAACAAAGTTGACCTTTCCCCAGCCTTGGCATTTCCACTTACTGAAAATGATGCCAAACTATGTCCTTGCCTCTCGATATTCTACAAGTTTTATCCAAAGTATTTTTGCTGTATTGTGATTAGTTTTAGAGATATCGGCCTAAGGCACTTCAAAAAAATCACCCTGTATGTTTGCTTTAGAACATTCAGATGTCAATCTGACCCAGTTTCAAAAAAAAGATTAAATAATAATGAAAACAAAAAATTACCGGTTGTGGAATAACAGCGGCTTGTGTGATGCCAGCTTGTGGTTTAAGAGTAGCAAGAGCTTCTCTTGCAGCAGTAACTTCTTTGGTCAATCTAGCAATAACTCTGCAAGCTGCGTCGTGCTGATATAAAGCATGAGATAACTCTTGCCTAGCAGTTTGAAGCTGTTGTCTTTGAGTAAAGGAATGTAACATGACCGCGTCCCATTCATCTTGTAAAATTTTTAATATAGCTGGAATTGAAGTTGCGCTAGGTGGTTTCGGCTTGACTATTGGAGTAGCTGAGTAAGTAAAGATAAGAAAACGTTATTTTTTTTTTTGTAAATAATGATCCTCAATTAAAATCGTGAGAATTAAAACGGCACCTTTGACGTCGATCAGTTGTTCGACCGTCAGTTCTTTCCCGTTGATCGGATCGACACCGTTTTCTAACACGTATTTCTCAATTAGACGTTTTTCGAAAATCGAACCAGATACCGGAGATATTACCGGGTGTTCTGGGACCTCGTTAGAAACTGAAAATATAAATGATATTAGGGTTTCTTTTTTGTTCAATAATTAATTGATGGGAAAAACGCGCGTTATTTTAGGTTAGGGTTTTAACAGCCGGTATAAAATATCGACTACGAATAACTCGCCGGTTTATAAATTTCTGTACGATAGGGGAATAGCGTTTAATTCGGAAATCGTTTAACGGATTGATTATTAGATCGTTTTTAATTTATAAAAATTATCAAATATAACTTACTTGCACAAGATAGCGCCATTTTAACGATACAATCACTGCGCAAACTCTTTATACTTATTTTTCACTTCTCTTCACAACTAGAGATCCAGTGCTTCTCTTTGGAGTTTGGTTGTGGAACACCAACGTAACCACAATCGAAACAATTTTATTTATCAGTTCAAAGGAATTCTTAATTCAATTAGTAGTCCGATTTTATTTTAAACAGACTATAACTTAATTTCGTTTTTATAGATCGATTATTCAATAGCTTTCATTTACGAGTGGTAAAATCTCGAGTGGATTTAAATCCTATAGCCGCATTCTCAGTTATGGGAGTCAACTAACTTCCGGTATCGAATCAAATGCTGATAAAAAACATGGCATCTGCAACGATCCCGTCTTGCACTCTTTTAATTTTAACCATATTTTCGTTAGCTAATTGTTCAACGGATCAGTATGCGTCTGCAAGAGTTGAGGTAAGACATTAATCGATTAATCGAACTAATAATCTATGTATAATTTATTTAGATATAATTAATTTTGATTATCTTCTACAAGTTGGCGGTCGGAAGATCGCAAAGTGTCAAAAACCATTAATTATTGTATTCATTTTACAGAGTTGCAGAGGCTGCAGTCTCAACCGGCTTCCCGAAGTGAAGAAGTTTATTTTCGAAGATATTCCTCTCTAGTATCCTTTACAACAAACACTTATCATTGTAACAATTACGTATACGGGATCATATCGCGTGTATATCATTCCTGTCACACGTAGCGAATTGTCAACTCGTTATCTTCGCTAATCACACACAATTCAATAACCACATCAACATCATCATCGATATGTATTCCTTGACTAATTTATCAGCGATAATGTTGAATTCAAACCAATACCTGGTGCAATTCCAGAACTTGTTTTGCTCAACAATAATGACGAGGTAATAATACTATTAATTGTATACGGTATAGATAGTAATGTAAAGTATTGTTCAAATAGAAGAAAATCGTCAAACCTTTTGTTATTTTTTCTATATTAAATTACAAAATTACAGGAAGTGGAGAGGCTTCAACTTTCGAGATTGAATCGTGACGAATGCAACGAACTGTTGGTTTCAAAAGGATTTAAACCCTCCAAGCCAGCGAAGGACGAGATATAACTGTGTAATTTAAACAGCCCAGGCAATTAGGCTGGTCAATGTAATACTATGTAATGAATTTTTTTATTATTCATATTACATCTACAAAAAAGTAAACAAAAGTCTTTAAGTTCAGAAGAAATCGTTAATATTGATAATAAAATTTACGGAAACGTAATTTTCCAATGATATAATGTAGTTAGGTATCTTAAATACTGTTGAGAAGCTTGACCCTCACTAATTTACTGTACATACATATAAGTAATATAGGTAGAATGAACTAAATAAGATTTTAGTATTTTTAGGCGACTTGATGATTTGTAGGGCAATAAAAGGTGGTTTTCAATGTGAAACACCGTTTATAAAATTGAAAAAAAATTTGAGACAGAAAAATATAATTAGATTGTTAAAATCGGACGCACACTTTCACATTTATATAGTAATAATGATCGAGTAATGTTGTATGATTCAGTGTAGGCCTTCTAGTATCAACGATTTTATATCTCCTTTGATTGAATTGCGTTTTGCAAATATAAATAAAATCGCATTAAATGTACTTTGGATTGCTGTTTATTGTTTAAATTCTCATTGTTACAATATAAAACTTTGAAATTATGCCAGACACATTTAAATAGGTAAGCAGTCTTCTCATGATGTTCTAAATTATTGCGAAACAACATATTTAATAACTACTTATCTCTGTTTTTATGTAAATTTCAAAAGCTGGATAAGTTGTATTGGCATTAATGCCGTAGATCACAAAATCTTTAAGAAAAAAAAAGAAAAACCAAGCAAGCGGAATGTGTTGATAAAAAATTGCGATAACAGCTGATCAGAATAATCCAAATATTCTTAATTTATTAAATCAAACGAGCTTTTTTTTGTTTGTTTGGTGTGAGACTTACGATAAGTAGACACCACAGTCGATTCCTTATAAGTGCAATTTAACAACTTTACTAAATCTACAATGGCAACAAATTCTATGCAAAAAAAAATGGGAGTTATCTTCAATCAATTCAAGATAGTAATTGATGGCCAAAAATGTAATACTCGTACATAGATAATGAACCGTAAGAACATTAGAGTTACATTAATTTGACTAGACAACCACTAGATAAGTTGGAAAATTTGTTTTAGTCTAATAATTTGCTTCAGTTAATTGTACTGCGTTGTTTTTTTTTGATATTTTCTCAACATTGGGGTGATTGCGAGCTAAAGAAGAACTTCTTGCATCAGGTAAAGTAATTAATATCATGAATTTACATGATGATATGGTTTAAAGTTGTCTTTTGTGTTTGTAGATAACACAAATTGGTTTTATGGAGTTTTGTGCTCATCTTCAGTTTAGTATTGATACGTTCATAAGTCAGCAAATCCTGGTACATACTTGTGTCCAGTTACTGCCCGTTATTGTTAATATATAAATTCAGTAAAATGATATTTAAAATAATATTTTACTCAGAACTATACATTTCACCTTAATTATTCGTTAACAGGTTTCTTTTTCCATGGTAGGGCAATACGGCCTTTATCTGTATTATATTACATAGAGATATATTTTCTCCGGATATAGGTACATACATTCACTTATGTGGATATATAGCATATATATATATATATATATATATATATATATATATATATATATATATATATATATATATATATATATATATATTGTTTTTGTTTTTTTTTAAATTTCTTTATTGGAATTTTTTAAACCTAGCTTAAAAATTAAATTATATACAAATTTCGAAATGTATGGTTTTGATAGAAAAAAAAACCGTAACGATATTACACAACAGCAAAGGAATTGATTCCAATTTTTTTTTTTTTTTTCACTTATATATTAAAGTTTTTAATCCTTCTAATAGAATAGATATTTCTTAATAAACCTACGCATTATATATATATACATATGATTGGTAAAATTTCCAAAACCAAGTAAAATTATCACCTGTCTGGATACGTACATACATACATCCTCTTTTAAAAAATATCTATGATTTTTCTATTTTCAATTTAGTGTTAAGTATTGCCGTCTTGGAAACAAATTCTATTGTGTGATATATTTTGTATTATAATGTCTTTTGGTGTGATATAATATTAATTTCTCAATTTCAACCAAGTTATTTAGTATTCGTTTTTCATAAAAACGTCTGAGCTAGTTTTCGTAGAAAACTATCAGGCTTACAATATTCAATTAGGTATTTTTTTTTTGATTGAATTAGTTGAGAAAAAATCATATTGAAAAGAAATCGTTCGATGACTATTCGTCATTTTACACTTTGTATACTGAATAAAAAATAAAGTTGTCAAAAAAAAATTTCGCCCACTAACGTATCCACGCAGGCATCATCACAATAAGATTGATGAAAATCATTTGTTAAAAGCGACGATCGGAGGATGGTGTATATCGATACAAGGAAAACTGGTGATCAGGTATTTGAGTTCGTTTACAAATCGAGGGCCTGAATTCACGAGTAATGTTATGCCATCAATAACCAGCAGATAATCAGTAATGCCACCCAGAGAAACACTTTTGATAAGAATTGTTCTTCTTCAAATTGAGGGGTGCCACGAGGAGCTGAAAAATAAATGAGCATGTTAATGAAGTTGAAAATAAAAGTAAGAACTTTTTGTTATTATTGAAATATTAGAGACACTAGAAGAAGAGATAAATATCAGTGTGGTATTAAAATAGTGATAAAATTAGTTAATAGAAATGTATATCTAACAAACAGAAATCAAGCAAGCAACTACGATTATTGAGATGCATCAATATTGCGTAGTGAACTACCTGGTGCTGGTCTCGTTTCTCCAAAATTTAAGGTAGATGTAAAGAAACCAAAAGGAAATGCACCGATACCAAAGGACATGTGAAAACCGCCTTCCCCGAACCCAAATCCAGAAAATCCTGCATTAGCTTCGGGTTCTGACCTCTGTCCAGCCGGACGTGGTGGAACGTTATTTCTGCAATCAGGAAAGAAACGTATTTTTACATTACATAAATTCACACGTTTTTAAACAAACAATGATATTAATTAACATTTTAATCTAAAACACATCGAGACTATACGAAAGTGAAAGTTATCTGAAATATCAACTGCAAATTAACGTAAAATCAATGAACATCATTAACATATGAAAGGAGCTTCACTTGCCTTGGGTCTTCTTGTTTGGTAATCCCACGCCCATAAAGCGGAATTACTTTTTCTTTGCTGATGGCAGCTTTGCAGACAGGACAAAGTTGTCTAGCAGGTCGGGTTTCTAGCCATTGGTAAAGACACGGCCAGCTAAAACAATTTCATATAATTTTATAGCGTCGCTATACTTGACAAAATAAACTTAATCTAGTATTAATTACAGTCGATTAACTACTGATAAGTACTTTTTTATTTGAAAAAAAAAAACCAGTTAGAAAGTTGGGTATCAGAAACTCGTAGTAAAAGTATGCTAAGCATCAAAAAATGTACGTAATCACTATTAAAATAAGATAAATCATTCCAAGGGGAGGGGCGGTGTAATTTGTATTACGTATTATTTGAATAGTATAGGTATGCCGATACAGAGTAGTACTGGGCATCTCCTTTTGTTATTTTTCATATTAATTTCATAAAAATATTTGTATATTAATTTACAGCTGCAGAAGAAATATGCTAAATAAATATGCTTTGCTTGAAATAGCTTGATAGTAATCAACAATCTTTTAGAGCCGGTATATTGATACTACAAAAAACTTACATAAGTTTTTCACTAAGCTGTTTTAGCAGCAACTAAATTTATCCCAATGTTGAGTCTGAATTAGATTTAAAAAATTAGGAATAACTATTTAGTTACCAAAGAGGTGTATACACACCTCTGTTCATACAAAACAACAGCAGAGCATAATAACTAAGAAGAAATAGAACGATCAGCTTTTAAACTTGAAGAGTCGACAAGTGTACTGGAAATAAAATTTACTTATTGTCCAATTAACATCTCAGAAACCATAAGACTGTTTAATTCCAATAATCTGCAATAATTTAAATAACAGAGAGGCTGAGAAACTTTATTTAGTCTAAATTCTCAACGATAAGTCGATAATCTCAGTTATACAGTGCACAATGTAGCATGAATATTATTTCTGATAAGGAAAGTTGTAGCTCTTCTGCTTACAGTTATCTTGAATAACATTAGACAATAAGTGACTAAGAGAAAATGATCAAACGATATACAGAAACTGCCTAACAGCTATCAACCATATGGAATGAGTATATCAGCACAGTGGTCTCCAAGCCTTGCGTTGGAATGAAGATTGCTTACAAGGAGTGGCAAATTATTAAAAAAATGTTTATATTTACCAAAACAAATGTCCACACATGCTGACCACTGCATCTTTAGCTGTATCAAGACATATATTGCACTCGAACATACGTTCATCTCTTTCCTTTTCATCTTGAGCTGATCCCGATGGCCTCGAGGGCCCTGGCTGCTCTTTGGCGGTACTCATATCGACACACTTCTAAAATTATGAACAAGTATTATGTTATTATACTGATAAATCTAAGCAACAAATTTTTTCATTTTTAGCTGAAAATTAAATTTAAATTGAAAAAAAATTAAGTTTTGCTAAATTCAGATATGAGAAATCATTTTCAACGTCGTGAAATCTTCATCTTTTGTTTTTGAATACAGGAATATTTATATTTAGCACAATAATTGACACAAGGAATGAATGTAATTGATATAAAAATAGGATATTGAGTCGCATTTTTGATATCCAGCTGGTAAACAAAAATATGAATTTATTTTTTATTTTTGCACTATCATATGTAATGTGTAGTACTTAGAAACTTTTTACTATCGAGGATTTCAAATCGCTTTTGGGGTCCTGGTATCTTCAAATGAACAGATAAAGACCAGTTGCTAACCTGCCTGCTTTGATCTTATCTGTGTATATCATTTTAAACCGCTTAGTTTGGTTGTAAGCCGTTATTTAAATTTGGATATTTAAATGTTTGACTTTAGGTGCGTTTTAATAACGCAAATTTTATGTAAATAATAATCATCAATCGAACAGTTCATTATACGTGTATAATAGATTCGAAATGGGAGAAGTAATTAACGAGGGATTTTTATGATGATTATTGTGTTTATGATACGGAGATAAGCTGAATGTCAACAGAATTTAATGAAATTTATTTAAAACTGTGGAGAATTATTTTGCAGGATTAATAAAGTAAGAGAAAAATGGGTCAAGTGTATGGACTACGATCTTTATAAAATATTGAAAAAAAAAAATTTCGTAGGCAGTGTCACCTGTCAGACAGAGGTCAAATTTTGTCGTAATATGGGGACAAAATGTTATTTTTTTAGAGAGTATGAACAGTGATATTAAACTTACGTACTTTAGAGATATTGGCCAACTGTTTAAAACCACTGTAATATCACTGTAAACACTTTGAAAATGTTGGCAAACTGCCTGAAAAATTAGAATCCTTAATTGCGCAAGTATGTATCTACTAGCAGATGATTTTCATGACTTTACGAGAAACGGATGTTCCAGATAACACGTAAGATTCTTGACTTTTAAATACTCTTGAAATCATGTTCAAAATTTCGACATTTACTCGCTAATCACTATATATTTGACTGTAAATTAAGTGACAATGCGTATTTTACGATTTAATATTCGTGAAATGATATTTTTATTGGAAATTGGAAATGAATCGCTTGACTAGGGTAGTCAAGACGGAGGTTCACTCTCTACCTACCATCCGAAAACCTAAGTCATGGAATAGATTTTTTGCTCAAATCCCAGATGACGCGACTATCATTATCGAGTAATTTGAGATGTCGATGAAGCAGAAAAGTCGAGTTACCGACACTGGGTAACGATGAGATGATTTGATTCTGCATTTTACGAATCCGCATTTTTTGAAAGTGGAGAAACTTGGAATTTTGAATTCGTTTCAGTCGATTGAGTTTCTCTATTATATCTAATGGCAACAAATCTTGGTAAAAAAAAATTAATATTGTATGATGATTGATATCAAATCGTATTTTATAATTGAATGAAACCTATAGAAGTAGACCGGTTCAAATAGGTCTAAATAATTCGTTGAAGGTCGGATTTTGAAATCTGTTCAATTCTTATTCTTTGAAGCGCCGTCGAAATTAAGCATCGATCTCGTACCATCGAGGTATAGTTGTTGATGTTAATCGATATCACCCTGTGATACCGCGAGTAAATACGAAAGCAAAGCAAAGCTGTATTATACCGCAACGAAAATGAGTTATATTCAGTATATTAAAGTGGTAAAGACTTACGATGCAAGTATAAGACAAATTTATAAAGTTTCCGCATCAACCTCTCAATTTTTAATACACAAAAAGTGGAGATTGTGAAGAGACTATAACTTAAATGGTTTATTTTTCTTTTTGATCACAACGAATTGCGTTTTCGGGAACCAAAGTGAAGTTCGCCCTTCTTTCGTTGAAAAATCTTTTACGTCTGTGATCTTAAAAATATTTTCTTAACGAAAATGCGAAGTAGAAGTATATCCCCAGGAAAATTAGGGGGTTCAGACGTAGGTCGTAATAAAAATCATAGTATAACATCCACCAAGACAGCGATATCATCAAAAAATCGTAGAATCCCTCAAAAGAATAAAACCTCGATTCTCAATCAGCGACAATATTTTCGCGTATTCGAAGACGACGTTGATCTAACACCAAAGAATTTAACCCACGCTCTTTACCATGGGATTGAAGAAAATCGCCTTACTGCTTTCGATACTATTGGATTGGGCCAGGGAACGAGCAATACCCAAATATTTTCTCGCTCCTCAGGATCTAATTTTGGGAATTTGAAGATCAATTCATCCCTTATAATTAGGTCCAGCTCTCTACAAATGCAGCAGACACAACTGATGGACGATTTCGTTGTAGGCGAAAGCCTAACTTCTTATACCCTTTCGTCTGCAAACGTAGACGAAGATAGAGCCCCTTCCCAATTTTATCTGCCTAGGTAAGTATCATTCAAAAATATACATAAGCCCTTCCTTAAATCAAACTGATTTGCCCACGAAACGACATGGATTTTTTCAAAGAATGAGTTTCACTGATTCCAGTTTTGAAACATATCACGTGACTAATAGGCGATAAGGTCGTAACTAACAAAAAGACGATTTTAAAGCCAAAAGGTCACTTACGATCTTATAGTAATAGACAAACACACATGACATGTAAGATATCGTATTATACGTTATTGGAAAAGTTACACTCCTCAATATGGCCCACAGATACGACTCGGGTCTGATTCACGTTCGCCCAGAGAAAGTGAATATAATTCTTCAAGAAACCGACGTATTCTTTATCTTCGAGCTTCCGCAGTTGACTGTTGACCTATCATCGGAAGAGGGTTTGGCTGTTAAAGCGACAAACGAACAGTACGAATATATCACACAAGGTCCTGGGTCGAATAGAAAATTGGCGAATGCCGAAGCCCAAACGCCGTGTATCTACCGTAAAAATAGATCCACATGTCTGCCGAGAACTAAGCGAAGAAACCAGGGAAATCTGGTCAATAATTGGATAATGTATGATACTTTTGAGAATTTAAAAACCACTAAAGCCAAAGGTCCAATCTTGATAGACACGGATGAGGCGAGGCAAAAGGCCTTAGAAAAGAAGGTGCGTAGCTTCTCGGGTATGTCTTACAGTTAGTTTCATCGCATAGCATCGAAAAAATCATTTGCTTTTCAGATCAGCCCAATGAAGTTACCAGAAATTGAGGACAACACTGACCACTTGACGCTAGAGATGCAACTCACGCAGCTGGCTGAACAAACTGATTTTTTAGACTCCGCTACGATTGTAGAACGTATGGTGGCGAGTAACCTGTACATAGTAGCCCAAAAACGGTTTAAAGGTATAATAAAGCAAGACCCGTACAGCCCGACGCTACAATTCACGTACAGCCTCGAATTCCTCTGGTCTTTTGTATCGGAACTTAGCAAAAGTTACAACGTGGCTTGTTTCTGTTGGAACTACGTAAACCGCGACGTTCTGGCTGTAGGTTATGGGCCAATTAATAACCAGCCAGGCCGTCAAGGGCTTGTGATGATCTGGACGGCGAAGAATCCGCACCGGGCTGGCCGATGGCATTACTTTAACAGTCCCATATCCGCTTTGGACTGGAGTCGCAATCGGCCAAATCTTTTGGCGGTTGGATTTTACGACGGCGTTTTGCAGGTAATCGACGTTAGCAACAAGAACTTGGTCATTATGCGATGTAGCAACAGAACAAGCTCACCATCGTACGCACCGCATTGGCAAGTACAATGGTGGCCAGGCGAGGACGAAGTCATGTTTGAAGAGCAAATTTACACTTGCAATCAAGACGGTAGGATCCTTACTTACAGAGCAGACACAGACTTCAGCTGCACTCAAATAATGAGGATAAGCAGAATCGAGGGGAAAATAAAAGGCGTAGATCAGCAGCCCGAACAGTGCGTCGTACACGACATATCGATCACCAGAAACCCAGGGGCTCTAATTTTATGCAGACATCCTGCGCTTCCGATGATTTATTTCGTGGGTTCTGACGAAGGGTGCATTCATCGTTGTTCAACGACTTATTTGCAACAACATATCGAGAGTTTTCGTGCTCACAATGGTCCAATTTATGCCATTGAATTTTCGCCGTTTTGTTCGAAAATATTTTTGACTAGTGGCGCGGATTGGTCCACAAGAATATGGGCCGATGGTATAAACGAACCTTTGATTACATTGTCAACGCAAATGGCCTGCGTTCAAAAGGCAACATGGAGTCCAAAGAACTCGACGATTGTTGCAACGATTGTTAACAACCAAATCGATGTCTGGGATATAAGAAGGAAATCCTATACCGCAGCTTCCACAACGATTTGCGACACACAAGGAAGACTTTTGCTCCTCGAATTTACGGCTAATGGAAATCAACTCGTTGCCGGTGACAGTATGGGAACTATCTTTATCTATAATCTCGAGGAAATGCCATTTCCTCCGTACAATCAAACCGGAGTTCTTGTTGCTTCGATACTCAAGGCACTTGAAACGAAACCAAATTTAGTCAGGAAACTCAAGAAACTTGGAAGTCCGTTTTAAATGCAGATGAAAAACTATCACCCAAAACGTCACTAAACTGCATCGGTTCCTCGACTCAACATTTAACGATTTCCAAATTGCAAGGTATGAATATGTTGCAGTCATCTCGTGTGACTACTGACATAAGATTATAAGTGACATTTCATGACCTGTTGGACTTTGCAAGGCCAAGAGATCGTATACATATATTTTTGTTTGTGCAGAAATGTAAAACCTACATCCAGAAACATTGAAATGTAATGATTGATCAATTAGAGATAGAAAGTCGCAAATACTGATAGATACGATCTTATGAACTTTGCCTTTTTTTTGAATCATAGAAACTAGATAATTTCATAAGATCGTATTTGCTCAATCGTTATTACATAATCGATAACTTTTATTTTCAATAATTTCGCGGATACGATTTTTTAGCTTTAATAAATGTGAAATTTCAAAAAATTAAAACGAAAATCTCGTATCTGATTTATTTAAAATGGAGTTATCGATGATAAAATAATAATTTGGAAGACACGACTTTTTTGCTTTAGCATCGCCGTTTTGTTAGTTATAGGACTTTATGGCTTTAGTCACGTAATATGGGCCCAGGGGCCCATAAACAGCATAGTGACTACGTAAAATCCTCAAAATTCTAATATCAAAAAAAAAAAAAATCATAAATTTTGATTCAGTCGAGTCACCAGCCGCAGCTCTTCTCTCTATCCTGCAATCTTCTGTCTTCTTCGCCCCTCGGCGACCGAGCAGTCCCATAACCGACTCACAAGTGGTTCGAGACTTCGCCGAGCGATGGAGGACCCTGCGGGACTAGAATTCAGGATTGGGTCCCAAGCAGGCGTTCGTTCCACCGCGGCGGTCCCGGTCCCCGATCCCCGATCCCCGATCCCCGGTCCCCGACTCCTCAGGCCCAAGGTAGAACTGTAGAGGGGCCGTCAGGCGGCGACTCTCGGGCATCTCTCGGGCAGCCGGTGCCGCGGGCGCGATCCTTGCTACCGCCGCGCCGTCAGCAGGCAGTCTTACTCACGCCCGCACTCAACCACACTATACTCCAATACGTGACTCAAGTACGTAGCTAAGGCCCGAATTAATAGTCCTTGAGGGGAAGACCCGTTTGACCGTCAGTGTTTCGCGCGGGCCGCAACGTCACTGCGAGAACGTCCAAGTACCCCGCCTATAATATCCGTACGATTTACGTATACTAATACATTAAATCTATACTCTAGCTGCAATTGCGTTACATCAATTTTCCGAATGCCGTAAATTATAACACGGTTTTTGTTTATTAAATCTATCTTCATATTTCATTATTTATTTATATACAATATAAATAATAATTTTTAACTTTTTAACTTCAAATTTCATTTAAACTTATAAGTTCTACGTTCTCGTTTGAGTATAAAGAGTTCGCGATATTCGTGCTACTGTTCACTTCCATGCGAACCATAAACTACACCTTCACATGTGGATACGATAACGGATCGCGGCGAACTTCAGTTTTTCCGATTCATCACGGGTTTCAAGTGTGAGCCTGATCATCTAGTTCATCAGAAAATTTTTTATACACAAATAATAATTGTTTATATTTTAAATCGGTACAATAACTTTTGCAACGGAGTTTAGACACTTAAATCTTAGTTTATAATTGAACTATACTCAACGTTGTTAATCACCGTTTAAATTCAAGTTATACTTAGAATGATGATCATGTAATAAGTCGCGAGTTATTCTGCACGCGGTGTATAGTAAAACGGGCGGTCTTTGACCGGCATTCCTTTGCTAAAATTTCACGTTTGGACGTACGTATAAACATTCGGTGCGCTATGAACATCAACATCGTTGACTGTACCGGGTGGCTAACAAGTAAGTGATTTCATAATCATAAATACAAATCTTTTATCCATATTTCTACTACATATATCAAATCTACAATTCTCCTATCGTATTCTTAAAAGAAACTTAAAGATATCGCATCGTCGATCGGTGGGTAAAACAGATATTCGTTTATGGTAAAAAAGTGAATACTGCAAATATATAACAAGGTTTTAATAATAGTTTATATTACCATTTTTTAATATCAAAAAACATAGATTGGATATTAATTATTTATCTGTATGTATGTCTGGGTAAATATTTAGCACTTTTTAATGGCATTACGAAAACTATAAATATGATACCGTCGCATATATGATGATGATGATGATGATACTGAAGAGCTTAACGATTTTTTTCACGTACCATAATATACGGGTAAACATATCTTTACTTTTAACGGTGTGTTACCCGTCAATAAAAGGTAACATTAATTCAATTGTAACTGCGAGCGATTCGTGAAAGGTGTAATTGTGCCTTCCGCTCCAAATTACACGATCTGACGTTTGTATATAACAAGATGATCAAAATTTTTATTCATCTATATCTTCGGAATAATCGAAAACGATTATACGACGAAAAATAGTTACGGATTAAGTAGAAAATTTATTAATAAAATTAATCATGTCATCGCGAAAGATTCAAATATTGTTTCCGTTAGAGTAACACAGTTCGTTAGTTTCTTTAATCGTTATTTGGATTAGTCTTGGCGCATTAATATCTATGGTTTATACAGTATAAGGTGGCTGTAGACCATTGGCTATTGCTTCAATCGATTCAATGCATCACCGACTATCTTCATCTACTCCTCACCTATTATGCTGATACAAGTTACCTTTTTAGATAAGAATAACTGCCTCTTCTCATTTAGAATTTTATCGTTATATTCTCTACTGATTAGTCACTGCCTACTGAAACGGACGATGATAAACTAACTCGATATCAAGTTATATGTATACACATAACGATACAGGAAATCGTAACAGCTTAGTACTGCATTCAGTCATTCTTAAGTTCCATCATTTAAGACCCGTTTCGATTCTCTAATTAATTGCTACCTAATAAGGTAAAATGGTGAGAGAAAAAAACTTGATGGAATTTAAACGATTTACAGAAGACCGATCACTGCAGTCGTTCACTCGTTTTACCAGATTGAGTAGGTATGAATCGATCGACTGTAACGTCGCGGGATAAGTGCGTAAGACAATTAATCGAAATTGAAAGCCGATTTTTTTATATCAACGATATCAAACATTAGAATGAAAATTTCTTACACATCTACGAAGATATTAGATTGTGAAACCTTATTTTCTATTCTGCGAGAATATTTTTATTAAAAAATTTTTGAGATGATCAACAGCTTTTTTACATATTTTTTGTTTTTAATGAAATTAATACTCAGCGTATCCCTTCGTTTTATTGAAATTTAATAATTGAAGAAAAATCGTTAAGCTTTTATTTAATTATTTTATTTATTTTTTTTAATTGGCCACAAATTTATTTTCTTCGATCGATGGTCAATATAACTTTTCGTGTAATTTAAATCCTGATTGTGAATCTCGAAGAGCGAAGAATCACGAAAAGAGTTATGTTTCTTATTACTTGTGGTCAAATACTGACAATGTCGAGAATATTGATCGTCAAGGGCCTGTTGCAGCCTTTTCAAACCATCAAAAAACGCCGTACTGTCTTCTCCGGGTACTTTGCACGTCCGAGCATTTTGCGGCAGCATCGCATGGTCGGTCTCGTGCACAATAATAATTCCCCGCTATATTAATGGTGCTTGATATTTACTCGAACCGAATATTCCCGAGACAAGATCAAACCGCAATACCTTATCAACCCCCCCCCCCCCCCCCCCCCCCCTCCCCCCCGAAAGAAAAAGAAGATTATTACTTTGAATCAATCAATTTTTATTTCCTTTTAAAATACATAGCCATGTGTGTATGTTCCAAAATCGAAAATATACAACGACAAATTGGTATTTTTCCGTAAAGAAGACTAGACAATTATTATTTCCAATATTTAATTTAAGAACAAGTTTTAGATGTGATCTATAAAGTTCGGATATGCAGGTTTGAGTAAACGTTTTTAACGTGACAAGAAACGATCTTCAATTCTCGATTCCCGTCTGCCTCTAAGGAACACCCAGTATGCAAGTGTATATAAGATACTGGACTCTCCAAGTAAACTTGTTTATCAAGTTACATGAACAGCGGTCGGTAGGTCGGCGCAAGGAGCCGAAGCTGAAGGAGGTGGGGTTGGCGGCAAGGAGTCGATGGCGGAGGAGAAGATGTTTCTATGACGTTCGTGCATGATTTCCGTTCGTACCAATTATTTCTATAATTATTTTGCTCTGGTTATCCATTCGTTATTTATTTTCACCCTAGTCTTTCTATACCTCAATGAAAAAACAAAAAATGCGAATTAAGGTTCAAAAAAAAAAAAAAAAAGAAAAACGGTTATATAGACAATGAAAAATAAACGGAATTTTGTTACCATTATTTTGTTCCTTATCCATTGAAATTTCGAGAATTGATCATGCACGTACAGTCAGGGAAACGGTATCTGTCGCCGCCTAACTTGATGCAACTGAACATGCGAGTGGTTTTAATTTCCTTCAAGTTGTCGCGAAATAAAAAACAGCACACTGATTGAACAGAGGAGCAAAGGATGCTTTTGTTTCATGCCAACTTTAAGGAATTTAAAACTATTCGTATGTTCAGTTGCATCAAGTTAGGCGGCGCAGGCGACAGATACCATTTCCCTGACTGTACATACGTCGTTCGAGACAATTCTAGATTTTATAAATGAAAATATTTATTGACCGGAATGATGTTCCGGCATTTGACCAATTTACGTTATACGATATTCTTTTACCAAGAAGTCATCAACATAATCGAAAGATAAATGCCTCTTATAAAATTAAAAAGCTCGCACTCCGCTATCTTCGCAATTGGCTCGGCCTTTCTATACTCGATCCTCAGTCATGATCGGTTCAGTGAGTTTGTTCTACACGTGTGGTAGATATACGCAGGATAAATGCATGTTTTATACTCCGCGTAGGATTATAAAGACGAACGAGTAATCTGAGGACCGCGGTGGGTAATTATTCCAACTGGAATAAAGTAAAGTAAATTATATCTGTTATCATATCGGCAAAACAAGTTATTAATTCTCATCACATCACATATTCAAGTACGAGAATGAGGGTGGAATCTATCACAAGCCTTCCCCCTTCTTCTTTAGCCCTTGGAATATATTTCGAAAGAAAACCAATGCAGATTTTTGGCCAAATAATGAGCCGTATAAATAGCGCTGGTAGATTTGACATTGTTCAACGTTGGCCCAACGTTCAACGTCGACGCTCGGCTGTTGAGACTGTACCAATGTTGGGCCATATTACCAATATCATCAGACCCTACCTGAGTAATATTGTGACTGTAAATTAAGAAGCTAGATATAACTAACTGATGAATTTCAACCGTGGATTTAAAATCTAAAAAATGGATAATCTATTCGTATTAGGGTAGGAGGTATATCGTGCGTGCACATAACGATTCAAAATAGTAAATATAATTAAACATACAGGCGTGTACAGTGCCTATCAACACTTCATCAGTGAATAGAAAATACTTTAGACAAAATTTCTACGGTTATAACTGTTGAATATTTGATGGTCGATTATTTGTAGTTAGCACGTGCACAACGATGCACGATTATATTCACGGAGGAAGTAGCTACGCCGTGACAGTGTAGTGAAGGAGTAGGCAGGCAGTTGAATGCCGCCGGCATTCGTGATGACGAGAGGTAAGAGCGTGAACTCCCCTCCTCCCTCTACCCCCCTGCGAGAGTAAAGAGTACCTTTATTTCTTGGCCCATTGTCGTATCAAATCAGTTCGGACATTGGCTGATCTCGTGATGGCCAGGAGGTAGAAAAAAAAAAAAAAAAAAAACAGAAACTTAATTTTTCGCTCAATTGATTATGTTATACAAGTATAATTAATCGATTGGTCATTTGTAAAGCGTTTCTTTTTTTTTTTTTACATTTTTGATGTTTGTTTGTTTTTTTTTCTTTTATACATAACTTATATATAGGTATATACTAATACCTTCTTGTCTAGGCGTTCAAACGTTGTAAGACTTCCTGCCACTGTATATATATATATATATATATATATATATATATATATATATATATATATATATATATATATATATATATATATATATATATATATATATATATATATATATATATATATATATATATATATTCGTATGTATATATTGTTACTAACACGCGTGCCAACTAGCCGTGCATTGACTCCGGAGAGCTATACGCCTTATTCTTTCGTACTTCTAGAGTAGCACTTCGTCATGCTTGTGCCCAGCAATGACCCGAAGATTTGTTTTATCATCTTCTCATAGTTTTCATATGGATATATATGCCGTTAAGTTAATAGGTAGCGTATTTGATATGATTCGGATGTCGAAGTAGAATTTTACTGCAGGGGTTTAAATTATTTTTAATGACACGTATAGACAACGAATGATTAGACATTTGGTCGATACTATAGGCTTAGCGTGCAGTCCAAGCCTAACCTGCGGCCATATGTTTGTATATGCACCTCTGAGTTGTTCTGATATGCGTAAAACGTAGGACGAACGAACACATACTACCTTGTAATTTACGTGATGGAGAATTAAGGCCAACCTTAACACGCTTAAAAGACAAATAACACAGCTACAAGCTCTGATTACGTAATATGAAAATTATATATCGATTGAAAAAATATTTAGAAACAAACATAACGTCTATTATATCTATTGAGAAATATTTATACTATGCATTATAGAAAAGTGCGAAAATATATTTTCCAAAGAATTGAAAATCCTGAAAGAGTTAACTTAGAAAATCTGATTAATTCCAACTGAATATCAGGAATTCTGTACACTAGGGTAAACCAAAAAAACTAACCTATCGCAGTTATCGCTTCAAATAAGCCTATATACTGAGAAGAAAATTCTCCCGTTAGGAAAAATTTTTAGCTCAATTTTAAAAGGTGTCGCTCGCCATTTGAAATTTATCATTTAAATAACACATAAAACAAATTTTTTTCACTAAAAATATTATAACTTTTGAACCGTTTGAGATGAGAAATTTGCGCTAGCATATTCTTGTAGGACATTAAATTTCCTAAAAGAAAGTCCCTGGAGTCGAATTTCTAAACTCAATAATTCGTATAGGTACTTACGGGCCATGAAAGTCTAAAATAAACAGAATTTTCCGGATTTAGGGCTTTTTTTTATCAAAAATATCAATTAAAATTAGATGAAGTGAGTAAAAAATGTAATTTACATATTAAGTTCATAAATTAAATAGAGTTTTAACTTTTTTATTTGTAATTTATTGTATTTTTAGTCATTAATTTTTTTTTTTTTATTCAATAATAAAAATTTCTTTAACACAATTTATCTTAGACTTTCATAGCCCGTAAGTATACGAATTATTGGGTTTAGAATTTCGACTCTTTGGACTTTTTTTTAGGAAATTCAATGCCCTACAAGAATATGCTAGCGCCAATTTTTTATCTCAAACGGTTCGAAAGTTATAATATTTTTAGTGAAAAATAAATTTTTTACGTGTTATTTAAATGGGAAATTTCAAATGGCCAGCGACACCTTTTAAAATTGAGCTAAAAATTTTTCCTAATGGGAGAATTTTTTTCTCAGTATACAGGCTTATTTGAAGCCATAACTGCGATAGGTTAGTTTTTTTTACGGTAAAAATGATCAGTTATTGAAACACTAGGATTGTCATGTCACTAGTGTAAATGTAACTCTATACAATTGTACCATTTGATCATGCATGAGAGTACCTCTTACTGCACTGTTGAAATGACTTCGATTCAATCGTCAGAACAATTCAAACACATGGGAGCGTCGATACCTACATACTGTAGAGATACTCTTTCAAGGTTTAGTTTCATGTTCTTCTTATTTCTTTGGTATTCACGTGCATCGAGTATAAGGTATGCGCGTATATATGTCGTTTTATAGCTCTATTCTTGCACTCTTGATCTACTCGCGTTTATACATACATATACTATATAGTTGCAGATATCCAGTAAAACAGATGCCTATTCTGGCTTACGTTGACACGCGATTAATGCACCTGCTGTTTAAACAAAGTTACAAGCATTTGAAGAAAATAGAGGTATAGAAAAGCAGAGAAATCGGTTGCTGTCGGATCCAGATTCCCGATAACGCGAAACCAGACAACCGCAATTCCTTATATACTATTATTCTCACAATACTTGTCTATCTGTCAAATCAAACTGATCTCAGCTTACTGTACTCGTGGTTATAAAAGCACATTTCGATATTGATAATTTTATGAAAAATCATAACTTAGTTGAAAATGGTATAACTCGATAATTATAAATGAACATACCATATCTTACTTCTAATTGTCTCTGTGTACATATTGTTGACGGATAATAAGGTGGTTTGTTGGTGTATGTCTATGTATGTACTTATCTCGAAAGTTGAATCAAGTAAGAAGCATAAGCATAAGCACAATAAGTATAAGAAGTCAGAGCGTGGAGTCGTGTTTAAAGTTGTCTTTTTACGCGCCCTTTTGTGGTGTCTAATTATATTTATACTATCAGCTGTATTATCTCATCATTTCTGCGGACTGAGAAATTTCGCTTAGCAACTGACGATGCTGTACTACCGTTCTCTATGTTATACCGTATATACCTGACCATAATTTCTTAGTTAAATATCGAGACGAAGATCTCGGAAGATAACTAGCCGAGGGTATACCGCTATTACGACGTCAAATGACGGTAACATTAATGATAATAGTGACGACGATAATAGTAAAACTAATGGTGGAATAGTGCAGAGTGCTTCCTGGAGCGATAGGTATAGATTTTGTATAATGAGTTAAACAGACACACGCAGAAACATATCAGCTGTTATATTTCTCTTCCCCAAACCTTCGTGGAGACACATTTCGTGCGTTTAAGAACCAAAATTTGTCTCTTCTAATCAAAAGAGAGTAATAATTAATTAACGACTTGTAATCACCTGCTCACTTTGTGACTTTAGGATCACCAGAGAATACATTTCTACGATCTATCCTCATTTTAGTTTCTACAAATCGAGTTTACGTTACGACATTTCTCAATGTGATCATTCAAGTACTTCTTATTTGTCTACCGCATATTATTCCGAAAGCTTTTTCCTTCCTGGGCGTGGATATGTCAACGCACTTAAGTAAGTCTCGAGTGAATTTCTAATCAACCAATCAGTGCTCAAAGTCCATCGTCGTCTTTGATTATATCGAAATCACCGTTTCGGTACTCGTAAACTTTTACACCCGCTAATGAACGCGTTAAACTCGCACCCCTTCCCAAGCAGAGTCAATTCTGGTAATACGGCCCAGCATTGGTGCAGCCTCAATGATCGAGCCTCGATGTTGAGCGCTGGACCAGTATTGAACTATGTAAAATCTACCAACGCAAATAATGTGGCCTACTACTTTCAAGGGCTACAAATTGGAATGGGGTACGTCTCTTGATCCGGTACTGAGATAAACGACTGCACCGGGATCGCCAGCGTTGGTAACGGTACTGGTCCGACACTGGGCCGTTTGTTAAACTCTAAGACTCTGCCTCATCACTCTCATCGCTTATAATTAACCGTTTGTATTTATGTTTGTTTATACTTACGCTGATTCATATACGTATGTTAATATTTGGACTGTTCAGTGCTTCAGAGTTCAATTCGGGGTTTTACCACTCGAATCGTTGCAGCATGCTAATAGCCGAAGCGTTGAAAGAATACGAAACTTCCGGTTTTGTGGTTTGAGGTAACGAGCCGTGGTTTCCGGTGTCTTGAGCTCTATATCCGGTTACCCCTTATATATGTATACAATATTATATATTTTATCATGAGATGTAAGAGAAGATCTTAAGCTAGAATTACATTTTACAATTAATGTTGTGGTATATGTATGTAACCTGCGGTATTAACTTTCTGTACATCGTAATCGTTATGCAGACTATAACAATAATCCTCTAACCAAACTAGAAATTTGATACTCACCGCAAAAAGTGTCAGATTATGTATATAAGCTCATAGAATTTTGTGTTATACATGTTTCCATATACTAATAGACAATCTCAAGAATAAGTGTAGAACTCTCTGTATATCTTTAAATTGTCTTATACTCTTAAAATCTGTTGCACGAAATTGAATCTATCAACTTTTCGAATGAAAAATCGAGTAATTCTTTATTCAGAATGAGCTGTGGTCAAAGGACATCACTGCAACATACCCAGCCGGAAGGTTGAAGATATTTTCATAAAGTCCAAAAGTTCCGAAGTCCATAATCGATGTCGCGTGATATTTGGTCGTAAATTTTTTTTTTTATTAATTATTTTTGCGTTTTGTTCAGTATTCATTTCTCCATTTCCGTTTCTTTGGTATAAAAAGCGTGAAGAAAAGGTTGTGCTGTTAGCTGATGGAAGGTAAGTAAGTAAATGATGAAAATCGTGGAAGCGCTAACGAGCTCTACATCGCTTTTGCACTGTATGACTCTATACTGGAAACTGCAAAAAAGGAATCATTAACTGACATTGACACACGAAGAAACAGAAGACGCTAAAAACTTGGCTATTACAAGTCCCTATTTCTTAGATGAGACATCACGGTTTCACCTTTTACAGTTTCAACAACCGCAGATCACCCCTATTTATATTATTATATTCTTACTCGGGAGTATATCGCCAGTCTAGTTTTTTAACACGTCTTTTCAAATCTTAGAATTTAACGATTCAACCTTCAGTAACCACTATTCGAACGACGAAGATCATAAACTGCTGCAGCATTAGCAAAAGATATGAAATTTTCATTCACAGTGATCGGGTCTGCACAAAAAATATGAGCGTTGATTCTGGATTTCTTAATTCCAAAATGTGATTAATGATTAAATGTAGGTAATTTGAATTCGAAAAATCGGTTATTTAACGCACGTTCAAACTGCGTAATGTGGAAAACGTATTGAACGTATGGAAAAGGAATGATTTAGGTGATATTGCGGTGGTCAAGGATTGTTCGGGATCTTAAAGAGCGTCCTTGCCTGCAGCATCGAACTGGTTATGACAAACAGCGAGCAACTGTGCCTCCGCTCAATCCCGAGAGGCTCTAAACGTCACTTTTTCTACCAACCACTTCCGTCCATTCGTTGGTCAGTCAGTCAAGTCAAACCGTATTATGTCGCGACTCGGTGACGTGCAGCGTTCCACTAGTCAACTTTTTTCATACTTTCGAACATGAGACTTGATGTATAATATAAAATGAAATTGAGTTAGTCTTTAGTCGTCGTTTAATACGTCTTATACAAATATGCATATCGCGATTTAATCCTAAAACTTTTTATTTAAAAATTCCAAACTTTTTACATTAGATTTAAACTCTAACTCCGATCATTTCTATATAAATACCCAGACATTGACTGAATTTTCAAATAATTAAGTGTCCATAAAATCTAGAAACCTTTTGGTCGAATAATCGCGAAATGGTTTTCAATAATCGTAAACTATACACAGTGTGCAAGTAAATTCTGTCCTTGTACAGGCATAGCGAAAATGGTTAATTATATATACGGCACATGAACTTTGCACCTTATTACCATAAGTCTCAAGCCTATCGGTGAATTAATCTGTTATTTATGCGCAGCAAATAGGACAAACTAAAATAAAATTTACAGTATTCGTGGGGTCTGTTTTCACCGTCCAGATAATTAGCGATACTAATTAATGTAGGTAGAGTTCGAGTTGCTTGGCAAGTTTGTGGTTCGGTTGTAGAAAGCTGGTTGCAGATTTACTGCAGGCTAATCGGAAGTAACGAAACACGATCGTATTCGCAAACTGTCACGATGGTTATAGGTACCATACGGGCATTAATTTATATTCGACATGTGTACACGTTTAACACATTTGCTATCGCGTAGAATTCCGTAGAAATCGAAAATTGGTGTTATTAGAATAATATTTCGCCAGCTGTCTTATGTGGCGGATATTCAGCACCTAAGGGGCGCGTGGTTTTCCCTTATGGTATAAAAATGTTATGAGTAGTATGTGTAATAAAATATCCTTGGGTTAACAATCAGTCAGAACGTCTGGACCAATAAGAAGAGTTTTAGACCTCAGGGTGAGACTGTAGATGTTAGTACCGCAGATCTACCTTCCTGGGTTCCTGCCTTCCTGCCTGTCTGCCTTCTTCTTCTCTTGTCCAGACTTCAGTTGGCCGACGTAAAAGACCGGGAATGTACGGGAATCAGCAACGGTGTAAATCATCCTCTCGCACACTTATTTAGGATCTTTATATACGCGTACGTGCGTTGAGACTACGCATACCTGGACTCTGGTATGCTTCCGTAATTATATGGTTGCGGGTGCGATGCCAGAAAGAGATGGAGAGAAAGTTGAAAAGAAATCGAGAATATGAGAAATAGGGATGGAAACAAACAGACAGAGAGAGAGAGAAAAAAAAAAACATGACAACACAAAAACAACAAACAAAACCGAACAAATAAATTGTCTTCTTAGTCCTAACAGACTTTCGGAAAAGCGGTGGACTTTTATGTCTAAATTAGTCTGAAAACCATATCTTTGTGAAGAAAATCATTGAAGATCTGCGTTGGTCAGTTTCGAATTTTTAATGCGTGCAGTTCGATCACTAAATTATAAAGTAATTCTATAAATGATCTGTGTGTAAATCTGATCGATCAGCATACTTGTTCTATTTGAGAAAAGCCGTGGTGTTTCGAAAAAACTTGGTCCAAGAAGATCGGGTCTTAAAAGGAGGCAATTATCTTACGAAATGCCGTATTGACGCGTGCAGGCTCATTAAATCATGAGCTCCAAATACGTTTCTTTGCTTTTAGCTTTACCTCCTTTTTTCGACTATTAATTACTACTCATAGAAACCCACGCTTTCTGTACATACATACATACATATGTAAATGAATTTAATGAATGAGAAAACACATACGTATATGTTCGACAAATATAGGCATCCACGAAATCGAACACAGAATTTTTCGGATACGTTTTATTAATATGAATTTATTATTTTTCAAATTTTTTATCTGTACCTATTTATAGGTATATCATTTTCAATTATTGTAAGTACGGTAAAATTTTTAAACTCATTACCACTCGCTGTCAATAATTGATTAATTAGTTAATTAATGGCATGACGATATCGTGCGGAGATATCGATCGCCTTGTGCATGGTTGTCCTTGCAGCGTACTTCAGGGAAAAAGTATAACGTTCGATAATACATCCAGAAACTGTATTAATTGCTTGTGTCACATAAAACAGCAATTACTGTAAGTACATACATACATACCCAGAAAAATAATTTTCATCAAAAATTCAGGCGAACTTTAGTTAATTTTTTAAATTTCGATAAAATTTACGATATTTTGTACAGATGTGTTCTTTAGATTACTTTAGCTACAATTTAGCTTAACTTCCTAAATTGATGATAAAGTTTTTTTGTTTTTTGCATTTTCAATACCCAAGCTGTCTATGAAATTATCAAAAATGTTGCATTTTGGCAAAATAAAAGAAAGACTCAGTAAATGAATTTCTTGTTCCAAAGTAAAAAATTCCGTTCGAGTACATTTTAATATTTGACACTATTAAACGTCTGGTAATTATTAACTAGGCTTAAAGAAGCGGGAAAAAAAATTGTCTTACATATAGGTATAATATATACCAAGAAATCATGAGTCTTACGGGTCTTTACTGAACAGGAGTAGATATGAAGGTAATCTTGAATTATGTTCTACCACCGTTGGCGATATAGAAGTTAAGACTTCCTGGTGCAAAATCTTTACATCAAGTACCTATATACTATGTATAAACTCGCAAATAGTAACCGCCAACAAGTTGTTGGACATGGCTTGACCCCTGTGGCCTTGACAGTACTGCTGTTAGGTACTTGTGTCTTTCTTCTTTATACAAATGGTCGTACTTCTCCCTTGTTTAATCGATTTTTTTTTTCACTAGTCTGCAAGCAGTAAGGCAAAAACAAAAACCTTCGGGATTAGAAGATCCTCTTCGATATAAAAATTTTGGAGAAAACGTTGACCGTATAATTGATTATAATTTTATTTATTCAACGAATTGACCATAAACCCTTTTTTTTTTTTTTTTACATTATATATCCGATATTATGCAATTGATTGAAAAATCCGGTTGAAATCGAACGTTTTATTTTTTATAAAAAAAGTATTGTAGTTTAATTTCAACCCGGTGTAGTGTGAGGGATCGACGAAAGCGTATTCTGGGTCAAAGTTTACGTCGCGAGTTCGCGTGCCGGGGTCAAAGGTCACGACCCTAAGGGTTGGATGGCCTGGGAACGCAGGGAACTTCGCCCAGAGTCTTTGAGGCCCGGAATTCAATGTTTCATCTTTGATGTTTAAGATCAGGGTTTCCAATTTTCTTTTTATACAAGCATACTCGTGTAGATATGTATATGTACAGAATTTTCCATATTTCAGAGGCTTAGAAAGAAATATAAAAATCAGATGCAAAATATGTTTTATCTATTTTCGATTGACTTTTATTAATTTTTATAGCCATTCGCACCTTTTGCTCAGAATAAGTCTCAACGCTTTGGCGACAGACTTACGGCTTTCCTAAGCACTAAACCTGTCATCGATAACCAATTATCCTACGAATTAGAATAATCACCATGATTATAAGACACCGCCGTCTTAGTAACACCAGACGACTATATCGCCAAGCATATACTCTCATAGGTATATATGTATATATATATATATATATATATATATATATATATATATATATATAGAACTATAGAGGTGACGTTAATATTTAAGCAATAAAATTAATAACAGGGTACTAAATCGTTAGGGGGAGAATTATAAATTCATTTCAATGTAGTTATACCTATAACTATCCATACCAACCTGCAATACTAGCGCAGCAATATACAGAATGCAAATCATACTAAATGTACACCTGCAATATTCAGACTCTGTAAAATCATTTTAATTTATTAATTTTCCAATCAATGTAGAGTTTCATTTCTTCCAGAAATCTAGTAAAAATATAATTCATTCTTATTCTTATTTCGAAAACTTCACCACGAATAATTTTTATCCAATTTATGTTCGAAACGGTCACATGCTTCACGAAAAATCTCATCTATTAATTTGAATAGATCTATATATCATTTGTTATTAATAAATTAAAAAACCGTCAAATAAATCATCGCAAAATAGTACATTTCCATGATAAACACATGTGTTAAATTGCATAATAAATTTAAGGGTTTTTTTTTTGAAAAGAAACAATGACATAGATGCATTTTTTTTTTTTTGTACACATCAACTATAATTATAAACAATATTTGAACTCGCAGGCAGTTTTATGAAGTCAAGAATTAAGTTAATTTTTAACAATCTCTGACCTGGTTTTCTGGACCATGAGATTTTGACCATTATTAAAACAGGCCAACCTATGTCATAAGAAATTCCTTATACACATATACATGTATCTTATAGTTATAGTTTTAGGCTTAGAAAAACATGTTTGTAACTCTTAAAGATGTACAGTGGAGCAGTTTAAAAAGTCTGGAACGGTGAACGGATAGATAATAGGTTAGCGTTTGACATCCTACATAGATGGTCCAAAGATACTAACGCAGGGGGCTACCATTAGAGTTTATCAACGATTCAATCTCACATTGTCTACAGTTCAGTATATAGGCACAATAGTGTCTGGGCGTTACGTTGCATGGAAGATGCTGCTGCTGCTGCTGTTGCTGCTGCTGCTCCAGCATCAGGATAGAAAAGACGAATCCTTGTCTCTTAATGCCTCCGTTTTATCTTTGGTTACATATCCAGTTCTTGCTTGGTAGGTCGAATAATAAATGTAACGACCTAGCGAGAGTCTGCCGTTACTGGTAATACGGACTAACACTGGCCCAATCTTAATATCCGAGCGTCGAGCCTGTAGGGCTAAATAATATAAAATCTGCCAATGCTATTACTAAGGCCCATTACTGGGCCGGCATTAGTAGAGAAAGATTTTTTCGAGTTTCAATATTTATTCACAGATTATGTAATTGTGATGAGAAACTTATTTGCAAGATCCAAGAATTACGGTTTATGAAACTGATCTTTTAGATTGAGACTGCAGACGAGGAAGATCACGGGTGCTAAATCATCGTGGATTATTCCTGCGTGTTTCTATCAACGATTTAACTTTCCCTGTGTATACCCAGTCATAAATTAAACTCCAATTGCGCAAATCAAACAAATTAATTGAAAATGCATTAGTCTCTCTCTTTCTCTCTCTCTCTCTCTCTTGTTTCTCTAATTTTTTTATTTCGTAGCATATTATTCATTAATTGTCTTTGTTTATCTCTGAGTAAATCGAAAGTTTACGACTCTCTTGTACTGCACATTATACATCCCGTCGCGCAAGTAATGTTTTGCCACTCAGAAATGGCGAGGAAATATCACGAGCGTTGATTAATGATAAAGTAAAAAAAAAAAAAAAATGATCACCGTATTATATACGTATACACTTTTTTTCTTACGCTCATTTAGTTTTATCAGTTTTGTACCTTATACCAATTGGTTTTCTTATTAGGCTAATTGCCGTGAAATATAATTAGCACGAATACGGTTGAATGCTTGACTTTAAAAAACCTTGATTAACGATGCAATTAATATCGAGAAAAGTATAAGAGATAATTGTTTCGGCTATAATAATTCGCAATTTTACTAACATGTGCAGATATCAGTTCGCGTGAAAAATTAACCAGTTAAAATTATTTCAAAAATTAATAAATTTAGCTACAGCGTCACTATAACCAAATTATATCGTAATTAATTCTAAATAATTAACAACAAAGATTCGATGTCACTCTGAAGCTCAGATTTTTTATATTACAAAATTGAAAATTGATTAAATTTCGTTTGTTGAAACAGAAATCTGTTGAAAATCGAAAATAACTTTAGAGGTACGATTATCACTTTTTATTACTTGTTTATTCAAAGTGATGAAGACCAAAGTAACTTCGAGTATGGTCCAATGTTTAACATCTCAGTTAACGATGTGTGGTTTGATAAAATTAAGTGAGTATATGTACATACAACAGATTCTCAAAGTTCTTAAACTTTTCAGCGGTTCTTAGTAGCACTGTTAATGACTATTAAAAAGATTATCGTGACATTAATGGAAAACCCTTATTCAAATCTCTTAATTTATTTCCAACTTTAAACGCTCTTCTCTGTAATCTTTATCCAAAAATAAATGTGAAAAAAAAATTCCGATGCGATAGAGTGCTACAGTGTTTTTTTTTTTTTGTTTTTTTTTTTTTTTTTATTATTATTGTCCCAGAATCAGACTGGCCATCTTAATTCAAACAGCTGATATCTTTATAACTAGTAGATTGAGGTAAAGACTAAAACAAGTATTTTTAGAAAATTATTGATCTGTGTATATTTTGCCAAGTAATTTTTTTGAGTATACTAATTTTACTAATGAAAAACCATACGCTCTTGTTTAATAACGTGTCAATAAATTATTCACGAGAATTATACACGCGCATTATAGTCGACATCGTATATCTGATCGATCTTGATCATATTGTAAAGACTATATAAAAAAAAGAACTATATGTAAAGCCTCCAGTTTTATTCCGCGTAACTTTTCTATACGGTAAAGAATAAAACAAATTTATTGCAATGAGCGTGAGGGCAAAGCCGATGTTAATTCTTTGCAAACTTATTGGCGTAGCACCTTATTCATTTGATCCAGGATCTTCTAAAACGAAATTTAAAACTTCAAAATTTGGTATAATTTATTCATTATTTATCGCAACTATTTTAACATGGTTTTCAATTATTAATTACGAAACTATACATCGTAATCAGACTTCTGGTAGTCACGTAACAATCTTAGCTCAATGGCTTCAGTTTTATATTAACAATGGATTTTCTGTGCTAATAATTATCGCTAATTCTCTACAGCAATGGAAAATCGTGAAGGTATTTATTTACAAGTACAATAACAAAAAACACCTTGAATCTGTTCATTGCACATCCCTTTGAAATCTTCAACAGGTATTCAACACCC
The DNA here is from genome assembly GCA_963924015.1 of Macrophya annulata. Lineage (NCBI taxonomy): Eukaryota > Metazoa > Arthropoda > Insecta > Hymenoptera > Tenthredinidae > Macrophya > Macrophya annulata. Next base: position 7,727,901 of record OZ001262.1, read on the forward strand.
TTTTTAACACAAAAGATTATCCCAAAAAAATACTTGACGATGGAGAATCCTACAAAGATATTTTATATGGTACAGCGATAGTCGTGATCACGATATTTCTACATTTACTAACCACTTTAACCTCGTATTTCGACAATCAGAAGATAATTGATTATTACTGGTTCCCTTACGGTATTTTGTTCCTTCTAAACACCTTGGTGGTCCTTCAATTTTTATGTGGCGTCGTTAAGGTTGGAAAAAAATTTCAGGCTCTGAATAACCGACTAGAAGATTGTATCAGTGAGGTATTTAAATCTCGGGTTTACAATTAGTTTCATTTAATTTTTACGATTTTCATATCATTAGTATGATTATTATTATACCTAGTTTATCAAGTATATCGATTATAAAAATTATACCATGTGACTATAGTGACATACGTTCGTAATTTTGACATTGCAAGGCCAAGAGGTCGTATATATAATTTTTTTTTCTTTTTTTTAGCGAACGAGTACATAAAATAAAAATTATATGACAGTTTTTGGCTTTAAACGATCACCTTTTTATTAGTTACGAACTCCTGACATTAATCACGTATTTTCCAGCAGAAAATGGTCATGGCTAAGTATAAGACATCCGAAATGGTTAATCTAGAAGTAAATAAAGTGGCTGAAGATCACTTGGAGCTTATCAACGAAACGAATCTTCTGGTATCTGCATTTTCCTATCAGCTTCTCTTGTGTTTTGTTGCTGCATTGATCATTTCAGTTAGCGGTTTGTACATGATTTGCAAAAGGATAATACAGTACAATGTTAATACATCCGATTGGTCCAACAATGAACTACACGAGAAGGAGTACGACTGGTGGTGTTTAAGTTGTTATCCATTATTGCATTCAATTCTTCTTGGAACTGTTATCACTGTATGTAACTGGACAATGAATCAGGTTAGAATTGATCATCATCATCGTCACACTTCTTCATTTTAATTACTAATTACGGTTTATCTATACAGACCACTTTGCTAAGTGGAATTTCGCTTCGTATCCAGAGAGTATATCAACTTTCGGAAAGCTCGAGTGTAAGTTTTGAATATATGATGAAAAATCGGATGGAGAAAAATACAAAAAAACTTTATTCACAGATCAGTAGCTTTTGTCATCAACTTTTACTGCAGCAAATTTCTTTCAACGTTTTTCATCTCTTTACGATCAGTCCATCGATGATTTGTTCGGTAAGTGGACAACCGATGACGACATTAATCGATCAACTTCTAGCCTAAATAATCACCCTAAGATTTTAACTTGCAGATAATTAGCACAGTGCTTACTTACCTGATAATTCTCATCCAGTTCGAGATTGGTCAAGACATTGAGAATACTTTGTTACCAGATCTGGTGAACAGTGATGCAGAATTTTTTAATTACTCCTATTGGAATGCTTCCGAAAATTTTCGGCAATTTGAATGATGACTTTAACTAGTTCTCGATATGTTTTCCAATTATAAAAATTATACACAAAGATAAGGAATGAAATTTTGTTTTTTTACTTATCGATATGCGGGCACGTTAATTTTGAATATAATTTATCCTCGGTCTAAGAAGTTTTGAAAAAAAAATTATTCATCCTATTGGCGTGCGAGAGATGCGAGCAAAGAACGCCTTCGCGGTGATCTATTGCATAATTGGACGTTTCATGGAGACGAGGTATGCGCGCGTTATATAGTAAACCGTTCCTCTTTCATTCCTTCTCTTCTTCTCATCCATAAAACTTTGTGGAAGTTAGCACCGAGATATTTCAAAAGGTAACATTCAATATGGCCGACTATACGAGTACGAACTCGCTAGGATCATCACATAGCTATAATAGTAAAGATATATTTTTATCCCATAAAAAATAATCCAAGGTACAGGTAAGAAACTCTGAACGAAACGTTTCTCGATTGTACGTTAGAAATCTTTAATCAACGAACGAACAAAGGCATAATGACATAGAACTTAACTCGATAAGTATATTTATTATTTATAAATATCACCGATCATGCTTAAGAGTGCCGTTTTATTACTTCAAATGGATGTGATTAACTCGTCTGTAAACGTGATGACGCGTGATGAATGTCATAAGATCGTTTTCAACACGCCGGGCACAAAGTTCGATTTTACGCCCGCATCGTAAGCACAAAATTAAACTTTCCGCACGTTGTGTTGGAAAAACAAAGTCCAATACACGTGCGGAAGATGATTCTCGGACTAGTGTGATTGTCACCCTCGCTTCGCTATAGGACGAAAAACTTTACACTCGTCCGAAAATCAAAACTTTCGCACTTGTATCGAATTGTATAAAAATTATACAACCTTTTTGCTTTATAATTGCCATTTTTTTTTGGTAATTGCGACGTTATGGGATTTAGTCACGTAAATATAAATAATAGGTTGTTTTTTTTTTTTTTTTTTTTTCTCATCTTTTATATGATAGATTTTGCATAAGTCTTTCAAAATTATTTTCATGGCTAGAAGCAACGATTTATTGGGTTAAATAATTTATTACGTCACCGCCCTATAGCGTTTATGTATATCTGTTATAAGTTGCTAAGGAAATCAAGGCTTGACACGTTAAAGTCATTATTTAAAATACATAGTCGTTGGTAAGTTTGAACTTTGGTGAATTGGCCGTTTGACCCCTGTCGACCTCGGAAGAGGAACGGAGTCCGTTACAGACTCGCACGGACGACGAGGTAGGTACTCACTCCAGGTGGACCAAAATTGCGAAGCATCGGGTACCCATACCCTCATCGTATCTTCAATCTGGCAATTACTTCTCTCAAGCGTGGAACCAATCTCAATCGATACAGCAGAAAATTCGATACAAATCAGCAAACTCTCGTAAGATTTACCTCCCCACTCAATTATATATTTATAGCTTCCAAAACCTTGAAATTTAAAACGATTTATCTTTTAACTTCTCTCTTTTTTTTTTTAACTTTCCTGTATAACTTCTTTTGTTAAATTTGTTACGCTTTTTGACAGCCGTGTAACTCATCGTTTATATTTGATATGTAACTTCATTTAATTGACGCAATGATTCGTTTGCTTAATCAACGAAATCTCTTGTTCGATGTGTAACTTTGAATTATAAATTGTGCAATAAACAGTCAATTTTTTGAATTAATGCGGACAATGATACCGATTCCTCAATTATTTTTTATACAAATAGTAAATTTTATGGTATAATTGATAAGGAGATGGAATTGAAGTTCTTGTATAAAGAAACTTCGTTGTTTTATATTTTTTGATTTATTCCTTTCACCACTCTTGATTTTTTTCCACCGAAGTGAGGGTTCTCTTGTGATCATGATGGATACGTATCAATACCATCGTATTCCATGCGAGCACCGCTGGTTACAATCATCAACGACCTGCACGATGAACACGTATCAAATTTATAGCGTATGACGTATGGCGTACGGTTCAGTTGTGCCCGGCTTATGCACGGTTGTATTCTTGGACCCCGCCTACTCACACTCATGTGCACAGTTATGATTTATGGTCATCGTAAAGTAACCCCAGCGTGGCCTCGCGCAAGTAAAGCCCTGCTGAGACCTGTGTAGTAAAAATTAGTTAGTATTTTCCTTTCACGATACTCGATCAACCCCATTTTTACAAAATGTTAAAAATTGATATTCAAACAGTCGAAATTTTTTTCGACTTTCATGTTTGGCTGGAAAGAAAATAGCTCGATACAGAAATTATATTTCTGAGGTTAAATGAGAACGGAATCATGCATGTATATCCCATCAATAACTTGTTCTCATTATTTTCCACGAACCGCTAATAAGAGTAAAATATTTCTCACGCAAGACACGAAACGGTGTCTGCCTCTTGGTGGCAAATGAACCTCCAACGGGTAAATCTGGTAAATATATTGGATGGGAACTTGGCGTGCTCCCATGGGATACCATGCCAATCGTGTTTTGTTTCGGACCTCGAGCCGATCGCCTGAGGCATAGGTCCCACGCACGGCGCCAGTCACGAGGATAGCCAAGATCGCCAAAGACGGTGGTTCTGCGTTTAGCATTGGAATATGATTTACACCATCCACCAAATTTCAGAAATATCATTCTTTCTTTTTATTATTAATTTGCTGTTTGGAATATCGTGCGTTACTAACAACAAGATGAGATCTATTCACAATGCGCATATAACGAATGAATGAAAACAGTAATTGTTACAAGTTGTCAAAAATAATCAAACAAGCCGGAAAAACAGTTTTTCGGAGTACTTTTCATCAAGAAGAATAAAAAGGATGGGTTTGTCAGGGGAAGAAAACGTATAAAAAAGTAATGAAATACCGAAAAAAAAGATCAAAATTGAAAATTTCACATAAAAAAACATTGCCCTATATATTGACAAACAATTTCATACAGTGCGTTTAATTCCAATTCGATCTAGGTACACTTATAATTTCTTCTTGTCATTGGCAAGGATCGCCCTATATATTGACAAACAACAATTTTATACAGTACATTCATTCTAATTCGATCTGGGTATATTTACAATTTTTTTGGTGTCATTGGCAAGGAATGCCCTATATATATGAAATTCTCAACTCGGAAGAATATATTCTTTCATTTTAGAAAGGTAATGCAGAGAAAAAAGTATAAGTTTGTCAGTAGAACAGCGAAAATCAATTCATTTCCGGTAGAACCGGAAGTTCAAATTAAACGAGTCATAGAAATTTTTCATGCCCATCATTATTCGTTTGTAAAGTCCTGTGAATTTCAGATTTTTTCATCGAGCCGTTTCCGAGATCACTGCGCGAGTTTGTCGAACAGGCCGACAGACAGACCGACATCTTTCTAAAAACCTGTTTCTTCGGATTCTAGAGGGTCGAAAACGTGAAGATTCGTTGAAATTAGCAAAATTCACTTTTCGACCGCAACCAATATTTTTCTTATATCACCGTAGATGACGGAAAGTAAAAATATTCTGAATCGAATAATACTGAATCCTAAAAAAAAAGAGGTTACACATATCTTCTGTGAAGTTTAGCTGCCTGGTATAATAGACGTCTAAAAATATGGTTCACGTTCAGCGATGAATGTAGAGATAAATCGGTTAAAAGAATTTCGATTTTAAAATCAAGACGCGATCCGAACTAAAAATTCCATAGCGAGTATTTGATCGGTTTGATCGGTACACCGATTGCTCATGGAGGGCCAACATCAGACTCTCGTATATATAGGAGCGACTTAATTCGTTGAGAGAATTTCGATGGTGACCTATGACCCGGGCGTTATGACGCCAGGTCCCGGGCTGATTCCTGAAATACTTGTGCGCGCCCTGTAATCTTTCCCTTCCCCCATATATTCCTTTACTCTGAACACGTTCGTATGTATATATGTACTCATATACTATAACCTACTCGAGGGAGTCGAACCAGCTCGCGAGCAGATATCTATAATTTAAATCTCTGCGGCGTATAAGTGGCAGGGAATCATTGTAATTAATATCCTATATCTATATAACAATGTACTGATATAGCGAGTCGTTAGACGCAATATGCGATCCTATACGTGTTCGTTATTCGCCTCCTGCAAATTGCCGATCTTACAAGATCTGATTATGACCAATGAAGTTGTGGAAATACCGGTGATCGAATTGTTTTTGAATAACCGATCATTTCCCATCCCCATATTAATCAAACTAAGCAAGTATAAAGTTCGAAGTCAGCATAGGCAGGCCTTAAAAATCAATAGATCGTGTGACATCACATTCCGGTTAGTTGAAATCTCATGGTATTAATTCAAGCGAAATGTAAGTTGTCAACGGTTTGTCAACTTTATAGTGAAAATATCTCAGCAATTTGACATTGAATTGAAAAACTTTTGTAATAAAAGTTTTAGAGTTTAACATAACGAAAGTTTTATGTAGAGTATATTTTTTCGTTTAATGTAGTTGTTAAAAAGTTATGACCCGATATACATCACCGCATGCTCGAGTGATGGAAGTCTACTACATTCATGCGAAGAGCACTTCGAAGTTTACAATTAGCGAACGTATAGGAACGTATACATGAACATTCTTGCAGTTAACATACTTACGATCATTTCCTTGGTAAGTATCAACCTGCAAAAAAGTCAGTGAGAAATTTACTTACGTATAACATTTTTTATCTGCATTTTCTTACGATACATGATGAGCATGAGCCGCGGTTTCATGCGTATAGTAAAGACGATGTCTGGACTAGAGGTATTTTACTCTAGGCAACAGATCGTCAACTCGTTTCCCTGCTTATTCGAAATTTTTATCAGATGTTCAGGTAGTTTTAACGGTGATTTTCTTGCTTCGATTCCACTCCTTAATAATTATCTCTATCATGAGAAATATAGGAGTTTGATGATTGTATAATCACATTGCGCAGCCTACTTAATTGCATTCTTATCAATTTTCAACTAACTAGTCATTCGGTTTTGAAAAATATTCAGATTATATGTATATGCTATGTGATTTATAATAAAATAGTGATAATTCAAGCCCCTTATTATCGCAGAAGTTTATACCTGCAGTTGCAGAAGCTGATACACTTTTCTCACGTTTTCCGTGATGATATTCTGCACGCTATATATATCGTAGGTAATTATTTATGATTAAAAGCATCACACTTAAAGCTTGCGAAGTAAAACTGTAAACGTGAAATTCTTGTGGCTAATTAAGTGCTGTCAGTGAAGTCATGGGAGGCAGGAAGACTATCAAAAACGCGTTAAACTTTTCAGAGTTTTTTTTATTTTTCTTTCTCATAAGCTATATGCCCTCTTAATTTGTTGTTTGCAAAAACTGATCGTTCGACTAAAAACATCCAACGTAAAAAGATTAATCTTTGAGTTTAAAAACAACGAGGGTATATTTTCTCTGTTGTGACTTTAACAGGCATTTTGAACCGATCAGTAACTTGGCAAAGAAACCATGGCTAACCGAGCTAGCCTGATTTTCAACGAAGATAATTCCGCTGGCTCGCCCTGTTTAAAAATTTATTTTACCGAATTAATTCAGGTACATTAATTTTTGACGTATCCTACTTGTTATCTCCCCGACTGTATTAACCGGGTATAAATATCTCCTTGGTGTACATACACACATATATACATGAATGTACGTGTATTATTTTTATACATGTATACATACGGTTCACTTATCGATGAACGTGAAAGTCGTCCGCTTCTCGAAATTCTATTGTGTAATATTTGTCTGTATAAGCGATAGATCAAAAAATCACTTCACGTATTCATCGAATCTATTGCTTAACTAATGCCATAAGGTCGTAACTAACGAAAAGGCAATTTTGAAGCCAAAAGATTGTATCATATTTTTTTATTTTTTCATCCGCTCAAAAAGGGATGAAAATACTAAAATAAACTAAAACTAAAAATTTTACAACTTGAAAGCATAAGGTTTTATGTGTTAGTGAATACGATCGTCTGGTTTTAATTTTTTCGAAAATTCACATTTGTTATGGATACAAAACAAAAAAAATGCATTTGGCGTTGCAAAGCCAAAATTTCGCATAATGTCCGTTACGATCTTATGATATAATAATTCCCCTCCGGTATATTTCTAATATCTTCACGAAATCGCCTATTCAAAATTTATAAACACTGAGACTAATTTCTTAGTGGTTATGAAAATTGAAGTAAATAACTTTAGCTGACTATTGGTACTGATTCATGAGGCTGTTCCTAATTTGCATAGACTGTAAAAGAATGTAATTACCATAAATCAATGAGTACGTCAATTTTGTTCATTTTAATTTTTAGTAGGTATCGGCTAATTAATCGTCAAAAAAATTAAAAAAAAAAAATTGCAATGATAGAAGTTTCAGAGCGCAATGGTCAATTAAATGGCAGCTGTTTCGTAGCTGTAAGATGATTGTAAGTCGTAAAGTAGTGCGTGCGGAGTTTCGTGCGTATGGTACGTCGGGATCGGTCTTTCATGATTTACACCGTCTCGCCTTTTCTACCGATTTGTAACGCTGGTATTACCGATATTAATAATTGTCAATGCAGCCCCGAGTACGTTCGGGCTCTGAACTAAGTTGAAAAAATCTGCATTTGCTCCGTCATAATTTTTGAAGATTTTTAAATATTTCGATCACATTGAAGTAAAAATGATAAAATTGCGAAACTCATGGTTCATTCTCCGAAAAATTAACTGACTGCAGAAGCTCTTGGCTATAATGTGTATCTTTTGAATTCTGATCTTGATCCGATGATGTAGATACGAACCAATCATCCAGCTAGGGACTAGATTTTTAAGTCCTAGTTACCTCGACCTCGCTCATTTACTAGGGCGAGCTCTTAAGCATTTCGGGTGAGCAGGGCCGAATGGATTCTCCAGCTTTGAGCCCGCAGGGCCTGCGAGGTTCTCAAGCAGGTCAAAGGTCGCAGAGCCCACCTCCTTTCGTACGCCCCTCTCGTACCCCCTGACCGCGCCGTTCTTGGGCCAGTTTTCTTCCATCGTCCGACCACGCCATGCCTTGTACAGGACGTGTATATATAAGTAACATGTGTATGTTCATATCCATGTATACAACGATTCCAGGAGTTACCGACTCGAGTATGAGATACTTGTTTAGAGAATCGTAGAACCCGCATCACAGTATTCTTGCTAAACTCAACGAAAGTTACTGCATGAAGAATAAAAAATAATTTCTAAACCTTCGCAAAACCGTATCACATATTTCCATAAATGATGACGAAGTGCGCAGCTCCTTTAAAATCGATGATCACATGTTCTGTGACTAATCCCATACGGTCGTAGGTAAGTGACGTAATACGAAATTTTGGTATTGCAAAGTCAAAAGATCAAATGTATAATTTTCTTTTTTTTGTTTTTATATTCATACAGAAAATTCTGAAAATAGGTTCGGAAACATTGAAATGTGATGATGGATCGATTAAGGGAAAATGGTCGTAAGTAATGGGGAATACAACCTTTCTTTAAATCATGAAGAGTAGACGATTCCATATGATCGTATCTGCTAAATCACTATTACATCATCCATGACTTCATTTTCAATAATTTCACGGATACGAACTTGTGGTATTAACAAATGTAAATTTTCGAAAAATTAAAACCAAGATATCATATCCATTGACCCATAATACTTCTTGCCTTCAACTTTTTAACTCTTAATGTTTCTCGGTTTTCAGCCTTTTCTGAGCAATTGAGAAAATGGAAAAAAAAAATAAACAAAATTTATACCATTTTTTGTCTTTGGAATCACCTTTTTGTTAGTCATGACCTTATATGGTGTTAGTCACGCGTTACAAATGCGAATATGGTGTACTAGTCTTCCCCCTCAGACCGAATGGATGAACCTGCACCAAGCACACATCCTGTGAGATTCTTCTGCACAATTGGAGTCTGACTTTGTCTGATTATATTCTGTCTTTATTTAGACCCTTCAGGTTTTTCTATGTACGACTTTTTACCTCTTCTACTGCAGACAACTAATCAAGGTAAAGTCTGCTGGTATGTATAATAGTTCGTAATGCCTAAATAGTTAGGAACCAAAATCTAATGACTATTAATCAGACGAATGACTGGTCAATGATTGATCAGCTGATTCAGGATGAAGTGTGATAAGTATTTATGTTGTTTGACTTTAAGTCTGAAAGTAAATGTCAGCCGAGTTCAAAAGACGATGTATATCTTGTCTAGGGTAGTCCTGGTGTTGCTCAGACGGGTGAAAAGGAACATATATAGAGACATATGTGTAGGGTATACCGAGTCAATCGCTATCTTAAATATACTTTGTTAGCCCTTTCTAGATTTCTTTTTCTTTTTTTGCCTCTTCACTGCAGTCAACAATTGCCTTTAATATTGATTCTTATTGGGTGAAAGAAGTTTACGCGGGAAAGTAACGACCAATCGGAGATCACAGCGCCACTCTCCGATCGGCTAGAGACTCGCGTGCAAGAACCAGACACTCCCGAAGCTTAGTTTAGTCGCGGCAGTACCTGTGAGTGAACCTGTACCTGTTCGAAATAAATCACAACCTTACACGTTAACGTGAGATTATAAATCCCAGCTCTCATAGACAAGGCGTATTTTTAGGATAATTTTTGAATAAAATAAAATAAAATTAAAGTACAGATTGCAGAGTGATTTACAGTGTGAAAAAAAAACGATATAAGTTCTGATTGAAATCTCGGATTTTGGAAATCGATTCAAAAGCTTTTTAAAATGCATCATGATCGAAACAAGGATTACTTCGTGAAAAGTGATCTGACGTTCGCGGATTTCAATTAATTGATGAAAATTTCGATGAGTTTGAGTTTCATAATGTGCAGAAATTTTTGAAAAAGTGATTGTTTAAATTTAGTGAAATATTTAAAGGAAAAAGTAAGCCTCGTGATTTAAATATATAGGTTTAATAAAAGTGCAGTAGCTTTGAAAGAAATTTTTTAACTATGGAGTGTTACGATCATCGATGACAATTCCTACACGTGTATATCTGCTGTCAGCGTCGCGAGTCTCTCTTCCGTCTTGGAGACACACAATACACACGTGACACTATGTCGTAGTTATGAAAAACGTAGCGTGAACTCGTGTTCGAGACGCGCGGTGTACAGCGTTTAAAGAACGCATCGTTGACCAACGGGAATGTCACGTGTGACGGTACCGTGAAATAGCGGGAGAAAGAAAAAAACAAAAAAAAAAAAAAACATATTGAAAAATAAGATTAAAAAAAAACGGAGTAAAAGTTACGAAATAATATCAAGACGGAGTAGAGAGCTTGGGACAGAATACTGCTGACAATCATTATCGAGATTCGTCTAGTTCCTATAGTTGAAATTTTATCTTCAAATTCGAAAGGCGGATGTCATTCTTTATACCTAATGTCACGGCGATTGACACCGGGTCAATTTATGAACCCTGACCGAAACATCTTACATCGATAGCTGTCTGACACACCCACGTTAAACTTGAGGCTATGATTTTAACGGTTCACGTCGCTGGGAGGCTGGTGCATGTCTCTTCTATACCGATCTTCAAATTAACGTTCAATTATATCGATGTTTTGACAGATCATTGACACACGTAAGCTCGATTAACTGTGTCCCGATACGAAATAGAAACTCCATTCTGATCCTCCGAAATCTCAATTCCTTTGGTATTTTTCGTTTTGACGAGTAAAATGTAATTCGGTTTATAATAAAATTTAAATCCTGTACGTCAGAATTCAGAGGTACATACGTGTAGGTAAATCAGAATTAATGCTTGGATTTGAAATTCTGATTAGTCTAATTACAGCTCTTCAAAAAACCGCGAAAAATCAACTAATGATCAATCTTAGTTTTGACTTACTTTAGAATTTATTCGACAATACCAATTCACAAAACTATTTATCAAAGATTGGGGGGGTTATAGGTCGATTATAGTATCACAAAGTCTCTGAATTATTGCAGGGTCCAAACTAGAATTTCAAAAGTCTATAAGTTTGTGCCTGAACTCGATCAGAATGGACATAAATCTCACTTTTAGCTGGAAATTAGTGTTTCATTTCATGCAAAATCCTACCCTCGAATTCTAGTTTGCATCTTCAAGTTTTCAGTACAAATTCGTATAATAAAACTAGAATTTTCATTCTAAAAAATGACTTTTTCTTTTAAAATAGAATTTTCGTCTGTAACAAAACCCCTTCAAATTACAATTCGATATTTAACTTTGAGAAAATTAAGCATCACTGTCTACACGATTGATAATAATTATCAGACGATGATTTGGTTTGGTTGGTTTAAATCTAAATATTTATACCCCGAGGCAAGGTAAAGACACTTCTGTTCCGAGTGTCGGCTGACAAGTTACATACGTGTAAGAAACTACTGAATAAGAACAAGTAGAAGGCGCCGCGTTGGTCAGACACGGTTGAATACACTTGCGGTAACGGTTTCAGTTGACTGATAGTGACACTTCAAATCGAGCTGGCTTAATTAGTTCAAGTTGCTTTAATTGCTACCTTCACTATCCTTGTAGAGTATCGTTTAACGAATGCGGAACCAGCCTTCGTTATATTGATATATATTAAAAATTTCAAGTTTAGTGATATCCCGTACATACATAGACGATTTCCTATATAATTATATCGCTATATGCATAGAAAGAAAAATGAGAAATTTTTATTCACGACAAGCGGGATAATTTTTCCGTCTCTTTTTTTTCTTTTTCTATGAGAAGATCTGAAGAGGCGACATTCCTGGGGCAGTGAAGCTGACTTCCGTACTGCCGAAGCCGAAGCTGCAGGATACCCATCAGGAATCTATCCGGATCATTCACCGCTCCGGGACGAAGAAAGGATCTCTTATAAGGTTTAATTTCACTCTTTCTATCTTCGATGAATTGGTCTTGTTTTGTATATGCGAAAATAAGAAAATAACCCAAGTAAAGTTTTCACCAAAGGCACAGTTTCGGATCAGTCTCTTTTGCAGACGATGGTGATTTTAGTGCAGTCGGTCATCCCAGTACCAGATAAGTGCCGGTAAATTGTTGGAATGACAAAAGGAAATAACCAAGTTCCCTCAAAAATGAATATCGAAAGGCAATCTCTTACGGGGTTTACCCCCTTCCGGTGTTTAGCCGTTGAAATTTATCCCGAAAAAAGTCCAACACTGTCCCATCGATTATCTTCACGTAAACGACGAGATTTAAAAATAATTTTATGGCTTCACGAGTAAAGATCGTCGAAGACAAATTCGAACTAGATCGTTTAACCAAAACTGTATTTTGTCTTGCCAAATCATGGCAAAATATATTCAAGAATTGTATACACTGACAAAAACAGTTCACACTTTACCACCGTGAACGTAACTTGCAACTTTCGAGGCGTATAAACCTAACAACTTTTCTTGGCAGTGGCAGAAGGCATGTTCTTGCAGTTAGCGTAACATTGGTCGTAAAATAAAGCCTGGGCTTCGTACTATAAGTCACTCGTTCCAGCTCTCCGGTTCGAAGAATCGCGTAAATATACTGCTGCAAATTTTACTCAAGATATTATAGTTTTACCGATACCTTAAGTCTAATTCGAATGTGAGGAAACATATTAACGAGAATTTCAGGTGATTTTCAAGCACCTAATGAAAGTCTGCACATCTTTTATAAAAATCAAAAATTTATCAATCACAATAAATTCTTCAAGTCTAATCAGTTTTTTACGAACTACGGTTTAACCGGGAATCAATGCAAGGTTTAATAACAGAACTTCAGGAATGAGAAGTATACGCACGTAAATGCGGATGCATATTTACCTATATTCAAGTTGATCATATTATATACCTATAAAGTCTTTAGTAGAGTTTACGACTCGACGTGAATAGTTTAAATTACTCGGTTCAACAATGCGGAGAATCCGGATTGTGGAAGGTTACATCCGTCTTCGAAAAATATAAACCAAAAATAAAATATATGTAAATAATAAATAAAATAAAAAAGTAACAAAAATCCCGTCGAAGATGGTACTCATATACATATAGTGAGATGATATAAGTCTCGTATTATAATGCAGGGAGGATAAAGTGTATAATAGTAATATATTATCTGTTATTATATATCTATACGTCTGGGTAAACTTTTTGACGAACGTTTTGACGAGAGTTGATTGGTATACGTTTAATAACGTAAATTATCGGTGACTTCATATGTGATGTGAGTGAAAGAAATAAAAGGTGAAGAAAAAAAAAAAAAAAAAAATGACGTGCACTAAAAAACTTGCCGGTTAAAATTTTTCAAGTCATTCATCGTATCATCCGAATTAACGGTTCGTTATTATGTATTTAATAAAGTTAAATTATACACTGAACGATGCGGTAGATTGTAAATAAGATTGTCGGCACGGCGTACAGATCTCTAATTATTGCATACGTGGCATAATTATCATATCGTTGGTAATCGAAAGATCCCTTCAAGATTTATACAGGCAGTTTTAAAATACCCGAAACAAAACATCTCAAATATTATACACATATCTCACAGGTTAGCCTTAATTCTTTTATTCGACAATTCTCATATGCTGACATATTAAAGCACAGTTTTTTAACACACTTGTTTCATATATTGTACTAGATTACCTTCTTAGGTAATTCAATGAAAGACCCTGCAGTATCCCCTTGAAATGCTTATACTATCCTATCAATTTGTGACAAAACTGAGCTACAGATGCAGCTGGGTTCAATGCTGGCCCAGCTTTCAACGCCGTCGCTATAGTCTGTATCAGTGCCTGGGCCGTATTTCCAGTGTCGCCAACCTACCTAGATCAAAATCTTATAAACTTGTATAGTTTGCCTCGGGCTTCTCGATAAAACTAGAAGAAAGCTTTGATAATATTATTTCTGAAACAGTTGACACATATAGGTATAATATAGTAGATTGAAGCAGGTCACTAGACATTCTATATTCCTTTTTTCCCACAACAAACTTGATAACTATGGAATTTGTGGCTTTGATAGCTGTGTTCGGTAGATATCTGCAGTCATGCACAGCCGGGTGAATGCAAATGTAACTGTAGTTTTTTTTTTTTTTAAAGAAAAAGTATCGATTGTCCTGTCGAACCGCGCTGCATTTGAATAGATTTACACGTGTTCGAAGTGTAAATTAGTTAAAGGTATAGATAATCGCATTTAAAAACAAAAGTGTGTTTATAGTATCAAATAAGCAAATAAATTGATATATAATAGCTTTTGAATATTTCTTACGTATTTATTTTTTTACGTATTTATATATGCGATGTATGCGAAGTGGAAGGATTCGCTTGCAGGCATAAGAATTATGCAAAGAGTCGACACATTTGATCATATTTTGACAAATGGCCGTGTAATTTTCTCTGAGGTACCGATAGCTCATTTTACAAACGTAATATTTCACGGTCGTTTGACGACTTTTGGCGATGTAAAAAAAAAAGTTATCAGATAAAGATTTATCAAATGATTATCGAGCCGAAGCGGCCCTTAATAATCGATTAATCGTTTATCGTGAAGAAACAAAAAATGTAATAAAAATAGGTACTCGCCTGGAAGTGATGCTGCAGCATCGTTGCAGCAGACTTGTAGAGTTTTTTGAATTCGCAACAACTCGTAACACGTATACATATATACATACAAAAGTATTGAAAGAGTTAATTTTTATGAACAATATTTATGGATATAAGAGATTTTATATTTATCTTTCTTCTTCCGTCTCGGTATCTAAAAGATACCTAGAGATAGTTGTGCGAATGAAGTTCAACGTCGGCGTTACAAAGTACGTGGAGTAGTAAGATGAACGAGTCTTCGCACGCACAACTATGGCACAAGTATAAGAAAAAAGGTGAATAAAATAAAAGAAAAGAAGAGAAGATAAAAGAAAAGGAAGTAAAAGGTACATAAAGGTAAGGCAAAGGCACCGGAGGTGACAAGTGAAGCGCGCGCCACGCGTGTTAATGAAAGTCTTTTCGAGATATTTATCTCACCTGCCAAGCTGCGCCTAAAATATTGTAGTTTTCGTTACTTCGCTCCAGGCAAAGTGTGTCCGATTATTTAATTATCTGCTTATCTCTCGGCTCTCCATCGCCTGCAGATTATTTAAGAAAAAGAAAGAGATAGAGAGAAAAAAAGAGAGAGAGAAAGAGAGAGAGAAAACATCGTGTGAAACATGACAGAATTATAGCTGTACTATTAATAAAGATTGACAAGTTTTGCCGTATCTATATTTCGTTGATTCTTTTTTAGATCATTATCTCTCCCGTCATGCAACTTCGTAAGATATTATCGTACAGTATCAGTTACTAATTATCTCTAGGCAAAGTGTTACCTATAATTATATATTTGATAATTCATTTGATTTTCTAAAGCCGGTTTTGCCCACAATTAATAATGCTTTAATATATACCTGGATCGAAAATTAAATTCAAGGATTAGCAGAATTAGATTAAGATTATCTAATATGTATAAATTGGTTATAGAAGCTATAAGATTTTCATTTTGCAGTAAAATATTTTTATCTTAATCTATTAAGACCTTAAAGTTTCATAAAAGTATTCAAAGTTCAAACAGCGAGCTGTGTTCTCGGACAAGAAAAGAGCTACGACGTCCAAGAATCTAACGTAAAGGTAATTCCTCGAACTATTCAATTAAATAGATATATGAATATTCATAAGTAGACGAAGTACTGAGACTTTAAGTTCAGTCAAATCTCAGGAAATTCTATATCTAGATATAAATTTGTAATTAATAATCCGGTTCAATCCTCTCATAGACAGTGCATGATCTCTCTCCAATTTTTAATAGACGAAGACAGGACGATAAGTGTAAATGTAATACATAATGTATGAGAGATACTCAAAGTGGTATACATACCTTAAAAAAAGATTTGGAAAATTGATAATCAACTAGCGTTAAAGAGTTTCGTATCTTCAGTAGAGTCCATCGGTTCTGGTAATACGGTTCAGCACTGGTACAGCTTCAACAGCCATGCGTCGATCTCGAACGTTGGGCCAGCATTGAACAATGTAAAATTTGCCAGCACTGTTAATACGGCCCAGTACTGGGCCAGCATTTGCAGCCCAGTGTTGTCACAAGTCACTGGGGCAGTATTGGGCTTGATCTGATTCTGCAGGGATTTACGACAACGGTACTAGTCCGACATTGGGTCTTTTCTTAAATTCTATCTAGGTAGGGGTCTGAACAGCTAATGACTGTAGGCGTTGAAAATCGCGTTTTTTATTCCATTAATTAACGAGAGCGAAAACTGTCGGGTGTTAATGTGCTTCTAGTTTTCAGGTCAGACACATATAATTTATGTATATAAAAGTAAAACACAACTAGGCTATAATAAATTACCACCCAACAAAATTTTTGAAATCGTATATACTTACAGTGTGTTACTATTAATCTTATATTTTTATAATTTCTAGTATTGCATCACGCGTAGTAATACAAGTTAATCATGTAAATTTTTATTACAATCTAAATCCATTATAATTAATAATCAAAAATTCTGATTTTGTATAACATTAGTAGTATAAAAACGCCAACAGTAAAACGTTAAATTGGAATTTTTTAAAATTGTGTTTCAACGCGACGATCGAAGAGATTCTTCATTACATAACATTCATTAGATTTTCTGTAAAAACACAAACACGGATCTAATAAATGAAATTAATAGTATTATTGCACGCGACACGCGCACACCGTCATGATTGAACAATTATGAGATCATGATTACCATACCTACAGAGAAATCTTAATTTTTATGAAATAAATTCCTAATTATAATAAATTTGAATAATTTTCTTATACAGGAAAATGCACGTGCGGTGCAGGCGGTGGACCTGGTGGCGGGCTGCCCGTTGCCGATGGTGACGCCGCCATCGACCCCGACGTCGCGAGTGGTAGGCACAGCCAGGGTGAATTCACCATCGACGCCGACGACCCTGAGTAGCATGGGGCAGCGTCCGAGCGCCCTGTTGCGCCCTAAAATTTCTCTTACCTGGGTTTTAAGGGGCCAGCAACAGCCCACGGCCACAGCCAGTGTAGTACCTGTTAATACAAACGGTGTATCCGGCAGAGGTAACAAGGAAAGATCGTCAAAGAGGAGCGTAAAGAGTGTAAAAAATAAAGAAAGAGATAAGGATAAGGATAAGGAAAAGGAGAAGGAGAAGGATAAGGAGAAAGAGAAGGAGAAAGAGAAAGAAAAGGAAAACATAGATCGTGGAGATAAACAGGAAACCATAATCGTTCGGAGGGTTGAAAAGATTGAAAGGCTTGAAAAGGTAATGATAGATTTTTTTTTTTTTTTTATATTTAATGTAGAATTAATTTAAGAATGAGATTGAATAATCAGTCAATAACTATCCAACGAATTAAGATCCAAAATTTGTTAAGTGATGATCTTGAAATACATGAACAGTAACTGTATATCGGGTTTCAAGCAATCAGAAATTACCTGCGAGAAGCTTTCATGTTCCATTTCTTTTGATCACTATTCCACTGCATTTTATGGATTCAATCATGGATTGCACAATCGGCATAATTTTCAGTGAAATTAAACATTGCCAAATTTTGCACATATGTACATACATACCTTCTGTCCGAAGCTGTCTGGCCAATGTAGCACAGGTATATAATGATAGAGTAGAGGTATACCATACCTACACGCACATGAAAATGGACAATGATATTAGTACTTCTGAGAATAATTTTCAATCAGATTGGGAACAGCCGACCACACGAATTTTCGTTGGATACAAATCTTCAATTTCCTGAAAGCCATGAAGTAATTCCGTAATTATTAAGAAACAGTTGTTCATTTTCATTCCATAAAATATAATCCTGATTCTTTTCTCCAAAATGATACAGTGGATTTAGAAAATACTAAAGACATTTCTACAATGCGTGTCAATATTATGTAAATGTGACAATTCGATAAAAGAATAAAACGCATTCATCTACACCTACAGTTTAATTCTTTCAGACATTTGAGAAAGATGAAAGGCTGATCGAAAAGTCGATGATGAACATGTCTGAAAAGCTCGCTATTGAGAGCGTTAATCAAAATGGAAAATGCTGTATCAAAGACGTGGACAAAGTGCGGAGGGCAGCATCGGAGCCCGCTTTGGCAGCCCGCGATTCCCCAGCTACTCCAAGTGGACGAGAAAAGCACAGGCATCGTAGAGCCAAACGCCCTCACAAACCTAGACCTCCTAGCCGATTCGGCTATGAGATATCAGATCTCGATGCATTTTTAACAAAGGTATGTTCTTCATAAAATGGATGAAATGAAATGAAATGCGCATCATAAAGAATCGCAAATTGGCTTACAATAAAAATAAAAATGTTTCGCCAGAATTTGCCGAATCAAGATGCCAGGCAGTTGAGCAGGTGTAACCGTTTACTAACGATCGGAGATTATTCAACAATATCGTATATTTGATTTTTTTCAATTCAGGCATCCATAGAGAGTCCAGCCAACATTCCCGTCGTTCTCTCGTTTCCATCAGTCTTGTACCAAACTCAGGGTGGCACTCAGGATGAAGTAGCTCTTCCCTTGGGAACAGTGGTGAATGCTGTCTTCAAAAATCAAGCTTGGCTTTACGTCCAGACGCCTCACGGTCAGGAAGGCTACGTTGGTTACGCCGGCTGCCTTCCTCTGGGCATTTTACCTCAACCGACGAGAGGACCTTGTTGGGAAAATTCTACCGACGTTTTTCCACGGCCTTTAGGTAAGCCCAATATTCACGTCTCTTTTTGAGAGCTTATCATCGCGTTTTATAATAAAACGAATTTTCCTTGTTTTTACAAAGGCAACATGACAGACACAGAAAAGCTTCGTGATACTCGATCAGAGTGCGGAGGTGGCAGAGCAAGGGCGCGCCGTGGCACAAGGGACGCTGTCTCAGCCTGTGGTGAAAGAAGTGTCGACAGGCTTTACTTGAGGGCAGCAGCCAACGCCAAGACGAAAGGATCGCGTCATACGCTACTCGTGATAAGAAACGACTATGAGGGTCGAGGCGGTAACACAATAAGCGTCACTAAAGGAGACGTCGTCGCTTTGCTCAGCGGACACGTTAACGAATGGTTTTGGATCAGGTCCCGCGATGGCCGAGAAGGATTCATCCCCGCAGTCATAGCTGGACACGGTTTTTTGTGATTTTCAGATACGCTTCTGATATCTATGGACACTGTGTATAGACGTAATTAAGGATTTGTCCATATTTGCTTAAAAAAAAAGTACTAGAATCGGTCGGAAGCAGATATGTACTCTAAAATTTACCCCGCGAATGAAAATTTGTTTGATTTATGACATATGAGAAAACTATTCTCATTATTTTCTCTTCATTTTTTTGACAATTATCTTTGTATACAGTTTTTTTTTCTGAATTATTATATCTTCTCAATGAAACCATGCATTGATTTGTTTTAACGAAGTTATGAAACTATATGTATATGAATTATTGAAAATCAACTTATACTATCAATGAATAATTATTCTTTGTAAATGATTATCGGAATTTATAATGAAGATCGACTGGACGATGTAGATATTTTTTCTATGTACATAAATACAAACATTGAGATAAATTTTTTAGGAACTTTGTGATAAAGTATAATCAATATTGCGCCTGTTTCATTCACCTCATCGCGAGGATCGTAAATTTTATTAGATATGGATAAAAATAACAGTCCGAACAGAAAAAAAAGAAAAAAAAATCAAACCAAATTGTATATTTGTATAAACTCTTATTACATGTTTATAATATAAAACCATTATGTATTAATATATTTATTGAATACAATGAGATCTGTATTCTCTGTCTTGTGACTGATTCCACAATTCCTTTACAATTATAATACAGCTCTGATCAACAGCTATTCCATATTCAATAGAATTCACAGAAATATTCAAGATAAGAATCTCAAAACAAGACTTTGATTTAACAAAATTTGTCATTATCATCTCAAGCAAATTTAAGTATCATTTCTCTATAGCTAAAATTTGTACAAATATCAATATTGTTACTAGAACCAGCCATGCTGAGTAATTTCTGTGGATTTTCTTGGTATACAATTGAATATATAGTATTGCTAGATGTTGGAACTTCGGCTAAAATTTCTCCTTGGTAAGTAAGGTGATGTACATTCGACATCGCACCTCCTGCAATAACTCTTTCCTCGTAAATACTTCCAACGTGAATTCCTTGATCTGGCAATTCGAATATCGTGGCTGCTTCCATCGTCCTCATATGCCAAAGGGCTAGTTTTGGACCTCCTCCGCACAGCTGGAGACCAAAAAGAGTAGATTTAGTTATAAATATTCGTATTTCGAGTCTTTAGAAAGCTGAAAATGTACTGCAAGTTATTTTTTCAGCAAATTTAATAGTTTATCACAGCATTTAACGCACCAGCCAATCTTCAGTGAAGTCTACAGTCCCGATCCACTTCCCTAGTCTTGGCCTGGCAACTTTATCAGCTATAAAGGGCTTTACTATGTTCGTATTTTCCTTTTTCCGCAAGTCCCACAGTCTTACTGATCCATCTTCACTAGCAGATGCAAGCTGATTGCCTCTAATTGAGTTGTTCGATTATTTTTTACAGACTATATTTGTTGATTGTAATGACAATAGCATATTGTGAAAAGTTTAATTTTCTTACGAGATTGATAGAGCGTGTATAAAGTCCTCGTGACCCTCGAGTGTTCTGACTAATCTCCCGTCTTCCAAATTGAAAGTGTATATCTTATTGTCGCCACATCCAGCGTGTAGCAAATTATCAACTTGTGAAAGCACCATGTAGTTTACATCTGGCCTTTCGTAACTGTCCCTGAGATTTTAAAAGCGAAGAATTGTTATTAGTGACTAAATTTTGTTAAAAAAACAGTGAAAGCACAATGTAAAGTATGTCGCATACTTTATAGTTGGTATTTGTATCGTCCATGATACTTTGATCTTAGATACTTTGTTTGAAGTAACAACCTTCCAATCCCATCCAGATATTTCCCCAACTGTACCAGTTATAAGAAATTTATCTGTTGCAACAATGCTGTGTACTTGTTGTTGAGGATGCGCTGGGAATCGATAATTTGGTCCTCGTGGATCGGATTCGTCTCCTTGATGAGGGCCAAGTGCTTTTGATAACCTATAAAGTACATTATGATCATGTTGTTGATAAGAATTAGCAGCTTTTATTTTCTCTAACCATTTCGATTAGATCAATGTGAATGAAAATATATTTGATGGATATATTTTCGTATTAATAAACACAACTTGTAAATAAAACCTTAACTCAGGTTATCAAGTTGAAAGAAAACTGAAAAAATAAATTAATGTATGTATGTTTCTACTTACTCGTAAATGGAGACATCACCGTATATATTTCCGGCTAATAGATAATTTCCATCGGGAGAAAACGTCTGGCATTGAACAGTGTTATAAAACAATTTCTCATTCATATCAAAGGATTGTTGTTCCGGCATTTTGAATTTGAGACACACGACGAGCCGACGAACAACAGCCGGCAAGAGTTCGAGCTGTGTTTAGAGCGTGCGCCGTACCGCGGCCAACGCATGTAGCGATAGATTGATGTTACCGATAGGGTGACTGCGCACGTGGTGTGCAGGTCCGAGGAGCTATGCTTCTCCGCGGTGGGATAGGTCAGCGGCAGTTGAAATTTGAAAATGTGACGTGATCGAAGATGACAGTGATATAGTCGAACATATTATAATAAATCTCATAATGTCCAAGCAATCTATACTATATTTATCCAATTTTTATTATTTATACAAATCCAATAGTCAACGTGTTCCTGTAGGTAGAATGATTGCTACCGTTACTCAATCGGTATGGTAGATTATGTAAGACATATTATCGACAATCCATGAATTCTTGTATTTTCAAAATATTTGTCTTTCAGGAAAGCCGTGCTTAAGGTGAAATGTAACGTTTCAAGGCCTCGAAAACGGGAATGGTGAATCTCCGAAACTACTGTATGAATCGCAATGAAATTTTGGGGGATTACGCATTATTCTAGTAGAAAGAGCCTGATTATTGTACTTTTTCGAAATTTTTCAAAAAATTTGAAAAAAAATAAAATTTTGTAATTTATGTTTGAATTGAAAATTTCAGCGCCTTTGAGAGTGCGATTTCATGGTAAACATAAAAACACATAAAATTGAACAAATTATACATAAATGTTTATTTTATCACCTTTTATTACAATACAATAAAAAATTATTTCATACAATCGGACAGTTATTCTCATATATTAAGAACAGACTAGATAGCCGCCAATCGAATCAAGAATTTGAACAAGATTATAAACGCATTGAAAAAGTTACAAGCGTAATTCAGCTGGTATCTTGTTGCTATTGTGACTTTAAATTGAAAACATTTGGCGGATGAGAGAGCCTTTGCATGGGCTAATGAAAGAAAATTGCACTTCATTTTTGAAGAGCAGTCACAGCTGTAATGTCAAGTAGAGATATCTCTAATCAGACTATAGACAAATGCTTGTGCATAGTATCTAAATATCACATTTAATAATAAAGTATTGCTGATCCTCGGCGACAGTGAATTAGCCAGATTTTCGCAATAGCACATAATACGTTCTTGTACATACATACATACATACATACATTAAGTATACATCGATAATTATTCATTTGAATACAAGAGATAAATTGATAGTGAAAAGACTATAATACTAAAAGACTAAAATAATAGTAAAGACTAAACTATTAAATACTTATAAGCTCTGCACAAAGTTGAAACAGGTGTAATTTTATAGACTGATGCTTCAAGATCGTTATCAAGTTATGCCTTATTTGGATCTTGAACAATTCCAGTGAACAGGGATATTCCGGTGCTACGGTGGTATATCGCGTAATGATAAGGCCGATCGACATTGAATAGTGGTGTCGTATAGCCCGACAATGAAGACAACGCCTCTGTAGAGAGTACTGAAAAAATACAATGGCCCCAAAATCGGGTCACTTATTAGATGAAATTTACTACAGATAAAAAATACATACAGTGAACGCGCTATGTAAAAATTAGGTATAGGTATAATATGATTTTATCGCGGGCAGCATTATGCGAGGTATAATGAACAAGAGATTTCAACTCACCGGAAAATGCACCCGCTTCGCTACCCTCTTCATTGACTTCTATAAAAGCCTTTTGAATCACTTTGCTGACTTTCAATTGAATATCGGCTATCCCAGAAAAGTCAGCCCGATTCGTGAACATGTCGGTCATTCCCAGCTAGAATAAAAAAACACGTTATATGTAATACGATACCAAATATGATATGAAAATTTAGGTGTTTGATTGGATTTTGATAGAAGAAAGTAATGAAAACGAAATAGAAAACGAAACAGACATTCACTTGCAAAGTTATTTAGAATAAATTCAAAAAAACAAAAACTAGATAAACGAGACCGTCCTTGGCACTTGTCTTTAAAAACCATGTGGCCATTTCAGATTAAAAACAAGCAGATCTTTGACATTTCAGCAACATACTCCATAACATGAATTTTTGGCTATTTTCGAGACCCCCATCAATCGCCCCATACAACGTTCTTACGCGATATTTGAATGTGCCTGTGAAGTTCATACGTTACCTTTTCTAGAGCGTCTTGAAGCTGCAGAGTACTTTCAATTTTGAATTTTGGTAAGAACAATTCAATTTCACTAGGGAATACTTGCTGTAAGCTTTTCTTCAGATTCACTTGATGAAGATTCTCCAACACCGTTTTCAGCCCATTTACTTCGTTTGGTAGAATTATAATCATACTGAGCTGGTCACCCTGGAAGATAAACAATATTAATTCACCTATCTCTAAGTCATTCTGTATGTATGTGCATAATTGGGTCCTATGAATCGGCATTGGCGATCGCAAGATTACTTCAACAACGAATCATTATTGCTATAATGATTATTATTATTCCAAAAGGCTTATAACCTTGCGGTAAGTAGCCAACCACGAGTTATAATGTCTGTTAGATCAATAAATTTATGATTTCTGACCTTAATTGGTCAATTTATATTATTTGAATGTTATTTTTCACCTCGTTGAAACTTCTAAGATTCCGTACAACGCTAGATGAAATAACCACTTAATCGATTACTAACATAATCCTCTCATCACAAATCCTTGATGTTTCTCGTAATCAAAGGATTTGTACGGATATCGGATACCGTTAGGAATCGTGTCCGGCACGTGCAATGATTGTATTCTGTTAGGTCTTACTGCAGGACTACGTAACTTATAAATGTATACAATCCAAACAAATGTCATACACCCACTGTACAGTTCACACTAGACGTGTCTTGTATTGATATGAAACTACTATGGTAAAAATATGTCAGTTGTATTGATTACTGCACAATATTAACCTAGCGAACTTCAGTGAAGTTAGATAATTATTTTTATAGTCATCTGGTCTTTTTATACCAGATATGGTATTTCGATGAATCTCGCTTTGAGCTCTGGCAGATTCCCATAGCGAAACTCCTGCATTATGAACATGGTAGGTACACTCTTAGTAGTTTTTTCGTCAATGTGCTACCTAATATGCTACCTAATAATGAAGATGATAAAAATAATGAAAATAATGAATAACGAAATAATGACATTTTGACCGTACTGACCACTTTCAGACTTTGGAAAAATAAACCGACTGAGTGCGGGTTCAGATTCGCACCAATATCAATAGGGGGCTAGATTTTGACGGACAATAGCTATGTTTCAAATCTCGAGTGGATACGTACACCCGTTCGTTTCAAATCGTGACGTTTATCTGTTGTTTGCGAAAATGTCAAAGAAGAAAAAGAAGAAGAAGAAGAATTTAAGCAACTTTGATGGTTAAAATCTCTGAAACTATGCAACTGATTTACTTCAGATTTACAGCGTAGGTTTATTCGGGCTGGGGTTCATCACTCTGTGAATTTCGTCGAATAATATTAAGCCGTTCCGGAGATATGAAGCTTTGTTGACGGGTATAAACGTTGTCTCCGGTATATTAAAAAGGTATGAACATTGCCTTCGCCTATATTAAAAATAATCAATAAAAAAAAAACCTATATCGAAATTAGTACTTGGCGGTGATTCGCTGCCGCGAATCTTGAAATACACCCTACCCCTGCACTAGTTCCCTACACTATTTTTCTGGACTATACCGATAATTGTATGAACTCTTTAGGTACTACTACGCCAATTGACCGATCGCAGTACGCTGGTACCCGCTGCATACAACGCGCTGTACTACACCTGCAGCATTACACCAACGTTACGAGTTTAAAACACTGCAAAAGTATGTCTTACCGTTATGAAATTTTTGATAGAATACGGAGGTCCAAAAATCAGGAACGAATAGAAAATAACCACCAGATGATACGAGAACAGGAGCCAAACTGATTATACCAGTATAAAGTCATTTCGTTTCCTTAAAATACGTATGGATTTGTTCGCCGGTTAAACGCAACTGAAGATTCAAGATTGGGAAGACGTATATATACTATGAGGTCACTGCAGCAGACACGCAGTCTCCACAATGCAGTGTGAGATAGAAAAGCTAGACTTGCGCAAAGAAGATAAGAGATTAGTAGCAAACATGTTAAACAACGACGCACTATGAGGTAGACTATTATAGTTCTGTCTCCGTCGAGTATTACGCATGAATAGAATTTCAGACCGACCTTGACTTTGTGTATTCAGGTCCTGAATTTCTCCTGAATTTCAGGAATTGGACTGTAGTGCTATACGCAGTAATGCTTAACTGCAGGCTTCGCATTTAAATATAGTATCTTAGCTAAAAACTTGTGGGGCTATCGTGACCCTAAATTTCGCAGAATTGACCAGTCAGTCTTGGCCAGCCGATTAACAAGAGATGAAAATCTCTCACTCTTAAGTTAGAAGAAATGTCCACACGTCTATATCATCAATTATGTTTGCATTGAAATTTTCATAGCCTTTGAAAGTGCGTTTCTATTTGATTACTTAAATTATTCGTGATTCCTATTGCAACCCACATCCGGGTATCTCGACTGAAATCACACAGCTTCATAAACACCGATACATACCGATTTTATCGCAAGGTGTGGCGTTGCAGACATTCTTAATGAGTTTGAAACTAACTTACCTGCATGTAGGTACAAAGAATTGCGATTAGAACATACGAAAATGTCACCGATCTTGTCATGAATAGTAGCAGTAGGCAACAAAGCCGATGCTATTACTCGATTTCTCACTTCTACTGTATGGACTACGATCCTCGGCGTTACTTCATCCGTTGATCGTGAACTACTCCAGCATCCACGGTAATTGTGAATGAGATTTGTGTGATCAATTATAGGTACTAATTTATTATTATCAATGTATTTATTTTTTCCAAGTCAGATACAGTAAATAGGTTCAATGTGATAACACAAAACTGAACAAATAATATATAAACGTTAATTTTATTACCTTTTATTACAATACAATAAAAAATTATTTCATACAAACAACTAGCACCACTACTTTCGCAAAATTTTCAATCAAATACTGCCACCACAATGTCTTATCAATGCCATAAGTTTGAGAAAGTTATCACATCTTATATAGGTATAACTATTCATTTGAATACAAAAGATAAATTTATAGTAAAAAGACTATGATACTATAAAAGACGAAAATAATACTAAAGACTAAACTAAAAGACTAATAAGCTCTGCACACAGTTAAAATAGATGTAATTTTGAAGGCTGATGCTTCAAGATCGTTATCAAATTATGCCATATTTGGTTCTTGAACAATTCCAGTGAACAGGAATATTCCAGTGTTACGGTGGTATATCGCGTAATGATAAGGGCGATCGACTTTGAATGGTAGAGGTTCAGAGAATCGTCTGGCACAGCACTCTATAAACATTCCTGAAAAAATTATAATCGTTTGAGAGCTGTCGAATGCGCCATATGATGCCAAAGGTTTTAGCTGATGAGGATCTAACTTTTAGTGATGATATTCATGAATTGTTATTAAGTGATTCCTAGTTTAGTTGTTCAACGATGCCAGTAAACAGGGATATTCCAGTACTACGATGGTATATCGCGTAATGATAAGGCCGATCGACTTTGAATGTTGGGGTAGGCCCGATGTAGGATACTGCACAATACGTAACAGCTGTCATTGCTGGAAAAATACAATCATCTCAAAATCGTAGTGCAAAAAAACTGAAATTTATACTGAAGAAGATGTTAGTTCTAGTGGTAATGATTGAAAATAATTATTAAGCTATGCCAAGCTTGGTTGGTCAGGGTGAACATGGATACTCCAGTAACTACTGCGATGGTATATTGTATAATGATGAGGGGCCATCCATATATTAGATACGTGAGATGATTTGTACCTATTTTTAACCCCCCCTCCCTTCCACAAATGAGAAATCGTAAGACCGCACTAAGCATCTTAAAAAATTTGTGACATAAGGAGCTGATTTGCGATTGAAATTTAGAAGAATTAAACCTTATGTGAAATATCCGTAGAGTCCCTATTTCCCCTGATTAATATAAAGTAAGAAATGTTTGGACCCCCTTTCCCCCCCCCCCCCCCCCCTAGGAGAATGAACTAAGACGGTGTATTAGCATGGCTGAAATAATATAATTATCTGAAAATCGCACCACTTATTGGATGAAGATCACTACGGATACAAAATCTGAACGGTAAACGGGTTGAGTAGAAATTTAGTATAGTCAGGATTTTGTCGCGGGCAGCATTATACGAGGTAATTTACAAGATATTTCAACTCACCGGTAACCGCAGCCGCTTCGCTGCCCTCTTCATTGACTTCTATGAAAGCTTTTTGAATCACTTTGCTGATATTCAGTTGAATATCGGCTATCCCAGAAAAGTCAGCCTCATCCGTGAACATGTCGGTCATTCCCAGCTAGAATTAAAAAAAAACACGTTATATGTAATACGATACCAAATATGATATGAAAATTTAGGTGTTTGATTGGATTTTGATAGAAGAAAGTAATGAAAACGAAATAGAAAACGAAACAGACATTCACTTGCAAAGTTATTTAGAATAAATTCAAAAAAACAAAAACTAGATATACGTGACAGTCCTTGACACTTGTCTTTAGAAACCATGTGGCCATTTCCGATTAAAAACAAGCAGATCTTCGACATTTCATCAACATACTCTACAACATGAATTGTTGGCTATTTTCGAGCCCCCCGTCAATTGCCGCTACAACGTTCTGACGCGATATTTGAATGTGTCTGTGAAGTTCATACGTTACCTTCTCTAGAGTGTCCTCGAGCTGCAGAGTACTTTCAATTTTGAATTTTGGTAAGAACAATTCAATTTCATTGGGGAACGCTTGCTGTAAGCTTTTCTTCAGATTCACTTGATGAAGATTCTCCAACACTGTGTTCAGCCCATTTACTTCGTTTGGTAGAATTATAATCATACTGAGCTGGTCACCCTGGAAGATGGACAATATTCATTCACCTATTTCTAAGTCATTCTGTATGTATGTGCATAACTGGGTCCTATGAATCGGCATTGGCGATCGCAAGATTACTTCAACAACGAATTATTGTAATCTGTTAGGTCTTACTGCAAGACTACGTAACTTATAAATGTATACAATCGAAACAAATGTCATACACCCACTGTACAGTTCACTCTAAACGTGTCTTGTATTGATATGAAACTTCCATGGTAAGAATATTTCAGTTGTACTGATTACTGCACAATATTCACACAGCGAAATTCAGTGAAGTTAGATAATTATTTTCATAGTCATCTGGTCTTTTCATACCTGATATGGTATTTCGATGAATCTCGCTTTTAACTCTGGCAGATCCCCATAGCGGAACTCCTTCTTTATGAACATGGTAGGTACACTCTTAGTAGTTTTCTCGTCAATGTGGAAAGGTTGATTCTTGGTCAAAAGTGGATCAAACTTGCGCTTCCATTGACCCTTGAAGTAGACTGCATTCACCAGTACCAGCTTCGTGTCTGGGCCAAGGTCATCTGTGAGAACACATTTCATTTAGACATGGTAAAAGATTTCAATCTAACAGACAACAGCTCTTTCAATTATTCCAATCAGTTCAAAAACAGCTGTGATAAAATTTACCAGGAGTAATGACATCTTTGATGCGTTTGTTGGTTTGCTCTTCACACCAAGTGTTTATTGTGGTGGCAGCAGCAGCTGCATTGTTGAAGTCCAATTCCTGGCTTGTAGACAAGAACTTCTGAGTAGTCAATGCTTTAAATGCAGATTTTACTTCAAACTGAGATGCTGTGTAGATCTTATTGGCAAGGCGCAGGTCAACTCCTGTTACGGACTGGAAAAAAAATTTCCCAAGTCATTCAAGCATCAAAACCAAAAGAGGTATAAAGAATATTCTCGAACCCGAACACTAGTTTTGGCGTAGCACAATTGACATCAGTAAGATGCATCAAAGTATGTACATTAATAAACTTTTCGTATAGCTTACGTTAAAGGATTCAATGATAGACTGATAACCGGATTGTCCAAGATCGTTATCACTGGGAATGAAAAGAACGGAACGCATCTGCGATGCAGTCGTGCCTCCAGCTCCGTATGCAGCCATTGCCAGTACCACTTGGGCACTTAACGGCGAGCTAATCAAATTTCCATGGTTATCATTAGCCACAACCTGAAAATTTTAAGCAATGGCTGTCGATGATCGCTAGAAATTTAAATAGTTGAGGCGTCTATAGAGGCCGTGCGATGTGCAGCTGGCCCTTTTATTGCCATTTAAAAATACGATATTATCCCGAAATTTAAATTTTCGACAGAAATGAAAAATACGTCACTGGAGTTGTGCTCGTTCATTATAAGCATCACTACAATCAATCCTCCGTCAGTGTACGGTCTCAGAAATAGACGCGAAATGTTTGGTCAAATGCACGACCCCTTATAGGCTGTTTTCGCAAAACTAATATAGTATCAAATAATCTTTTCCATTGATATTCCGATGTGTCTCGGATTCGATGCTATGAATAATTATTATAGTATGGCGAATAGGAGTAAAATTTTCTCGACAACATTGCTGCTTGAGAAACAATTTTTACCTGTACCTACTTAATGACCAGAATATAAAACACAATATAAGCTGAGGTGCTCTTCACCCAATCGCAAAGTTGTGTAGAGCTTTGCACTGTAATCATTGAATTATTAAATCTCATCATTACTCATTATAGTCATACGTATACCTTCAGAAAATTGTTTCCGAACTGGCCAGTAGTCTTAGCTATGGTTTGAAGTCCAACATCCGCTGCCGCCATATTTGTCGTACAAATCGCGTTTGGCAGAACAAGAAGTAATTAAACTGGAACAGATATGATTAAATCGATCAACACCTTCAGAACTAATGCGGTTATAATTCCAGCTAAAGGCTGCAGTTGCCGAACGATTTGGTCTCATTTGTAATCTGCAATAAATAGTTAATTTTAATAGTCGGCAATCAAAATTAAATTTCCCGAAGGATTATCCAAATTTTTTTGAATTCTACAAGTTATGAACGTTGCGTTTGAACTATGTAGATATTAAAAATGTTCGAAATTTGAATTTTTTTCTTCAAACTTGTGACTCCGTAACGATGTTGACTGTTTTCTTTTTTTTATTTTTCCTTTGTTTTGTTCCACGATGAACAGTTCAAAGTTAGAGTCAAGGCTGGTTATAAACTGACTTGACATTGATGATCCCAAATTGGTGTCATCAACAACACATCGAGAGAACAACTATACTGCCGTGCTATGGGAGAATGTCGTATCTGAATTTTTCACACTTTCAGGAAAACAAGTTCAGATATTCATCCATATATACGAACATACTCCGTACCGAATTAATTTTTAAATTCCGCTAGCATCCAAATATACCGTTTTTAACTGCTCAGAAAAATCATTCGATTTTAGATCTTTCTGTTTAGCTTAAAATCTCGAAATCGAAATTTGTCGCTAAGGAAATTCTTCCTTAGCAGAACAGTAAACTAAAGTACATCTACCCCTGCACTAGCTCCCTACACTATTTTTCTGCACTATACCGATAATTGTGAAAACTCTTTAGGTATTACTATGCCAATAGACCAATCGCAGTACGCTGGTACCCGATACATACAACGCGCTGTAATACACCTGCAGCACTACACTAATGTTACGAGTTTAAAACACTGTACAAGTATGTCTTACCGTTGTGAGATTTTTGAGAGAATACAGAGGTTCAAAATTCAGGAGCGAATAGGAAATAACCACCAGATGATACGACAACAGGAGGGAAACTGATTATACCACTATAAGATCCTTTTAGTTGCCTGAAATACGTATCGATTCGTTCGCCGGTTAAACGCAACTGAAGATTCAAGATTGGGAAGGCGTATATATACTATGAGGTCACCGCAGCAGATACGTAATCTCCACAATACAGTGTGAGATAGAAAATCCAGACTTGTGCAAAGAAGACAACAGATCCATAGTAAGGCTGTCAATGACTCACGATGAAGTAAACTATACATATAGTTCTGTCTCTGCTGTGTATTACACATGAATAGAATTTCAGACCGACCTTGACTTTGTATATTCAGGAATTGGGTTGTAGTGCTTAACGCAGTAATGCTCAACTCCAGACTTCGCATGTAAATATAGTATTTTAGTTAAAAACTAGTGGGGCTACCATGACCCTAAATTTCGTAGCATTGACCAGTCAGCTTTGGCCAGCTGATTGTACAGGAGATGAAAATCTCTCACTCTTGAATTAGAACAAATGTCCACACGTCAATATCATCAATCATGTTTGCATTGAAATTTTCATAACCTTTGAAAGTGCGTTTCTATTTGATTAATCAAATTATTCATGATTCCTATTGCAACCCACGGCCAGGTATCTCATCTGAAATCACACAACTCCAGAACACCGATACACGATTTCATTGCAAGGTCAGCTGGCGTCACAGACTTTCATATTGAGTTCAAAACTAACTCACCTGCATGTAATTGCTACTACTCGATTTTTCACTTCTACTATGCACTACCTGATCCTTGGCGTTACTTCATCAGTTAATCACCAAACTACTCAGCGTCCACGGTAATTCCCCCCCCCCCCCCCCCCCCCCCCCGATAATTTATGATTATCGATGTATTCATTTTTTCCAAGTCCAATACAGCGAATAGGTTCAATGTGATAAATTAAAACTGGACAAATAATATATAAACGTTAATTTCAATACCTTTTATTACAATACAATAAAGAATTATTTCATACAAACAACTGACATTAGTAATTTCGCAAAATTTTCAATTAAATACTGCCACCATAATATCTCATCAATGCCATCAGTTTCAGAAAGTTATCACATCCTGTGTAATAAGGCTTTCGACTGTAATCGGATGGTTAATTACAATATATAAAGTAGGTACAGACTAGACTTTTTGTCGAGAAAATTGAACATACAAACAATATCATAAACGCACTGAAAAAGTTACAAGCGTATAACTCATCTCCTGTTGCTATGACTTTAAAATAGAAACATTTTGTAAAAGCTAGGCAGTCTTTCTATAGGCTGTTGAAAGATATTTGCACCTTATTTTTAAAGAGCGATTAACCGTAGTCTTGAATGGATATATCTCTAATCAGACTGTATATACGTTTGCTTGTGCATGGTATAAATATCACAGTCAACACAAAAACATCGCCAATTCTCAGCGATATTAAATTAATCAGATTTTCTCAGTATCACGTGAATACGATCTTGTAAAAACGTACGTTAAGCATACATCGGAAACTGCTCGTTTCGATACAAAAAATAAATTGATAATAAAACGACTTTTGAATAAACTCCGCACAGAGCTGAAAAAGTTGTAGTTTTAAGGGCTAATGCTTAGGGATCGTTATAAAGTTATTTCATATTTGGATCTCGAACAATTCCAGTGAATATAGATATTCCGGTGCCACAGTGGTATATCGCATAATGATAAGGGCGATCGACTTTGAATGGTAGAGGTCCAGAGAATCGTCTGGCACAGTACTCCATAAACATTTCTGAAAAAATTATAATCGTCTAAGAGCTGTCGAATACACCACATGAAGCCAGAGATTTGAGCCGATCAGGATCTAACTTTCAGTGGGAATACTCAAAAATTATTATTCAGTTATGCCAAGTTTGGTTGATCAACGATCCCAGCGAATTGCGATATTCCAGTAATACGATGGAATATCGTGTAATGGTAAGGCCGATCGACTTTAAATGGTGGTGGAGGTGCACGGTAGTAGAACTAGGTTCGCGTATTACCATTGCTGAAGAAATACAATCTTCTGAAAATCGTGCCATTCATCGAATGAAATTTACCACGGATGAAAAATACGAACGGTGAACATGCTATGTAGAAGGTTAGTAAGTACACGCACGATTTTAACGCGGACAGCATTATGCAAAGTAATTTACGAGAGATTTTAACTCACCGGTAACAGCAGCCGCTTCGCTACCCTCTTCATTGACTTCTATGAAAGCCTTTTGAATCACTTTGCTGATGTTCAATGGAATATCAGCTATCCCAGAAAAGTCAGCCCGATTCGTGAACATGTCGGTCATTCCCAGCTAGAATAATAAAAACACGTTATATGTAATACGATACCAAATATGATGTGGAAATTTGAGTGTTTGATTGGATTTTGATAGAAGAAAGTAATGAAAACGAAATTCAAAACGAAACAGACATTAACTTGCAAAGGTAATTAGAATAAATTCAAAAAAACAAAAACTAGATAAACGAGACAGTCCTTGGCACTTGTCTTGAGAAACTATGTGGCCATTTCGGATTAAAAACAAGCAGATCTTCGACATTTCATCAACATACTCTATAACATGAATTGTTGGTTATTTTCGAGCCCCCCATCAATCGCCCCATACGACGTTCTAATGCGATATTTGAATGTGCCTGTGAAGTTCATACGTTACCTTTTCTAAAGTGTCCTGGAGCTGCAGAGTACTTTCAATTTTGAATTTTGGTAAGAACAATTCAATTTCACTGGGGAATGCTTGCTGTAAGATTTTTTTCAGATTCACTAGATGAAGATGCTTCAACACCGTTTTCAGCCCATTTACTTTGTTTGGTAGAATTATAATCATACTGAGTTCGTTACCCTGGAAGATAAACAATTAATTTACCTTTTTCTAATTCATTCTATATGCACTGTTCGGTTCCGCGAACCAGCATTGGCGATCGCGAGATTACTTAAACAATGGATACGTGTAATGTGTTAGGTCTTACTGCAAGACTACGTAGCTTATAAATATATACAGTCCAATGAAATATCACATTCGCACTGTACAGCTTACAGTTTTCAAGTTGAAACGTTTGTATTGGTATACAACTTCTATGATGAAAATATGTTAGTTGTACTAACTATTGAACAATATTTACACAACGAAATTTCGTGAAGTGTGATCATAGTTTTCAGAGTCATCTGGTCTTTCTTTACCTGATATGGTATTTCGATGAACCTCGCTTTAAGCTCTGGCAGATCCCCATGGCGGAACTTCTCCTTTGTGAACATGGTAGGTACACTCTTATTAGTTTTTTTGTCAATGTGGAATGGTTTATTTTCAGTCAAAAGTGGATCAAACTTGTGTTCCCATTGACCCTTGAAGTAGACTGCATTCAGCAGTACCAACTTCGTGTCTGGGCCAAGGTCATCTGTGAGAACACATTCCATTAAGACATGGTAAAAGATTTCAATCTAACTGACAGCAGCTCTCTCATTTATTCCAATAAGTCCGAGAACAGCTGTGATAAAATTTACCAGGAGTAATGACATCTTTGATGCGTTTGTTGGTTTGTTCTTCACACCAAGTGTTTATTGTGGTGGCAGCAGCAGCTGCATTGTTGAAGTCCAATTCCTGGCTTGTAGACAAGAACTTCTGAGTAGTCAATGCTTTAAATGCAGATTTTACTATATACTGAGATGATGTGTATATTTTATTCGCGAGACGCAGATCAACCCCTGTTACGGACTAGAACAAAAATTCCCCAAGTCATCTAAGCATCAAAACCAACAAAGGTATAAAGAGTATTCTCAAACCCTGACCCTAGTTTTAGCGTGGCACAATTGACATCAGTGAGATGCATCAAAGCACATTCATAAACCCTTTGTATAGCTCACGTTAAAGGATTCAATGATCGACTGATAACCGGATTGTCCAAGATCGTTATCACTGGGGATGAAGAGACTGGAACGCATCTGCGATGCAGTCTTGCCGCCAGCTCCGTATGTAGCCATGGCCAGTACCACTTGGGCACTTAACGGCGAGCTAATCAAATTTCCATGATTATTATTAGCGACGACCTGAAATTTTAAAACAACGGCTGTAGATGGTGGCATGGAATGTAAATAGTTGAAGGAGTTTATAGAGGTCGCCGATGTAAAGCTAGTCCTTGTTATTGCCACTTAAAAATACTATATTGTCCCGAACTTTGATTCATCAAGGGAAATAAAGAATACGACACTATAGATGGTGCTCGTTCATAATGACGGGCATTGCAATAAACCCTCTGTCCAGTTGTGGTTTGAGAAACAAACGTGAAATGTTTGGCCAAATGTAAAACCCCTTATGGGCTGTATCCGCAAAACTGATATAGCATCAAATAATTTTTTCCATAGATATTCCGATGTTTCTTGGATTCGGTGCTATGAACAATTATTATAGTAATGCGAATAAGAATGAAATTTCCTCGCCAACATTGCTGCTCGAGACACAATTATTACCTGTACCCACTTGATACTTGGAATATAAAACACAATATAAGCTGAGGTCTTCTTCACCCTATCGCAAAGTTACGTAGGGTCATTGCACTGTGATCATTAAATTATTAAATCTCACCATTACTCATTATAGTCATACGTATACCTTCAGAAAATTGTTTCCGAACTGGCCAGTAGTCTTAGCTATGGTTTGAAGTCCAACATTGCCATCACCATACGCTGCTGCCATATTTGTCGTGCAAATTGCGTTTGGCAGAACGAAGAGTAATTATACTGGAACAGATAATATTAAATTAATCAACACCTTCCGAACAAATTGCACGGTTGTAATTCCAGCTAAAAGCTGCAGTTGCCAAACAATTTGCACAAAGATTTCTGCAACACAAATACGCTTCAACACCGGAGAGCGTACGATATTGTCATGATTTCTTATTGTCGCATTTGTAATCTGCAATAAATAGTCAATACTAATAGTCAGCAATCGAAATTAAATTTCCTGAAGGATTTACCAAATTTTTTTAAATTCTACAAGTTATCAACGTATGCACTACGCGGCTATTGAAAATGTTGGAAATTTGAATTTTTTTTGAACTAGTGACTCCTCAACGTTGTTGACAGTTTTCTGTTTTTTTTCTTGTTTCTTCGTTTTGTGTCACGATGAACAGTTCAAAATTAGAATCAAGGTTGGTCATAATCTGACTTGACATTAATGATCCCAAATTCGTGTCATCAACAACACATCGAGCGGACAATTATACTGCCGTGCTATGGAAGAATGTCGTATCTATATTTTTCACATTTTCAGGAAAACAAGTTCAGATATTTATCCATGCATACGAACATACTCCGTACCGAATTAATTTTTAAATTCCGCTAGCATGCAGATATAACGTTTTTAACTGGTCAGAAAAATCATTCGATACGAGACCTTTCTGTTTAGCTTAAAATCTTGAAATCGAAATTCGTCGCTTAGGAAATTCTTCCTTAGCAGGACAGTAAACTATAGTACACCTACCCCTGCCCTAGCTCCCTACACTATCTTTTTGCACTATACCGATAATTGTGAAAACTCTTTAGGTACTACTATGCCAATAGACCAATCGCAGTACGCTGGTACCCGATACATACAACGCGCTGTACTACACCTGCAGCATTACACTAATGTTACGAGTTTAAAACACTGTACAAGTATGTCTTACCGTTATGAGGTTTCGAGAGAATGCGGAGGTTCAAAAATCAGGAGCGAATAGGAAATAAGCACCAGATGATGCGACAACGGGAGCCAAACTGATTATACCACTATAGGATCCTTTTGGTTGCCTGAAATACGTATCGATTTGTTCGCCGGTTAAACGCAACTGAAAATTCAAGATTGGGAAGGCGTATACCTATACTATGAGGTCGTCGTAGTAGATACGCAGTCTCCACAACGCAGTATGAGATGGAAAAGCCAGACTTGTGCAAAGAAGACAACAGATCCATAGTAAGGCTGTCAATGACTCACGATGAAGTAGACTATACATATAGTTCTGTCTCCGTTGTGTATTGAACATAAATAGAATTTCAGACCGACCTTGACTTTGTGCATTCAGGAATTGGGTTATAGTGCTCAACGCAGTAATGCTTGACTCCAGGCATCGCATTTAAATATAGTATCTTAGCTAAAAACTAGTGGATTCATCATGAACTTAAATTTCCCAGCATTGACCAGTCAGCCTTGGGCCCTTGGCCAGCCGACTGCACAGGGGATGTAAATCTCTCACTCTTAAGTTAGAAGAAATGTCCACTCGTCTATATCATCAATTATGTTTGCATTGAAATTTTCATAGCCTTTGAAAGTGCGTTTCTATTTGATTACTTAAATTATTCGTGATTCCTATTGCAACCCACAGCCGGGTATCTCAACAGAAATCACGCAGCTTCATAAACACCGATACATACGATTTTATCGCGAGGTGTGGCGTTGCAGACATTCTTTATGAATTTAGAACTACCTTATCTGCATGTAAGTACAAAGAATTGCGATTAGAACATATAAAATTGTCACCGACTTGTCATGAATAGTAGTAGTAGTCAACAAAGCCGATGCTACTACTCGATTTCTCACTTCTACTGTATGCGCCACAATCCTCGGCGTTACTTCATCCGTTGATCGTGAACTACTCCAGCATCCACGGTAATTTCGGATATGATCTATGTGATCAATTAGAGGTATTAATTTATTGTTACCGGTGTATTTATTTTTTCCAAATCCAATACAGCAAATAGATTCAACGAGGTAACATAAAATTGGACAAATAATATATAAACATTAATTTTATTACCTTTTTTTACAATAGAATAAAAAATTATTCCATACAAACAGTTAACACTTATACTCTCCTAAAATTTTCAATCCAATACTGCTACCACAATATCACAGTTAACACAAAAGTATCGCCCATTCTTAGCGATAGTAAATTAATGAGATTTTCTCAGTATCACATGATCACGTTCTTGTAAAAACATACGTTGAGTATACATCGGAAATCACTCGTTTCAATACAAAAAATAAATTTATAGTTTAAAGACTTATGAATATAGCTCTGCACAGAGCTGAAGAAGATATAATTCTGAAAGCTGATGCTTAGAGATAATTATCAAGTTATGCCATATTTGGTTCTTGAACAATTCCAGTGAACAAAGATATCCCGGTGTAATGGTGATATATCGCGTAATGATAAGGGCGATCGACTATGAATGGTGGTGGAGGTCTGGGGAACCGGTTGCCACCTCGAGTACGCATAACCACCGCTGAAAAATTATAATTATTTTAGTTTTAATATTTATATAGTTCAAATATAAATATTCTGCTATCGATTGCACCACATAAAGACAGAGATTTAAGCCAATGAGGATCCGACTTTCAGTGGGAATGCTCAAAAATTATTATCGAGTTATGCCGTGTCTGATTGTTCAACGAGGCCATTGATCATGGATATTCCAGTATTACGAAATGCACGAAATGCTAAAATGACATGGACATTAAAATACTTTTCCAATATTATTGTACCGATCGGAGATAGCGATTTTCACAAATTTATCTCATTTTCGATTTACGTCAGATTTTTTTATATGAGAATGCGTATGATTTTAGAAAATTTCAACACAACATTTTTCGGAAACGATTCATCGTTTTTTATTCGAATTTTACGGTACCTACACATGGTCTGAGCGGGTATCGAAATTTGTAAATACCTTTATGTTGAGTAAAATTCTGCCTTCTAGCGTCCAGTAAAAAAATCATTTATTTGAACTTTAACTTATTCAACATTTAATTTTGACGCAAACTTTCTGATTTCATGTATTGTCGAAGTTTGATACAAATATCCATACCCTGGTTTGTGAGTGAAGCTCATGCAGATGATTAAACGAACGAAAACTTCCTTAAGATTAAATATTTACAACAGACATCAGATCTTCTTAAGCAAGTTCTAGTAACATTTGTAGCCCGTATGTGTAGTGGTGATTGTAGGAAATTCATAAAATTCGACAAATAATATCAGAATGTAAATTTTATTACTGTTTATTAAAATACAATACAACATTTTTTATAACAACTTACACTAGTAGTTTCATGAAATTTTTAATCGAATACTGCCACCACAATGTCTTATTAATGCCATCAATTTGAGAAAGTTATCACATCTTGTGTATTAACAGGCTTCCGACTGCAATCGGATGGTTAATTATAATATATAAAGTACAGACTAGACTTTTAGTCAAGTAAATTGAACATACAAACAATATCATAAACCCGCTGAAAAAGTTACAAGCGTATAAACTGGTCTCCTGTTGCTATGATTTTAAAATGAAAACATTTGGTAAATGAGACAGCCTTTCTATGGGCTGTTGAAAGAAAATTGCACTTTATTTTTAGAGAGCAGTCAGCTGTAGTGTTAGATGGAGATATCTCTAATCAGACTGTATATACGTGTGCTTGTGCATGGTATAAATATCACAGTTAACACAAAAGCATCGCCTATTCTCAGCGATAATAAATTA
Source organism: Macrophya annulata (assembly GCA_963924015.1). Classification (NCBI taxonomy): domain Eukaryota; kingdom Metazoa; phylum Arthropoda; class Insecta; order Hymenoptera; family Tenthredinidae; genus Macrophya; species Macrophya annulata. The sequence goes on from OZ001262.1 coordinate 7,768,228, forward strand.
GTCAGACTTTCTCAATATCGCATGATCACGTTCTTGTTGAAACCTACGTTATAAGTATACATCGTAAACTACTTGTTTCAATACAAAAAATAAATCGATAGTAAAGAGACTTATGAACAAGCTCTGTACAGAGCTGAAGAACATGTTATAGCTTTAAGGACCAATGCTTAGCGATCGTTATCAAGTTATGCGATATTTGGTTCTTGAACAATTCCAGTGAACAGGAATATTCCGGTGTTATTGTGGTATATCGTGTAATGATAAGGGCGATCGACTATGAATGAAGGTGGAGGTCCAGAGAAATCGTAGGCACATTGTGGCATACATATTGCTGAAAAAATTAAAATTGTCTAAGAGCTGTCGAATGCGCCACATGAAGCCAGAGATTTGATCCGATGAGGATATATTTTCAGTGGGAATACTCAAAAATTATTATTCAGTTATGCCGAGTTTGGTTGTTCAACGATGCCAGTGAATAGCGATATTCCAGTAATACGATGGAATATCGCGTAATGATAAGGCCGATCGACTTTAAATGGTGGTGGAGGTGCACGATACGAAACAGCTGTCATTGCTGAAAAAAATAGAACTGTCTCAAAATCGTGACCCAAAAGGCTGAAATTTAGGCTGAGTAAGTTGTAATCTTGAATACTAATATTATTATCAAGTTATGCTTTGGCCGATTGGCAATGCCAGTAAATCGGAATATTACGGTGTTACTGTGGTGGTGGTTTCGCCCGTGAGTTACGAATTCTGACAAAAATTTGATCATTTTAAAATCGCGTTACAAAAGTCGAAGGTAATGACACTTTCAGTTTGTATGATTGGAAATTATTATCGAGTTATGCCGAGTTTGGTTGTTCAACGATGCCAGAGAACAGGGATATTCCAGTAGTACGATGATATATGGCATAATAATAAGGTCGATCGACTTTAAATGTTGGGGTAGGCTCGACGAAGGATACTGCGCAACACGCGACAGCTATCATTGCTGAAAAAATACAATCATCTTAAAATCATGCAGCAAAAAATGAAAAACTGAAATTTATGCTGAAGAAGATGTTAGTTCTAGTGCTAAGGCTTATAAATAATTATTAAGTTATGGCAAGCTTGGTTGTTCAACGATCCCAGAGAACAGGGATATTCCAGTCCTGCGATGGTATATCGCATACTGATATGGCCGATCGACTTTAAATGGTGGGGTAGGCTGACGGTGGGAGAGTGAACAAAGTTTGCGCATTACCATTGCTGAAAAAATATAATTCTCTAAAAATCGCGACATTTATTGAATGAAATTTGCTACGGATAAAAAATGCGAACGGTGAACATGCTATGTAGAAACTTAGTAAGTACACGCACGATTTCAACGCGGACAGCATTGTGCGAAGTAATTTACGAGAGATTTCAACTCACCGGTAACAGCAGCCGCTTCGCTACCCTCTTCATTGACTTCTATGAAAGCCTTTTGAATCACTTTGCTGATTTTCAGTTGAGTATCGGCTATTCCAGAAAAGTCAGCCCGATTCGTGAACATGTCGGTCATTCCCAGCTAGATTAAAAAGACACGTTATATGTAATACGATACCAAATATGATATGAAAATTTAAGTGTTTGATTGGATTTTGATAGAAGAAAGTAATGAAAACGAAATAGAAAACGAAACAGACATTCACTTGCGAAGTTGATTGAAATCAATTCAAAAAAAAACAACAACTAGATAAACGAGACAGTCCTTGGCACTTGTCTTTAGAGACCATGTGGCCATTTCGGATTAAAAACAAGCAGATCTTCGACATTTCACCAATATACTCCATAACATGAATTGTTGGCTATTTTCGAGCCCCCCATCAATCGCCCCTACAACGTTCTCATGCGATATTTGAATGTGCCTGTGAAGTTCATACGTTACCTTCTCTAGAGTGTCCTGGAGCTGCAGAGTACTTTCGATTTTGAATTTTGGTAAGAACAATTCAATTTCATTGGGGAACGCTTGCTGTAAGCTTTTCTTCAGATTCACTTGATGAAGATTCTCCAACACCGTTTTCAGCCCATTTACTTCGTTTGGTAGAATTATAATCATACTGAGTTGGTTACCCTGGAAGATAAACAATAAATTTACCCATTTGTAACTCATTCTGTGAGTACATTATTGGGTCCTGGGAATCTGCATTGGCGATCACAAGATTACTTCAACAATAAATAGGTGTAATCTGTTAGGTCTAACTGCAAGACTACGTAGCTTATAAATATATGCAGTCCAATGAAATATCACATTCGCACTGTACAGCTTACAGTTTTCAAGTTGGAACTTTTGTATTGGTATGAAACGTCTATGATGAAAATATGTTAGTTGTACTAATTACTGAACAATATTTACACAGCAAAATTCAGTGAAGTTGGATCATAGTTTTCATAGTCATCTGGTCTTTCCATACCTGATATGGTATTTCGATGAATCTCGCTTTTAACTCTGGCAGATCCCCATGGCGGAACTTCTTCTTTATGAACATGGTAGGTACACTCTTAGTAGTTTTCTCGTCAATGTGGAAAGGTTTATTCTTCGTCAAAAGTGGATCAAACTTGTGCTCCCATTGACCCTTGAAGTAGACTGCATTCAGCAGTACCAACTTCGTGTCTGGGCCAAGGTCATCTGTGAGAACACATTTCATTAAGACATGGTAAAAGATTTCAATCTAACTGACAGCAGCTCTCTCATTTATTCCAATAAGTCCGAAAACAGCTGTGATAAAATTTACCAGGTTTAATGACATCTTTGATGCGTGTGTTGGTTTGCTCTTCACACCAAGTGTTTATTGTGGTGGCAGCAGCAGCTGCATTGTTGAAGTCCAATTCCTGGCTTGTAGACAAGAACTTCTGAGTAGTCAATGCTTTAAATGCAGATTTTACTTCAAACTGAGATGCTGTGTAGATCTTATTGGCAAGGCGCAGGTCAACTCCTGTTACGGACTGGAAAAAAAATTTCCCAAGTCATTCAAGCATCAAAACCAAAAGAGGTATAAAGAGTATTCTCAAATCCAGATCCTAGTTTTAGCGTGGCACAATTGATATCAGTGAGATGCATCAAAGTACATTAGTAAACCCTTTGTATAGCTTACGTTAAAGGATTCAATGATAGACTGATAACCGGATTGTCCAAGATCGTTATCACTGGGGATGAAAAGACTGGAACGCATCTGCGATGCAGTCGTGCCGCCAGCTCCGTATGCAGCCATGGCCAGTACCACTTGGGCACTTAACGGCGAGCTAATCAAATTTCCATGATTAGCATTAGTGACGACCTGAAATTTTAAAGCAACGGCTGTTGATGATGGCATGAAATTTAAATAGTTGAAGGCGTCTATAGAAGTCGAGCGATGTATAGCTGGTTCTTGTTATTGCCACTTACAAAAACAATTGGATTTGTATATTGTCCCGAATTTTGATTTATCAAGAGAAATGAAGACTACGACACTATAGGTGGTGTTTGTTCATAATGACAGGCATTACAATACACCCTCTGTCCAGTTGTGGTTTCAGAAACAGACGCGAAATGTTTGGCCAAATGTACAACCCCTTATGGGTTGTTTTTCCGCACAACTGATATAGTATCGAATAATTTTTCCCATTGATACTCCGATGTTTTTCGGATTCGATGCCATGAATAATTATTATAGCAATGCGAATAAGAATGAAATTTCCTCGCCAACATTGCTGCTCGAGACACAATTATTACCTGTACCCACTTGATACTTGGAATATAAAACACAATATAAGCTGAGGTCTTCTTCACCCTATCGCAAAGTTACGTAGGGTCATTGCACTGTGATCATTAAATTATTAAATCTCACCATTACTCATTATAGTCATTCATATACCTTTAGAAAATTGTTTCCGAATTGGCCAGTAGTCTCCGCTATGGTCTGAAGGCCAACATTACCATCACCATACGCTGCCGCCATATTTGTCGTACAAATCACGTTTGGCAGACCAAATAGTAATTATACTGGAACAGATAAGATTGAATTAATCAACACCTAAAAGCTGCATTTGCCAAACAATTTGCACAAAGATTTCTGCAACGCAAATACGCTTCGACACCGGATTCTTATGATTTCATATCGTCTCATTTGTAATCTGTAATAAATAGTCAATTCTAATTGTCAGCAATCAAAATTAAATTTCTCGAAGGATTATCAAATTTTTTCAATTCTCCAAGTTATGAACGTATGCACTACGCAGCTATTGAAAATGTTCGAAATTTGAATTTTTGTTCTTCGAACTAGTGACTCCTCAACGTTGTTGACTGTTTTCTTTTTTTGATTTTTTCTTTGTTTTGTTCCACGATGAACAGTTCAAAGTTAGAGTCGAAGTTAGTTACAAACTGACTTGACATTGATGATCTCGCATTCGTGTCATCAACAATACATCGAGAGGACAACTATACTGCCGTGCTATGGAAAAATGTCCTGTCTGTATTTTTCACGTTTTGAGATATTTATCTCGTTACGTAACGAATTAATTTTTTGTTACGTAGGGTAAGGTGGTGCAAGAGTGCGCGGGCGATAAGAGTGCGGTTCAACGATATTTCCTACCACATGTAAAATCATTCGATGTGAGATCTTTCTGTAAAGCTAAAAATCTCGAAATCGAAAATTTCTCCGTAAAGACATTCTTCCTCAGCATGACAGTATACTAAAGTACACCTGCGTCTGCACCAGCTCGTTACACCGTCTTTCTGCACTATACCGATAAGTGTATGAACTTTTTAGGTACTACTATGCGAATAGACCAATCGCCGTACGCTGGTACCCGATACATACAACGCGCTGTACTACACCTGCAGCATTACACCAACGTTACGAGTTTAAAACACTGTACAAGTATGTCTTACCGTTATGAGATTTTTGAGAGAATGCGGAGGTTCAAGAATCAGGAGCAAATAGGAAATAACCACCAGATGATATGACAACAGGAGCCAAACTGATTATACCACTATAAAGTCCTTTTGTTTGCCTGAAAAACGTATCGATTCGTTCGCCGGTTAAACGCAACTGAAAATTCAAGATTGGGAAGGCGTATAACTATGAGGTCACCGCAGTAGATACGCAGTCTCCACAATACAGTGTGAGATAGAAGAGCCAGACTTGTGTAATGAAGATAACAGATTAGTAGCAAACATGTCTGACAATGATGCACGATGAGGTAGACTATAATTCTATCTTCGTCGTGTATTACGCATGCGACTAGACCAACCTTGACTTTGTGTATTAAGGAATTGAGTTGTAGTGGTATATAGCGGTGCTCGATTCTAGGCTTCATATAAAAACGTATGGCGCCATCATGACACAAAATTTCTTAATATTGACCAGTCAGCGTTGGCCAGCCGAGTACGCGGGAGATTAAATTCTCTTACGTTTGAAAATTTCGGAGCTATTAAAAGTCCGATTTTATTCGATTAGCCGAATCAATTAGTCGTGACTTTTTGTTACAGCCTAATTGCCTGTTATCTAACCGGGAATCACACCGCTTAAAAAATACCGGAAGACGACTTCATCGCAAGGTGTGACGTCACAGACATTCGTCATGAGTCTGAACCTGATTTATTTGCATGTAAGTACAAAGAATCGCAAGAACAATAACTGGCTCTTCACAATAGGTCGTAAAGACCACATTACGTGGACAGGCATCTGCTGAACAGATTTTTTATAGGATTTCATTCCAAGAGCTGGGTTTCAAAGAATAATTTCAAATAGTTTCGCGGGATGCTGAAAGATACCAAGATTTCAAAAGATTCCAAACATTTTAGACGATCACAAGCACTTCATATGATCTTCAAATATTTCTCAGGATCCAAAATCTTCCAACGATTTCATGGAATCCACATCATCGGGAAGGATTTCGAAAGGATGCACGAATAATCAGAATAAATGCTCAGTTTTTATCATTAACAGTGATTTCAATTTACGGTGTTGAAAAATAATCACGATATAATAAGACAACCGCGCTTGGTTTAAAAACATAGCCAGTCTATGTCATAAAAGAATATTTCATGACGATTACTGTAAGATTATCATGATCATCTATTTATGACTTGACAAAGTTTCAATGCGAATATTTTTCAGTCTACTTGATTGTATACTATGGCATTACAATTCTCATGATGTGGCCATGGTGTCTAGGGGTTCAGACTGCGCAGCTGTACAATTAAATTTTCAATATCACACTTGGAATCTTGACATACATATTAGGGTGAGCCAAAAAAATTAACCTATCGCAGTTATGGCTTAAAATAAGCTTATACACTGAGAAAAAAATTCTCTCGTTACGAAAAATTTTTAGCTCAATTTTAAAAGGTATCGCTGGCCATTTGAAATTTCCCATTTAAATAACACGTAAAAAAATTTTCTTTTACTAAAAATATTATAACTTTCGAACCGTTTGAGATAAAAAATTGGCGCTAGCATATTCTTGTAAGGCATTAAATTTCCTAAAAAAAAGTCCTGGAAGTCACATTTCTAAACTCAATGATTCGTATACTTACGGTCCATGAAAGTCTAAAATAAATTGTAGAAGAAATTTTTATTATTGATAAAAAAAAAAATTAATGACTAAAAATGCAATAAATTACAAATAAAAAAGTTAAAACTCTATTTAATTTATGAACTTAGTATGTAAATTACATTTTTTACTCACTTCATCTAATTTTAATTGATATTTTTGATGAAAAAAAGCCCTAAATCCGTAAAATTCTGTTTATTTTAGACTTTCATGGCCCGTAGGTACCTATACGAATTATTGGGTTTAGAAATTCGACTCCGGGGACTTTCTTTTAGGAAATTTAATGCCCTACAAGAATATGCTAGCGCAAATTTTTCATCTCAAACGGTTCAAAAGTTATAATTTTTTTAATGAAAAAAATTTGTTCTACGTGTTATTTAAATGGGAAATTTCAAATGGCGAGCGACACCTTTTAAAATTGAGCTAAAAATTTTTCCTAACGGGAGAATTTTCATCTCAGTATATAGACTTATTTAAAGCGATAACTGCGATAGGTTAGTTTTTTTGGCTCATCCTAATACATGTACGTATCGCGGGATTATTGCCATAAGGTCGTAACTTCCAAACAATTATCTTATCATCAATAACTTCATTTCAAATAATTTGGCAGATACGATCTTTCAGCTTTTATTTTTGGAAAATTCTTATTCAATAGTCGAAAATATCGTATCCGACAAAATATCGAAAATGAAGTTATGGATGATGTGAAAACGATTTAAAAGGCACGATCTCATAGAATTATCTACTCCACATGATTTCAGAAAAAGATCAAGTCCAAAAGGTCATATCTGCGAGTCCTTACGACCCAGCTGTCTTTAATCGATCAATTATTACAGTTCAATGTTTCTGAACGTATTTACATGTTTTCATAATTCGCATACAGTAAAATTGGCTACATCATACTCCAATTGCAGCTTATGTGAGAATACATATTGTTTCAGCTGTTCCTACTGCACTACGTATATATGACGTTTTGTACGACCTACTTTTGGTTTTTTATTTAGGAGGCGGCCATGCTCCAGAATTTCTTTTCACTGATGTGAAGATAAAAACGCATATTTCGTTTTATTGTAAAACAAATTATTTCTAGAAGTATAAATTCTTTTCTCCAACTTTCAGGGCATAACATTTTGTTCTTTTTTCTTCTGATGATTCGCAATCACAAGCAACAAAGCAATCAATTTTTATCACACGAATGAAAGATGTTTTCAGTGCTTCCGAAAATATTTTTTAATTATTAAAATCTCGTACGTAATCTCGTATATATAATTCGATATCGATTGACTTACTGCTTTCAGCTTGTTAGCATTCTTTCGAAAGATTACATTTCTTTTTAGTCTTTTGCTTAAAAAATTCCAAAATTGATAAATCGTTAAATTTTTGTGAAATTTCTTTCTTTTACATGCGGCATTCGGATAGGTATATACATATAAGCATAATTTTCACGCGATACCCATAACTATAAAAGGGTCTAGCAACAATTTCCAAAAAACTAAAAACGACTCAATATCGTTCCTTTCATGTATTAGGGAGTTTCACTGACCATTTTAGATTCTGCGGATTTTAATATATTTGGTAGTTCTCATCCCCAAAAACCACCACATTACAGACATTTTTTATTTTTGTGTTCTTTGTTTTCGAGTTACAGGAGTTGCAGGTTTCGTTCCTACAGCGAAATAATGATCAAAAAATCCTCCAAGGTGAACAAAAAGCGTGGGGCGAAATCGACGAATGGGAATAACTAATTCTTGGAAGATCTTTGAGCGTTGAGGTACTGATAACCACGATATCGAGCCTAAACTTAGTTGGTATCGCACAATCATCGGAGAGAGTTCATCGAGTATTTCCCACTCCTACTGTGCATCCCAACCCTCAGTGTTACTTCACCGTCAATTGCTCCACTTGAAATTTTGAAACGAATGTGGAGACCAAGTGTTCGGTTTGACACTGAAACTTAACAAATAAAAATTTGAGTATTATTCTGCAGAGAAACTAAGTATTAATAAACACCGAGGCTCAAAACTGCTAACGATGATCCACATTTCGCTCGTGGCAGGTTTTTTGACAGTACAGGTCCTTGTCACTGTCTTGGGAGCTAATTGTAGGCTGAAACAACAGCCGGAACTTAGACTAGTCAATGTCGTAAGTAGCAACCTTCAATGTTTTATTCTTTGACGTCTACACCGAGAGATTAATTTTCTGATTGGTACGTAATTATGATCGGAGAACGTGCAGATATGCACATTTAGTCTTTTATAACGATATTTCAGACGCAATTGATACATTCATGGAATGTCCTAAGTTTAATGGTCTACGAATGTTTAAACTTTGATTTATAGAATATCTTTTCATCGAGTAGGATAAGACAGGAACAATCTTCATGTTCCGAGAAATTTACGTCCCTGGATATCCCGCGAATATTGTTAACCAATATTTGTGAAATACTTCAATGAATTTGTTGATATTTTCAATGTGTCTGCTTTAGTGGAAAAAACAAAGATTACTTCACGAATGGAGTCACGATTGATTGATTAAAGATTGAACAAATCTTCAAATATACATTTACTTTTTTTAGGTTTTTCGACATGGTGATCGGACACCTGATCTCGTTGAAACTTATCCTAATGATCCATACACAAATTGTACTTACTATCCAATAGGCCGCGGAGGGCTTACAAACGTAAGTATGCAAGCGACTAGATCCAAATTCATCGAAGTCGATGATACGGTTAGTGGCTTTCATGAAACTTAAAAATGTTAACTATGAAATGCAGGAGGGAAAGCAGCGAGAATATCAACTCGGAAAAGTCCTAAAATCGCGATATGGTGAATTCTTGGGCCCCGTCTACAACCCTTCGGTTCTTGTTGCCCGCAGCTCGGAGTACAGTAGATCGAAAATGTCGTTACAGTTGGTACTAAGTGCTCTGTATCCACCGGAAGCTATTCAGAAATGGAACAAGGAGTTAGCCTGGCAGCCAATTCCAGCTCTATATTCACCCGTGGCGGAGGATGTTCTGTTTTTTTCCGAATTATGCTCTCAGTGCGTTCTACTTTCTTATGGAAACGATATCCGAATGCCGCTAGTTGCAGCAATTCGTTTGTACGCTCACCTCTTCCGTCTATTTTCAGGTACACCACCGAATATGAACGTGTTAAGAACTCTTGCGAGGTGAGAGAGAAGATTGCTAAGTTTAATGGCCTGATGAAATCTGTAGGAGAGCTAACTGGCCAGAAAATAGACGACATTTACGATCTGCAGGGTCTCTATCTCACCTTTGACGCACAAAGATCGGCAAAGTTACCGCTACCGAAACGGGTGTATCAGTTTTACCCAGACGGCAAACTTCGCGACGCAGCCATTCTTGAGTACGAGATAAGTTCCTACAACGACAATTTGAAGAGAATGAAGGGAGGTATTTAAATAGCATAACTTGATAACTTCATTGTTATTAGATAATGCAACTGTTTAATCGGAACCTACTCATATTACGAAGTACTTTGTGTTTATCTTGAGAAAGATATCTATTGTCCTTTCATGAATGGGCGAATAACATTTTTTCCAATGATCAAACATCTCGATATTTTCTACGAGATCAACAGCTACTTATCAGATACACCATGCGGGATGTTATTCATGTATCTAACGTGTTAAATCTCCGTTACTTCTTGTAGAAATTTTCGCAATGTTCACATGACCGAAGGAGATCGATGCACTGTATCTATTTTGCAGCTATCTATCTACGTATTCATAAATTCTTACTATTTTTAAGGTACGCTACTGCGTGAGATTTCTGACAATGTCGTCAGTTATATAAACGGAAGTCTCCAGCCAGGCAGAAAGCTGTACTTGTACAGTGGTCACGAAACTAATATTGCCAGTCTGCAGTTAACACTCGGAGTGTACGAGCCCCACGTGCCCGTTTACTCAAGTGCCGTGATTCTCGAGTTGTGGCAACTGGAGGATGAGTATTTTGTCAAAGTATGGCTAACAGTGATCAACACTGAATGATCTTATACCCAGATTCTCATGCACCATAAAAAACTCAACGTCTTTTTACCTACTTCTTATAATTCTCTTTAGGTACTCCAGTATTCCGGGATTCCCTCTGAAATAATCGAGCAACAAATACCAGGCTGCAAGAAGTTTTGTCACTTTGACAAGTTCCTCGAGCTCCTAGCACCAGTTACGGCAACGGACGCCGATCTGCGATGCCTCTTAAAAGCGCCGGATACTGGACGTCTTATATCTCGTAGATTTCCTCAATATCTTACTAATAATAATTAGAAGTAAGGTTTGAATGTAATCTAGATGAAACCCATCAGTAAATTACGATATGACGAAGGAAAGTTATGTCGTATCATATTGTAGATGAATTTGAAATGAAATATGAATATAGGTAATGGTCTGCTTGGTCCCAGCCAAACTTCACGAAAGCTTGCAGATACTGTATAAACTATTGTTTTTCGTAAATAAAAATTTCACAGATAAAAATTTCTCTGCACTTAAAAAACAGTGAAAAATATCCAAAATCCAAACCTCTTTCGTAAAACCGATTCTGGTATTTTAAAATTTCATGAAAATAAGTTTTTCTTGACGTTATCATTTGTGGAAGAGTATCATGAGACGGTTGTTGAAAAAGTTCTATTACCATGTATATGCGATAAGTTATACATAACGAATGCATAATGTAATTATTATCAGTCATTTTTAAGCTTCGTATTTTCAATTCTATTGCATATAATAATTGTATAGTAAACTGTGTTCATGAAGTTGTTATAAAACAAGTAATATTGGTTACAGTTTTGAATATTCAAAGAATTAATATATATTCTAAATATTTACAATATAACATATTGTTTTCATTCGAAATAAAGAACAAGATAGATTTTATTAATATCTGATATATTTTCCTGTCTATTTTTTGATTAATAACTCCTGAAATATTTTTTTTACCGTCTGAGTTATAGTATTATTAACAAAAATTAACATTTATGGTATACATGCCATGAAAAATAGGCTATAATAGCAAAAGTGAATCTTATACTCACTGGCTAAATTCTATAACGAAAATTGACAACGTAATTTGTCCTATAACGTTTGAATTTTACTTCATTATGTACAACGACAATGAATAACTAGTAAAATTCTTATCGCAAAAGAACATTTCAAGTCCAAGTATGTAAACTATAATTTCATCGTAGAAATAATGAACATAGATACGTTCATAAATATTATAAATACGGTTACGTGCCTTTCTTTCTTAATTTGATCGAATCGTAGTTTTGGGAAAGATACCCTATTGCGCTTGTATACAAATTTGACGTTCTTAACTGGACAGAAGAATAATTCGATGTGAGACTTTTCTGTAAAGCTGAGTATCTCGAAATCGAAAATTTCTCTCTTAAGATATTCTTCCTCAGCATGACAGTATACTAAAGTACACCTGCGCCTGCACCAGCTCGCTACACTATCTTTCTGCACTATACCGATGAGTGTATGAACTCTTTAGGTACTACTATGCCAATAGACCAATCGCAGTACGCTGGTACCCGATACATACAACGCGCTGTACTACACCTGCAGCATTACACTAATGTTACGAGTTTAAAACACTGTACAAGTATGTCTTACCGTTATGAGATTTTTGAGAGAATGCGGAGGTTCAAAAATCAGAAGCAAATAGGAAATAACCACCAGATGATACGACAACAGGAGCCAAACTGATTATACCACTATAAGGTCCTCTTGTTTACCTGAAATACGTATCGATCGATACGTATCGAACTATGAGGTCACCGCAGCAGATACGCAGTCTCCACAACGCAGTGTGAGATAGAAAAGCTAGACTTGTGTAATGAAGATAACAGATTAGTAGCAAACATGTCTGATAATGATGCACGATGAGGTAGACTATAATTCTGAGCTTCATATAAAAACGCATGGCGCCATCATGACACCAAATTTCTCACTATTGACCAGTCAGCGTTGGTCAGCCGAGTACGCGGGAGATTAAATTCTCTTACGTTTGAAAATTTCGGAGCTATTAAAAGTCCGATTTTATTCGATTAGCCGAATCAATTAGTCGTGACTTTTTGTTACAGCCTAATTGCCTGTTATCTAACCGGGAATCACACCGCTTAAAAAATACCGGAAGACGACTTCATCGCAAGGTGTGACGTCACAGACATTCGTCATGAGTCTGAACCTGATTTATTTGCATGTAGGTACAAAGAATCGCAAGAACAATAACTGGCTCTTCACAATAGGTCGTAAAGACCACATTACGTGGACAGGCATCTGTTGAACAGATTTTTTATAGGATTTCATTCCAAGAGCTGGGTTTCAAAGAATAATTTCAAATAGTTTCGCGGGATGCTGAAAGATACCAAGATTTCAAAAGATTCCAAACATTTTAGACGATCACAAGCACTTCATATGATCTTCAAATATTTCTCAGGATCCAAAATCTTCCAACGATTTCATGGAATCCACATCATCGGGAAGGATTTCGAAAGGATGCACGAATAATCAGAATAAATGCTCAGTTTTTATCATTAACAGTGATTTCAATTTACGGTGTTGAAAAATAATCACGATATAATAAGACAACCGCGCTTGGTTTAAAAACATAGCCAGTCTATGTCATAAAAGAATATTTCATGACGATTACTGTAAGATTATCATGATCATCTATTTATGACTTGACACAGTTTCAATGCGAATATTTTTCAGTCTACTTGATTGTATACTATGGCATTACAATTCTCATGCTGTGGCCATGGTGTCTAGGGGTTCAGGCTGCGCAGCTGTACAATTAAATTTTCAATATCACACTTGAAATCTTGACATACTTATATGTATCGCGGAATTATTGCCATAAGGTCGTAACTAGCATAAAGACAATTTTAAATCGAAAAGTTCTCCTAATTTTTTCATGTCTTCATATTAGCTCAAACGAGAATATAAATACAAAAATAAATCAAAATTAAGAAATTAAAAACTTGAAGGGAAGATGTGTTGGCGAATGCGACCTTTTGGCATTCATTTTTCGAAAACTCAGATTAGTCACAAGGCCACAAGGTCGTACCTTCCAAACAATTATCTTATCATCAATAACTTCATTTCAAATAATTCGGCAGATACGATCTTTCAGCTTTTATTTTTTGAAAATTCTTATTCAATAGTCGAAAATATCGTTTCCGACAAATTATCGAAAATGAAGTTATAGATAATTTAAAAGGCACGATCTCATAGAATTATCTACTCCACATGATTTCAGAAAAAGATCAAGTCCAAAAGGTCGCATCTGCGAGGCCTTCCGACCCAGCTGTCTTTAATCGATCAATTATTACAGTTCAATGTTTCTGGGCGTATTTTCATGTTTTCATAATACACATACAGTCAAATTGGCTACATCATACTCCAATTGAAGCTTATGTGAGAATACATATTGTTTCAGCTGTTCCTACTGCACTATGTATATATGACGTTTTGTACGACCTACTTTTGGTTTTTTATTTAGGAGGCGACCATGCTCCAGAATTTCTTTTCATTAATGTGTCTTTTACCTGACACGTACTGTAAGATAAAAAACCTATATTTCGTTTTCTTGTAAAACGAATTATTTCTAGAAATATAAATTCTTTTCTCCAACTTTCAGGGCATAATATGTTGTTTTTTTTTCTGATGATTCGCAATCACAAGCAACAAAGCGATCAATTTTTATCACACGGATCCAAGATGTTTTCAGTGCTTCCGAAAATATTTTTTGATTATTAAAATCTCGTACGTAATCTCGTATATATAATTCGTTATCGATTGACTTACTGCTTTCAGCTTGTTAGCATTCTTTCGAAAGATTACATTTTTTTTTAGTCTTTTGCATAAAAAATTCCAAAATTGATATATCGTTAAATTTTTGTGAAATTTATTTCTTTTATATGCGGCATTCGGATAGGTATATAGAAGCATAATTTTCACGCGATAACCATAACTATAGAAAGGTCTAGCAACAATTTCCAAAAAACGAAAAACGACTCAATATCGTTACTTTTATGTATTAAGGGGTTTCCACGCCAAATAACCAAGCCTACGACCCTGACCATTTTACATTCTGCTGATTTTAATATATTTGGTAGGTCTCACCCCAAAAACCACCAAATTGAAGACATTTTTTTGTGTTCTTTGTTTTCGAGTTACAAGAGTTGCAGGTTTCGTTCCTACAGCGAAATAATGATCAAAAAATTCTCCAAGGCGAACAAAAAGCGCGGGGCGAAATCGACGAGTGGGAATTACTAATTCTTGGAAGATCTTTGAGCGTTGAGGTACTGATAACCACGATATCGAGCCCTAACTCAGTTGGTATCGCACAATCATCGCTACAACCCTTCGGTTCTTGTTGCCCGCAGCTCGGACTTCAGTAGAACGAAAATGTCGCTACAGTTGGTACTAAGTGCTTTGTATCCACCGGAAGCTATTCAGAAATGGAACAAGGAGTTAGCCTGGCAGCCAATTCCAGCTCTATATTCACCTTTGGCGGAGGATGTTCTGTTTTTTTCCGAATTATGCTCTCAGTGCGTTCTACTTTCTTATGAAAACGATATCCGAATGCCGCTAGTTGCAGCAATTCGTTTATACGCTTACCTCTTCCGTCTATTTTCAGGTACACCACCGAATATGACCGTGTTAAGAACACTTGCGAGGTGAAAGAGAAGATTGCTAAGTTTAATGGCCTGATGAAATCTGTAGGAGAGCTAACTGGCCAGACAATAGACGACATTTACGATCTGTATGCTCTCTATCTCACCTTTGACGCACAAAGATCGGCACAGTTACCGCTACCGGAACGGGTGTATCAGTTTTACCCGGACGGCGAACTTCGCGACGCAGCCATTCTTGAGTACGAGATAAATTCCTACAACGACAATTTGAAGAGAATGAAAGGAGGTAATTAAATAGCATAACTTGATAACTTCATTGTTATTAGATAATGCAACTGTTCAATCTGAACCTACTCATATTACTAAGTACATTGTGTTTATCTTGAGAAAGATATCTATTGTCCTTTCATGAATGGGCAAATAACATTTTTTCCAATGATCAAACATCTCGATATTTTCTACGAGATCAACAGCAACTTATCAGATACACCATGTGGGATGTTATTCATGTATCTAACGTGTTAAATCTCCGTTACTTCTTGTAGAAATTTTCGCAATGTTCACATGACCGAAGGAGATCGGTGCACTGTATCTATTTTGCAGCTATCTATCTATGTATTCATAAATTCTTACTATTTTTAAGGTACGCTACTGCGTGAGATTTCTGACAATGTAGTCAGTTATATAAACGGAAGTCTTCAGCCAGGCAGAAAGCTGTACTTGTACAGTGGTCACGAAACTAATATTGCCAGTCTGCAGTTAACACTCGGAGTGTACGAGCCCCACGTGCCCGTTTACTCAAGTGCCGTGATTCTCGAGTTGTGGCAACTGGAGGATGAGTATTTTGTCAAAGTATGGCTAACAGTGATCAACACTGAATGATCTTATACCCAGATTCTCATGCACCATAAAAAACTCAACGTCTTTTTACCTACTTCTTATAATTCTCTTTAGGTACTCCAGTATTCCGGGATTCCCTCTGAAATAATCGAGCAACAAATACCAGGCTGCAAGAAGTTTTGTCACTTTGACAAGTTCCTCGAGCTCCTAGCACCAGTTACGGCAACGGACGCCGATCTGCTATGCCCCTAAAACTGGATACTGGACGTCTTATATCTCCTAGATTTCCTCGATATCCTACTAATCATAATTAGAAGTAAGGTTTGAATGTAATCTAGATGAAACCCATCAGTAAATTACGATATGACGAAGGAAAGGTATGTCGTATCATATTGTAGATGAATTTAAAATGAGATATGAATATAGGTAATGGTTTGCTTGGTCCCAGCCACACTTTACCAAAGCCTGCAGATGCTGTATAAACTATTGTTTTTCGTAAATAAAAATTTCACAGATAAAAATTTCTCTGCACTTAAAAAACAGTGAAAAATATCCAAAATCCAAACCTCTTTCGTAAAACCGATTTTGGTATTTTAAAATTTCATGAAAATAAGTTTTTCTTGACGTTATCATTTGTAAAAGAGTATCATAAGACGGTTGTTGAAAAAGTTATATTACCATGTATATGCGATAAGTTATGCATAACGAATGCATAATGTAATTATTATCGGTCATTTTTAAGCTTCATATTTTCAATTGCATTGCATATAATAATTGTATAGTGAACTGTGTTCATGAAGTTGTTATAAAACAAGATAATATTGGTTACAGTTTTGAATATTCAAAGAATTAATGTATATTCAAAATATTTAATATATAACAAATTTTTTTCATTTGAAATGTAGGACACAACATAGATTTTATTAATATCTGATATATTTTCCTGTCTATTTTTTGATTAATAACTGCTGAAATATTTTTTTTACCGTCTGAGTTATAGTATTTTTAACAAAAATTAACATTTATTGTATACGTGTCATGAAAAATAGGTTGGAATAGCAAAAGTGAATCTTATACTCACCGGCTGAATTCTATAACGATAATTGACAACGTAATTTGTCCTATAACGTTTGAATTTTACTTCAATATGGACAGCGACAATAAATAACTAGTAAAATTCTTATCGTAAAAGAACATTTCAAGGCCAAGTATGTAAACTATAATTTCATCGTAGAAATAATGAACATACATACGTACGTTCATAAATATTATAAATACGGCTCCGTGCGTTTCTTTTTCAATCAATATTCTACTCTACAGAGAAACCTTATGAATAAATTAAATGAATAAACTTCGCGGCTCGAAAATCCTAACAATGATCCACTTCTGGCTCGTGTCAGGTTTTTTAATAACACAAGTATTTGCCATTGTACTGGGAGCTGATCGTGAACCGGAACTAAGATTAGTCAATGTCGTAAGTAAAAACCTGTGATGTTATTTTATGAGTTCTAAAATACCTATCCTATTGGTCATCTGATTGGGACCTATAAATTGTGATGCGGAAATATGTCGGAGAACATGTCATGCATTTCCAGGCAAAACTTGTAAATGTTAAATAATTTGAAATCGCGAATATTGTTGAAGAATATTTGTAAAAAATGTCAATAAATTTATTAATATCTTCATGAAATATCTTCTTTTTAGTAAAAAATCATAAAAATTACTCCACAAGTAACGTAACTTGACAAACGAGATTGATTGTTCGAATATTAATTTAATTCTTTTCAGGTTTTTCGACACGGTGATCGAACACCTAGTACCAAAGAAACTTATCCGAATGACCCGTACGGCAATTATACTTACTATCCAATCGGCCGTGGAGGATTAACAAACGTAATTATAATGCACGAAAAATTAGTTAGCTAATTTATGTAAAAAAGGAAATTTGATTATGGATAATTGCAAGTAATTTAATTACACCTTACATGTCTAATGGGTAATTATGAGAAGAAGTTTGATTAATATTCTAATGGGTAATTAAAAGAAGTTAAGTTTCGTATTACAAAAGTAATTAATGACTCATTCACATATTAGATATAGTCAAGGACACAGCTAATGTACCCGAGGTGAACACACATACACCGTCAACTATGTTGAATCTGAAATTTGTGGAATTAATCGTCTTGTCATAGATATCCACTTGATTAGACCGAGATTCATCGCAGTTGACGATTATACGCTGGTATCACATACTCGTAAAATTAAAAAATGTTGATTGAATGCAGGAGGGAAAACGGCGAGAATATCAACTCGGAAAAGTCCTAAAATTGCGGTACGGTGATTTCTTGGGCCCCATTTACGACCCTTCGGTTCTTGTTGCCCGCAGCTCGGATGTTGACAGAACAAAAATGTCGTTACAGTTGGTACTAAGTGCTCTGTATCCACCAGAAGGTGTTCAAAAATGGAACGAGGAGTTAGCCTGGCAGCCAATTCCAGCTCTATATTCACCCTTGGCGGAGGATATTCTGTTTGCTTCCGAATCGTGCTCTCAGTGCGTTTTACTTTCTTACAAAAATGATATCCGAATGCCGCTGGTTACAGCAATTCGTTTGCACGGTGACCTCTTCCGTCTATTTTCAGGTACACCACCGAATATGAACGTGTTAAGAACTCTTCCGAGGTGAGAGAGAAGATTGCTAAGTTTAATGACCTGATGAAATCTCTCGGAGAGCTGACTGGCCAGACAATAGACGATATTTACGGTCTGTATGTTCTCTATTTCACCTTTGACACACAAAGATCGGCAAAGTTACCGCTACCGGAACGGATGTATGAGTTTTACCCAGACGGCAAACTTCGCGACGCAGCCATTCTTGAGTTCGAGTTAAGGTCCTACAACGAAAATTTGAAGAGAATGAAGGGAGGTATTTAAATAGCATAACTTGATACCTTCATTGTTATTAGATAATGCAACTGTTTAATCGGAACCTACTCATATTACTAAGTACATTGTGTTTATCTTGAGAAAGATATCTATTGTCCTTTCATGAATGGGCAAATAACATTTTTTCCAATGATCAAACATCTCGATATTTTCTACGAGATCAACAGCAACTTATCAGATACACCATGCGGGATGTTATTCATGTATCTAACGTGTTAAATCTCCGTTACTTCTTGTAGAAAATTTCGCAATGTTCACATGACCGAAGGAGATCGGTGCACTGTATCTATTTTGCAGCTATCTATCTACGTATTCATAAATTCTTACTATTTTTAAGGTACGCTATTGCGCGAGATTTCTGACAATGCCGCCAGTTATATAAACGGATCTCTTGCGGAAGGCAGAAAGCTGTACCTGTACAGTGGTCACGATACTAATGTTGCCAGTCTGCAGTTAACACTTGGAGTGTACGAGCCCCACATCCCCGCTTACTCGAGTGCAGTTATCATAGAGTTATGGCAACTGGAAGACGAATATTTTGTCAAGGTGGGAAACACCGAATAATCTTCACTCGTAATCTGATGTACCATAAATAACTAAACGTCTTTTTGGCTTCTTCTTCCAACTCTCTATTACAGGTCCTTTACTATTCTGGGATTCCCTCGGGATTCATTAAGCAACAGATACCAGGCTGCGAGGAGTTCTGCCCCTTTAACAAGTTCCTCGAACTCCTGGCGCCAGTTACGGCAACGAAAACCGATCTCCTATGCCCCTAAGACTAAGCTAGACGTCTCTACTGTTTAGGAAGCAAAGATTGAATGTAATCTAGTTAAAATCCGTCAAAAAATGATGTGACACAATAAAGATGATACTATGCGATTTTAAAACGACATATATAAATCCGCGAATATTCCGTATCTCTGGAATTATCGTTAACGATAACTTTGGTGTTAATTCATCGTCTCTAGCTTTTGGAAAATTTCAATTGACTATAACAAAGACTTAAAGAAAATTCGACAGGATTTCCAAGATTTAAAATATTCTGTGAGATCACAAAGGATTTCACAAAATTTCATTGACATTAGCTTTTTCCATACGCCAACCGGTTACCGGACTGGATAGCATCCAATTTATCGCGGAAACTCGTTCAGTGCTCCAGCAGATAAATCGTTAAACTATAAGATATAGTAATACGTACATTTTACGTCCTCGCACGTGATATCAGTTAATTGACTCACGCTGACGATTCATGCACGTGTTCGATAAAACAGTTCGTCGAATTATCTGGGATTAGAAAGTCCATTTATAGATAATTATTTCAGAAAGAATAATCATTTCACGAATCCGGCAGCTGTTAAGTGTTGAGCGATAATAATAGGCGTGAAAATCATGAAATCTTTTCAGTTTATTACCCAACTCCACGTGATCGACGTCAACGATTTTCACACTTATGTTTATAAATCTATAAGAAGTTGTTGAATTCTCGATTTTTCTACTCGTAATTAAGTTACCTACGAATACCGATCTGCTATATGCCCGTAAGGCTAGTCTAGACGTTTCAGGAGGCTTCTGGATACTCTGCTAAATATAAATCGAACTAAACTTCGTATGTAATCAAGCAAATTACGATATAGAAAAAGAAATATGCGATATAGACAATTTCCTCAAACAATTAACATACAAATATCCAGAATGGTTCGATTTTTACCTGCAACAAATCACTACCAAACCCAATCAACACACGATGGTATGAGATCGTATAATATACATAAATGGGGTTTAATTAGGGTATAAGTAGAAATTATAAACGTTGAGGAATGTACGTTTTATAACGGATGGGTCAAATACGGCAGCAGGAAACGTTTAGACAACGTTTTGAGAACTCCATCCGTTTATTGTACGTTTAAAAATCAGCAACTTGATGACGTATGAATATAAATTTCAACATTCGTATATATCACTGACGAAAAAACGTTGAATAATCGTATATCTAGCAGTTGTATCAACATGCAGCCTTCTACCGTTTATTTTCGACCACGGTTATCGTTTCATAAATTCTGATGAACCACGTTGAATATAGTGGCTGCAAAAACGTTTATCATCAGTCGATAATACGTATTTTGCATACCTGAGACGTACGACTATTTAACGTTACCCAATAAACCATAGCGTATATAAAATGGGACTAATGTCCGGCCGAAAAACGTATATTAAACGTTGTAAAACGAGTATACGTGAAATATACGTTTTTCGGCTGGACATTAGTCCTATTTTATATACGCTATGGTTTATTGGATTCGTATATCTCAACGGCGAAAACGTGGTACATATACACGGTGAACGGTGTATAGTAAATTTTCTCATACTAATATAGTAATGGTGGGATATACTTCCAATATTACGATTGTTCTTATACTTTATACCAAATAGACCAGTCACTTTATACTATTTTAGGGCCTCAAAATGACACTTATTATGGGAAGCATGAAAAAAATACTATGATGTAGCGATAGACGCGAATAATATACCGTACCGTTTGTGGCATTTAGTTTTCAGTCGTTATTGAAGAAAAAATTGAAAACCCGAAAAAAACGGGAAAAACACGTTTCTGTACCTTTCGCGTCGAACGCTGCTTAAACGAAGCCAGATGGACCATAGGTTGACTGGACCTTTTTTGTAGGGCGTTAAATTCTCTGCAAAAAAGTCCGCGACGGCATATATCTATAGTTGATATCCGATGCGTTTGAGGCAATGCAAAACGCACCTATGAAACAACGCTTTTCCGTCGGCTAACAGCAACATGGCAGCCGTTGCCATGGCCATGGCCTGTCAGTCGACGGAAAAGCGTCGTTTCGTAGGTGCGTTTTGAATCGCCTCAAACGCATCGGATGTCGACTGTAGATATATGCCGTCGCTGACTTTTTTGCAGAGAATTTAACGCTCTACAAAAAAGGTCCAGTCAACCTATGATCCATCTGCCTTCGTTTAAGCAGCGTTCGACGCGAAAGTTACAGAAACGTGTTTTTTTCGAGTTCTTTTTTTCGGGTTATTAATTTTTTCTTCAATAACGACTGAAAACTAAATGCCACAAACGGTACGGTATATTATTCGCGTCTATCGCTACATCGTAGTATTTTTTTCATGCTTCCCACAATTAGTGTCATTTAAAAACGTAAAATGATTGGTCTAAAATGTCACCATGCATAATAGGAATATTTCTATACCTATGCACGGTCACATTTGGTATAAAGCATAGGAATGATCGTCATATTGGAAGTATATCGCACTATTACTATATTAGTATGAGAAAATTTGCTATACACTTTTCTCCGTGTAGAAACCGACGACCAAGCGCGAAACCTTGGCGGCCCATGAATTTCATGCTGTTGCCGGCCCAAAAGTTCCGCTAGGTGGGGGGAGAACCGTGCGTCTCTTCGCACCACAGCTTGGCATACTCGGTGACTGCGCACGGTTGATGTGATTGGTCTCCCGTTCTACCGTTTATATACGTTAATATTGCGTATGCGTATGTGTATGCCATTCAATTCATTAGTGAACACAATATTATCAGTGTGAGTGTGTGAGCTTCTGACGAAGACGCTGCATCATCATAGGTAAGTTTTTGTTCACAGTTACATACGAATAAGGAATACGGATGAATAACAACTTGATATTGGTTCTGTTGCCATATTAGCGCGTGGCAGTGTCTGAAAATATTTCAAATTTCGCGTGCCAAAACGATAGAATATAATTCAGCGTTGTTAAAACGATAGATTATAATTCAGTGTTGTTAGAACGAAGATATAAGGTATCTCTAGTCCTCGCGTTTTCCTCGTCGAGCGAAAAACCAGTTCTCTAGAAACATGCGTATATTTTTCGTTGGGAATACGTATTGAAACTTATAACCCGCGTTTATAAACTGTATTTCGTCCCACGAGATCGTACCCATCTACCGAGCAGCCGCGGCCGTTAAAACGAATTGTGTAGCGAATTATACGATTAAGTCTTAGGGAGATACAGTTCTAGGTCTCATGTATACTGAAGAAAAACGAGGTTGAAGTTAGTAACGTTATCGTAACGAAACATTAGGGAAAAAATTACTATTTTCTCAATTTTACAATGATTTTTGAGGGAGTAAAATTTCGAAATATGGGTGTGTGTTGTTTTATTACAGTTTATTGAATTTCAGATAATTCCGAAATCGCGGAATAACGGTTTTTCTTCAGCATGAATCGTTACCATAACGTTACTAACTTCAATATGATGATGGAAAGGCTTCCGTGTTTCACCTTGTGTTTTTTTTTTTTTTAGTTTTAAATACGTATATGTTTCGGTATATGAGGCAAAACACGTCAGACGTTCCCGCCAAAAATTTTATTCCTCCCACTTTCCACTTGGTTTCATTTTGAAGGGTAAGGAACAAGGATTTTTTTAAGTCATATTTGAGAAAAAACGATAATGTCGCATTTTGAGAAAAACTTGAAAATATGTTTGGATTCGAAAAAAACTATCTAAATTTTCTTTTATCAAAAAATCCTTTCGGTAGACCGAAAGATTGTGAAAAACCATTTCCAAAACTGTCCTTGCAACGTAGAATCCGCCTATCATGAGAAAAGTTACGATACATCAAAGAACGGCCTGCAGACTGCAATGGCGAAATACGTGTACCTGTACCGGGACAACGGGTCGGTATCCAAGCTTCCGTTTCAGGGGGTTAGAAGGGGACCACTAGTACTACAATTTTTTAGAATTTCAATA
The DNA here is from genome assembly GCA_963924015.1 of Macrophya annulata. Taxonomy (NCBI): domain Eukaryota; kingdom Metazoa; phylum Arthropoda; class Insecta; order Hymenoptera; family Tenthredinidae; genus Macrophya; species Macrophya annulata. Next base: position 7,791,989 of record OZ001262.1, read on the forward strand.
AGATCAGGCACAACAAAATTTTTGTCGGGAACGTCTGACGTGTTTTGCCTCATATATTAGACCATTTCAAAAAAAAAATCGATGGTTTTTTTTTTGCTTCAAACAACCTAAAACGATATTTTGGCATGAAATAATAACCTGCGTGAAGAATGAGCCCTGTCCTCAAAGATTTGAGGTACCGCATTGGACTTTTGTCTTATTTATTTCATTGACATGAAATATTATTATTTTCTTATTTATTTATTTTTTTATTTATTTGTTTTCTTAGAGCAAGGTCTCAGTCAATCAAGTCGAGTCAACTTTTCTTTTTGATTCTATAGCCAGGCAAAAAAATGGATAAATAATATTTCATGTTAATGAAATAAAAAAGACAAAAGTCCAATGAGGCACCTCTAAATCTTTGAGAACAGGGCTTATTCTTCACGCAGGTTATTAATTCATGTCAAAGTATCGTTTCAGGTTGTTTGAAGCGAAAAAAAAACATGGCTAAAACCCCCATTTTCACACCTCCTACAGTAAAATTTTGTACCATACTAGACGGAAAAACTTCTTCTGATCTCGTGTGATTCCCAAACTCGCCGTCGGCTCGTGCTGTAACCCCATACTGGTCAGAAAAAATTTTACCGGATTCGTATTGTAATATACTATTTTCGGCCGGACATTAGTCCTATTTTATATACGCTATGGTTTATTGGGCGTGAACTAGTGCAATGTGCTTTAAACGTATAAATATTACCAATGATATACTTGCATGAATATTCTCCTAAAAGTCGTTCCATAGTACGTATCAGAATGGATTAATAAACGTGAAAAGTAACGTTTATGTGGCGGACATTCTGAAAAGAATTGAACTTTAACGTTTTTTAAACCTATACGCCATACACTTCTCACTGCATCATCTATAGTAGTAGTCTTGACGTTCATATGGTAGGTTTAAAACACGTATCCCACGTACATCAACAATCGGGTTACTTTTATACGTGAATTAGAGCACCGTACTTTAAACGTATAAATATAACTAATGATAAACTTGCACAAATATTGGTTTAAGAAACCTTCCGATAGTACGTATTAAAATGGGTTAATAAACGTCAAAAGTAACGTTTATGTGGCGGACATTCTGAAGAGTATTATCCGTGCTTCATGAACGTTTTCTAAACTTATGGTTCATACTCTTTCTCAACGTTTATCATACCATCGTGTGTTGATTGGGAAGATTGTAAATACCATAACTGGTGCAATGAATACACTCATACAATATTCACCTATAGAACATTGATTTTCTTTGTCCGAGATGATAGCTCGCCGAGTCCTTGCTCGATGAATAATGAATAATGGATGACGGTTTCCACTGTCTTTTATGGTTTGCAAGTCGATTCGATTTCAACAGTTGACGACAAAGTTTAGAAGCTTGTGCACCATAGTTTCCCGAAACAAAGGTTAAACCATTAAGTAACTACAAACTCTTGCGAATAGGGACGGTTCTCAATTCAATTCCGAAATGAGAATTTGAATTAATAGATTCTATTCGTTGTCTATACATGGTTCACAGTGTAGTATTTTAATTATATTTAAAAAACCAGAATGTTTGGTAAGGATTATAGTCAGCCCGAGGCACGATCATCTTTTATTCAAATGCAATCAGGCATTAAAATAAATATACGTAAATTTATGATATAGTTATTTTGCTACTAAAATTTAACCAAATATCAGATGCGAAATATTACGATGACCATGACTTTCGAATAGACGTGGAATTACTTGCGAACGTCTCCGCAAATATCGTATCCTGTTAGCGAGTTTATATAACAAAGTTCAGAGTTGATTTGGTGATATTTGATCAGTAACTTTCGCAGTACGAACTAGTAGAACAAATCTAGAATTGACTACTCAGATTAGCATCAGTATGACTAATTATTCTTGAATTTTTTGTAGTGTAAGAAAAAGTTTTTCTATAGTGTATAGATCAGGTGAAAATCGATCTTGAATTTTTCTTCAACGTTATTGGATACAAATCAGAGATTTAAACAGCTTCGGTAAATTTTTCCAAATAATCAAGTTGGTTAAGTGTACGACGATAGTTGTTCGTTTTTGTTTTACATCACCCGATTGAATCGCAACTTTAATTCTATGGGGTTTTTATTATTGAGTATTAAATATTTCATGATAAACGCAATCACCATATATGGGGCTGAATAAGGTTGAAGAAAAACTCTTGTCTTTTTTCATCTGACCTATATTCGCCAGAAAAACTATCTTCAAATTTTTATTAGTTGTTTAAGCTCACGAGAATTGCCATATTATATTATACAATCTTTTTAATAGGTTAGCAATAAGGTTCGACATCTCATTTTTCGCTTCAACTGACGTGAAAGAGGATTTCTCGATTTTTACAATAGTTATCAGATATGGCGTAGGTCTATGGTTGCTGAAGTAGACTGCGATGCTCTTTCTAAAGATTAATAATTGTGTAATTGAATTGTAGCACACATATACACGACTTTCAATTTTCGTAATAAACGTTGTGAGCACTCGCACGAGATGGTAGATATAATCCACTCACGTTTCTCACAAATGTTCAAGTTCAATAAAACAATTTGCCACTTCATTTCTGTCATGGAAATCCACTTATAGATAATTAATACAAAAATTATAATCATTTTACGTATCTTGCAGTCATATCTTGTGTGATATGAGGCATCAAAATTTATTACCCATTATATTTTCAAGTGCAACGAAAAGTGTGAGATTGACATATATCTGTATAAAATATACATATACATGTAAGTCTTAAGTCTTAAGTCCTAAGTCCGAAGTCCCAAGCCCCAAGTCCCCTAGTCCTGAGTCTTGAGTCTTAAGTCTTAAGTAAGAAGTTTCACTTTTAGCGTGTTTCTTTTTTTTATATCATATCGTTTCTTCAAACCATATTTTCTGTTAACGATTTTTTTTGTATATTCTTAAGACGGGTGATTGAACGAGTAGGTATTTAATTCCACTTTCAATCCAGCGAACTATTGACTACAGTATGTGACTTTAAGTTAAGTGAAATTTGTAAGTGGGGATGACTATAATCTTCAAAAACATTCAGAGCTTCAAGTAACGACGACTATAATACTAAGTGAAAAATCGGTAAGAACGAGAGCTGAACTAATATCGCGGCATTATCAGGGTATAAGTTTCATCGTTTATTTTGCACTCCCACGGTGCATTAAGATCATACGTACCCGGCGGTAAGTTTGGGTATGATTTATGTGATCAATACTAACGTTGTATGTGTTTTTCTAACTCCAATTATCAAGAAATATTTGCGAGATCCGTTATATGAAAAGTTTGTATTAACTTTTTTTTAAAACAACATCTTTTGACCGTTTAAAATAAAAAATGATAAAAGTCCGACTTCCAAGAAACACAAAATCTGATATCTATGAATTGAAATATTATGTTGCAGCGGGATCTATCATAGCTTTTACGGCAAGGTATAGAAATGGAAACAATGACCCACGTTATTCTCCTGGCAGTCTTTTTGATAGTACAAATCTTCGTCAACGTTCTGGGAGTTCATTGTGGGCCGAAACACCAGACTGAAATACCGAAACTAAGACTCGTCAATGTCGTAAGTGAAAACCTGCAATATTATTCTATGACTTTGATACTAGAAAAAAAATATCTGAATTGCTAATATGAAGCAAAGTAATTAAGACGACCCGCGGAGTTTAGAAATTTTTTTAATGATTCCCACCAGTAACTGTCGATCGGTTTATTCATAGAAAAACAAAAAAAAAAAAATTAACTATACGAGGAAAATAACTTGACAAACGAGACTGATTTATTAACAAATCTGTGAATATTATTTGACTTCTTTTCAGATTTTTAGACACGGTGATCGGACACCTACTATCAGTAATACTTATCCCAATGACCCGTACGCCAATTATACTTATTATCCAATTGGCCGAGGAGGTTTGACAAACGTGAGTATACCTACCTGTGCGAAATTAGCGTTATACCTATATAGGTATTAGCAGCTAGCAAAGCTACGCGGCTGCATCTCGTCAACGATACAACTGGTAATAAAACTCAAAAAACTTAACAGAGTTAATTTGATGTGCAGAAAGGAAAACGGCGAGTATATCAACTCGGAAAAATCCTGAGGTTGCGATACGATGTTTTCCTTGGGCCCATCTACGACCCTTCGGTTCTTATTGCCCGCAGCTCGGACTATGAGAGAACAAAAGTATCGTTACAGTTGGTACTTAGTGCTCTGTATCCACCAGATTATACTCAAAAATGGAACGACGAGTTACCCTGGCTGCCAATCGCAGCTGTTTACTCACCTGTGAAGGAAGATATGTTGTTCTTTCCGAACTTGTGTTCTCAGTGCGTTTTACTCTCTTATAAAATTTGTATTAAAACAACGTTGGTTGAAATAATAGTCGTCTATACGATGACCTTACACGTCCATATATTTAGGTACATCGCTGAATACGCACGTGTTAAAAACACTACCGAGGTCAAAGAGAAGATTGCTAAATTTAATGGACTGATGAAATCTCTGGGAGAGTTTACTGGCCAGACGGATTTAGGTGTTGAAAAACTGAAAAAGCTCTATCAAACATTCAAGGCACAAGAATCGGCAAATTTGACGCTACCGGAATGGGTGTATGAGTTTTATCCGGACGGCGAACTTCGCGACGCAGCCATTCTCAACTATCAGATACGTTCCTACAACGAAAATTTGAAGAGAATGTATGGAGGTAATGATAAATCATAATTTCATTGATTCGTTGAAAATGGATAATTGTTTATTTCGCACCTACGAACTACTCAAAGTACTTTACGTTTATCTTGAAAAAGATATATCTCAAGTCCTTTTATGCATATTCAATTTGAATTGTTTTCAATGATTAAATATCTTCATATTTTTTATACGCTCAACAATTTCTCATCAAATACAAGATAACCGCTGTTATTCACTTCCCTGCAATGTCACATCTCCGTTCTTCTTACGCTGATTCTAATTTGCACCTACATCTACATATTCATTAATTCTTACCATTTGCCAGGCACGCTACTACGTGAGATTTCCAAAAATGCAGCCAGTTATGTGAACGGAACTCTTGAGGAAGGCAGAAAGCTGTACCTGTACAGTGGTCACGAACTTAATATTGCTAGTTTGCAGTCGACACTTGGAGTATACGAGCCCCATGCACCCGACTACTCAAGTGCGGTGATCATCGAGTTCTGGCAGCAGGAAGATGAGTACTTTGTCAAGGTAGGCCACCAGTAAAATGGTCCACACCCAGAATCCGATCCACCATAAATACCCCAACGTTTTCTTTACTTCTTCTTCTAACTTTTTACAGGTACTCCAGTATTCTGGAATTCCATCAGAAATCATCGAGCAACAGATTCCAGGGTGTGCGGTGTTGTGCCCCTTCAACAAGTTCCTAGAACTACTGGCGCCAGTCACGGCAACGGACGCCGATCTGCTATGTCACTAAGATTATATATAGGCTAAACATCTCCAATGCGTACACTATAGTCTATATCCTGCCCTGAACTGATCAGAAGGAAGGATACTTAACTAAGATTATGAAATTGTATGATCTTTAATTTTTATTACTTAATAGTTATAAATTATCTAAGTTAACAATTAAAACTAAAAAATTAAAAAGAGTGATTGAAATTTTTTTTTTTTTTTATCGAATTGTATTGTTATTAGTGTTTTTATTAAATGAAAAGTTATTGGGATATTGGAAAACATTTATTTTTAATTTTAGAGCCAATCGATTGAAAAAAATTTTATGAAAAAATTGAGTAGCTACAATATTTATGGATAAAAATTTTCTTCTGGCATTTCATTTGCTAGAGAATATTACGATTTTAATAAAAAAAAATTCTAACAAACAAATAGATATTGAATTATAATAAACAAACACACCGACATTTGTAACGATGAAAGAGTGTCGTCATATAGAATCCATAAACCTTAGTTAGCTTACACCCCGTCCATATTATTCTAAAGTCCATGATAGAATCACACAAATTTCAAATAACAATGTATTCGGTCTTTCGGTTGTCGAATTGGATAAGGCGTCGCAGTACAGATACGAAAGTCTCGGTTCAAATTCGGGCGGAGGGAATTTTTACTTGGAAAAAGATTTTGAATGTTCTTTTCAGTTTTTTTTTTTCAGTCTCTGTAGCAACAAATTTTCAATTTTTTATTTATTATAAGATTTTGTATTCTGGTACGCTACATAACGAAATTGAAAACGGCCGCTCAATTTGTTAATTTATTCGCAGCTGTAACTTTTAAACTATTAGATATACGATAATTATAAGCATTCAAGATGATATTCATGGGCCATTAGTGGATCTTTCAAATGAATAGTGGATCAAGTTTTTTGCAATTATAGATCGTCAGTTACACGCATTTGTCAATGAAAAATGAAACTGTTCTTATTATTCAGCCTGTAATAGTTTATATCTTGTGAAACTATTTCAAAATGTATAGCGTTTGGTAATTTCATTAAAAAAATAACAAAAAAACGAATTGATGTATGATGGTTTATCGTTGAAAATGAAGAATTAAAATTAGATATATGTAATAAATAAATCGTACAACGAACTTTTTACTATATCCCAATCAAATCTTGGTGGTCAAAGTCCGAGTACATTGGCCTTTCGACGAGGTCAGTCCTCAAAATGTTGATACGAATTGCGCTCAAATTAGGTCAGCTTTTGCGTATAGTCAGTCTTTTAGCAATCCTGACCTTTGCCATTTTGAATGACCAAAAAATAACGAACAGAAATTATATCTGCTCGCTATCTGAAAAATACTCATAAAAAATTCACGAATTAAGGTAATATTGCTGCAATGAGAGTATACGGGAGGGGATGCATAATAGTCAAAAAACGTTGCGTTTCTAACTCCTACAGTTAACAGTTGGTGTAATCGTTTATATAGTTGTGAATTTTTAATCCGAAGCAGTTGGCCTTGCTGATTTAAATAAGTGGTGAAATAGATGTAAGACATCTCGTGACTAATGCTATAATATATAATATATAACTGTGCAAACTTTTGCACAATTGTTTACCAAAAGAAATGTTGAACCGTTGAGTACTGCAGGCTGACTGCACTAAATCGTATTCACATTAATGTATGAGAAATATTTTTGTCTAGTTCTTATCTAGCTGCATGATTGCGAATAATGGTGATTTTTAATTCAATCTCAAACTCAGAATTCAGATTAACAGATTCCAATCGTTCCCTCTCAGAATTTCGCCGTATGCTACATGCAGACTACTTGCGAGTAGTCTTCTAAAAGTAGGAACTGCTGGGAAAAATCTGTGACTATATAAACTACTGAAATTTTTATTACTTTTTTCCGCGGTACTACAAAAAACGGTCATTATCATTATAATATTTTGATTTCCCAACATTTTACGCAACCTTTTTACAACGGCTTAGCGATAAGGTTTGGCAACTCACTTAATGTCGCTTCGGTAGACGTGAATTAGAAGCATTTATCCCCTCTGTTCGAATCAGCAAATATAGCGTGACCGTTAAGATGCTTTATTGATCGGTTAACAATCTGCAAAATTGAATTAGAGCAGTACACGAGTTTCGTTATAAATATTTTACGCCCTCGCACGTGATAGCAGATAATCGGTTCACGTTTATGGTCGATGCACGGGTTCGATAAAATAATTTGACGTTTTATCTCGGATTAAAAATGTCCCTTTATGGTCAACTACATTGAAAAGAATAATTATTGACGGGTCTGGCAGTCATAGGATGAGTGATACTGGGCGTGACAATAATGATATGTACAATCTTTAGGTATATTTTATTATCCAAATCGGCGTGATCGGTGATAATGATTGAAAAACGTGTTATAGTATCATTAAAACTTCACAATATTTCTATAAGGAAAGGTGAACACGCCCTCGTACGTGATAGGCGTAGTTGATAATTCCCTCACGTTTTTCACAGATGCACAAGTTCAATAAATCGATTGGCTACTTTATCTCGTATAAGAAAGTCCACTTATAGATAATCAATATACTAAAAATATAATCCTTTCACGGATACTAAAAATATAATTCTTTCACGGATCCGTCAGCCATATGTTCTATGGTATGAGGTATAAGAATTTATTATCTAAATAAATCCGATCAATTACATTGATTTCACTCATGTTTATAATTATAGAAATTATTCTTTGAGAAAAAATAATATCAGGAAACTGGTTGACCTGTGGGCCAACCCGAAAACTTCCCGCTGTATTAAATACGTTACAATTAATTGATACTATTGTGATTATAGTAAATTAAAGAAGGTTATAAGTATAATTAGTTTTCCCTATACAAATCTTTTTTCATTCAATTTCTATTCTTCGAATAACTTTGAAACTACTCGACCGATCGATTCCAAAATCTAATCAGATCTAAGTCTTGATGAACCCTTTCGATCGCCGCAAGAATCATTCAGATCGGTTAATTCGTTCCAAAGGTATCGTACGACAAAAAGAGAAATTTTTATCGTGCAATATCTTTTAAACCAATCGTTCGATTTTGATATATCTAACGGCGATCGAAAGGACTATCCGCATATGAGACTAACCGCACGGACAGCTTAGGAGTTATGCGCTAAAAACATGGAAAAAAATTGTTTTTTAATTTTTATTTCTCAATTAACTTTAAAACCACTCGACCGATCGACTCCAAAATCTAATCAGATCTAAGTCTTGATAAACCCTTTCGATCGCCATAAGAACCATTCCACTCGGTCGATTCGTTCTGAAGATATCGTACGACAAAAATTTGTTTACACACACACACACACACACATACGGACGTCCATCCAAAAATAGTCAGAACAGCTTCCTAGGACCCCAAAACGTCGAGATCTGATGAAAACTCGATTATCGAAAATCGGACCGAAACCAATAACTTCCATTTTTTATGAAAATTTTCAATTTTCATTGCGGGAAGTTAAAAAATAATCGAAAGACTTATATCAGCAAAAAAGTATAGCCAAGTTCCAAGTTATCCTAAAGTTATCAAATCATATTTGTTTTAAAGATTATTCCGCGGCTAAAATTCGAAGGTCCGGAGGGGTCAGTATCATTCTCATTAATCGTACATAAAAAGGGGCTATAAAATTTGAGAAGACCAAAACAGACGAGTGAAATCGATGGGTGGGGATGACTAATCGTCAAAAACATTTTGAGCTTTAGGTCACTGATAATGACGACTATATAACAACAGGGAAATCAGTAAGAATAAGCTTAGCTAATATCGCATCATTGTCGGAGAGGGTTCGTCGCTTATTTCGCACTCCCACTGTGCACTGCGATTATACTCAGCGTTGCTTCACCATTAACTACTCCAAATTCCACGGTAAGTTCGATCTATGTGACCAATACTAATGCATTAAGTAGGTATGTGTATTGAAATTTGAATGGAAAATATGTAAATGAGAATTTCTATACCAAAAACGAAAATTTTTTGTCCACTCTCCTTCTTGAATTGAGATAACAAATTTCTGGTTTGGTATGGAACCCCCATTTACTTAAAAATGTAGTGTTTTTTCTTCCTCGGTGAGATTGATTATGGAACTAGATAAAAATGCCACCGAATTTTAATAATCACAAATTAAAATGTTTATTTGCAGAGGAATCTAATATTAATATACTCCACCTCCTAAAAACGGGACCAAACATGAGCCACTCTTTCCTCGTCGCAATCTTTTTGATTGTCCAAATATTTGCCATCATCCTCGGAGCCGAGTTGGAACTAAAACTAGTCAATGTCGTGAGTAGAAACTTGTGATGTTATTCTATGAAGTCTACACTGTCTGGTTATTTGCCAGTACTAATTACGACCTTTTGCCTTTAATCAATCAATTACTATATTTCAATATTTCTAAACGTATTGTTATATTTTCTACGCATGAATTGATAAAAAAAAAATATATATATGTGACCATTATTTAGCCTTGGATATGCGAAATAAAACTATGATCGAATTTTATGGTAATTCCTATTCTTATTATTATTCTTTTACTCATTTTTAGGTTTATCGACATGGTGATCGGACACCTGGTACAACGGAAACGTATCCTAATGATCCGTACGCCAATTATGAGTACTACCCAATTGGACGTGGAGGACTAACAAACGTAAGTGCATGTACAATTAACATATTCAGGTTCAGTAACGACGTTTTGCGATAGCAGAAACAGTTTCATTTCGATGATATGAGAAATGAACTTCTCGGTTTCGTTTATCCATCAGACAATTTAGAGACAGGCAAATCTTCGTTCATCGTAGATAAAACAAGATCTTTAATAACGAACAGACACATTCACTTTGCACTTACATTAATTGCACGTTCCTGAATCAAACAGTCATATTCACAGCTAACTGCAGCCAAGAAAAATGCATACCGTCAACTGGGTTGAATTTATAGAGATTGGCAAAATGATTGGGCGAAAAAATTATTCGTAGGATATTTTTCAATTTTTATTCTTTGTCCCATATTCCCACCGCCAATCCCAAATTCAACGCAGTTGGCAGTGCAACTATATTAATACTCAACAAACTTAAAAGCGTTAATTAAATGCAGGAAGGAAAATTGCGAGAATATCAGCTGGGAAAAGTGCTGCAATCACGATATGCCGATTTCTTGGGTTCCATCTACGACCCTAAGGCTCTTGTAGCTCGTAGCTCGGACTTCGAGAGGACAAAAATGTCGTTGCAGTTGGTTCTAAGTGCTCTTTATCCACCTCAAGCTGTTCAAATATGGAACGAGGAGTTACCCTGGCAGCCAATTCCAACTGTGTACTCACCTATGGCTGAAGATACTCTGTTCTATTCTATGCTATGCTCACAGTGCGTTTTACTTCTTTAAAAAAACTATACCCGAACGCCGCTGGTGGTATAAATAAATCGTTCACTGATCTCTTGTACCTTTCCTTCAGGTACATCACAGAGTATATCCGTGTTAAGAATACTACCGAAGTCCAAGAGAAGATTGCTGTGTTTAGTGAACTAATGACATCTCTTAGCGAGCTCACTGGCCAAACGATAACCGATACTTTGGCACTGTATGGCCTTTATCACACATTTGATGCACAAAGAGCGAATAATTTGACGCTACCGGATTGGGTTTATGAATATTACCCGGACGGCGAACTTCTAGATGCTGCCAATATGGAATACGAAATAAGTTCGTACAACGACAAATTGAAGAGAGTATATGGAGGTAATTAAAAACCATAATTCTAACATCGGTTATCGTTATGGGATGATGCAATTGTTTGATTAATTCACTTATCAATTCGTATTATCTCCTAGGTACTCTACTGCGCGAGATTTCTGACAATGCAATCAGTTATGTAAACGGAACACTTGAAAAAGGCAGAAAGTTGTTCCTGTACAGTGGTCACGAGATTAATGTTGCTAGTTTGCAGTCGACACTTGGAGTATACGAGCCCCATGTACCTGCTTACTCGAGTGCGGTGATTATCGAGTTCTGGCAACTGGAGGACGAATATTTTGTCAAGGTAGGCCACCAGTAATTAAGACTAAATGATCTTTACCCAGATTCTCGTTCACCATATCTAAATAACTCAACTTTTTGCGTTCTTCTTCCAACTTTTTACAGGTACTCCATTACACTGGCATCCCACCGCAAATCATCGAGCAACAGATACCGGGATGCGAACAGTTGTGCCCCTTTGACAAGTTCCTTGAGATATTGGCGCCAGTTACAGCAACGGACGACGATCTGCTATGCTCTTAAGTCTAGGCTAAATATCTCCAAGGGTTAGTGACTATCCTGTTAAACCTAATCAGAACTGAAGTTTAAGGATAATCTAATTGATAGCCGTCAGTAAATTGTGTTTTCACAGAAGAGGGTTTTACCAAGTGACCCTTAAACAATATACAAATTATCCGGATGGTCCGCACTTTCCCAACAACTCGCTATCCAAAGATTGTAAATACCATAACTGTTGTAATAAATACGCTCATACAATGTTCATCCTAAGCATTGATTTTCTATGAACGAGATAATACAGTAGAACCTCCCATAACTTAACTGTTCCCATTACTTAACTCGTTGCCATGGCGATCAATTTCCATAACCTAATTTACTCCTTCTCCTCGCGAATAGCTCCTTCTCCTCGCGAATAGCTCCTTCTCCTCGCGAATAGCTTGATTCAAGGACGTATTCATCTCATCTATCAAGACCTGTTCGAAATTTAAATTTAACTTACGGCTGATGTCAAAATTTTTAGAAGAGAAGTTCAATACTCTCACACCGACTTGAGACGTCATTGGGCTGCAGATGCTGGCCTAGTAGTGGGCCGTATTTACAGCGTTGGAAGATTTTGTATTATTCAATGCTGGCCCAGCGATTAACGCTGACGCTTGGCTGTTGAAACTGAACCAGTGCTAGGCCGTATTACCAGCATCGAAAGACGATACCTAGACAATGACAGTACAAGTAATATTGAAAACTTTTTTATTTATGTACCTGACCTCAAGTCGAGATATTTCGATTCTCCATACGATCGTTTTCTACTACAGAGGAACCACGAGTCTAATCCAAACTTCTGTCCGGAATGACTGCAGCATAGTGCTTTTCATGCTAGTTCCAATCGATATACAAGACATTTTATAGCAATCAAGATAATGATTCGAGCCACAAATAGCTCGAGGATTTCTTACTTGTGATTGGCCGAAGTCAACATACGTAAGGGAGGTATCTGCATCCTGCTTCGAAGTAGATGTATAAACACTGAAGACCTTAAAAGGAATTGCCGAGTTAATTTGTTTCAAGTGTTAAGAGTCACAAGCCAGATGTACGTAATTGCTGTAATCCAACCTAGATACGCTGAGGAAAATGGCCTAGTCGAATATACGACTGGATCATTTATTTACGGTGCGTCCATTCCTGAGTGGCTATCTACAAGCATTTAGTAAAAAGTATTCTCATCAGAAGACCTGGACAATGATCAAACGATAGCATTTTTATATCATCTGCCTTGTCCAGGTCGTCCTCTACGTAGTTTTTGGAGGCCGGGTTATTCACACCATAGAACTCTTGGATCCAAATTTATTAAACGTTTCTTCTATCCACTATACTAACGTTCACTGTAAAGATGATGATAATTCGAAAGAGATATCACGTTCCATTCGACGCGAACATCTACAGATAAATGAACTTGAAAATTGCAAACGTTAGTCAAAAGTAGTTTTGATTACTTATCCATCTGCTGAAATAAGACATTGGTGATTGGCAAAGATTTCATTTATTAAACGCTATTGAAGATACCCAAGTTCTCATATAAACAACGTAAATTTTAGTTAATAAGTTAAGACTACTGAGTGTTCGACATATGTATGAATCATAACCGACTATAAGATAATTTCACTACATATTCACTTTGCAATTACGAGCTTTAATGGTTTCCCATTCCCACATAAACTGGCGAACTCATCATCCATTTTACGGCCACTCCTTGAGTCGAGGTGAATAAATCAATTGACTCACAATCGGTTGAAAGAAAACTCAATTTATTCAATTCATTACACAATTACAAAAATCAAAAAATAAAAAAAAAAAAGCTGTTTTATGACAGACGTTTATTACTATAGTCTTATATGTATGTAGCATGATTAAGTACCAAGTCAGACTTTATGAGCGATGGTCTCTGGTAATTAAATGCAGTCAAAATAAAAGCATTGCCAGTACTTACGACCGACTGCCTTTAATCGATCCATTCTAGATTTCAATTATTCTGAGAGTATTCTTACGTTTTCTGCATGAATGCAAACAAAGTACACGACCTTGGCCTTGCGATAATACGAAATAAAACCAAAATAGCGAAATCGGATTCTATAGTAATTCCCATTCTTTAGGGTTTATCGTCACGGTGTTCGGTTGCCTGGTATGTTGAGGTTTAATAACGATGCTTAATTGCTATATCAGAAGCAGTTTTATTTCTCCGACGTGAAAAATGATGTTATCGGATACGTTTATCTATATCAGATAATTAAGAGATATAGGCGAATCTCCATTCATCATTAATGAAACAAGATCTTCTGTGCTGACAGCCAAAAAGAATCAAAAAGACATCTATTGTACTTTCGCAAATATGTAATTAACATTTTTTCGATTATCAAATATCTTGATATCTCATACAAGCTTAGCAGTTTTTTATTAGATACAACATGACCGTTGTTATTCATATCCCAGTGTCAATTCTTTATGACTTCGTACGGCAGTTTTCGAAATGTTGACATAATCAAAACATATATCGGTGCGTTGTTTCTAATCTGGAGCTGCAGTCTGCGTATTTATTAATTCTAATTATTATCGTAATGTTTATTGATGGAGTCCGCACTGACTCACTATTTTATCGGACTAAAACTAAAACGGGTTTCTTGTCTTGCGAATTTCATATGCCCATGCCCAACGAAACAGTAGCCAACAAACAATCTGGATCAATTGTTTGTTGGTTACTCTTTCGTTGGGCATAGGCACACGAAATTATTACGAGAGTGGAAACTTGTTTTAGTTTTAGTCCAAAAAAAAAAAAATAGTTAGCCACTGTGGACTTCATCAAAGAACATTACAGCGCGAGATATCTGACAATGCAATCAGTTATGTGAATGCAACACTCGAAAAAGGCAGAAAGCTGTTCCTGTACGGTGGTCATGAGATTAATGTTGCTGGTTTGCAGTCGACACTTGGAGTATACGAGCCCCATGTCTAGGCTAGATGTCTCCAAGTGTTACTGACAATCTAAATGATACCCGTCAGCAAATTGTTCCACGCAGCGTGAGTTGCTATGCATTTATTCATAATTTGCAACCTTGCCAGAGGAACATATGGTATGTAGTGATTTTACATTGTTCTTAAATCGTAAAGTTTGTGTAGTAATTAATGGAATTTTAATAAAATAGCAAAAAGAATAAAATTTTCTCACAGTTATAGATATAATTGTCTTAAACTGTAGCTATGTATTAAATTTTAATCTCAACAATCTATCGATGATATTTCAAATCCGTGTGCGATATCTAGTCCCCAGCGAATGCCCGAAGTGTTGTAAGGTATGAAAAAGTTGTGATTAAAGTCTGAAAGCATCAAGTTCAAAGGTTTATCAGATTTCAAGAAAAATGCTCGACAATATGCAAAAGCTCGACAATAGCACGTACAGATCCGTAAAATTCGAGAGATAAGATTGGGAGTAAACCATCGACAGCGATGTAGAGTGGGGATTGAGATCGTTCTATAAGGATTAATAAGTCTTTATGCATTTCGGGTGATTTTCCGATCCAATCACAGTTGTAAGCGGCATCCGCTAGCTTTCCACTCTGCACAGGAATAAACATATGAGAAATTTTCCAAATAGCTTTCAGTGTGTTACAATTGTTTGTATTTATTTTCAGACAAAAAAAAAATTTTCTTAAAATTCAATTGAAAATTATTTAAGTCTTATAATCTGTATTCTTTTCGGGTACTTACGGTGTCAATCAAATTGTCAGCTGGCCAAGTAAACATAAAGAGCTCCATCGCTGATACTAATTCGTAACACACATACTTTGCGAATTCGTACGGTGGTAGACCCTGCATTTTTATTACACATTCATGAAATATAACGATTCGATGATATTAAATAATATAATATAACGTGTGACTTATTCCATAAGGTTGTAAGTGACATTATACAACCTTTTGGCATTGCCTGATTAACAAGTCCTGATTTTTTTGTTTAATACAGTCAGAAACATTGATAAGTAATAATTGACCAATTAAAGACAGAAGGTCGTGAACGAATTTGTGGAATTTAGGTTTCATTTTTAAAAATATCGTTAATTACATTATCTCAGCGGGATGAGGTAAATTTGAAAGCTCAAACCTCACCCGAATAAGTATAAAGCCTCCGGCTGAAACTGTAATCATGGTGGTGGCAACCACTGATACAGCTACCATACGTATACAGATCCTCAATTCAGCGACATATCTGAAAAAATATGACCACTAATGGGCTCGAAACCGTTTCTTTGCAACGAGTCCGTAGTATGAAATGGATTCAATTTATACAATATTGATAAGGGGCGTGAATAAAATTGAAGAAACTAATTATTCATTCGTTGGACTGGAGATAAAAGATTATAATTTTTTCGATGTGAATAATACGTAATTTTATCGCTCACTGTATCAAGTGTTGATGCTTCCAAACACATCGATGTACATCCTTGTCGCTGGTTGCTGACTGCAATTCCATAGCTAACATATCGAACCTGGCACCTGTGTACCAGAGTAGAATGGCGCAAAAGACATCTAGATAACACATGCATGCAATTTGTATAATGCAGATACTCT
The DNA here is from genome assembly GCA_963924015.1 of Macrophya annulata. Taxonomy (NCBI): domain Eukaryota; kingdom Metazoa; phylum Arthropoda; class Insecta; order Hymenoptera; family Tenthredinidae; genus Macrophya; species Macrophya annulata. The sequence continues at coordinate 7,808,393 of OZ001262.1, forward strand.
GGGAGACATACAATAATGCCCAAACCCAAAATGTGTCTATCCTAAAAGGGTAGAAGATTTCTGCTGGAAGGGGCTGCATCGTGACCATAGGTGCAGTAATGAATGCACTTCCTCCAATAATGATACTGGTGAAGAATATTAGATGGGGTAACAGACATTTGTCAACGTAACTCTGCAACAATTCCTTCTCCTCGCGAGTTGCTTGATTTAGGAACGTCTTTATCCCATCCATCAAAACCTGTTCGAAATTTTAATTTAACTTTCGGCTGGTGTCAAATTTTTGGAAGAGAAGCTCAATACTGTTTCAGCAACTTCTGACAACATCGGGCTGCAGATGCTGGCCCAGTTGTGGACCGTATTAATACCGCGGCTGGCAGATTTTAGATTGTTCAATGCTGGCCCAGCGCTCAACGTCGACGTTTGGCTGTTGAGGCTGGGCCGTATTACCAGTATGGGCAGTGGCAGTACAAGCAATATTGAAAACTTTTTTTTCTATACCTAACCTTAAATTCACGAGTTTTGTTTTTCAATATGATCATTCTCATCGGCGTCATCACCAAGCAACTCGTCTCCGTTATTACTTTGATAAATTCACTGGGATTGTGCCTGGTCTGGTAGAGGGTATATATGCTTGATCCGAGATTGGCTCCCAAATGAGAAAGAGCAATCCACAAGATAAGATTATGCCGTAATTGAACTAAACGACTGGATCCTGCAGCTGGTGGCCAACAACTAACTGGCTTCATTGCAATGTTTATAAAATTAAGGGCAGACTCCAAGGTTAGTCGGTGCTTCATCTTGATTTTTTATTTTTATGAGCTGCGACTTTTTACACCAAGATTAATTTCCTCTTCAGATTGATAAACGATCTATTTACAGGACTACAGGGGACCCACGAGCTACTTGTGCTCGAGGATTTCTTGCTTGTGATTGGCCGAAGTCAACATACGTAAGGGAGGTATCTGCATTTTGCTTCGAAATAGATGTATAAACACTGAAGACCTTGACAGGCATTGCCAAGTTAATTTGTTTCAAGTGTTAAGATTCACAAGCCAGGCACATGTACGTAATTGCTGTAATTAAACCTAGGTACGATGAGAGAAATGGCCAAGTCGAATATACGACTGGATTATTTATTTATGGTGAGTCCATTCTTGAATGGCTCTCTACAAGCATTTAGTGAAAAGTATTCTTATCAGAAGACCGGGACAATGATAACAATAGCATTTTTATATTATCTGCCTTGTCCAGGTGGTCCGCTACGTAGCACTTGGAGACCGTCATTCCCTCCATAGAACTCTTAGATCCAAATTTATTAAACGTTTCTTCTATCCACTATAATGCGTTCACTGTAAAGGTGATGATAATTCGAAAGAGATATCACGTTCCATTCTACGCGAACACCATCAGATAAATGAACTTAAAAATCGCAAGCGTTAGTCAAAAGTAGTTTTGATTACTTATCCATCTGCTAAAATAAGACATTGGTGATTGGCAAAGATTTCATTTATTAAACGCCACTGAAGATACCCAAGTTCTCATATAAGCAACGTAAATTTTAGTTAATAAGCTAGACTACTGAGTGATTGACACATGCATGAATCATAACAGACTATAAGATAATGTTACTAAATATTTACTTTGCAATTACGAGCTCTAATGGTTTCCCATTCCCACATGAACTAGGGAACACATTATTCATTTTATGGCAACTTCTTGCGACCGGGCTATAGGTAGTTCGTCGAGGTAAATAAATCAATTGACTCGTAATCAGTTGACAAATAGCTCAATTTATTCAATTCATTACATAATTACAATTAGTGGCAATTTTCACCTGTTCCTGACGCCTGCTAGTAGCTAATCGAGTGAGGCGCTGTGTACTTTTTTTTAATAATTAAAAATTATTTCGAACGCTGCATGCCTTTAAGCCAACTACACCCCATATATTTTTCAATTTCAATTTTCATAATTCATATGATCGATCAATATTTAAAATATTGGGGGTAACAAGTAATCATCATATCGCGCGACTAATGCCATAAGGTCGTAACTAACAAAAAAAGTGATTTTAAAGCCAAAAGGTCGTATAATTTTTTTTATTTTTATGTTCTCATTCGATCAAAAAGGGATAAAAACACAATCCGAAACTAAAATTCAAAAGGTCGCATCCGTGCTGCGCAGATACCGTTGTGTTAACACTCTTTAATCAACGATAATATCTGCAAATTCTGGCATTATCGACCTCGATTCATATCACTCATCAGATTCAATCGTTTTCTGCCTTCCTTACCGAATTGCGACTGCAGTACAAAACTAACTCAGAGGGCGTTAGCTCGCAACAGATTTTAGATATCCATAAAGTCACCGACGAGAGAATGAAAGCCTGTGTTACCGACCGGACCGCGTCATAATCAATAGTCCTGCCTTGCGCACGATATATCCACCGCAGCGTCACACCTCGGTGAAATCTATAAGCTACGTTCTAAAATGGCAACGTTTGTGGTTCGCCGTTGTGTTTTCGTTAATTAAATTTCATCCGTTAAAATAAGATACAGTTTATCCGCTTTAAAAATGATATGGCGATTGTGAAACAGTTGTAAAGCCAGTCGAGGTAAGTACGTCGTTATATTTACGCTAATTAACACTTTACACATTTGGCCCAGGATTTTACCGGATCGATAAATTGATCTGCTACTAACTACTTGCCTCAATTCTAACCTTAGCTCGGCTTTGGCGCCCGTTTTAGGGATACATACACCTTTGACGTAGTTTTACATAGTCTCACTTATTTATATACACACTACATTACACTTAACTTCGCTACACTATCCGGACACCTAAGAGGTACCATATTTATAGAACCATCATTTTAACTAAATACATAGAATTAAATGATACGTATTATGTATCTACGTACAACAGTGTCCAGCTAAAATTCTATTGGTCCTCATGCATTAACTAAACACATACCTCTACTGAGCTGATTTTTATGCCAAACTGTTCACTCTGGACGTTTATTACATACATGTCGTTATTTATTTTACGTAATTATTGGAGACTTGTGAATAGCAATATTATACCTACTGATTTTGGTTATAACTATTTTATAACGATTAGCCTCATTAAAATTTTATTTCAAACTGTTCAGTCTATGTTTCATGTATTTGTCGGACATCGATGGCTCTCAGATGCTGTTTTCATTTAAGTAATTCCAATGCAAACACTTCATATAGATCGCAATCTGGATGAGTTCAAGTAATTTAGGAGATTGAATACAAAATAGCTTCATTAAAGTAAAATTTACATTTTAAAAGAAGGTGGCTGCGAAAAGAAAGCTTCTCTAGAAAAGACTGAAGACTCTGAGTTAGAAGACCACGCTGCATTGACAATTTACTGATTTTTGTTTAGAAAATAAAGAAGATATCAATAAATTGAGAATAAATCATGCAAAAAAGATATAACAAAAGATATTTAGAATTTTAATGAATAGTTTTTGTAAAATTAGTTAAGACACAGAAAATTTCTTAAAATTATTTTAATACAAGTCTATAGACCCGCTGTCTAAGTTTGCTTGAATATTTACGATATCTGGAATTTATATTGAGATAACAGTTCTCTCTATTTTTTAAGAATAGAATCTTTGAGGAAGGGTTTGAGAAAGATATGTGAATGAGTGTAATGTCTAGATTGGGAACAGATCTTGGTTTGCTTATAGCGAAGAACAAACCAGTAATATAATATTCATGCTTTATTATTTATTTGATACTGTTGATTTAATTATTAACTAATATGGTGGTGAATGATGTTTTCATCTGTTCCAGGTGCAGTATAAAATAAAATGTATAACGGTATCGGACTTCAAACACCCCGAGGTTCGGGAACTAATGGACACGTGCAAAGGAATTGGGCAATTGTTAGAAAAACTAAAGACAAAGTTTCTTATAAAACTGAAGAAGAACTACAGAAGCTAGATCAGCTAAACAAACAACCTAACAAGGAGATATTAGATCATGAACGAAAACGAAAGATCGAAGTCAAATGCGCTGAACTTGCTGATATACTCGAAGACCAAGGGTAAGGCTTCAACCTGACTGGCTCATAACCCATCCATAATTTTTTTCACACAATTAACTCCGCTGTATACAAACTTAACTGTCTTCATGAATAACACAGTCACTCATTTATTGATCTAAGTTAGAAACATGCTGTGTACCTTTTTTCCCCCTGGCTTTCTTTCTCACAAAAAGCATTTTACAGCCAACAAAATTACGTTTTAAACGATTATCTATAGGACAGCTAAATAATTAACGCTTGGAGAAAAAAAAATCTGAACAAAATTCAGGAGTAATTTTTGAGATAGGAGAATTGTATGAAAAATCGTGAAGCGAATGGAAAATTTCTTGATTTTTTTCAATATCATATCAATTTTACCCCAATTTTTTTGCGATCAAGTTAATTTGCGTAATCACCCTACCTCACATTCGTCTCTTTCACTGCTGCACGCAGTTTTACAAACATAATTATGTGACCTAATACAATTGGATTACAAGAATCCAGAGGGATTGATCCTGAGCTTTCAGCCTGGACATCTTTGGCTTCTCATAACTTACTAATGTGGAACAAGATTTCTGGTCTTTTTACCTGTACTGTAAATAATAAGAAATGAAAAATTTCAATACACAGTATACAAGCACTTCAAAGCTTTCAGATTAGGCATTCATTTATAATTCTTTTTTTTCTTATTCTTGTCGGATCCAAATGTAGAGCCTGTATTCCAGTAACGATTAAAAATTATTTCCTCCGTCATATCATCCTCCTCAAACAAAAATTTTTGTCGCAGATTCACCACCGAGGAAGTTGGTCAGAAGGTAGAGTCATATCGCTCCATGTTAATTGGCAGCGACGTACAGCCAGGCGTTTCTCGTGACGAATTCGGACGTGTAAAGTGAGTATTAATTATTATTATATCTACCTTTCATTATATAAATCACTGTTTAAACATTCTCATCACCTTAACGGCCCTCCTCTCCTCCCTCCCGCAGTTTACTAACAGTAATTTAAGTCGCCAAACATGTTGTGCAACTCGTTTAATCAAATCATCAGAGATCGAGTATTGCCGCGAATTTAAAGGCTGCGAAGAAATTATAGGAAAAATATATTTTGCTTCAGTTGCAGGGTAGATTTTTTCCCTATTTTACTTAAGTTTTGAAATTATTGTGGAATTTAACTTCTGTTCTGAAAATAAACGAATTATTTTTAATCAATTATAGTAATTTTGTATATTACGGATATTTGAGTCGTAAATTTTTCTAGTTGATCTGTAAGTTATATTAAAAATTTTTTTTTTTGAATGAAATTATCCGACTAGAATCCTTTTCTGTTTTTGACTTTTCTGTTTTTGACCGATTTCTTAGTCTTGTATAAAACTTAAAGATTCCGTACAGTCACAAGGAAAATTAAAGTATTTTGTTCAGCATTTTAGGAAATAAATTTCACCATCAATTTCAAGCTAACTATGTATGTGTGTAGACAATTGCGCACGAGCTGTGACGTTGTGGATAGATAATTCCGGTATATTCTGGATTTCTAGTTAAAAAAGAAAATAAAATTATTTTATTAAAATCTTGTTTTATCTCGATCTGCAGTACAAAATTTTGTCTTTCAAAACGACCAAGTCCTTTATTATAAATTCGATTGTTTGTACGATATAAAAATAAATCAGATGAATAATATACTTTTAACATAGAAAATGTATAATCGAACTAATTTATAGACGCAAGAGGATTCTTTTTTAGTTTTTTGTTTTCTTGAATAATGAATAATTTTTTATCAGCTATTAAATCAAAATCTTATTATATACCTACTTTCTCTATTTAATTATGATTCAAAACTAAATCAACTCCGTTATAAGACCCGAAATAATATTCTTTATTTATAACTTACGTGAACAAAATCTGAGATATCGAAAAATAAACTATGGGACTCTATTACATACTGAAAAGACGTTCTTATCTCTAGTTTTTTTTTTTTTTTTTATATATACGACTGGTCTGATCCGGGATGATCCATCTCGTATAGATCCATCCCGTTCGATGAGAAATTTTACAGAAGCTTTATACAGGGTAATGAAAACGTTCATATATATATATCTTTAGCAATAAATAACTATTGATTTTCGTAAGACTTTGATTAAAATACGTTGTATGAAAAATGTGTAGTTTGCTTAGGTAAAAAATTCATATTTATATATGGATACGTGTTAAGCAATATAAATATATCTATACATATATGACGAATTAATACAAACTGAATATAATTGACTATAACATTAATTGGGGTATACTACAGGTACAGATATTCGTTTAATGACCATAAATTTTGTTTCCTAATCTGCGGCTGGTTTCTATCTACAATTTTACGACGTATATACCACGGCTACATACATACATACATATACCCTAAAAGCTACAAACTCATCCCAAATACACCCCCGTAATATCGACTTGCGCTTTAGCGCCGGCGCCCTTTTCGAGAGTCACTCTTGGTACCGTGAGAGAAAGAGAGAACGAGAGAGTGGTGAAAACTCTTACCCAGCATCCCGCTGATATCAGTTAGGAAATGGACCGACGTCGCGACGCCTCGCGTCGTCGCCGGACCGCGGGGGTCTACACGGAGTACCCGGGAATATAAAAAAATATGTAGCTTACGTATAAGGGATTAAAAAAGATCGTTTAAAATCACAAAAGTCTTCCATTAGTTCGTAATTTATTAAATAAATTAATAATTAATTAATTATATTTATATATAATATAATAATAATAATAATAATAATAGTAATAATAATAATAATAATAATAATAATAATAATAATAATAATAATTGAACCAACCGTTTTTGGTGTGACAATATTTAACATATTTCTAAAACCTACGTCTGCTATAATATGAGTATAACCGTTTTTATTATTCGACACAATTCGACGATAATAAAATAAGAAATATAATTACTATACACATTTTTTAGACTAGCCGAAGGTTGATATAAAAATAATAATAATAATAATAATAATAATAATAATAATAATAATAATCTCAGTGGTATATAAGTATAATTGCATAAACGAAAAGAAGATAATATATATAAATTATAAAATCTATACATTTTTGGTTCATCATAATAAAAATTTATAACTCGCACGTGAATTACTGTATTGAAAATTAATATATTTTTTAATTTGAAACAGTAATATCTCGTGTCGATTAAAAATCCATGTGTCTCCATAATTTATACACTAATAATATATAAACGGAATTTATTGAAAATTTCGATAACCTGAGTTGGGCGAGAAGATAATCTATATATATATATATATATAAAAAAATAATAATAATATAAATTTAAAACAAAAAAAGGAAAGATAAACAAGAAATTATTCATATATTATTGATAAATAATAATTAATAATTTAATCATATATTTGGATCTTGATTTTTAAAATAAAATTATTCATATTCCGTAGAACAAAGAATATATATATAACTATGTGTTAGTATTTTATTGAAAAATAATTTTTTATAGTGTGCCTGAATCCAACGTCTTCCTAAAATCTATGTATATGTATATATTAATAGTTTAATGGTACATATAAGTAATATATAATCCGAGCAACACTGACAAATAAAAAATAAAATTAATAATAATAATAATAATAATATACATGTAAAAGAAACGCATCGATAATATCGTAACGGAGAGACGAGAGTATGTAGAAAAATTTATGAATATTATACACGCATGTGTATATAAAGAATTGAATAGGAGTGAAAATCTTGAAATAAAAATTGTCATTTTATGAAAGAGCTATAGTGTTGTATATGTAGTTAAAAAAGCAGAAACTGAAAGCAACAAAAGATGGGGTGGTATAAGTAGAGAGGAAGCTATTACATTCCCCTTACAGAACCAACTCCGCGCCTCTTTTAGCTATACTACCACTTTTACCACTCGACCCATTCACTAAGTCCTCTCAGATGGGGATTAAAACAGACGAATCTTGATTACCAATTAGCATAGAAAAACGACGCCTCCGCAATGCTACAATTAAACTAATCGATTATTGTATGTATATGTTTAATGAAAATAGACGAACCGAATTTACAAGTTGTTTTATATGAGATATATAGCTACACGTATATGTAAAACTCGAGAATTTTATAATAAACAGGTAATAATTTCTATTCAAATAGACGATAATAATATATAATAAATATTCTCCTTAATTATATATATATATATATATATATATATATATATATATATATATATATATATATATATATAAAAAAGATAAGAAGAAAAAACATAAATGATTATTATTGATAACGTAAACAGTTTGAAGATTAATACAATCGCGTAAATAATAATAATAATTAACCCAATATCGAAGATACGATAAATCTTAACGAAGAGTTAATATTTCGTTACGGGAAGGTATCATATTCGATGACGATGTCTTCGCCATTTCCGGTAAAGACTGCAAGAGGTCGGGGACCGGCCGATGGCAGAGCATTTTTTGAACGTTTATGGAGGGGTAATTTCTTTCTGGATAGACAGAAAACCCTGAAACGATCACGGCGAAGAAAATTACAAGCTGCTAAGCAAATATCGGCTAGTAAAAAGGCTCAACAGATTAAACAACATTGTTGTTGTTGTCAGCGTACGCTACGCGATATTCAACTTCACTTGTTAGCCGAACGACGTAACAGCATGCGGTCTGTCGTAAGGTGATTATTAGACTGAGGAAAAGATCGATAACTTCTTGTATGATGAATATCTCGTTTTATTATCGATAAATATTTACAGACGTCAAGTATTTTTTATTTTTTTTTTCTTCTTAACAAAAGAGAACAAAAACAGAAAGTTACAATACAATATCCATAATTTGAAAATTAAGTCATACTTTCGCTTTTTTCTTTTGCACGATTTATTCACTGTCTGGAACTTTGTACATTTAATCTCGTCAAGCAAAACCTACAATCTGAAGTTGCATGTTATTCCCATTCCCTATAATACGCTGTATTCTTGTATACAAGTAACGTGATATACCCTATACATATAGGCGGGGTATACCGTACGGACAAAAAGCTTATTGCCGCGATTACCCTCCCTTCAGAAGCCAAACAGGTGCTACACGATTTGCTGCCCTGCTCTACTTAAAGCTCTACTCTCAACATCTATTTATTTTCATATTATATACCGCAATGCATACAATTTTATCTTTTCTCTCTTACACCCGCACAGTTATATGACATCAATTATACAACATACTTCGATTTAATAATAATTTATCGCACGCGTAAATTTATATTTATGGGTACGTATGTATGTTTGTATGTATGTATTATACATTAACGAATTTCATTCTAAACTTTATGAAGCTTCACATACACATATTCTGTCCTATAATTCTTTCGTTCAACGATTACATCAACAAGAATAAAGACGGAAAAGTGTGTGGCCAACTTGAAATTCATCAAGCGTACACTAGACGAGTTTGAACATATACATACCTGCTTATATGATATAAAAAATAACGAACAATAATAATCCAATTAATTAAATATAGGCAAAGTAATAGATTTTTCGTTGGCCGTTGCTTTTATTTTCTCCTTTACTCTTAATCTACATATTGTTATAAATTTTGTGCGTTAACACGTACGCTACACTTATACTTATGAATTTTAATGCAAGGTATATGCGTAATCGTTTAAATACAATAGGTATAGCAATAGGCGGTATAGTAATTAACAATAATGTATCTAAAGGGGCAGAGGGGTTGGGGGGGATTGCCTGCACCAAAGAGAACAGCTGGCATGTATTGATCCGGGCAAGTCGCATAACCGTAGTACAGGGGGTGATTTCCTTTTCCGTCCCGCCTCCCTCACGCTTTACTCCTTCCCTATTCTCTTTTTCGTATATGCTACAACCTATACTAAGAGGACGAGGAGGGGGGAGGTGGTGGCTTAGCGGCTAACTTCTACGTCAAGCTCCAGTAGTATTATGTCACCCAGATACTTATTATCAAACTTAATGGTTTTTTTATTTTTGGCTATAACCGTAAACGTGACTAAAGAATAAGAGTGAAACCAAAATACGAATAATAATAATAATAATCACAACAACAACAAATACACCCAAGATTTGATCATTTTGTTTGTTTTTTTTATTCATTTTTTTTTTTTTTTAATTTTTTCGGGTTTACAAGCAGACGCCGGATTTTCACGCGAATCATGTACCTTTTTCTTATCCCACTTTGTTCTCCTTTTATCTCAGTTTAAAGTAAACTAGAAAGAAAAAATAAATAAATAAAAAATAAAAACATACTGTGATATATATATCGATCAGAAATTTTTTTGAACAAACCATGACTGTTAAAATATCCACACGGTACGTGCATTACAGGAAGAAAAAAATATGTTTCATATATGCGACATTTATTTATTTCCTTTTTTTTTTTATAGTATAGCGTGAGCATCTTATTTTAATTTGGTAACGCGAATCGTTATAATTATAGCATTGTTATGTTTTTTCAAAATATTTACTTTTTGAAAATAATAAAGCGAAAAATATTTTCTAGAAACGATCTAACTAATAATATACTTGAATAAATAATAATAATAACGAATATGCAATTGTATTTTCTTCAAATACAAAGACAGGTGTATGAAATAGTTGTAGATAGAGCATAAATTGTTATATATATGTAAAACGATTTAAATATTCATAATTCAAAATGTGTTAACACAGTTTGTTTGATATTTGTTTATACAGTGTGCGAGAAACCCATCAAATAGCCGAAGCTCAACAAGAGAAGAATGCTAAGTTACGTGAGGCTTTTGGAATATCAGAATTTTTTGTAGAAGGAAGCAGTTTGGATCCAGAAAGACATGCTCGAGAAGCTGAAGCTAGAGCAGCTGCTAATAAAGTATATGATTTAGTAAGAACTCCTAGCCCTGCACCGGACACAACAACAGTTACTGAAAAGAAAAGGAAGAGAAAACGATCGGGAAGTAATTCTAAAAAAAAGAAGGGGAAGAAACACAAACGAGACAGGTATGTTCAATCTTAAAGGTCCACGAGTCAATGGAGGCTGGACTTGTTGGGATTTCTGCTCATATATCTTCACATCAAATTTATCCATATTTATATTTGTCTATTCAGAACTAACTATGCCTTGGAATTTTTATAATCTCTAATTAAAAGTATAGATGGTCATTTGTCAATAAATGATACAAATCTTTTCCAATTTTCTACAATTTATAGCTTTTTCGATTATCAATGCAGTATAGAAACTGGAAGGAATAATAATAACTGTTCACAAGGTTCTTTAAAGTTATTCAAGTTTGTGAAAATTGGCAGTAACCTGATTAACTCCAGGCTCCAGGACTGGGCATCTTTTATCCCGTAGTCTCCTTGTTTTCCTGAAATGTTCATTTATCACATTCCGACTGGTTAATTCATTCATTCGCTTACTACACATCTGATGTTTTGATACTGACTCATAAATCGCCTACTATTTCATGCCCCGTACACGTTTCTCTGTTTCAAACAGAACTGAGGAGGACTGAGTGCCTACCTAGTAGGCTCAGTAGGTAAGTGTGGCCGTCGCGTCTAATTTCAAAAAAAAAAAAACAGAATTTTTCAGACTATATTTCATGCATATAATATATTTTTAAACAAAATATATATAATGGGGTAATCGAAGTCATTTCAATCAATTCTTATACTTTACTACTTCCGATTTTGAATTTGATTTTTGATGGCGTAGAAACTTATCTAAAGTTAAAAAACACTGCTGAATTATTTGAAATTTTTTGGCTTCTTTGCAAATGAGATACGATTTTTTTTAGTTTTTGCTTTTCCTGATATTTCTACATTTTCAAGCTTTACTATTTCCAAAAGTTACGGTTATTTGATAGAGTTGGGGCTTAAGTTTTGCATTTTCACATCATCATTAGGAAGATGAATATACCGATTTTATTTAAATACAGTAAAAAGCCCAAAATCTGTTTCTGAACACTAATTTCAGATTTGCATGCCTCTGTGCAGGATTCATTAAAAAAACAAAAAAAAAATACACCAAGTTTCTTGAGAACAGAGAATAATTTTAAGCCTTTTGTAAATATGGGTTCACAATTCGTTCAAGAGTTACAGGTTCATTTTATAAACCAGAATTTACCAATTTTTACCTCAGTAAACAAATAGTATTAGCAAATGTGATACTGTGATTATTACTGACAATATAAAGGTTTAACCATAAAGGCCAGACCGTCCGAGGAAAGATTTAATTATGTTTGATGTAGTAGTCTACAGATAGATAAAATGAATAGCGAAATAATAGATAGCTTACTATCACGCACTTATTAATTATACTGCTCAACTCTCCAATGTCTTTTCTTGTATAATCTAATAGAATTAGATATGCTAAAAGTAATTAGACCATTCCTCAGATGGTCCGGCATTTCTATTTGAACCTTTCTATTGTCAGAAATAATTAGAGTATTGTCATTTGTCGTTTGTGAGCTTTACTTGTGTGCTCAAATAAAGTCTGGTGAATTTTGCTTTATAAAATGGACCGTAACTTTTGAATTCAGAAAGGGCTGAAATTTTCTGTCTTTTCCCAAGGAATTTTGTGTAACTTCTTTGTAAAAATGAATCTTGCCCGAAGACATGAAAAATTGAAATAATGCTTAGAACCAGTTTTGTGGGCTTTCACTGCATTCGAAAAAATTCAGTAAATTTTTTTTTCCGAAAAATGATACAAAACATTGAACTTCTGTCCCAACAACTTGTTCAAAGGATCATCACTTTCCAGACTAACGTAGCTTGAAAATGTAAAAATATCATGAAAGTCAAAAATTAAAATAATTTTTATCTCTGTTTCATGTTATATCTGTTTCTTCAGGTAAGTATTACGCCAGAAAAAATCTCTTCCTAAATCGGAAGTTGTGATATACGTGGGTTGGTTGAAATGATGTAGATTACCCCATAAATACCTAGGTATATAAATACATATATTTGTAGTTGAGAAAATAATTACGCAAATTTAGGAGGTAGATATAAAGTTCTTTCTAACAATTTGCTGCAAGTATATTCATTAAAAATTTCAGAGTAAATGTTTGCTTCTGTAAATAAATATTTCAAATTGATAATATTTGTCTAAATGGAACTTTGACACAGTTGTAGAAATCAAAAATCGTCTATTTCATTATAATAATGTCAAGAAATTATTGTTATTATTTTTCTATCTGATGTGGTGTATACAAAACGGACATAAAATTAATACTAAAGAGACTAGAACATTATTCTTCTGATATTTTTCACCGTCGTTTAATATATAATCCAATTATGCTCAATTATAGAAAACAAGTCAAGCCGATAATTTAAAAACATCAAGCAGACATTTACTTTTGATCTCATAGTACAGACTCAAAGACTTATAAATAACGCAGTATTTTCTGAAGGAACAATGCCATTTCTATCTTTGTTGTTGTTACCGATAAAGCTTGTTGTTAATGTCATCTCTCTATTTTTTTCTGACAAGTCCGTCCCTATCGATGGTTATCAAGGTAATGCTAATCCCATATTATATCAATACTCCTCAAATTTTTCTATACTATATGTCTTATATATTAGTTGAAAGATATGATCTGTTCATCACGTAGCATTGAATAAAAAAAATCTTATTATTTTCTACCGACCAGCTTCCATTAGACAGATCAAATCTTTGAACTAATTTATTAGTTGATATTTATTAGCAGTAGACTGATGTTTCGGCCGATCATCATATTCGTTATTAAAACTGTTTAAATTAATTCATTAATGTAAGATTGTAGTTTAACTGATATAAAAAAAAGTTAATTAACGTGTACTCCGCAAGGAATTTCGACAAATTTTTTATTCTTTTTAATCTCTAATTGGTTTGCTAATTAAGAGTCACGACGGCCGAACTGAAATATTTAAATCACATTCTGTCATCACAATGATTTTTCAATACAGATATCTTATTGTCAGCACAAGGTATGCACTTGTCAACAGGAAGACGACCGCTCCAAGATATTAAATTTAAATATACCTAATATCCAATCAGTTGTTTTAATTATGGATAACAGTACTAGACACAAGTGTTTAACAATTGTGGAATTTCCTAGGTCCGAGTCCCCAAAGAGCAACAAAAAGAAGGAAAAACCTAAGAAAAAGAAGAAGGAAAAGAAACACAAAAAAGCCGAAGTCTCTTCATCAGACAGCGACTCATCTAGCGAAGATTCTGACAACAGCAGGTGAGAATCAACAAACAAAAATTACTCACATATTATTAAAAAAATAAATAAAAAAAAAAAACAGGAATTTCTTTAAAAAATATTGAAAATACTCTTTGTTTTTTTGCTCAGCTCTTCGGATAATGAATCTAAAAAGAAGAGAAAGAAGAAGAAGAAGAGGTCTAAATCAGATGGAAAAGATAAGCGTGAGGTAGGAAATAGTGATATCTAATAATAAAATGAAAAAGAGTACCAACTAAAATATTGACATTAGCACGAGAAGCGGGAGCATGCCAAGATATTGTTTGTGTTTATTTTATACAAAACATAATTTGACAAATAACGAAAAAAAAAAAGAAAAAAGAAAAATTAAAAGTGATAGAAAAATTTGCATTGTTTCTTGAATAGCATGATTCATTGCTTATTTTTTTGTAGAGATTTTAATCTCATTTCAAGCTACCGATCATTATTTCAAAGTGTAAATCTCAGTATTGTTTGTAATTATCAGCGCCATTTGACAGGAGACATTCCCTGAGTGAGTACCCGATATGCCGCTACTCAATGTAATAATAATTATTCGTAATCTACATTCGTATGAGTTTACGACTGTTGTATATGTTCACTTGTTTTGTGTCGAGCACCAACACTAATAAGATATACAAAAGCTTCAATAATAAAACATTGTTTATTCCTTGTAAAAACATAACTCTTATTATAAATAATGGGTACTCGTGTTTATTATTATAATATATCTGAAAATATGTAGAGAGTCTGGAAGAAAAATCGTACGCTAAAGAAATGCAAATTTAAAACCGTTTCACCATATAAATAGGTATATTAGTTTTATTTTGTACTCAAGAACTACAGTTTTATACAATTTTATATAAAGAAAAAAAAAGAAAATACATAACATAACATGCGGCAGAATTTTTTCCTCACATACGACATGGAATAAACAGACTATCACAAGAAACAGATAAAATATGAGTTAAAATTTCAGTTAAATAATAGTTGCTACTGGAAAATAAATATGAATGCATGATCGGTGTTCATCCGTCGTTTTTATACGCTCTTAATAAACTGGTATCTATTTTTTTTTAGAAGAAGAAGGCCGCTGCCAAAAAGAAACATCAGTCCTCTGACAGCTCTACCGAAAGGTACTTATAGTACCTAATTTCCATTTTTTCTATAAACCTTTCACAGCTAATATCACACTCATCAATTCTCTTCAAACTGATTTCAGTTCGCCAGAGAGACCGAAGAAGTCTTCAAAGCATGATAAGACAGTGGACGCAGTTCAAGTTGAAGAAGCCGAAAGCACTAGCAAGAGAACAGAATATCTGCGAAAAGAATTGGAGGAATTAGAAAAGCGGATAAAAGAACGAGAACAAAGAGAGCTAGAGGCCCAAAACCAAATGAAAAAAGAAAAAACAGACGAAAGAAACAGACGTAGGAGTCGATCAGCTTCCCTTAAGCAAAGAGAATCAAGAAATCGATCACCCAGAAGACAAGAGAGAATCAACAGAGCTGAACCAAGAAATGAATCCTCTCCTCTTCACCCGCCCAGAAGGCGAGATTCTCAGGCTCGAAAAGCTAGCTTAGAAAAACGTGAGAAATCACCATTTGCGCAAAGAAATTCACCTTTTCGTCGTAACAGATCACCGTCGAGAGGTAGAGCGGATAGACGGTCTCCAAGGAGACATTCGCGACCTAGAAGAGTCTCGCCTTCACCTAGGAGAAGAAGGTTCTCTAGATCTCGAAGACAACGGCCTTCAATATCAAGGAGCAGGAGCCAGTCTAGATACGAACGATACGGATCTAGACGGAGACCATCACCACCGCGACGAAGGAGATCTGGATCCCGCAGAAGATCAAGATCACCAAGGAGAGATAGGGAGAGACGAGAAAGATCGAGGGACCGTAAAAGCCGCAGCAAGTCTAGAAGCCATTCTAGAAGATCGAGTCTAAGTTATTCACCGGTGCGTAAAAATCCCGAGCGTTACAAAGACATCTTAGAAGATAAAAGAAAAGAATCGAAGAAAAATGACAACGGCAAACAGAAGTCTAGGTCCATTTCTCGCAATAGAAAAATCCAGACTATAACACCGAGAGTTAGTCTAAGATCTTCCAGCGAAGATGAAGGGGATCTAGCAGATGATGAGCCAAAACAAGAGGACGAAGAGAGACAGAAAGAGTTGAACACTTTGAAACAGCTTCAGACTGGATTAGCTGCAAAGGCAAGAGAAACTTTGGGCAAAAAGGTGATCAGTCCGGTCAAAATTAAAGTCGAGAGGAAGGATGAAAACGTTTTTGATATCGCATTACCAGATGAATTGCCCAAATCAGGACATAAGATAATCGGTCCTACCCAGGAGAGGTCTAAGTCCGTATCACCAGAGAAAATTACCTCTGTTATATCCCCTGCAACAAGCAGATCACCTTCGCCAGCTTTGCCATTAACGAGAGCCGAAGCGGCAGCAACTAGGCTTAGATCTCCTACGGAATCACCTCCTCTTTTGATGACTAATTTTCTGCAAAGATCAGCGAGATCAAGATCCATAAGTTTAACGAAGAAAAGCACGGATAGATCAAAGTCTAGATCTCGATCAAAATCTAGATGCAAATCATTCGAAAAAATGTCTAAAAATAATCGATCAAGATCGGTATCAAAGCATAGAGGATCTAGATCGAGTTCTAACTCCGTTTCTCCGACTAGATTGAGAAATAAGTCTAATTCAAAGTCTCCAAAACAGATAATCAAGATTTCACCGAAAGCTAAATCTCCGCTCCAATCTAAGATGGTTGTTAAACGCAAATCGACATCTAGATCTCCTTCGAGAACCTCAGATAAATCTAAAGATGTTTCTCCTAAAAATATGTCCATATCTCGGTCCACAACTAGATCTCCGGCTCGTTCTATTTCTAAAAAAATATCCGCGTCTCGTTCTCCGTCAAGGTCGCCAGCGAGATCAAGAAAAATTTCTCCCAGGGATAAATCGTACTCTAGATCTCACACGAGATCTTATTCGAGATCACGATCCAGGGAAAAGAGACCATCGAGATCACCCAGTAATCAGTCTTCAGTGTAAGAGAAATTTGCGCTTTTTTACATCAGGGATATTTGTTTTGGATTAAGTTTCATGGCTTCTTCACTTCTCAAGAAACTTCGAAAACAAGTATTTTAGCCAAATTATGTTTTAGCCTGAGGTCAACGTCACGGACAAAACGTTCCAGCTCCAGATCACCACAGAGATTGAAAAAATCTGTTTCACCAACTCCTAAGAAGTCTAAAAGCAGGAGCAGATCCCTATCCAAGAGATCAAGGAGCCGTTCATTGTCTAAAAAATCACAGAGTCGATCTAGATCAGTTTCTAGAGAGTCTAGAAACAAGGCAAAAAGAAGTCGCAGCCGTAGCAGCTCGCGATCTTCGGCTAGGTAAGTCATTAATTTAATAATAAAATTGACGTCTTGCATTTTGTTTTCAAATTTTTGATTGATTCATCATTACCACCAATGTTCAGACAAAGAAATGGTACTTCTTCTTCAATTATCTAATCATATTTCCCTATCATTCTCACAGCTCTGCTAGACGCAGTAGAAGAAGCTACTCCAGTTCTTCTCGATCATCCAGCAGCGTTTCCAGCCGCTCATCTCGTTCGAGTTCAAGCAGTTCTGCATCTAGTAGATCACGATCACCTTCTATACCGCGTCGTCATGGTTCTCCTAGCTTTTTAGACAGACGTCGTATCACTAGGTAAGCCATTAGAGTATAAAAATTTATAATGTAGAATTTTTTTATCATATAATTATAAAACTGCACCAAGCTAGAATCGTAATCACACTTTTTTATTTTATGTAGAAATAATTCGTCTTTTCTCATTTATTTGTTTACTGATTTTGTTTTTTTGTTTTTCTTTTTTATGTCGTCATTACTCGTTTTATACTTCATTTTCTTTTGTTATCAATTTATAACAACGATATTTTTTCAAAATTTCAAGAAAATCGTTAAGAAAATGAATACCTTTCTACATATTCTCATGTTTTAGAGAACTACAAGCAAAGACTACTCGATATACCTAATAGCATTATTGAAATCGATAAATATTAGAAATCTAATGAAAGCTTGCTCAATAGCTTCAGAAATATTCATTCTTTTATTTCAAATCTCAGCCTTCAAAGCACCCAATATCTTTTGTCTAGACACATTTATTACAGACTAGGTAAATGGTTTCCCTTTGAACAGATTTAGCTCATTAAATTATAGCATATAACTTTTGATGCCATACCATCACAGAGTACATAAGAATAATTTTGTTCAAAAACGAGTGTTAAGTTAAACTAACTACTGTGTTTAAAATCTTGGATAGGAAAGACAGTTAAAGAAGTGACTGTCTCATATCAACTGGTTAACGTTAGTTTTTTATGAACCTAATGTTTTGTTTTTATTCTATCCAACAGAAACAGATCGAGGGACAGACATAGAAGATAGTGTCGTGACTCCGTAAAGTTATTGTATTAATTTCCTCCTACAGTTATGTAGAAATAAAATATATGTCCTAATTAACTTTTTTTTTTTGTTTTTTTTTAATTGTATTTTTGTTTATCTCTTGAAATTGAAGAGAAATAATTAATTTCTAAAGTAGTTTAACATAAACGCATAGTATAGCAGTCGATTATACTTAAAATGAGTTTCAAACGACAGGTAATACTGGACGATGATTAATCATAAACTTTAGCTTATTGTTAATGTGAGATGTAATTATTGTGATTTTAATCTATCTCTACTACAACAGTATACATTATATGTTCAACTCGATCCCCGATATGGTAAATTTAAAAATTCAGAATGAAATTATTTTTTTTTTTTTCATTAAATATAATTCATATGAAAATTAAATATTTAGTTTCCTTATGGATTATGCTTATCGATTGAAGTTTATTAAGAACACTTATTTTAGTTGTAGCATGTGTGTAACTTTTTTTTTTTCTCCCACGTAAGTTATTGTAAATTGAAAATAATGGCTAGTAGTGATTTTCCGTTTTATATATATCAACCGCAAATAAAAAGCGTTTAGTTGTCAAGCCTCTATAGTTTATTTTATTCTTTTGTTATTATTATTTTTTATTTTTATTTATTTATTGTGATTCATCAGCCTTTTTAATTCCATCATCTATTTCGTCAAAATGAAACTAGGTAAGTGACATTTATTTTATTTTGCATCCGCATTTTTAGTTATTCAATGTTGCATGACCATTACCCCGATATTTCGCATGTTTAATAATCACTTACATAATCATGCCAATTATGAAACAAGAACTAAATAATCAGAGAAATTTTTAAACATAAAACCTGTAATCTGGTCTTGAAAATTTCTATGGGATAAATTAATTGATTAAATTTATTCTCAACCTATTATTTATCACAATAACAAAAATTTTCCTTCAATGAAACTTGCCTACTAATTGTTTCTCATAATTTTTGAGACTAACATAAATTGATCTTAAAACGTTTAGTTATCGCTTGAATCTGCTATAAAGAAACTAACATTAAATTGCAGTGCTAGAAAACGACCAATACCGTACCATCGACCAACACCATCACCACAATCTTCACCAAGCAGTTCTGAAAGCAGTAGACACAGCGATTGGTCAAGTCCACATTCGAGCCGTTCTCCGACTCGGAGTCCATCTTACAGTCATTAAAATGATTAGGTCGTTTACTTAAGGGGCTCTAAATCTAAGATGTTCCTATATGTATACTACATGGTGAAGTTTATCATTTTAGTATGGATTGCGTTGTTTAGTTTGTTGAACATTTCCATCATCGGGGAGATTGCATTTTGATTTAAACTTTCAAATCGTTCTCCAAATAGCCTGATGGTTGCAATTTTCAATTTTCTTATTTTACTGTCCAATCTAAGCAATTTCTTGTGCCTGTATCTTCGAATTATCACCTTAGGTAAATACAATAGATTCTTGGTGACAATTTCAAGAGGCACATCCATAAGAATTGTTTTTCATAAGTCCAAGCTCTATCTTTTTCTGGCGAGTCGAAACAGAGTGAAAATTAACACCGTTATACGTTTTTAGTGAATTTATTTTATTTTTATTTATTTTCAAGCCTCTTAATTAAGGCCATTTATACCTATACATACATATATATTAAAATATATGTATCTACTTTTCTAGTCAACTGTATTCAATACTTATAAATGTTGAAGGAAAGTTATGTTGTTGAAGAGAAGAAAAAAAAAGAGAAAAAATAAGTAAGATTTATTAGAAGCAAACTTTAATAATTTACTGTTAACAAAGCACCGACCATACAACGTATGTAAGTATCTAGTCAAGAAATAACAAATTTCACAGCAGTAAAATACCTTCATTGCCTATTATCCATTATAACACTGATATTCATGTGATTGAAGTTGGAAAAAATATTGTTCTGGTGTGTTAGATAAAATCGTCACCCACAAAAACATTATATATTTTTAAAAACATCATTTTATACTTTGTCTGCTGGAAAGCTTGAAATTGAACAGTCTTTCGACTTTATGAATAAAAATTATTTCATCTTTCTTAGAAAATTTAAGTGATATTTATAGTAACAGTATTTACTATTTCCAGTAGTCTAAATATGTAAGCAATAACAAATCCAAAAAAAGGTTTTGAACAACTTGTAGGCTCACATGATTCTAAGTCATATTTATAATTTTTACTTCTATATTCATTTTATTTATTTATATTTATTATACCTATATAGTCATTCTCGTACTACTATTGTAGTTTTGTACATTTTTTAATATTTATTTATTCTTCTGTAGGATATGTATACCTATAACATATACATATGTATACATATACGTTTATTATGTAATAGAAAATTTCATTGGGCAGCTTGAATCTTGCTCAAAATTTGTGTCAACTATATACGTTTTATACGTTAAGAGACACATTTTGGTAACAATATTTAACTGTACAATGTAGATTCATTGTGTTCATCCTAGTCAAATTGTCACATTCCATCACTCTTTAAATGATATATTAGTTACACATATTGACCAATTTCGCAACTTATTGTGATTTGATATTTTAGTGCAATGTTAAAACCCAGTCCTCGTGTACATAGATACTTGTGAACCCTAGCAAAAGTCATCATTATTAGTAGAATAATTTATTCTCTATTATGGGTTTTAATTTTAGATAATCTCGCATTCATTATTTATTTATTTATTTATTTATTTATTTATTCAAATATTTATTTATTTCTTTATTTACTATATGTATTTATGTAGCTAGTCACTTAAATGTAATTAAAAATTACTCGTCCATTGCAGCCAGTGGACCAGTAAACAAGATTCTTAAGTAATAAGAAAAAAAATATTTCAATACTAATTCTTTTTACAATACTCATTACAGATCTAAGATTTGATCTCTGATATTATTTACTGAATAAAACCAGGCAGCATTTCGAAAGACATGTTTAATGTAGTAATAACGTTAATTCCGAATGGTATATTGATTAAATATACTAATACCTAGTCTAAATATAGATAAGAAATATCATGCCATTGAAATTTGACTATCTGGGAATGTTAACTTTCTAGATATATTAGTTGCATTACGTAATGAATGAATGAATGCTCATTTTTTTGAAAGTTGTTAACTTACAGTTGTACTCACGATCAGGCATCTATGTCCTTGAACATTCAGAAACTCATAAATACGGACTGACATGATTGTTGGTGTTTCGAAAATATTTTCCGGAACGTAAAAAATATAAATACTAAATTACAGCTGATCTGCTTGATAAATTTATACTTTTAATCAATCGAGATGGGAATTTAGTAACAATTAGATGAGCTTCCACCAAAAGTAAAGGAAACCATCTCTCTCTTAATTAATTGTACCGCTAACTACTTATCTTGTAGCATTTATAAGCCGTATGAATTCTCAATTACAATATGAGATTATTTATAAGATCTGGAACAGTACCATTTAAATGGTCGAAATGCTAGTTATACCATCACCTTGAGATATCTAATTATTAACGAAATAGACCCTAATCCAAAATGTTACAGTCGTTAAAGCAAATATCTGATTATATCTGTAATATACTCTGTATTGTTGTTGTGTGATTAAATCAAAATGCTTTCAAATTATACCATTTATTTACGTCCAATTCGTTTTCATTGACATCACCAATATTAATATCTCCATCACCTGCAATTGGACCTGCAAAGCATTATCGTGGATTGTTATATTCACATAAAGGCCAGATACTCGAAAAATAGTAGATTTTAATACTGGCAAGTAGCTTTAGTTTCCTGAGTATGAGCTGCATTTATCGCTTCGTTTTTTAGCAAATTGTAATGCTATCAACATTGAACTTGGTCGTGTTTGAATAGTAAGCTATTCGAAATTTATCATCTGTGAAACTTTCCATTCACTATCTGCTGCTGTGATCTCTGAATGGCACTTATTATTATAAGTTTAAATTGCTATTATCAGTAAAAATAAAAGAAATTTGATACAAGAACTAAGGTCAATTTTATTCAAACTGCACGAAAACTGCCTTATGATAAACTTAAATCGTAATATTATCATCGATAAAATGATAAATTGTGTTGAATACGGAAATAAGTAACAAGTAAAACAAGGTGGTATTCAACAATATATTCACAGTAAAAATACGTACAAAAAAACATCATACACACCATTGTTTAATAGTCATATATAGCTTCGCAGGATTAAATATGTAATTAATATATCTGTAACCGGAAGACATTGTAGGCATGGAATAAATTATAATAATAATCACATACTCGAGGTCTAAAGATCGTAGAACGTGCAATATACTAACAAACAATATTATCTATACTCTTGTGTATACAGATTGATAAAATAGATTTCTATATAAGGTCAGAAGTTATGCTTTAAATTATATATATAATATTTGGGATGTTCAAATGTTGATATAAAGTATTACAAGGCAAAAAATTTGTGCGTAGAAAAGATGTTCAATCTTAAAAAGCTTGAAATTTAAATGGAAGTAGTAAAAGTCTTTGCAATTTAAAAACTACGTATTAAGTGTATATATATACATACATATATATACGTATGAAATATTGAAATGATTTAGATTATGATCTCTCATTATATCATCTTATTATAAAATTCCTATATGTTATAATTGCAATAAATTATATCAATTTCGAGCTGATAAGATACGATTTCCAACAACAATAACATTCGATAACGTTACACAATTCAATGATAAACTAACATTTGAAATAAAATTCTGCAAAGATTATAATATCCTATTACATAAAATTGGCTCACAAATTTTTTAAACAATTTGCCTCTAATAAATTATACATAAGATAGCTTGCAGCGTGGATATTTAACTGATTATGGAATGATAGCATCTACGTTTTTAGGAGTTTAAACCTCGGCTTGAGTGCAACTACTTCCCATCAAAGTATTAAAAAACAAAAAAAAAAAACTAAAGAAAAAATGAAAAGATAGTATAAAAAATAATATCATCTTCATCCCGTTTTTATTTATTTCTTATTCCTTGCTAGCTCTGTCCTTGGCTGACTGTTTAGCTCTCTTATTAGCCAAGTATATCGACCAGAAAAATCCAATTAGATTGACGACAAGCACACGAAGCTGGAAGAAAAAGGTTTACAAAATGAATATATTAATGGCGGAGAGAAAATGATGAATTTATCAATTAGGTTCATCATTATATCTTAAAAACTATATTTTATGCGACTAAATTGATGAAAGAATGATAATAAAAAAATCTTTTCATTACCATAGGTGGGACAAATGTGATGTTGATAAATTGAAAAACCGTTAAGTATTTTAAATTTGCAACTAACACAGGCCGGTACAATTTTTCCAATTGTGAATAAGATGCCTCATGAGATTTACCCTGAAAAATAAAATACACTCATAGTTGTTATTCGAGTTATTTTTATAACGCGAATAATTTTGTCGTGGAACTTACCTCGAATCTGGCGAGCATATATAGAGATAAAACTTGAAAAATTGGAGTATACAAAAGTCGTTCTATCAACAATATTCCAAGAGGATGATTAGTTATGGTCTTGATATACTGGTAGAAGTAATGCGGCACTGGACCACCGAAAATAAATCTAAAAATAAATTCACAATGATAATAATAAAATAAAGCGATAATTTAAACACAACACTGTAATTACATTAACTGGTTTAAATAAAGCCTGTTTTTAAATTTTAAATTACTTACCCAAACAATGCAAATGCGATAAGACTGTCTTGATTCAGGTATTTTGTACCTGCTAATTTCTGAGCTGCCAAATTTCCCAATGTTGCGATACAGCAACTAAAATAATAACAATTATAAAACGATTTATTTATACTTATTTTTTAATTTTTATTTCTATTTTGATTACATTATTAATATTTTTTAACGCTTTAAAACGTCACTGGTTGATATAGAGATTTATTACCTCGTGAGCGCCTTAGTTTTTAGCGGATTAGCATACAGACTCTGGAAATATGCTCCAACCAATTCGTAAATGATGTGCGTTGGTTTGGAAAATGCCATCGTAAAAACTTTATTTAAAATTTAACGTTAAGTATTTAAGAAAACTGTTTATAATCAAGATAATAAACACTCGTTTATTAGCCGTCACTTGTTGTCACCGTTAAATACTCAACTATTAACAAGTTAAAGAGCACAGTATCTAGCAGACGTGTTTTTGTCATAAGTATTGTAAGCACATTGTACAAACTTTTCGACAATTAAGTAAGAAGACTGGCGAGATTGAAATCAGAAAATTTAAATTGGTTCGAAAATAGCGTTGATTAATTCATTGTGGATAATCAATTGCTTGACGTCTTTGTATAAACTGAAATATTTACATAGTATTTTTTTTTTCTTTTTTTCAATAATGCTTTATATTTCCACGAATTGTTGACCCGGTTTTTTTTTTCAAGGTTGGTTAAACTGCGCCATTTTAAATATACGTGACAGAAGCTTCGAACGCCCATATTACAAAGTTCAAATAAATTCTACATACTTATCACGATCTAAGAAATAATTTATTGCAGTTTTATTATCTCAATTAATTAATTTCGAACTCTCTGAAACCCCGCATGTTATCTGTTAGTATCAAAACACTAGGTAGAAACTTTTCTACGATACAAAAATCGGCGAAAATGGTTGTTCGACATCACGTTGAAGGATACGAAAGTTTTATCAAATTTATGGAAACTTTTCCAAAGGATAATATAGTTCACGTATTATACAGCGGTACTAAATTACCTAATGGTATTAGCTGGTGTCCCGATTGCGTTGAAGGTGAATCGGTTTAAATATCCAACATAACATAACCTCACATTACTCATTGGCTGTCTTTTCAAAATTATAATCTCGATATTCGTTCATTTTTTTTATCCCGGATTAAGAAATTATTATTAAAACAAATTTCACCCATTTCAGCTGACCCGTTTATACAAAAAGGATTGGAATCTGCGCCTGAAAACTCGCATTTTGTTTATGTAGAAGTTGGAGATAGACCTTTGTAAGTTAATTGCCTTAATTCATCTTTCAATTATTGAGAATCACCTCATTGTAGCTTTTCGAATAAAATGATTAGACATAATCTAAATGTTTATAACTCTTACAGTTGGAAAGATTTAAAATGCCCATTCCGGACAGACAGTAAAACCAAACTGAAAGTTTTACCAACTTTGGCCAGATGGGGGACTGAGAAACGACTCGAAGGTGATCAATGTCTGGACGTTGAATTGGTTGAAATGTTAGTCACAGACGAAGATGAATGAATAATACAAACTAACATATAATACATAAAGGATGAATAATGTATATTACAGTTTATTTCTATATCAGATTGATAAGATATATGCATCGAACCATAATCTGATTCAATTGAAAATAAACGAAAACTTACAGTTTTACTCTTAACAGAGAATTTGAATTTGCTGATTTGTTCAGAAATCATAATCACCATTTTTGAATGATTTTTAATAGCTTATAATACATTAATTTATTTGTATTTTCATAGATAACAAACATAAGCCCTTTTACAGTATAAAACTTAAGACTTGGGCACCTAATCACATATCACCAAAAAAATAATTACATATACAATTGTTTGAGATAATATATGATAATATAATAAAATTAATGGATAATTATATACAAAAAGGGATATTTTAATACTAAATTCACAATTATACACTATTTATACTCATTTCAAGTTTCATTCAACTAATGCTAGTGCCTCGGCAGTACTTGCCAACGGAGGTACAACCTGAACTGAATAGTAAATTTTTTTGTTTCTTATCATGCTGTAAGTGTTGTCGAAGATGACCGAGTCTGAAATTTGAAAAAAAACAAAAAACAAATAAAAAGGATTACATAAACGATTATGGATACAGAGAATACGTGAGAACTGGCTTGCTTATAGATAAAATTTCCGTAATTATCAAATTCGAAAATTGATTTAATTAAACTTCTGACTTACAAGTGGCTGGTGCTTTGCACGTAATAACACCAATCTCGTCCATTTGATGAGCAGGAACTCTATGAAGAGGTATAATTTCGGATTGTGCTCCGTCATTATTTTTCATTATTATTCCAAATTTAATATCGTGACTTTCCGATCTAAATTCCCATCTAAAATTTATGGTAATTTTTTATCGCTTAATTTCATACTCGATTTATCAATAAATCTGTCAATTGGTTTTCAAACAGGTTTAAACGTTTCCCATATAGAATTCAAGGTAATAGTTATAGACATTGGGTGAACACATCCGTTTAGTATTCTTTCTTTTCTTAATTAGATTCAGAAAATACAATGTGTTTTCAATTATCTATATATACCTCAAAAAACTGCCCTCTTCAGCAGTTAAAAAGTCTAGAGTAAGTTTATCCCCTTTTTTAATTGTCGCCGATTCTAGATCCTCGTTAATCTTTTCCTTATCAGCTTTGCTCAAGTACATGTGCTTTGGTATTATACCACCTTGGCATACCTGAAGATATTTCAATCGGTTACTAAAATTTAAAAATATTTCTCTTTCTCCTTAAAGTCATTAACATATTCCCAATAACCTTGGTAAGAAGTTTCGGATTTCCATCAGGATCTGTCAAATTGCCACCAAAATATTTTGGCAATTGATCAGCCGGTACCAGTTGCAACAACGTAGGTTTCCATTTGGCAGGATCAGCTTTGTGAATTTGAATTTTTGATAGGGTATATTCATTCAAAAAATTCTTCACTATGGAAAATGCGAGGGCAAATACCTTTGGAGCTGTAATAATTGGATTAAATTTAACGATCATTGATACATAATAATTAATATATGGGCATATGCCCATTTTACAAAATTTTGATTAATATTCTAATATCAACTCGGAGAATATGTGAAAATTGTTTTACCATTTATGATGTAACACATTTTCAAAATTTCCGGATAGTTTGCCTCGTACATTTGAATTAAAGCGATCACCACTTCTCCCGCTAGAAAAAAAAAGAAAAAAACAAACAAATTAAAAACATTATTATTTCAATAATTGTTTCACTGTTCAAAAATAAACTGACCCTATAATAATCAGGATGGAAAAAACCCGAATGATTCTTTCTATTTTTTATTAACGATTATTCTTTTGGGGATTTTCAAATTTATTAGAGACTTTCATATCCGCGTCCCATCTCTCTATTCATTAGAACATACCTACATATAGATATATGAACAATAATTATTTCCTAATGCTTTGTGTGTGTGTGTGTTTTTTTTTATCTATTATTATATAACGTTGCATAAGTTACCGACTAAATATATAATTATGTTTCGTTAATGATTAGTTTCAGTATTTCATAATGTATGACTCAACTAAACTCTATAAAAGAATTTGCGATTTCGATTAAATTTCGTTTAGAAATACAAAAAAAAAATCGCCAATCATATATACGTGGGTTATTTTAGGTGGGCCAAAAGACCCCGAACAAACTCCCTGGATTTTTGTTCATTTGTTTTTGTTTTTGCTTTAGAAAATAATGCGATTTAAAAAAAAAAAATTATTAAGTCTAAAAGTTTAGGAATGAAACAAACCTGGCCTCCACGCATATTGCCGTAAATTAAATCCTTCCATATCAAAAATGACAGTTATTTGATCGGCTATTGGTCCGTATTTTTTACCCTGTTCGCGACTGATTTTAAGATATTCTTCCAATTTTTGTATCGTCGCTTTCATCATGTCGTTTTTCGATATAACGTGAAGAAGTCCGTACATGTCGAGACCAGCGAATGGCGCTATCACAACTGTAAAAAATATAACGACACTTTGAGTTTATTAAAAAAAAAAAATTTTTTATTATTATTATTATTACGCTGATTACCAATATTTGAAAAGAACTAAGCAACTATTACGTCCTGTACTTTCAGTATTTACTATTTTATATTTATTATATTTACCTGGGGCACCATCCTTGTCGAAACCGCAAAGTCCACAAGGTAAATAATCTTTAAAGACTGGCGGTGCTTCCCATTCGTGTATTTTGTCTACTTGCCATATTTTTCTCCAATCCAGGGACTAAAAATCATTTATAAATTTAACAAATAACGCTTATAGTAATTTTTGTTACACAAATATCAATGTTATAGTTTTCTTCTTGTTTTTATTTTCTTTTTTTTTTAATTCGAAGAATACCAAAGCACCTAAAGGATTTAGAAACAGTTTTTCCTTCATTTTTTTTCCAAAAAACAAAGAGCGTAACTATTCGTTCTGACATTTTTAAATTAAACCTTGAAATAGAAGTATTAATGTCTGGTATATGTCGAGATCGTTTTAAAGATATAATAATTAACGTTGATGGGACTGATCGGTGCATAACTGACAACGATTAACTTATACAGGTATTTCGATAAGCAGTCACCCGGCTCAAGGTAATCCAGATGAAACAGATAACGATTTTATATTAATATTTGAGAAAACGAGTTGGACCAAATCCGGATAATTATATATGAATTGGACTTTTTCTTGTCTAGCAAAGTTTAATATTACATAAGTTTATTATTCAACTGTTTTTGACCTTCGGTTGTAATATCGTACGGATTTTTTCGTACGTAGAATTAAAATCTTCGGTTTATAATTCTCACCTATTGTATGATACAAAAAAAAAAAAGAAAAACAAAAAAAATCCTTATACGATGTAAGAGTTTTTATTTCTTTAATTACACAGAAAAAAATTTCAAGTGCAGGTTTTGATCCGAATGGACTCCTCATATATTTATCATTGCGATTAGTTGAATATAACCTACGCTGGATGCAATTATATAGCTTTATGATGTTATGAAATAAATTAAAAAAATAATAGAAAATATCTCACTATTTTATAACGAGACTTACATCCCTGAGCATCTTTTCAGCCGCGGCTGCATCCCATTTCCGTGCTGGAAAATATAGATATATTAATATTGTAATAATGAGAAAGCATAAGCGAATTAACCATTCACGGATCATAAATATGTATGTATATGTATGTATGTACATATTATGGAACGACTTCTTGATTCTAGACCGCAAAACGAACGGTTTTATTAACGTACATCAATTAGATCCGAAGAGATTATCAAACTGCGTTATTGTATTTTCTCTAATTGTAATCGTATACAAATAGGTATATGGGATAGTTTATAATCACCGCGGAAATTTAAACCGCACGAGCTTATTGTCAGATAAATAGCTAATCATATATATTTAATATTCAAAAACCGCAAAATTGGCTTCCGCTTATAAACCATTGTATATTCACAGATGTATGGAAATATAAGAAATTAATATACGTAAATTTTAATCAATTCGCTATAATCACGACGCGATTAGAAATTATTAGAAATTATTTATGACCATTACCTCTAAGCCAACGTAGCAGAAAGTGGTCGTCATGATGCGGCTCCAAAACATCGCGAAGACTACGTCTGAACTGTAGGTAAAAAAGGGAATCAGATAATTGTTATTGTTTTTTTTTTTTATTATTTAAATTTTTGGGGTTGAGATTGAAGTTATAATTAATGATTTCGGCATTGTTAGCTGTCAGGCGAGTTGATAGAGCTCCTTATACAGAATCAAGGTGAATGAAAGGATGATTATTGTGTCATCAGGTTGAACAAACTTGATGGACTTTTTTTTTTCTTTTATATACCATTCGTGACTAGTGACTGTACAATTTCTTCATTTTTATACGCCTGGTGCAGTTAGGCAAGATATTTATGCTGATTTTGTTAGCAGGGTAAAAAAAAAAAAACTGACGTTAAAAGAACCGACGTATTTTATTTTATTTCTTATTATATGTTTCTTCTTTTTTTTTTCTTTCCTTTTTTCTTCTTCGTACAACGCAACAACTTGTAACCATTTCCTAATAACATACGTAAATCGTACCGAGTTAAGCAATTCGTACGACGGGGCATTTCGTGGGCAACCTATATAATTGCCTCATATATCTCGGCTAATTACGAATGAGGTGAAATACATATATCGATGTTGTCAGACACATGTTCAGAACAGAAACGGACAACGTATATATTATGAGGTAATTTTTACGATTATTATAAAGAATATATACATACGAAAGAAAATGTATGAAAGTATATATCGTATGACTATAATTAAATGCCATAAGGTCTTGTCATTATTACACGATCGATATAACTTCATTTTCAATAATTGTGCACATACGATATTTTCGCTTACTAATTAGATGAATGTGAATTTTCAAAAAATTAAAGCCAAAACGTCATTTATACCAAATTACATTTAAAACGAAGTTACATATCGATGGCAAAATAATTATTTCGAAAATACAACCTTCTGGCCTTAACAATTGTGAATTTTCGAAAAATTAACATCGCCTTTTAGTTAGTTACGAAATAATGGCATTATAAATCTCACGATATGATTCAAACCTTTTTCCGAAACATACCATAATGTACTTTATCATGACAGAACTAAGGGGTACCTAAAGCTTTGATACTAACACATATTGCTATTTTTTTTATTACAAAATCTCATCTTTTGGTCCCAAAATTTCGTGAACGCATCTGTCCGAGTTAGGTGCGAACGACCTTGATTTAATCCGTACAGGAATTTTTTTGTCGGAAATTTGAACCGACACGATCGAAATTTGATATGAATATATTTATATTTCTAAAAGATGTTTTCACAGATATTATAATCATGTGTAGGTACGAGATGGTTTCGTAATTGATATAGTATAACAACAAATTTCTTTCGCATCGTTATACTCTGCGGTTTTTTCTTTACTTTTTTTTTCCTTCTTTTTTGTTTAATTTTTTTTTTTTTATTACTTTTTGCAAACTGTTTTTCTTTCACATTTGAGGTAACTTTCATAGTCTCTATGTATACGTATGTACTACATGGGAGTGAATGATCCCAACATCGGCTTATAGGACACAATTATGGAAAGTTGGTATAACAACCAAGAACGGTACATGTAACAAAACCTCAGTGTGAAAGAACGGTGAAAGTCACTTTAAGCCATCAACTTGCTAATTGTATTCAACTAAGCAATAAATCACCACAGTGTATATAGCGAAAGGACGTCCCAATTGTATACCGGAAGTAATCTTCTACAGGCTTAAAAAATATTTTCATCTTAAACGACCCGTATCTATAATCGTTGTAGGTATACCTACCTTTCTCAATGCTTCGTCGACAAAATACCCCATGGTAAAAAAAAAAATAAAAAATAATAATAAACGAAACGAAGAATTATTTCGTCGTAAATAAAAACCCGCGGAATATTATACGTTTGACTTTGCAGGGTAGAAGCGATATAGAAGATGGTCTGATACTGTGAGTTGAAATTTCCTTATCCCTGAATTTTGTTATCACCAAAAAATATAATACGTAACCTTGTGGGAAGTGATTCTGAACAATTATTATGATCAAGTTATTAGTTCAATCGAGAGGAAACAAGAGAGAATGACGCTTATACGTATTTTCCATAAATTAATTTATAACCCTCGGGCGCTAACGTGTGCAGGATATAATGAACATCGACGATAAGTGTTTCAATGTTCTTGCACGTTGATATAGAAAACAAGTTTTTGCTACATAGCATATCACCATCTACATATACATATTTACATTCTGCAAAATAAGCAATGGCGCGAGTAAGTATAATAATAAGGATGATGACGTAGGATTATTGGTGTAGGCGAAATGCTAAATTATTCACTAGGTATAACCTCAACTATTTGATTATATCATCTAGAGGTCGATGATTATTCACATATTATCAGATACTTCAGAAACTCAATCGTTATAGGACTATAAAACAGTGACATAATTAATTATATTAAACAAGCTTAAAGGTTTGCCATTTACTTCAAAAAAATTAAAAGGCATAAATTTGTTGGAGTGGAAATACAAGGTCGAACAATTTTTAGAGATGAACACGGCTTAGCTACAAAGTGTGACGAAAGGCCCAGTGTTGAACCAGTACCCGATCAATACCGATAAATAGTCAGAATGATAAGATCGTGCCGATGCTGGGTAACCAGTAACCGGAAATGGGCCAATATTGCGAATTAACAGTGGGCCCTTAAAATATATATCAAAAACAAAACACAATAAGGACGTAATCTCTCACAGGGCTCATACGGTTTTCAGCTCTTGAAACGTATTGCGAGAGAAACCAGTGACTTGCGACAAAAGTGGGCTATTATTTATTAAAGTTCAATCCGGTTATATATAAAAATTTAGGAAAGATGAACGAATAGAATTTTGAGCCAAAAATTAAAATTCACAAATATTATTTATACATATTGAATTCATTTACCGATAGAATTGAATGAGAAAGAAATCGATTAGTATACAATATCGACCCCGATATGCGGCCGTTCCTATAGAGTCAAGAATTACATTGCGTAATTTTTAAAACATTACCAACTACCTACGTTGCGTAATCGACCATCAAAATAAATGATTGATTCTATTTATCACGGTTTTTTTTTTATTCTTTTAATAGAAATTATTATAATGTGAGCTTAAATTTTTTTATTTTCAAAATAAATAATGAAACGAAAAGTTGATGATCTTGATTAAAAAAAACTAATAATCTTGACATTTACACAACTATTGACCTAGTCAAACTGACCTATCCAAATTATGCAACGAAACCAACGAACTTATATACGAAGAGTTTATGTAACGTATGATATATGTATAGTGAATCATTCGAATTTATTTATTTTTTTTTTTATAGGATTTGTATACAGTGAAGATATATAATATTTTTTTGGGGAAAATTTTGTTTTGTCTTTTGTACGCGATTTATATTAACGATAATTATTTATTGTGACTCGCTGATTATCGTATAACACGAATCCATATCCTGACTTCACAGCGATATGCGATGCGATGTAATTAGTCCCGAACAGAAAGCTGCTAGTGAAAGTCAGGCTTATCGTAGTAACAACTTTATATATACTTGGAGTCATTGCACTTATCGGATTATTAAAGAGTTTACGATTTAGTTGCATGTTCTATACGCAATAAACTGCACGAACGGAAGCTGCAGAAACTCAGAAAAGGAATACACATAGTTCGAAAGAAATCGATATCGATATGTAGCAGTATAATAACATGATTATATTTGATAGTTTAGGTATGTGGATCTGTGCAAGTGAAGGGTACGCATTCTAAAAACTCTTGAAAGTAACGGTCATAAAACAAGGACAAAAGGATATACTTTACACTCCAGAACCTTCATCTCGTATCGTAATTATATTGTCTATCTTTTACAAGATATTGTTATTATGTTGTTGTAGCGATTTCTCATGATTGAAGAAAAAGATCGTTTTAAATTTCAACGAGTTACTGCACTGTTTTTTTTTTCTTTTGAATAATGATTGACGTTGTGTACAAAACACGTATAATCATGTCAACAATCATCAACTATATACAAATTGATATAAAAAAAAAAAAGAAAACTTCAATCTTATATAATTGTAGCAATAATTTTTCTATGCAAAAGACAACAATTCTTGACCAATAAATGACACAAATGAAGGCCAAGAAAAATATCCATATACATATGTATATGTATGTATATGTATAGGTAGTATTATATACTTAAGTCCGGACAAACTAAAGATGTGAGTTTTGCAATCTCAAGAATTGCAGCATGTATAATTAATTCACTTGCTTAAGGCATGTGAAGGATAATGAGATTCTGAACACGCATATCTAAAAAAAAAAATATAAAAACAGAAATAATAATAATAACTACAAGCTAGGCAAATAAAAATCTTGAATTTGTTTTACTATTTTTTTGTCGTAGCTCATATTAAATTTTTATAATTTTTTTTTTGTTGCGGAAATTCAATCCGAAGAATTGGCGTTACTTTTTTTTGCATCATCATTATTATATATCTACATATATTATAAAGTTAACGATCGACGTACATAAAGCATAAAACTATAATTATACTTAGAATATAATTTAGTTCTAAGTATTTGAAAATCTTTCGGAGATCTTATTTATATTCAAATCACGTAACACCTGAACTTTGCCACAATCATTGACATACATTTAAATACGACTGTCACAAGATGACCTGAATATCTTAATATTACGCGACTGTTGCACAAATGAAGATAATAATTTTATTATATACCGAATATCACCGGGTGATATCGTCAGTTGAGCCATTCTCTTTCTTTGGCAAACACGTTATATCGTAATATATATTATAAGCACGAAAAATCAGTCAATGTCAAGGCCGCGTTCAGATCAACGTTTTTGGAACTCAATCGTAACAATTTAAACAACAATAATATTGACAATCACAATAATTTTTCAATTCAATATTTGACTGTAAAAAAATAATTCATATCTCTATGAGATAACCATTCGTTCTTCAATCGTTTAACTTAGGCCGTAATATCGATAAGTGCTTTTGTTTCACAATAATTTCTGATTAGGCATTTCGCACGACTGTATTCTGTATTATTATACCATTAGATTTTTTTCACAGTTTTAATTTATAATCGGCTTATTCTATTGCGAGCTTGGATTGAATGTTGTTTTGTTTTGTTCTACGAAACTGCTTTGTGACAATGGGAAACGAGGGTATGTAGTTTGCATAAAACAATTAAAACGAATAAAGAACAGATAAAAGAAAAATTCATTTCAGTTTAGAATAAACGTTAAGTTTCGAAATTTTATCCACTTATTTTAGTATTTGAAATGAGAATTGATAAAAGTTTACGATTTGAAATTGCGTTACAATATCTCAATTAACTCAATTAACAAATCGTTATATTATAACAATTCTTACCTTCATCAGAGTGAATACTTGATCGTCTGGTAATCCAAGCGTCGGTGCCATTTTCACAAATTTTTTTTCTATATCTTCAGAGGTATTATTATAACGTAAATAATCGAATCTCTAATAATACTTGAGGTGATAAATAAACATACCGAGTCTCGCGAAACGTATGACAAAGATAATCGATCAACAAGTTATAAACTTACAGTATTTATATATATATATATGTATACCTAAGGTTATATCTACTGTGTATCTTCGCTGTTCAATCTAAGACTACTTTTCCTCAACTATCGGGCAGTCCCATGCGTTGCCGTTCCGTTTGCAATCGTGAACCCCACTATCGCGGTGTTGCTGGTCGTCGATGAGTGGGTAAAGGGACCACGTGAAAGCTTCACTTGATAGTTTTTTTTTTTTTGTTTTTTTTTCATTTTATTTAAGTTTATTTTTATTTTACTTATTTTTATTTGTAGCCTGATAGTGCTACGTACATTAACGGTTCAACTTCGAACGAGTGCAAAAAATGGAGTGTCGAATAACTGGTATTCGGAGTAGGTAACAGGTTCCGTAATTCTACCTATACTATCAAGGTCGAAAGATGCCTAAGGGAAATTCAATCAATTAGAAGCTGATGACCTTTGAGTATTAAATATACATATAGTTTCAGAGATTTTGGTTTTTTATTTTGTTTGGGGGTGTTTTGATTTTTCTTTCTCACAACTTAGCACAGTTTCGATCTAAGAACTAAATAAGAAGATCAATCGATTCAAATTAAGGTATAAATATTCTGCATTTTGGATCCTGCAGTGCAGCTATAATATCAAAGAAGAAAAGATTTCTCTGCATTGACGAGTAATTAGACAAAAATGTGGCATTAAGTCTTCTTTTGGAGTACATATAAGGAATTAGGATTAGTCTTTGTAATCGATTCGAGTTTTATGAAGCTAATACGATAAGCAAATCTCTCATCCTCTCGGCCCATTAAACTCATTTTTCCTTTCTAATAATTAATATCGTGATTCATTACTGATTTGAATTGGACGAAAATTATTTTGCATAAAAATTGAATTGGAACAAAATAAAATAAAAATAAAAAATACTAATTCACTGGAACTTTTAATGTATTTAGGTATATTGTATTATTTACATACCTACATACATTGATAATAAATAGTTAAATACGACTAAATAACGGTAATTTAATTATAAGCGTTGCATACCATGAAGTAGTATAGTTACTCATGTATACATTTGGTGAGTTTGATTCTCTCCGGTTGGATGTGAAAGGATTTTTAACTAACGCTGAATTTTTCACAAAAAAGTATAAGTTCCAGTTCAATCATTTTCCTACCTCTTTTTATCATCACGGCTAAGTAATAGTTAAAAACTCTTCAAAGTCTTTAATAAACATTCCTCTCAAATCACACTGATTTTGGTGTTTTTCATAACTTGCAGATATTATTATTATTTTTATTTAATCGGTTAACATTATTTTTAACTTTAAATAAACTTATATACACGGTGTGATTCAGCTTGATCGAACTTTAGTTTTTATTAAAATCTCAAACTGAATGTATTTTCTAAAAAATTCGAAGGATTGATACTCTCCGAGTTTCAGAACATCTTGTATACATATGATAATATGACTAAGACAGAGCCCATTCAAGAATGCAAATTACAATGCCCGTGGCGGCGCAAGTTTCTGATGATATCCTGGTAGTTTATACACCGTCGTTTTCACCGGCCGAATCTTCTATTATAGTTTCTACAAATTATTCGTTCCCCAAAATCAGACGAACTACTTATTGCCTGAATGAAGCGAACGACTGTTTAGTAATTATCACAGGTTGAAATATTACGATTTTTTTCAAGGGATTATCAGCTCCCGCTAGTTGTTTCATACCCGAAATAATAATTCAGCAGGGAGGAAAAAATGAAAAATAAGAAATCAATTTATTATTCGTATATATCCATATAAAATTTACTGCCACATCGTTGATACAATATTACTTATAAATATGGTCAAAGTTGTACACAAATCTGTAATTATTTAGTCTTAAAAATAAATATGTGCCAATTGCAAATTATCGAGTCTCTTTACTTACTTCCCGGCATACAAGCCAACGTTACCCCAGCTCTCATACGAACTCTACGACGCCACGAAGGAGACTGACCCCACGATAGCAGGTGCTGCTACCCAAAGTCAAGGTCAGTGCACCTTATCAGGCTAGTGGTGCCGATAAGGTGTTGAATGGTATAACCATCTCGTAGGAGTACTTCTTGCATGCCAGAAACAAAGTTACAGGAGTGCCTGATAAATAGTTTAATCTCTTAAGATCGGATTAGTAACGTCAAATACCATTAAAAATCTGTCATGAATATAAATTTATCATGACTTGTTTAATATTTTCGTATTTTCACGTCTTTAATCGGTCAAAAAATACGTGCAGATCGCATTGGGAAAATTCGATTGTCTTTGAGTTAAAAAGTGAAGTAATTTTTGTTTGCAGATGAGATCTCGGTCTTTTTACCCAGTTTTGTACTTTTTAACTTGTCTAATAGATGGCGATACCATTTGGCACCCCATCGGTGTCACTGACTGAGCAACGGCAGCACTTCCCGCAAAAAAAAAAAAAAATTGAAAAAGTCAATCGGTTTGAAACAACATGCGAGATAAAAGAAAGAAAAAAATCTGGGGAATTTGAGGGTAAAATATGAAATTTATGACAAGTATGAAAATCCCAGATAGTAAGACCCCCGTCGAATGTCTGCCTACAAAAAGCTCCCGTTTTAAGTTCAGCGCTTTGTGAATCAATTTTGAATTCTAGTAATCAGTTACCGCTTGACGATCGTGTAGATAGAAAAACTGAATCTTCAAGCACGTGTCGTTCTCTATCGGAATAGACGCGAACTGACAGCCGGTATAAAGAAATAAGCAATTGATAATCGATTTGGCTTTTAGTTTCCGCGGGATCCGCAAGACATACGAACAGTTTGGGCGCCCTGAACGTACGGAATGAGGAAATTTCTGTCAAACTAACACGCGCTGAAGTAAACAGAAATAATGTAACATAGGTATATTTACTTGGTGTTAAGTAAGATGCCGTTTAAGTTATAAACTTCGTTAAGCTATTTATCGGTTATAAGTCTAATTTCGAAATTTTAATCACATTGAAAACTACGTGTGTATCTACGTTAAAGAAAGAAAAAAAAAAAAAAAAAAACAGCGTATAAGTGGCGTGCCGCACAGTCTTAAGATTTTTCGAAAAGAATAAACCTTATTACTACCCGATCAGTGATTATTGTCACATTGGTAAGCGCGGTTAGCCAGCAAGAAGTACTGCAGTGAATCAACGTGCGTTGAATTCATCTGCTGCTCATCGAGGAGCATAAATTTCTTTGTTTGTAAGTATTACTATTATTTGTTACATACCTACACCCCGCGTCGTGTTATCACGTACTCATTGTTTCTACATACTATAATAATCTATCTTACATAAATACATTGTTATTCATAGATTTTTTTATACTGCGAGCATGCGATTGTTTATGATAACTATTTCTCAAACGAATAACTTTGAACCATTCCATTTAGATTATACATGTTTAATGTTTATTTCAATTTTCATACACGCCTCGTAGTTACATGTACTTACTTTCTTTCTTTTTAATTTTAACTCAAATCTAAGCTGTTTACTACCTGTGAATACTTGTCATGGTGTGTTGTGTTACGTTTGATATATGATTATTGTTGATCAGAAAATTAATTTCGAATGCTTGCGAACAAAATGAAAAAAATTAAACATGAGACGAAATAAAATTGCTTTAACTCATCACGACGTCGAAGTAAATTTAAACGTGAGATTGTGGCGAATTACAAACCCTGTAGTGAATGAAAATAGATTGAAACATATTGAAAAGAATTGAAACGACCCTTGCGAGGTCAGTTGATTTAATTTTTGAAGAATCCGAATCGGTGGGATTACGAAATGAATATATTCGAACGACGTAGAAGTTTTTTCATTTATTAATTGTTAGTTATTCAATATAATTACAAATAACGGATTAAATTTTATCGATAACGTGTTTGTTTCACAGGAATTTGTTGAAAGTAGAAACGATGGTAAAGTCAAGGTCAATTTTATATTATATCGCTGAGTTTAATTCGAATAATTTGAATATTCAACGAAATTGAAATCTGAGGTATAGGCCCGAACTGGGATTTCCAGAAACATATAAATTTGCCAATTGCAAAATCCATCCATTTTCAATGTCTCATCAATTTCTATTCGTGTTTACTAAAATAAATAGAAAGTTCTGTATCTAACAAAACTTAACATTCAATAAAACGAAACAGTTTGCTTCAATGGCACGAACCATTTATCTTACACAAGTCGATGGGACAGTAATGGGCTTCTCCCGCAATACATTTCAAAGGCTAAAAACTGGAAGGGGGTAAGCCCTTTATATTTTCGAGGGAAGTTGAGACCCTGGCTTAATACCAAACCACGCTTCTGGCCTACCGTTTATTCAGATTATTGGCCAAGTTGTGGTTACCAGAGTCGGCAACTATTTACCGGTATTGTTTCGGTACTGGGATGAACAAACAATTACGTCGGGATCGCCACCGTGGGTGATGGTACTGGTACAATATTGGGCTTTTCGTTAAACTGTATAATTTTAATAGTTACCCTGCCTTGGTGAAAATCTAGTACGTGCTATACCCCTTAACCCTTATGGGGTGCAAACCACTCTAGGCATTTCGTAAAAGTTGTAATTTTTTTAATTCGGTTCAATATTACAATTTTTATTTTTTTATTTTTTTATTTTGTATCATACTTAATTTTAATTTTTGGCTATATGACCTACATAATTTTAAAAAGTAAGCTTACAAGGCAGGTCCTCTATAGGGGTTAGGGTGCAACGTCATATAATTTTGTTGCGCTTTATGCCAGATGCACGCTTAGCGTAAAGCTTTTTCGGCATGGACGAAAGTGACATGAGCGCAGCTCGGTGTCTGCTAGTAATTTCCGGCTTAATTTCATGTGTCTGATGGCATAAGATCGC
Organism: Macrophya annulata; assembly: GCA_963924015.1. Lineage (NCBI taxonomy): Eukaryota > Metazoa > Arthropoda > Insecta > Hymenoptera > Tenthredinidae > Macrophya > Macrophya annulata. The sequence continues at coordinate 7,849,147 of OZ001262.1, forward strand.
AAGCACCAAAAATCCGATTTTAGTGACGTATATACAAATTCGTTATAAAAATGATAAATACATAGAAATGCCTAAATAATTTGAGAATTTAAAATTCTAAAAGCAAAAAGATCGTATGTTAGTAGATATGACCTTCTGCTTTTAGGTTTTCGCGAAAGAAATAAAATCAATACTCAATGGGCGTATCCAGCTAACATACGACCTTCTACATTCCAAATCGCCTTTTTTTTGTACCAGAATTTTTCAAAATAGGTTTTAGAAATAAAAGCCGTACCGGCTAGTACTTATACGACCTTCAGATTTTGAGCTTTTCAATACTGCTTTAGTCATTTTCTGAGTTCATTTTGTTTTTTTATTACTTTGAGCCATTGGAATCGATACGAGTCTATAAAACCGAAGCCATTCTGTTTTATTACATAACAAAAGGACAAATGTATTTGGCATATGTATTTTGGGCATTTTAAATGCTGAATCTGTAATATTTTCATATCGAAAAAACAGTTAAAAAAAAAAAAAATCGCATCGTCTTGGAACTTTAAATGAGAAAAAAAATGAGAATGGTGGTTTTGTAAAATTTTCAAAAATTTTAACCTTCAGGAGGCAGTACTAATTGTAAAGTTTTTTTTACCGGCTGTTCTTTTCGCGGGAACTATTCTGCTGACTATGAGCCAAAGTAGAAGAATCTTGATGAGCAGTGTAATCCAAAATTCGAGCCTTGTTTTAAGCCGGTTAACTGTTCGGCTGAAGATATTATAGTTACAGTCTTGATTGGGTCTCAGTCGGGCTTCCCGACCATAGTCCGATTAGGATAATAGAAAAAAATCATCTAAGCTGTCTGGTTCTGATTAAATTTCTGTATTTTTGGCTGTATTTCAAAAACTGCTTGAAAAAACGGTCTGAGGTAAATTTGAGATCAATAAGAATTTGAAATACAACCAAGATAAAGAGATTAAGGTTTAAATAATGTTAGCATACTGCTTTTAAAAATCTAAACATAATTGATTATCAATAAGGTTGTGAATCGCGTTATTCAAATTCGTTTTTTTCTTTTTGTTTTTTACACGTAATCGTCATCCCTGCACATCTAGAAATTAAAAAACAAATTGAATACGCTATCAGTAAGTAAGATGTTTGCTTGCGGTCATTTCATATTATAATCGCGGTATTTGATAACCTAGTTTCCGAAACTAGGATAAAGTTTGCGGTTAATTCTACCGTATAAGTGCAACGCGGATAGGGATTCATTTCAACAACCGCTTCTTAACGATAAGACCTATATTTACTTCAAAAACTCATTGATCCTAAAATATACAATGATTTTTATTTTTTAATTTCATGGCTCATCTCCGACCAATGATTATAAGAGTATTTTCCGTATTTATTTTTACTCACACCATTTGACCTTATACCAAAATCCTTTTTTTTCTTATACTCTGTTTATAATAGCTAGGGTTTTTTTTTTCTTCCTTTTTGAAACTCCGTGTTTTTTCACGGCTCACCTGTTATCCACATTAACTCTCATTCCCCACTGTTATTTTTTTGTACCCTTATCTTGTATGGATGGAATAATTAGAGCTAAGCAATATGAAAATTAGAAATTTCAGAATTTGATAAATAATTTTTTTCAAATACCCATACAAATGCACAAAAATATATAACATGAATGAATGTATGATCTTTACTTGTCATTTGGTCTCTTCAGGTTTAATTCGGAAATTTTTTAGATCCAACACCGCAGTTATTTCTGTAACCAGAATCAGGCCGTCTCTAAGCTGGACGGTAAATTTGATAGTTTCGAGTAATTGGGTGAAACGTTAACATTTTCGTCGGAAAATATATGTGTGAGATATATTGGTTGGAAAAAAAATTAAGTAGCTTGTTGCTGCGTCGATTTTTATGTATTATAGTTCATGAACAGCTACCATATACGTCTTCGTTCATATCCGATGATCGTTTAAACGGCTAGTTTTCTGTCTATTAACATTGTAATTTGCAAAAAAAAAACTATATCTTATATCGTTAAGGATTTTTTCGTAATTTATCATCAATACGATGAATTACGTCGATCTGCATATATAGGTATAAGAGTTGAAACGCATGGAACTTTTCCGTGGTCTTTAAGTGCTTATCAGCCTCCGTAGTTGATAGCGTAGCACATTTATATGCACAAATAATCAACCGCGAATATTTTTGCGATAAGTGAACTTGGGTTCTATTTCCTGTATGCAAGACGTTGATATACAATATTTCTCACAATCTTCGATCAGGCAATTTCGATTTTATTTGATATATATTTATTCTGCGTCATTCATAAATTTGATTTACGTGAATTTTCACGTGCGGAATTATTCTGTATAGATATCTAAAACTATGTTATTATAGTAGAGTCGAAAAATCCATAATTTATAAGTAAATTTATCGTTTGCGACTGATGTTTATTACATTTCATTTTATTTTTTTTTTGTTTTACGAGAGATAGCATCATCAAATTTTATTATCGCTAGGTCCTTACGCTAAAGAAGTCGATTCTAAATAAAACTCATGTATATGAACACATCAAATGAAAATTTTTTTTATAACGAATAAATACGCTACAATTATCAAACATAATTATCTAAAATAAATTTCGTTGAAATCGGTTCAACATTTATCGAGCTATATTACAATGAAGATTAAAACTGCTACCCCTCCCATATTTCATTTCCAAAATGCAGAAATTTTTGTTGTTTGGCTGCGGAGGATTAGGTGTCTCAATTTTAATTAGCATCAACTGTGAACAACTTATAATTTCATCGAAATGTATTGTGAAAAACTTATAAAAGTCCCAGAATTTTGGTAGGTAAGTATATTAAAACTTTAACAGAGATTTTATTTTCGTGTTATTTTCAACAAAATAAAATGTGTTACTCATACTTATATGTGTATAGCGATAAACTAATGTGAAAAATATCTACTGTAAAGAAAATATGTGAATATATATGTATATATATAAATGATTTCGGACTGTTGCAGAGATTCAATTTTACACCAATTTATTTTTATTTCCGTTCACACAAATTTCAACCACATCGCGCCAACTTTTTGCCGAGTGTGGGACGATATCATATCTAAAAATATTCGTCACAATGGGTCACGAAAAAAGTGAACGAAAAACAGACTTCTGTACGGTATACTATACATGACTGTAACATACGTTAGGAAATCGCAAATTCTTTGCAAAAAGCATATTAAAACTTGACACAGATAAACTTTGTTATATATTTTTTTATTTTTTTCATTATTATTATTACCAGAGTTTGTCAGAAAACAAAATTACCAAACTTTCTGTGCATAAGTAAATCAATAAATGAACGAAAATTATCGTATCGTAGGTATTTGAAAATGTCACGAAAATCAGTAAGATAAACGCCTGTTGATAGGGAACCCAAGTCGCTTGCGCGAACTGCGTGATATCGATCCGTCGCCTGCAACTTCGAACTCTATCTCTGTATTTCTAATAACTGTGCGTAAAACGAACGAGCGAATAACCACTTTTTACGTATTATACATAAATGGGAGATGAAACTTGAAGTTATTTCAGTTGCAGTCTAAATATAGGCTCTAAATATTTTATATATATGTTATACCCGCCTTTTGACACAAGTCATTCATTCCATCCTACATCGGATATCGAAAAATCGTTCCTATGTAAGAAATAAAATACACAAAGCGATATAAAGATATCGTGATGTCATTAGCGAAAGAATCCTCTCTGTACTTTTTTGTTTTGTTTTTTTGTTTGTTTTTTTTTTGGGGGCCCTAGGCTAAGCGTCACGAACTCTACTTGTTCTTTTGGTGTATTTTTTTGTATTTCTTTCTTTTTTATTTCGCAATAATTCTGGCTTTTATTATTTAAAGTGTTAAGCGTGCTGCGGCAAGACCTGATATTGTATCCTCGATTCTAAGAATATAAAAATGAATTTTTTTCTTCATAGTATGACGTCAGGTATCGTGCAATGTTGGTTATGTTTTCGCGATTTCTTCGGTTTTAATCCTTACACACCTAAATCCACTCCACATATTCGTACTAACTGATAGACATAATCGCGCGACACAGAAAAAAAGAGAGAACCTAAATAGATCAGACGACGCCACTGAAAAATAGGTAAGGGGTGCCCTGGCCGTGACTTCACCTTTTCTTCGGAGTGGTTGCACCCTGGACGATTGCCACGTTGCTAAAACAGAATAGAACAGCTAACACGGTAGCGCTTGAATCAGACTAATATATATAATTGTCTAGCTGTTACGTGTGCCTCTATGTACATATAATTTTCATTACGTCTAGTCATTTCAACGAACATCTAATTCATCATGGCATTAAAATTAGATTTTAATTATTATTTTATACTAACAGAAAACAAAATTCACAAATAAATAGATTACTAAACTATGTACAAATTTTATATGACATTAGAGTCAGAATTTTTATACTTTTATTTGACTCGCAGTTCCGATATAAGAATTTTTTTCGTTATAGTTATCTGAGAAATAAAAACTTAATAAACTTTAAATCGTCGTGGTTTCGGTTTAGTACTGGCCCCATTCAAAGGGAAGAAACATACCTACGTATATCCGTATAATAATTATAATAATAATGATAATAATCAAGATAGTAAAATTGCGATGTGCACCAAAGATTGCAGAATTGTCTTTACGTAACTACGAATAACGGTAAAATTTAATTTCGATAAATAGCTAACGAATGACTGCAACAACAGTTATTCAATATAATTGTATTTAAATACAAGGTATGCAAAAGTATACGACGAATCATCCATTCGAAGGTTAAAACTTCGGTTGAAGTGTTTAAAAATAATTTCCTACTTACGACACACAAACTATATACAATTGTATTTGTATAGATGTGTCTCTTTATCACATTACATTGGTATACATACTGTCTGTACCAGCTGTTCAAAATTTCAATAGATTCTCCACGAGGTGCGGATATACGCTCAGGCATTAATTATAATTATTATTATTATCATTTATCCGGCCTCATTGAATTAAAATCCAAATTTTTGCGAGATGAAGGGTGAGTCATTCCTTACGATTACTTTTTAGATCTGCAATGTATAGGTTAGGCAAAAAAATCGTATGTTCGGTATTTGTTCCGTCATTTTATATTTTGATTCTGTATTATTTTTTTTATTTTGATTTTTTGCTAACCTATTTGTTGAAATGATAATTCTATTACAATATAGAAAGTGATGGTATATTCAAACCTGCAAGGACGTTTCGCTTGTGTACATATTGATGGTCATTGCTATGAATCTATAATGATGTAATATGTACAGACACGATGAAACCTTATAAAAATATATAATACTCAATATTCCATAGACGCTCGGGTTAATAAAGATATAGTGAAATTAATATATGTGGATGCGATTTATAAATTGTTAACGTCATGCGTCACCTATACGTATACCTATGTATGTATGTATGTATACATACGCCTAAATATCTTTCGAATGAAAGCTATCGCAACTTCTCATTGCCAATTCGTAAGCCGCGCTTACTGATTCGATAAGATTATATATATATGCGTTAATTTTTTATCGTTTCTAATATGCATTTAGTTTTTTAATTAGTTAAAATTTTAGGCCAACTATATTTATATACCTCTATAGGTATAGCCATGTCTTCAGAAAAATATACAGGTATAATTCGTATATCTTATACTCGCTGACAAACCGTATACCTAGAGATTAATGACGCACTGCAGTATACAAAGCATGTTAATTACTGTTATCCGTTCTTCAAACAATGTTATAGCCATGTATGCTTGCATGTGATTTATATACCGCTATAATCTCTACATATTTATAAAGGCACCGCACGTAAAATAGTTTAGAATCCCAGTTAAAGCGTCTACCGATGCTGCTAATACGGCCCAACACTGGTCCAGTCTCATTAGCCGAGAGTCGACTGGGATGAACGACTGTGCCGGGATCGCCACCGTCGGCAACGGTACTGGTTCAACACTAGCTGATAACCACCTATTATACCGACTCTGATTTTCACATGTCAATTTCCATTTACAAATACACATATATTTAGCATATTTTATAATATACTATTAATAGGTACGAATTAACCATCAGAATTATAGTTTTTGCAATTTTTAACAACTGAAATAGATACTTAATGATTATAATCGTCGTTTTATACCTTATATGGAAAAAAAAGACACATTTCCTCATTGTTTTTATATTAAAGCTATTAAAATTTTTTGACTGTGCATTAAATATGGTTGTCATTTAGTTTTCGGGATCGGTACTGATTATCCATATAGCTATGTTATAATTTCACGAATGTGACCTGTACTTACGATGTATGTTATATGTATGGGTGTCATGATTACTTTAAGGCAACCATTTGAACAATTTAACAATGCTTTTTTTTATTGCACTTCAAAGAAACGCGTGTTTACAGTCGATATAGGTATATGCATACATCGTTATTATTATTATTATAGCCATACTATATTAGTCTCGAAATATAAATAACGAGATGAAAATTTTTATCTATGTATATAAAAACGTATACGTGTTGATCGGTATCGTTGAATGATTCTAAAAACTTGTCCATCAATCATTGTCTAGACGTTTTGCTTCCGTTTTATTTGATCACGGATTTGATTTTGTGATCTTATTTTTACTATCGCGCAACGGAGACGAAGAAGAAGAAGAAGAAGAATAAGAAGGAAAAAAAAAGGAAAAGATAACAAAGAGGAGATTTATTTAGCGATGATCTTAACGGAGCTCTTACGTGGTTAAATTTTATTCAACTTATAGGCATATATGTATTTCACGACTGGCGAACTTGCAGCTCGCAATATTTCAGATCCGAACAGATTTCTTTGTGTTTTCATACGGGATTATACATATAGTATACGTATACCGTTTTGCTGATCACAACATGAGAAATCTTATGAATTAATTTATGTGTTTATATTAATATAAATGAAAAATATGATCTAATTGCGTATAATATAAAACCGCGGTCGAATGCGCATTATTATTCCAAATGATAAAAATTTTACTCTTCAAGTATATTTTTACAATAGATATAATACGTATTTAGCGTTTCTATATTGTTGTGAATAATAGAATCAAAGTGCCGTGTTATTGAATGCCAGAATTTTATAGCGTCTATAATACGTATATGGACATCAATAATTGGCGCTATTTTATGTCTCTTTATATTACTTTATTCTTGGCTCATTGAAAAGAGTTTATTATATCAAGCAGGTTTAATTACGAAGTATTGACCTTCGCTGCAGATACTGCAAACAATTGTTCGATCGTTATTTTCAGTTTAATGTCCTTACAATTTGAAAATATAGATTTTAGCGTAAAATTTTACAGGTTAAGTAATTGAGATATCCATAAAATATACGTTGCTACCAATCATAATAACTTCAAGTTTGAAGTTCATTCCGTCAAAATCAGGATTGGTGAAGGTTATTAGGATGGTTAGTTCATGAAATTTTACCATTCGCACAGGACGTCAGCGCGTGCTGAATTCTATATACGACGTACGTTGGCAAGTGGCAACTGTTTCCAAAACTTTTTAACATCATTGCATAACGTAATTGTAAAATTATTATTACAGAACGCGTGTCGTTAGACATACGATTATACAATACGTAACTAGTTTCACAAAACTTTAAATATTGTTGTCAATAATTTACGCCAAAAAGTGTCCGACTTTAGTATCAAAGTAAAGATAGATTATAGAAGTGGAAACAGTCTGACAAAGCTTCTGTTAACAGCATATTGCTATCATCCTCTTGTATTGGTCAGACTTGAGATTAAGTGGCAATTTCATCTCACGTGCCGTTGATTGAAACGCGACGTTAAGTACATGTTATAAAGAGGATTATGTACAATATTGTATGTACACATGAAATCGCGCGGTCATAGATGACTATTTTATACACATATATCGCCTTGAACTTGAGATTGGCTAACGCTTGCGTCTGTTCGGTCGGTTCCCAGCTATGTCTCTTTCTTTACTACCAGTAGCGAAAGAGAAATAGAGCTTAATGTGAACCCACTAAGGCAACAGAGACGCAATAGCACTTGCAGAGTACTTGCAGTGAAAAAAGGAACATATAGGAGGTATACATATATATATATATATACCTATATATATATATATACTTATATGTATATCTATAGGTATACATCATACACGCTGTGATTCCCAGGCTCTTTACTTAGCCAGCAGCGTTTCGCCAATGCTGTGCGATGTAGTGTTCGTAAGTTGTCGGTTAAACTCGTAGAATTTCGGCGCGTTATTCATCACTTGTTTTGAGTCCGGCAAGGGACGCGGAGCTGTTGCTGTCTAACGTTGGACAATGGTGGTGTAACATGCACTGTGATTAATACCGTGATTATACGAATAATTGACCTTAATTGTTACGAATCAGGTTATGTGTCGACACATGGTGTACGTTCCTGTGTGAAAATGGTAACATATCATTATTTATATTATTAATTAACCTTAAAATTATTTTCAAATCGCAAACTCGCATCGCGTTTCACGGTGCCTCACGCTTCAATTATTTTTTCTGAACATGTATTACTAGATACTTAAATAATAAGGATATTCACTCAACAATAAATAACACGATTACTAACACATTGTCAAAGAATTTATATACTCATTATTTTAAATAACAGTCAATAAATACACTTGAAATCGTTAGTTAGATATCATTTTCACGCAGTTGCATATCTACTATTTATTCAGTAAAATTTGTTTTTTTTTCATCTACTTCCGTTGCATAATTCGAAAGACCTGGTATGTATTTAGGATAAAGATGTCAAAATTAGCACAGTTTCAAAAATAAGCAATAACTTATTGTCATCATATTATTTCACGATCTAAATACAAATACATACGTATTTTAATTAACAGCTCTTTATCTCATCTTCTTTTTCTATCTATTTTGTATTTAAAAAAAAAAATTTTCTTCAATAATAAAATTGTATGTCACTACATATTTGTCAATTTTTATTATTAACGTTTATCAGATTATGTTTTGTCAAAGTCCATAATGAGATGAATAATGACGCACACACATACACATACCCATGCCCCTTGTCATATGTTAAACAAATTTTTTTAGTCTATCCTCCGTCTAATGGCTATCTTTTAATTGTAGATAATCTGATATGTTGCAGAATTTAATCCTTATCAATAACTCGCATCTAACACGTACTGTTCTAATGATAACTTTAGGGTATTAGATCTAACACTAGCGCAAACGTTTACCCTGTTCTAATATTTACAATAGAGATTTTAAATCTTATTTATTTAACTTAACAGCAATAGCTACAGAGCAAATATTTAAATTGATAAGAACTCAGAGTCTATAGTCATATGTAATAATTTATCAAATAAATTGACGTATTTATGCACAAGAAGTATTAAAATTGTCATAGATAACAAGACTGATTCTCGTCAATGAGGTTGTTGATTATCATTCTATCGCATGTTTAATACCTTGTCTATTTCTTGTTTGACTAATCTGGAGTATTGATCAAGCTAATTTGTTGGCTCAAAATAGCCTAAATCCCAAATTTCAAATCTTGATATTATGGTTTTGAAGACATTCTCATTGTATTAAGGTTGGATGGTAGTGTTTAATTCAGTTTTAACTAATTGCTCTTCTGGTTTTAAAACTAGATCACTTGGTTAGATATTTTCAGCATCACCCTAAAACTAGACTCAAATGTTATTTTAATCAGACTCTTAATTGGGCTGATAAGTCTGACGGATGAAATGCGGAATGAAATGATGTAGAACAAGGAAAAGTTCCAAAGTCCGTGTTTTGTTTAGTCTTTTAATTTTTTTTTGCAATATGTATATTAACAGAAGAATATTCCAATAAAAAATGACAACAGTCTTTGATATGTAAAAATTACCATGCTAAATTCCAAAGAATTTGCTAGTTATCATGTCGGATAATGGATAAAGAATAATTATTCTTTGATAATTTTTTAATACGTAACTTTAATCTTACTTTCATACAACTGTTTACACTTAATATTGCAGTTTATAACATTGCAGTGTGTTACATATTCACCTTGACCTACTAACACAGTAACAATTACTATCGTCACCTTCGCCTTCACAAATTGGTATTTGTTGCTCATGTTTATATTGGGGATATGATTGACTTAAGTAGTCCAAATTGTTTTATTATTATAAAATATAAAAAGTCAATAAGCAATTACTGATTAGAAAGTTTTTCTTTATTTCGTTGGGCGAATAGCAGCTGCATATCCAATCATCATATTAGCAAGAGATTTTTTACTCGTTGATGAAATTGATGTAATTGATGTTTACTGATGATATTTTTTTTGTTACAGTGTTGGTTGTGGGCGCATAACGCTTTGGCCTAATGTCTGTATGGTCGACAAGTACTGGGCGTAACTCAGTGTTTGGTGCGGAGGGTGGACCACCTCCCTTCTCTCACTTACCAGTTCACGCACACTCCCATAATCAGCAGCATAATAATAACGGTCATTGCTTCCATAAACGTGCCCATAGTTGTCAGGTATGTTGAAATAATTGTTAAATATATATACATTATATGTAACTCATCAAACAATTTGAAGAAAATAATATTACAATGCTTTGGCTCAATGTTACTGCAAATCAAGTTTCTACTAACCATTCTGAATTGAACTACTTGAGTTGAGTTTTAATTTAATTTCCAGGTAAATATCGGAGCAAAAAAAAAATTTACTGATTAATCTGTGATCTAATTATAAATTACGTTTCAATCTGAGTTTAATTTTAAAAGCCATTTGCCTTAATTATAAGTCGAATAATTTGGAAACTAGAAATTTACACTAAAACGTTTGATCCTTGATAAAATTTTAATGTACTTACATATCCAGCTTTTTATATAGTTAAACCTTTCCGTACTAAACACATTTAAAGTGATTTCACATTATTTTTATATCAACAATTTAATATAATTCAATTAATTTAATAACAGAATTAGCTAGAATTTAACTACGATTTTTATATTCAGTTTCATTATTACAATAATCGTTTTTTTATTTTTTGTTTTATCAATATGGTAAGCTATATCAAGATCAATATCCTTTTGTTCTTGGTACTTATCACTTTCCTGGACGTTAACTACAAACGTGAGTGATAAATTTTTATTATGAAAACGGATATTTTTTTGTTTTAATTATTTCACTCAAACAGTAACAAAGATAGAAGTAAAATATTCTTTTAGAAATATAGTATTTAGTATAAATTTTAAACAATATAACTACGATACTATCGATCAGACAAACTTCAGATCTATCACTATACCTCCGGAATTATTCACAGGTGTCTGCATGTAGAGTTTTCTAAGTCTGCCTAATACACACACATCTTCATACATCCATTCTACAAACATAATGCTCTTTGTGCTATACGTTTACTAATCTTAAGTTTACATAGTAAAAATTCACATACATTATTGATCTACCAAATTAACAAACAATTGTAATAGTTGTATTATTTGTGAGATCTATTTCATGTTTTTGTCCATTAAATGATTTGGTGTTTGTGTAGTTGGAATTATATGTTCATCTTGCAGTAATGCAAAATCATTTTTCATCTGAAATCATCCATTAGTGAGCTTTTTTCATTTCTATTAAAATCTTATATCATTCATTTCGCAAATCTGACCCTGAATATTCTATTGGAGTTCTATTGATCAATAAACTTACAACGAATATTTGTAGACAGTAGATCGATGCTTTTATTAGATCATGCTGATTATCATGAAAGTAATTTACATCATTGTTGTTGTATGATCATTTTCTGTGTTCAAATTTTAGAGCATTAGCAGTCTTCCATTAATTTTTGGCTACTATTTTGTTTGGTTCAGCACCCATTGGTTTTTTTGCCTTCCGTGGAACTTCTGACAAGCACTTCTATCGGCACCATCGTTTGGTACGTTTCTGCTGATATAATTGAATAAATTTCCAAAACTTACTAACAAGTATATTTAATAGGAAAATTTTCTTCTATCGTGATCGTTTTTTTGTTCCCTCGACTACTTTTCCAGATTGAGGAATTGGCTCTGGCATGGAGGTATTTTTTGTTTTTTTTTATTAACATTGTTTATCGCTACTAAAATACTTTCATCTAACTATTTCACTAGTAAAGTCATTTTAAATGAATATACAATATGATTTTTGTATTCAAAGCTTCAATTTTGATGTTTTACCACTGCAAAATAATATCCCTTGTAATAATAAAACTAGTAGTTGATTGAAAACTAAACAAACGTGACAAGCTAGACCACAGTGACCTTGATCAACTTGAGTCTTCAACTGTTTATCTTTCAGGACCAAACGTTTCTTTGAAGCGATAAGTTTAACTACGCAATAGCAAAGCTATGTTCAAAATTGCAGCTTTGAATAGACTCATTTGTAGATATAGGTAGTTCAATATGTAGAAGATGTTCACTGTGTAATTATGTATATTAATTCAACAAACGGATATTAAACATCGATACCCTTTGCACAAACGATCTTATTTGAAAAAGTATTAGGGTAACAAGTAACTATGAGTTTCAGATCGTTTTTTCACAGAGTGTTGCAAATCTTGAATTCATAAATTCAGTTTTTAGTCTATCTAATTTAGTGAAAATGAAAATAACAAGTTATTCCTTTTTATTAGTCAAAGATGTCGCAATCCGGAGATGGACTACATACTCCGGGCTACCTGTCCTGGAGAAAACTTCAGCTGAGCAGAGCCAAGCTAAAAGCTTCCAGTAAAACTTCGGCCCTGCTTTCTGGGTTTGCCATGGTAAAATTTAATTATTTATTATTGTATTTATGTTTATGTGGAAGTTAATTACCAGATGACAGAGCCTTGTATAGATGTACCAGGTTCTGAATAGACTATGAAAGAAAATAGTTTCTTTGGCTTTCCCTATATTTTTTTTTTTTTCACACAGTAGAATAATAACGAAATATCATCATCTCAAGAATAAAGGAATAGTTTAAGTTGGATCAGTTTTATTCTTTTAATAGAATTGGTAATAATTTATTAAACGTCACATCGCTCAGCGAAATTAATTGGCTTGTATAAGCACAGGAAATGAGCAATATGCATAAATCATCAGTACGTTGTTATTTCAAGGAAAAATAAATGTGCTCAAGTATCACTGTATACTGAAAATATACTAGCATGCTAAACAGATTGAAAATATGAATATTTTTTTCGGAATTTTTCAAATAACTTTTGTTATCTAACAAAAATTAAAGGCTCAACTTAATTCAATTTCATAAAATTTTTTATTCAATCAACAGGTAGCCATGGTTGAAGTGCAATTGAATAAAGACACAGTAGTGCCTGACACCATGCTGGTTGCCTTTGCAGTCTGCACAACATTACTGGTGGCCGTCCACATGCTGGCTCTCATGATATCCACATGTATTCTGCCAAATATTGAGGCAGTATGTAATCTTCACAGCATTAGTCTAGTACACGAATCACCACATGAAAGACTTCATTGGTATATTGAAATAGCTTGGGCGTTCTCAACGCTTTTAGGATTATTGTTGTTTTTATTGGAGATTGCGATTTTGTGTTGGGTTAAATTTTACGATATGTCACCAGCCGCGGCATGGTCGGCATGTATAATATTAATTCCAGTATTGATTGTCTTTTTAGCATTTGCTATACACTTTTACAGAAGTCTGGTGGCACATAAATACGAAGTTACTGCATGTGGCATTAGAGAGCTTGAATTGCTCAAAGAACAGATAGAATCTACTGATCTTGAAGGTAGAAATGGGATGAATTTGTTGCAAGGTAACACCCACATTGTGTAAAACGAAAATACATGAATAGCTTTCTCGAATAAGATTTACGAAATATGAAAGTATGTAAAGTAACATTTCAAAGACTTCGACTCCATGCTTAAGACTTCATGTTTTCATGTATCATGGGAAATTAAATGTGAAAGAGCAGCTTGGACAGCATTGAAACTGAAGAAATATCTTTGCTGAAAATGACCATTCGATCGTTTATAATATCTTTAAGTTATTGTTGGATTAAGAATGTTCTTAGTTAGCTTTATACAAAACATTAGAAACTTTTATTTTTTATCAGTTGTTGGTGTAAAATGATGAAATGCCGTTTATCGTGCCTTCAATTTCACACTTTTATGCTTTTTTTTAAATGATATATCTGAACATAAGATAAATTTTTTGAAAATATTAAAGCACTGAATCACACAAACGTCTGAAATATTAATACACCTAATAATGATTAAGTACATACAGATATTACGTATGATAAATAAATTTATATTGTTATTATAATAATTTGACAAATTTATATTACCTACTGATAGTTTATGTAGTTTATTATATCAACGTTCAGAAGTTTAATGAATGGACGAAAGAATTACTTATGATTCAAGCAATATTAAAAGAGCAATATATTTTATCACCAGATATATTAAAATGCGATTACGTATTTAACATCGATTTATTATTTATTACAGTAAAATATTTATTGATATTCTTATTATGATTTAAAGTTATTCTCTTAACAGACTGATACAGTCTTCCAATTTGGACGTTTGTCTTTTTTTTTCATAAATGTTGTACATACAGCTGAAAGTAGAAGTCTTTATTCAATGATTTTCAATTTCTTGTTTGCTCATTCATTGCTTCATACAATAAGAAAAAAAAAATAATGAGTAACAATAATAAACAGAATCATAGTTATCTGAAGAATTATACAAGACAACTCGCTCTTCCTTTATATTATGATAATTATGCGAGTATTTCAGGAAATGAAATTTATTTGAATACGTGTAAATATGATTAAACATTCCCTTTTGTGCATAGCGACTTAAATTAATATGAATAAAATCTATGAAACTACGTTTTCACGTTTATTATAATAAATCTGACATTCATTATGTGTTAAGGTTTTTCTGAACTGACCGTATCTGTTGACAAATTTTGAATTCGGTTGGATTAGAGAGTAATAGCGATATTTCAATAATTATAAAAAAAAAAAAAAAATTCTTATGAAAGATTTATTTAATTGAAAATTATTCCTCAGTCATTTAATAATCATCGAGTATTGTGACAAAAAAAAAGTCCATGACACCAGCTACCTAACTTTATAATCGCAACAAATTATACAATTTTTGTTATTTTTTAAATTATTTTGAACAGACTTTTGAAAACGTACTGTAGAAGAATATTACCATGCCAATATGCACTTACACTTTCTTAACTTAATATCATACACGTGAACACACCTATCTGTGTTTAGTCTTGTTCATTGAGGGGTGTCGATGTACATCGTTACTCATATAATACAAAATAGATCTGTTGCATGATATCAGGTTTATTATACGTTTGAATTCGTGTCTTTGAAATGATGATGGTGAATATTGATACATCTCAATGCACACTACTCCTGTGTGTTATTATACTTAACATTATCTAGTTATCACTTTATTATGTAAAGTTATTATTATAAGATTGAAAGTTGAAGGGCTGATGTTGATGTGTTTCTATGAATGTCATAGGCGATGTGACATATATTTAATAAAAATGACCACCCAACGTTTTATCAGAACAAGTTTTATTATCACCTCATTGAAAACGAAAAACAAAAAAACAAACTAAAGGAATACACAAAATAAACACTACTTAAAACACTATTTTTACGTATATATGAACAGCAGCATAACATTTTTACACAGTAACTTTGAAACTCGTTATTTACTAAAGATATAATATCAACTAACATTACACGGTAACAGTCTCACATTTTATAACCGAATGCCGAATAATAAGTTTTTTTTTTGTATTCAATTCCTACTGGGTGTATAAAAGACATCAGGTTAATAATTATTATGTTGTTATTTGATAAAACGAAAAGCACTATCCGAAGATTTTCTCAAAATTCGTTATGTCCAACCATTGGATTAATTTTCGATTCCCTTTCCTGTGAGACAATCAATTCTCTCTCTCTGCGTGCGATAATATCATCTCTATCCACAAGCTCATCCTATGAGTTATAGTTCTTATTATCTTAGTTAATACGATTATTATTATTAAAAAAATGTTCGTCATAAGTTAGCTAGAAGCTTACGCACTTGTGGTATGGAATAGAAAGTTGAATTACGTGACGTCTGTCGCCAGTAAAAATCTTCCATTGTACTCAATACACATATATTATCATTCCAACATCCTTCTTGCATCTGACCAGTATCTAGATGATAATATATTCCTCGTCCATGTTTCTTACCACGGAAGAACTCGCCCTCATATCGATTTCCATTACCTTAAAATAAGATTAGAAATTACACAGGGTGAGTTTTATCAAAGGTCCAGTCTGAGTTACTGTAAAAACTTGATATTTGGGAAAATAAAACGTGGGATCTCGGAAAATTTAGATTCACAGAACTCAGGCATGCACAATGTTAAAGTTACGTTTGATTTTTTAATCCCCAGTCGTTCAATCAACCCAAAGAGTCCATTTCAGCATAGCTAATCTACGTCTATTTTGAACCTTTTATAAGAATCACCCTGTATAAAGCAATATCACGTGAAATAAGCGAATGAAACGTTTTTAAGGACCTAAGATATTACACTTTTATATTTTATTTTATGTTTTTGTTTAAGCAGGGAAATTGGGGCTTTGGAAAGAGACCTTGAACCAACATTCCGTCACCATGATGGAGGTCCTTTTTCCACATTCCTTGATAAAAATCTCCGGTTCCATACCACATTCTGCCAAAACCGTGCCTGTTGTTTTGCCAAAAAATTCCTTCGTAGTAACTACCGTCAATATACCAGAGACCACCGAATCCTTCTTTCTTTCCTTTTACCCAATGACCTGCATAGCATTTCCATATTTCGTTGTTTTTTAAGACTTTACTCAGCACTCCATATCCATGACGAAAACCATTCCACCAGTCTCCTTCGTAAAGCCACTTAGACCTTTTTTCATTATGAAAATCACGAACAAAAATGTAGTTGGTTTTTTTTTTTTCATTCATAACTTGGAAAATATTTTGAGTCATTTTCGAATTTTTTACACGTTAATATTGATTCTTAATGATTCAAAAAACTGAAACAACAAACTTTCGTATACTTAAATTTGAAAAATTTATCAAGGTTTAAAATTTTTCTACTTTCAAACCGATCGTTTATCCTTTAATATAAATAATTAATATACGAAAAACGAGTGATCGCATGTTAACATAATCAATATACAGATAGAAAAGAAAATGTTGGATGTTAAAAAATTTTTACGTCTTTGAGTATACCCGGTCAGCTCTGATCCCTTGCCCTCTTTCTTGTCATTCTTCCATTCTCCTTTATAGCAGCTTTTAAGTGGCCAACTAGGGCTAAATATTGATTTTCGTAAACCATTTCTTTTACATTTTTTAAATTTTGAATCAGACGCGCCGACTTTTATCGGTTTCAAAAAGGGCATTATTTAATACACTGATACCAGTAGGGCATGTTAAATAAATTTAATAGATTTGTTCACATTGAATAGTTCAAAGAATTTCTAACTATTATTTTAATCTAGACGTAACATAAGTATATAAAAAATATCGCGCGCGCGTCCGTCATTTCCATGGCAACGGTTAGATGCGCGCATGTTAAATAAGACATAAGCTAATTGGGACATTGATAATCGATTAAAATTTACAGATTCTCTACAGTTATCTAAACCCCAAGCTCTTTCGCTCTCAGTTATAGATATAGAAAAAAAAAGAAAAACGTCATGAATTTCGAAGCGTTTTTAATTTAACTCTTGAAAGTGAGTTTCAAATTTTCAAAAATTATACCGCTATTATTACAATATCGATTGTAATACATGCAATCGTACAGCGAGATGAAATTCGAGGTCGTGAACCTTGCTGCAAGTCATCAATGCATCTTTGTGATCGATTACCACTATCGATACAGAAGAGACTCTAAAAATTCGAAGCTAACTTCACGTTGTTAAGAAATATCCAAAAAATGGCTAAAAGTGAGATAATTAACAAGTCCAGAAAGCGTAAATTACTCCTAGATAACGACATATACGAATTGGATCAAGAAGATCGATCCTCAGTTGAATCTCCTACTGTTATCACCGTCCAACCCTCCGACGAAGAGGTCATAGAATTAGACGCGAGTCAGGAGTCGGGTACTTTCGATAACCTCTCAGAATCTGTCAGTTTTGATAAAACCGTTGGTCCAGGCGCTGCTCCCGAAGGTTTTATACTCGTCGACGAAGATCTTAGCGTTGATGAAACCGATAATTCACGGAGTCAGAACGATGCATCGTCGGAATCTTCAACTCCAATTTTTAAGGTTATGTTTAGAGACATTGACGCTGCCAGGTATGTTCAATGTTTACATTACATACTGATTTGCTAAACTCTCAACTAGATATTTTTCTTTTCCCAATTTTAATACTTATCATAAAAGAGAGCAAGATTATCTTGAATCAATAACATTTTGTAAATTATAAGCAAATATATGCAATCCAGGTTGTAGAGCAAAATACTTTAGAATCACATTGTGCCTTGTTTATATTTGTGAATTTACTTTTGAGGACATTGATATGATAATTGGATGATAATTTTATGTTGAATTTATTTTTTAATTACAGAAAGCATAGGCAAACTGTTGAACAATTTTTACAAAATTTAATCGCAAAAAATGGAAAAGTTAAAACCGAAACTGATTCCACTGGTTTAATACTTGAGATTTGGGATGAACATGTGGTTATAGAGGACGGAGAGATATCTGGTTCGATAGAGGCTGAAAGTAGTCAAGAAACAGTCGAGGATCAACTTTTCACAATTGATACTAAACCAAAATTAAAGGATGACTTGGACATTCCTACATACGGAAAGGTTCGGTGTTATTATTATTTTTGTTATCTTAGATTTAATTGAAACGTTTTCATTAACGTGCAGAAAAAAAACATCGGTTCAGCGCAATTTTATTTATTATCAGGGTTACAGATCGTGTTATATTTAATACAACAGGCATTTATTTATTTTTTCCGCCCTCCTCTTTGTCTATATTATTGTCTTTTTTTTCTCTTTCTCTTGCGCTTGTGATTAAAAAAAAAAATTTATACCTATGCATCTCTTTTTTATCTGGTATAAATAGAAATTCGAGCAAGTGTTAGAAAAACAAACCAAGGATGGTGCGGCAAACCTGCCTGAAGATTGCGCTCCAAAGCTGTCGTGTTTCAACTGCTTAGGGAATCATAATTTACGCGATTGTAACGAACCGCGTAATCATGCAAACATAAACAAAAATCGAAAGGAGTTTACTGCAAAAATGGGTCCTAGAAATGGTAGATATCACTTAGAGGATGAACAAAAGTTTGGACATTTTGTGCCAGGGCAACTGAGTAAAAATCTTCGACGAGCTTTGGGACTTAGAGACAATGAACTTCCTAAACATATTTACAGGTAGTCATTTAAACATATTTAAATTGGGTACAACTGTTATTCTTTTTTATTTTTACATTAGCATTAGAAATTAACGTCAATTCTGATAAAGAATTGTTCAATTTATATCAGAATAGATTTTCATTTACATTCTAAGGTGACTATTCATTATGTTATTTGATAGTATTAATAAAATTGAAATCCTTGTAATTAGTGCAGTCCGTTTATATATATATATATATAAATGTGATATTTTTCGTTATAGTTTAAATACAAAAGTTTATTCTTTTTTTTTTTTTAGAGAATTTTTTTACGTGTATATAATTTTTCTTTTTAAACAAGGAATTATTTTTGAGACTAGCGAGTTCAGAAGTTTTATTGTTTTCGTATCTTGAAACATTTTTCTTAGCATGAGAATACTTGGCTACCCTCCAGGGTGGATAGAGGAAGCACGTGTACAACACTCTGGATTAATGCTATTCAATTCAGAAGGTCGAGCTGATCTTGACCCGGCCGATGAAGATGGTGAAATTTTTATTACTGGAGAAAAAGATGAATTTGATGTGAAAAAAATATGTGATTTTCCTGGTTTCAATGTTGCTCCTCCTCATGGTACACGTGACGTGAGTATTGCAATTTTCAATCACTTTGGTGCACTTAAAATAAACTACTTGTATTTATTTCTCGTTTTATCATTGCTTAATATTATTATTTGATAAAGAAAAAAAGAAACAAAAAAAAAAATTCAATCCTTTCATTCAGGAACATAAATATTATGGTAGGCCAAAAATGCAAGAAATGCACAGCAAAGAGGTCATGTTATCCACGCTGATTGGTAGAAAAGCGCAGGATGGTTACAAGAGAAAAAAAATGAAAGTCACACGGTCTGGAACAGTTGAAAATGCTTCTGTTGTCCCTAGCGAAATGGAAGTTGTCGACATCGAAGGTATCTTTCAAACGTCATTGTTTCCAGAATATTGGTCTACAATATTCACGAACCGTTAAGACAATTCAGTTTTTCTATTGAATTTTTAGACGGCGAAGTTGAGACTTTGTCAGTTAATGGATTGTTCATACCACCGTTGCCCAAAGAGACGCCTCCGAAGCCACCAGAGCCGCCTATTTCCTCCGAAGATTCAAACAGCCAGTTGGAAGGACCGCAATCCCCCGATCCTGCGGTAATAACACAAGATATTCATTATTTTATGGATGTAATATTCTGTTTCATTTGATTTTATTATCTCACTGTGTGCATTAATAAATTTAGAACGAAAGTACGGCGCCGTCATCTCGAGCCGAATCTCCATCGCTAACTGATTTGGAAATAGCAAAGAAACAGCTTCTTGCTGCATTAGATGAGCCTGGGACACCATCAAATCCGGGAACGCCTGTTAATCTTGGAAAAACTAATATTGGTTTAGAAACTGATAGCAGTTATATGCCTCCTCCATCTAGTACAGAGTCCACACCGCAATCCAGCCGAATGCAAGGTAGACAAGATACTTTAAAGATAGATAACACAGGTACAGTAAAATCTGTGGACTTGGGTACTCCAATTCTGCAGAGTACGTCACCTTACAGCAAACTACCATCGTCCGAAAAATTTTCAAAAGATATTTGTGACGTTATGAATTTTGAAAATCTGCCAGATTCTACAGGTAAGTATGAAAAGATGAGCGGAATTATCGAAAGAGTACGTAACATCGTATCTAGGATACAGCAGGAATAATTTTAATTAATTTTATAAATATTATCGCGATTTATTTATCTGGTATAATTGTTTATATTTGTAAGATAAATTTAATATTAGATTGTAATTTACTCAGTTTTCAGAAAAATAGAAAAGAGAAAAAAAAATTATTCTTATACTATTTGATATAAAGAAGATAGAAAATTAAATGTATCCTAATGTTGCGGCACATTTGAATATATGATTCCAAGTAGGTATTCTTAATTGAAAGTAAAAAACAAGTTTTCTTCATCTCAAATATTGATCAGAAATATAATAAATGTTGAATTATCAACCGATTAAAAATGATATCCATGGATTTGTTAGCAATCATAACAAATATAAATGTGTTTGATAATGGTATATACCTATGACGATGAACACAATTTAAATAAAAATAATTATCAATATTGAATTGTCAACCAACATCGTGTAAATTTGAATGATAATTTTATAAGACGTATACAGTTTATTCGATTTGTTGGTTGATCAGTTTTCATATAATCAATCCCTTGTGGTATAGATAGTACAAACGATATTGATATTAACAATATCTGTAAGCAAGAGTGAGAAGTTTCCATTTATTTCACTGAACTGTAAATTACATGTTCAAACGAGATTCGGAAAATGGGCAGTGATGGAATAGTAATTAGCAATACCATAAAAATATTGCTCAATTAATTCAATTATTATGTCAAGTTTTTAATCGGTAATTTTTGAAGAAAACAAAAATCAAAAAACAAAACGAATGCTAGCATGTGCTACTTCATGAAATGTAACTGGTAGAAATTTACAATAATTGAATTATAAAATAAATAAAAATCAAATAAAAAATAAAGAGAAAGATTTATTAGTAAATGATTCATCACAATTTGATTAGTCTACAAATTATAATAGTTTATACATATACAATATTGTACAAAATATCTTTGGTGGTTACATTTTAAACCGCCATATTTTTCAATGAAATAATAAAACAGAAATTAAGAAAATTTTATCCGTTATTTTCCATACTTTGAATAATGATAAGTAAAAAGCAATTATCAAGCGTATTTTTGTTTTTTTATATTCCATATTATTTGTCATGAATTTCGCTCATTTAATTAAAGGTAGACATTGCAGTCAATATAGTTTTATCGGTATGTAATTGGTCGAATCTATTATCAGCTGTCCACTGCTGATAATAGATTCGACCTAATTAAACAATGGTTTAGTTTACGTATTATCTGGGCGCAAAACCGATTTTGTAAATAAATGGTATAATATCAGCATAAATTTTGGGAATAAGGATATTAAAAATGCAATTTATAGTATTAGAATATAATTTATGTATCATTCAAGAAATTTATTATTGATAAAACTTGCGCAGGAATGTACAATCTTGGAATAAATTTTTATGCCATAATAATATTTACACAGAGACCAAAAGCTTCTGCATATTCTGAATATTCAGATCTAGGTATATATTATGTGTATAACTATACATATTATATTATTATCATTGTATATCTGTTTGACTAATATCAGCATCACAAAGTTCTTCAAACTCTTTGCACTAAGACCTTGTTTGGTCAGTATGGGTAATTTTACAAAGTTTTAATTTTTGTACAATTATATTTCTGTATTTAATTGAAAAAATAATCATTTCTTGTTTATTTAGTCGATTTTATCTGGGATAAATGTCTACAAAATATATTATACATATATTATAAAATTTTTCCTTCTATAAATTATAAAATATTCTTGGCGAATAGTAATTTTTATTTGAATAAACTTATCAATCAACTTTCTTTGCGATTGTAAAAGAGTGAAATTTTTGAATAAAGAATTTCAACCACATATTATGCTTACATTATTGCTAGATCAAACCAATTGGCCAAGTCTTTCAGTCTTTGCCTTAGCCAAGTTTAATCGTAAATAGAATTTTTAATACACGTAAAATAGAAACGCATTTTTAATCACTTTGCATATATTGCTTGAGCTAATGTGTTATTGTAGTTGATAATTTATTCAATGATATAATCAATTGGTAGTTTAAAGAATTGCTTTGTGTCATCAAGTAAAATTGTACTATATTTTTTTCAATTATTTATTAGACGATATTCGATAATAATTTACTATATTATTTTTCAAACTTTGCCCGCTTACATATTGAACATCTATGTAGAATAGAATAAATCGATAATAAATAACTCATTTGTGCTACTATCAATGATTGTGCTACTATCACGATTACACATTTAGTTTTGGTAAAACGTATTTTTAAGAAATTTATCCAGTCAAATTAATTAGGGACCAAAATTATCGGATCTAGAGTTTTATAATATCACTTTGGAAGCATACTGATGTAACACCTGATTCCAATTAAATATGATTCACATTTCGGTCCATCTTATTCTAATTTTTTTTATCGTTAAATTATATTTGTCAAAATATTAGTATAATGTCAAACAGAAAAAGTAGTTGTTAATTATTCTAATTATTTTATTTTAACTTTTATTTTAAGCTCAGCAAGTTTCAACTATAGAGAACTCTCCAGTTACCAGTGTCATTCCTTTTAATCGGCTGTCGGTGGAGGCATTGGTGGATCCCCATGTGGGTCCTTTAATAAATTATTATTCAGGTACTATTTGAGTCAATTTGGTTTTAATAAAACGATTTTATAAAACGTTGATTGCATTATCAACTGGTCGGCTTAAAACATGTAAAAAAAAAAAGTATCTAGGCATGAGATTATACAAGTTTATCAAGACTGGTTCCCGAAGTTTCATCAACAGTTGCCTGATAAATTGTTACATAGATAAATGGCTAAAAAAGAAAAACTCACAGTGCCAGGGTCACGCCTCTTCATATCAATGTCTGCTCCTCCCGTTCGAAGAGACCTTGGCCTAAGTGCTAGCATGATTGCTATAAATCCAAAAACTAAACACATTAGAAAAAAGTCCGAACCACCTGCAGCGGTACCTGGTCCAGGAACTGAAAATTAAATACCAGAAGTAAATGAGCATATTTTCAGTTCAGATCGTAGTAAATGATATGACCAAACATGAGTTGCTCTCTATCTCTTTCTCTCTTTTGGCTTGTAATGTATCATCACAGCATATCGCAATTATTAAGGATAAGCCTATAAACACGATGTTATAAAATGTATAATAAATACATACGTGCAGCATCGTTAAGACACTCGGTGTCGGTACAGTACGCCTGTGTTTGTCGTAACTAAAATTTCAATCAGATTAAAATAAAGCATTATTTCATTTTCCTTTTTGTCATAAATTAGGAAAGAAAAATGCATGAATATATATTCACAATTGAATCAAAATGGCCACACAATCTCATTGTTATTGAAAAAATAAAAAAATATCCTGGTTTCTCCACGTTACTTCCCTAACTGAAAATCCGGTTTTACTTTTAATCAGAACTGAACGAAATTCCGGTAAGAAACTAACAATAAAGGATTCTGATAAACTATAAATATATTTCTCTGCTTTACATGGAACGAAGAAAAGTTTTGCATAAATGATAAAACAAGACATGTTGTTCCAGATTCTGATCTCGAATATTTATCACAACCACAAGAATATTAGACTATGGATATTTTTTATTTCAATCTGATTTTTTCTTGAATTCTGAGGTTTTTTGATTTTTTAATCTTTGATATTTGGTCTGAAAATATTACCAAATTATTAGCAAAGACAATATCAAACGGTTTTTTAACACATACACATGAAATACTCACTGATCTGTAAATGGATTCTGATTCCGACGATTCATACTACACATTCCCTGCGCCGAGCGATAGCATGATTGGTGCAGAGTAAGAGGAATTGATAGATTGTTAGTGCAAGGTGAAAAAGAAATATCACCGTTTAATTGACCAATGTAATATCATCAATGTGTTAAATGCTCGTCTTTAGCCCGGAATAAGAATGATTAGTTTTCAAACGAATTTAGAAATTGTTGAACCTGAACACTGCTAAGAATCATAAACTACATGAAAGTTTATACATACTCTGCTTAGAGTAAGCTTCATAGATTTTATGATACAATAAGGTAATTGATCATTGATTGAATAGTAAAGATTTTACTTACAATGGAAAGTAGACGTCGCATAACAACGTCAGGGTCCCACATATATTCGCACATGTCAAATCCCTCGTCACTCATTTTTTTGATTACAGTTAATTTTCCAAATTACCTGATCGACGAAATGTTGCTGAAAATGAAGGATACAATGTTTATAATAACCTGTTGTTGTGATATCGGTATGTGTGTTGTAGAACGAATATTAATTTTTAAATAATGAACATTATTAAACGACTGAAATTGTCTTCTATTTCGTTCTATAAATCATCGATAAGGTTTATTCTCGCTTTGCTGTCGAGATAATATCAGACAGAACAAAAATGAACTTTTCAATAAGGCGAGTGACAAATTAGAGCCACGATTACTATTGATGTGGCATTAAAATGTCAGACTGACAGCGAAGCAGAACGAAAAAAAATAATAATAATAAAAAAAAATACAGAAAAAAAACACTAACGTAACATCTTGCGATGTTTTAGAACAGATTTATGATTGACCATCCGAAACGTTTAGCGAAAACTATTACATAATGTATTGTTATATTACTTAATGATAGAAGGAATTAATCAATTATTACCTCTTCAGCGTAGAAATATGGATTGTTATGGCTGTCGAGGAGGATTTCTTGATTACGCGTTAAGCATTAACTCCGAAGTAACAACGATTGTTCGACGCTTCGGTTTCAAGCTTCATTTATACTTCTCTTAGTACCAAACTCAGACAAAGAGTGGCGTGCGTATCAAGCTCCAAAAATCTGGCGGCAAAAGACTTTTAATATAAATGTTGAGAAATTTAACGCTTTATTTCAATCGTTTTACAATGCTGTAATCGCTAGTTTAGAAAAGGCAATCATTTTAGAAGAGTGCACCAGCGGTTTAAAGGCCTTTAAGTTACTCAATACATTAATCGTAAACACAGTATAAGAATAATCATTTTCTTGAAACCGTAATGGGCGGTCGTTGTATTCATATTTAATTGTGGCCAGTTGGAGTCTTTATAATATAATTAAAAAAATTGAAAAACTCAAGAAAATTAAGGATTTATTTCATATTTTAAATAGCCGTGCCTGGTTTTAGGATTATTCTTTGTATATACGTATACCGCGTGACATATCGCAATGTTAGAAAATAAATTTATCAAATTTCTGTATTCTTGTTTCTGATGTACAGTTTGATTCAATAGCACGATATACCCGTATTGATAAATATTTAAAGGAATAATTGAACAATCGAATCGACCGATTGATGTGAAATAATAGTAAATACGAATTAAGTTCAAAGTTGAAAGTTCCGCATTATGTGGAATGACCAATTAATATTTTCCATTACACATTCCGAGACGCTATTTTGAATCCCACCCCTATGGCATTCGTGGGACGGTGTGCAGTGCTTTATGATTGGCTGTTTCCCTTGCCACCGCTCCATCGCGCCCGTATAAGCGAGAGATCTTTGCCCAGATTTGTCATTTGCTCCTTTTAGAGCCGTAGAAGCGTCGAGGTCCTGTCGCACGGTCCTTGACCATCGTAAAAGTTAACTTTAAACGTTCCAGGCTTGGATTAAAATTTTAAGACTTTTAAAGGCAATCGTTACTCAAATGAACCCCATTGATTGATTGATTAATAAAAAAATTACCTATTTCATTCACGCGCGATTTTGGGTGCAGACTGCGTATCGCGGAATTCGAATTGCCGTTCACTTTACCTATCTAAATCGTCAAATTTTTAATCAACTTTCAAACACTCTGTCTAATTTCACCCGGCTATAAATAATCGAATGAAATTAATATGTCATTAAATATTTCAAAATGTGAATCGTCATTGATCACAGATTGATTTTGATACTTGATTTGGGGTGCATCGACGGTAAAGGTTTATACATGGGTTAAAGGATAAAAAATTCTTATTCTCGTTTTCGTGAAAATATAAAAAAAATTATAGATTTATTAATAGAATTTAATAAGTCGCGTATACATAACGTGGATAAATAGTATAGCTCAAATTTTCTCATAACTATAATTTCAATAATTTAAAACCCCGTTAAATAATTGGGATTCAAATTTCGCAGCTCTCGCTGGCTGTAAACCGTTTATTTCTATTCCGTAATTGAAAATATTTTCTGCAAATCTCTCGTCATCAAAAGTAAGAACGGTTATCTTAGAGCGGGAATGGGTTTAACAGATACGAGTTTTGAGCTCCTCTTGACCCTGTGGCGAGTTGTGGTCTTCGGCGTCGCGTGGCCTTTCAGGTCCTTCGAGTTCGGCCTGCAGTTCCTCGCTGTCCCACGTTACCGCAACATCGCGATCGTCGCGCAGTAGCTGCTCTTGCAATAACGAGGTGAGTCTTTTCATCCTGAATGAAAAACCCTTTCTATATATATTTTATAAAAATAATATTAAAACCGAATTCCACGTAGCTACTTTTCTTTCCTTGCAACTGTTCTTCGTATAATTAAAATATAAGCTTTTTTCCTCGATCCAAAAACGCACCGGCAATTCAATTTATTAATTCAACTTGAAGGTGCAAGTTTAAAGCCAATAACTGTTCATAATGTGCTTACTTATCACTCTCAGTATTTTATATTATCGCTTTTTAATTTACTTTAATTACATATATTCATTATATAGGTAGATAGATCTTGATTAATTTTTTAAGCATTTCCTTCACGGTTTTGAAAATTAAGTTTATTACAATATATTTCATAGTTTCATGGGCTAGTGAGAAAATCATAATTTACAAAAACGTTATATTTGTCTTGTGCGATTCATGCAGAGCATTTCGCTTTTTCAGTTATCTTTGCTCAGAGTGCAGCGCGTGTATTTGATAGTGTTAATTGAATATTCCCTGCGCTTTCTTGGCTCTTGAGATGCAATTTTTATTACTAATTTTACGGAGTCTGTCGGTTTAGGATAGAGGCGTTACAATTACCATCGCCCACGATCTGTTAGTTCGTGTTTCCTCAATTTTCTCGCGTCAGTTATAGCGACGATGGAAATAATCAAAGTACGAAGTCGTCTTTGGCACATTTTGTTCATGTAACGTGTTTCGGTTGCATATTACATATTTTTTTTTTAACGATTTTTAATCACTGATCATAGCGACTAGTGTAAGTACAATTTTTTATTCAATTATTGCCACAACATTTATTTTTTCTCTCGAGTCCTTCGAGATATAATAATTATAATTATAATAATTAAGGATCCACGTTGATTTTCAAAATAAAAAATATTATTAAATTTACTATAACGCGTGTGGATGTGGATCGAAAATAATTATCCTAATAAACGAACGAAATTAGAAATAATTCCGTTCCGCATCATACACCATAATTCATCATATAGGTATGCTAAAATACGATAAATATAGTGACAGCTATTATATTTTCACACAAAGTGAAAATATCATGCGAGTGACAGTAAAACTCTTAACTTCCATCGTTTATCAGTATATATAACCTTTGAAATATTTTTTTTTTTTCTGAATTTATATATAAATCGGATTTACCGGTCATCGTTGATTCTCACCGACGTCGATGCACAATGGGCTTGTTAGGGTTGAGTGTTGGCATCGAGGACCATCGATAACTTACGTGTCAAGCCCACATTAACGATATTCTCTGACACCAGCTCGGTCCAAGGCTTTATATAAAATTAGTATACGCGAATTATCAGCACCGAGTTTATTCAATTTTTTTTTTCTTTTTTTTTTTTTTTGCCATTGAATTAACGTCATTTGAAAATTCATAACAAAACACCAAAAAATTTTTTGTTAATTTTCTGGAATCTATGTGTTATACAGGAGCACTATGGCGTCAAGGGTGATGAAATCGCCTTCTCGAGGAGACATCGATATCGAGGGGAGAGAAACCTGGTCGGGAAAAGTTGATTTCCTACTATCAGTAATCGGTTTTGCAGTTGATCTTGCCAATGTATGGAGATTTCCTTATCTGTGCTACAAGAATGGAGGCGGTGAGTTATTTTTTTATGTGTACTTATTAATTAGTCCGATGATGAGACATCGATATTTTAATACAGTATTTATTTACTTGTGAAATCGTCAATCGACTACTTTGAGATATAAAGTCAATTTACCATAATTAAAAAAATTGTGATTTATCTTCAGAGATTTTATTTGTCTAAAAATTATCATTCACTACGATTATTGTTTCATTAGTCGTATAAAAACACCGCGTTTTTTATTCATACATTTATTTTTCTATTCGCTTATATGCATATCAGTAATTTTGTATTATTCTAACAAATCAGTAAGCGTACTTTCACATTGATATTATATTATCTGAAATTAAAGTTTCGAACAATGACAGTCAATTGTTAAATTTTAGTAAGTATCTACCTATACGAGAATACTATCTCTGTCTGTATTATTGAATTATTTTAGGGGAATTCCCTGCGACGTGCGATAGCGCTCGTCCATGGTGGTAGATATTTTTTTTTAATGGAAGTTTAATCCAATCAGTCTTTCATAGCCGTGTCACTGTAAGTCCATTATTTCGAGGGCCTCTGCTAAGTGCTATTTTATTTTTTACCAAGCAAAAAGCGAATTATAAAAATTATTATCTACGAAAATTATTTTCACTTTTTCAATCTCGTGAATTCTTCAATGAATTCATAACCACGTACATACCTAGAAATTCAATAAACTAATCATACGTTTAATATTTCGAATTTCATTATTATTACCATTGACAGTTATGGTATATTCTTTATTCATTTATTTTTATTCTTTAAACTGTCATATAATCAGAATCTATGGGGCTTTTATAAACTGTGTATAAAAAAGAGCTCAACTTGTTCAAAAAATTCTGAGTATTTTTAATTTTCGTTGGCAATGAAATCCAAGAACGTTACACGAAGTTCAAACCCAGACTTACCTGGAGCCTGGCCCACCTACAGGAAACAATTAAACTCAACTCTAACGTACCTTGCTTTGAACTTTGGCTGTACTTACTCAAGATTTAAAAAAAAGTTAGGTGTTTTTTTTTTTTTTTTGTTGTTTTCTTCTCTTTTTAACCCAAGAGTAATTATTTAACAAGAAGAAGGTAGTATTTGACAATTTTAATGCTCTTCAAATTACTCTGCAACGCATCGTTTAACTTCTCTCGTTGAGGACAAGTGGAAAACATTAACGTAGCTAATTAAGAAAGTCATGTTTCGCTTGTAACTTGCACCGAGAACCAACTTCGGGCATAAAATGAGAGAGTAATATACACCGTAGTAATACGGTGTTAATAAGGTGGCTAATTGCCATTTACTTAGCGGAAAATGACCCGCTGTAATGCCGCTGTGAGTTTCACCTGGTTGCCTACAATCAGGGTATATACCTATACAGTAACAAATGTGCACTTCAGAGCACCGTGGAGTCACTGTCCACATGGAATAACTTAAATTTCAGTTGAAAATTTATTCAAACATAAATTACTTGGTTATAAAATAAAAGTAAAATCGTTAATTAATAGAAAAAAGTACTACGCCTGAATATATGCAGCAAACCTCACAGCTGCAAAATAAAACTCATCCAATTATCGATAGGAAAATTAGGACAGCATTGAACGATAAATTGAATGAAGGGGTTGGTCAGTCTATAAATTCATCATCTTTATCATTATAATTTAAAAAATTTCTTTCTCGTTGATTAACATTTGACTACACTGTTAATTATTTTTTGATAAACGTATCTGTGTCTAATTCTGTAAAAAGAATTAAAATGAATTGCGTATACGTATAATTTTGTCGGTATAAGTGTAAAGTTAGTTGACGAACTTTTGCAAATGCACAGCATCTCTGTAGTAACGCCATTAGCCCTCTATCAAGGCCTGTAGGCGGTAGGAATGTGATTAAAGGATGGCTGTCGACGATACAGAAGCTGTTCCGGCGCTTCGCTTCTCAAAAGCGGCCGCTAACCTAATTAAAGAGAACGATGGAGAATAGAGAGAGATAGAGAAGGAGAGACAAGAACATCTCGACAACGAGAGAGGAGAGAGAGATAGATGGAGAGAAAGAGAGATATATGAGGGGCACCATTAGGATGGGCAAGATCGGTCTCTAATTTTCAATTACATTAATTAATCACAATTACCCGTTTAGAAACCCTTTTGACCGTGAGCTTTGGCCGCAGTTAATGTTTACATTTGAAAAATGTTTTATATTTTATGAAGAGGTTTACAGGATTCTTGTCTTACCGATCTTACACTAGTAAAAAAAAAATTGGACTTTACTTTGTCCAAATGATATGATGAGACTAATGCCATTAGGTCCTACGCGACATTATCATACGAATTTTCGGGACTCCACGGCTAAAAAGTGGTATATGGTATATATTTTCGTTGTATATTCATGCAGGAAACGTAAGAATACGTTCAGAAGCATTGAAATGTAGTAATCGATAAATTAATGCCAGGAAGTCGTGTCCACGAACACATAAGACCCTTTGCTGTTATAGGTTTTGAATTTTTAAATTTTAGTTTATTTTTGTGTGTTTTCATTTTCTTTTGAGCGAATGAGAATATGAAAGAAAATTATACGACCTTTTGGCTTTAAAATTGACTTTTTGTTAGTTCTAACCTTATGGCATTTATAGTCATGCGATATGTATGGGTTTTCAACTTCTATCTTGCAAGCTCCAGTGTCTCAAAAGCTTTTACCACCGAATTTGATGCTAGGACAAAGTAGTAAAGCTCTTGAAGAGTCAGGTCAAAGGATAGACAGACCGGAAGCCCATCTAACAGCGGAAGTTTGTTCTTGACACCACAAGTGACGGAACATATACGGAACAAGTTATCCTGAGTATTTTAGTAACGTAGAAAATAAAGGATATTTTTTGAGATCGAACAAAACCCACGTTATGATTTTAAATTAGAAAAAAAAAAAAAAAAAAATATTAATACTAGTTTTTGATAAAAGTTAGTGAATGATAAAAAATTCGGTTAATTATACCTACATCCAATATTTTAGCATGAGGAATTATTTTGCGAATTAAATAAAATTGAAGACAATATCTTTTGTAATAAGATTACTTTGGATTTGAGTTGCCATGACTACGAGGGAAAAGAATTCTTTATTTTTGAGGTAAAGGAATAGATCCGGTATTTTAGTGTGCCAGTCGTCTGTGACTACTTGGCAGAGCTGTGAGGTAGATTTAAGGAGGAACCTGTTGATCCCTGTAAATCCCAGGGATCATTCTAACAACCACTGTGACTTAATTTGTCGTTCGAATATATTTTTACAGCTCAAGTTTCGTATAATATAACAATAATAATTATCAGACTCTCTTGCTTTTCAATTATATACAATTGTTTATAAATTTTTAGTATGAAATTAGCAGCCATAGAAAATCAAAGAAAATAGTTAAAAAAAATTTACAAATTTTTTTTTTAAATCAACTCCTCTTCTCATTCATAGTCTTAAAATTGACGTATATGTCTGGGGAAACTTAAGCCGTCTTTGCTTTTATTGATAACGTAAAATTATACAAAATTTAGCCTTATGATGAAGAGACGAGAAAAGACGAGATGCTGGACCGAATCGAGGGATGATCTTCCAGGCCAAGGCACGCGCTCAAGAGATTAGGAAGCAATTACATCTACGAGAGATTCATCCCTACCTCTAGCCCTTCCTTAGCTTACCCATACATATATACCTACTTACGGTTCCCTCTTATCTCAACGAGCATCTCTTTCTCGGAATGAAGACCAGCTGAAGTTGAGATTTTGACTAAGGAATTCCTGAAGGCAAATTCATACTCGGGTCCAGGTTCAGGCTTGCATATGTTTACACGTTTAAGCAGCTAACACATTTTCGACTTCATTACCAATGCCTATCAAGTCATCCAGAGGCGAAAGTAACCCTCAAGACTATTTCGACGATTAGACATTATGATTTGTAACGGAAGTTAATTAGGGAATTAAAATTCCCTAGTTTAATTTTTTTTGTATTTTATATCAAAACTGTTATATCATCATTAATAAAGTTCCAACGATAAATTTTTCTGTATCAATAGTTTCCCCTTGAAAGTTCAAAGGTCAATAATGGTAAATCACCTTTTATATCATAGTTTTTTTCAACATTTAGAAATAGTGTGGTTCGTAATGTTGGTTCGACACTAATTCAGATAACTATCGAAATTTAGCAAATCTAGTTTAATGCGATTCTCATATTATTATTTTTTGTCTTTTATTTTTTGCAACTCCACCTCGTCCTCCACTGGCCTGCTTTCTTGCTTTCACCCCTGTCGAAGGTCTGCAGAGTCGACTAAAGTGGTACTCTGAATTCTACCGCCTACAATTACCACCCCTTGGCCTAACAATGGAAAATTGAAGCGTTGTCAGAATTCTACGGTGACATTTCAGTAGGCCACATGAACCACTGTAGACACCTGTACAATTAATGCCTCATATGAGATTAGGAGGCACAACGAACCCCCCGAAGAAAAAACATAGTTAATATGGTTTCAAAAAGATAATCGGCCTGTTTATCAACTATGGATAACAAAGCTTGTGCCATCGATAAAATATGTTTGACATACTTCGTAATACTACCGAATTTATATTCGTATTATGTTTTTAGTTATCTGACGGAAATACAGGCATTTGTTTTTTTTTTAACTTCCCGCAATGGAAATTGAAAATTTTCAAAAAAATGGGAAGTTATTGGTTTTGGTCCGATTTTCGAAAATCGACTTTTCATCAGATCTCGACATCTTGGAGTCCGAAGAAGCTATTCTGACTATTTATGGATAGACGTCTGTATTAGAGTGTGCGTGTATACAAATTTTTGCGGTACTATATCTTTAGAACGAATCGACCGATTGGAATGGTTCTTATGGCGATCGAAAGGCTTTATCAAGATTCAGATCTGATTAGATTTTGGAGTCGATCGGTCGAGTAGTTTCAAAGTTATTTCGGAAATAAAAATTAGAAAACAATTTTTTTCATGTTTTTAGCGCATAGCTCCTAAACTGTTCGTGCGATTAGTCTCAAAACTTGATCAGACTTAGCTCTTGGATAGCCCTTTCGATCGCCGTAAAATTCATCAAAATCGAACGATTGGTTTAAAAGATATTGCACGACAAAAATTTCTCTTTGTGTCGTACGATACCTTTGGAACGAATTAACCGATTTGAATGATTCTTGCGGCGATCGAAAGGGTTCATCAAGACTTAGATCTGATTAGATTTTGGAATCGATCGGTCGAGTGGTTTCAAAGTTATTCGAAGAATAGAAATTGAAGAAAAAAAGATTTGTATAGGGAAACCTAATTATACTTATAACCTTCTTTAATTTATTATAAACACAATAGTATCAATTAATTGTAACGTATTTAACACAGCGGGAAGTTTTTGGGTTGACCCACAGGTCAACCGGTTTCCTGATTTTTTAGTTATACAATAGTTTTGAATTTTGTATGAATCCAAAACGTTTGCGATAAAATTGCAATTCGCGAAGTTACCTGCTGCGATAATTTGACTATAGCTTTTTCCGTGTGTAGATATATTACTTTTACCAATTCAGAATTAGTATGAAAATTGACTTCCTAATTTTCAGGAGCATTTCTAGTCCCATACTGCGTGATGCTCATAGTCGGGGGCATCCCTCTGTTCTACATGGAACTCGCATTGGGACAATTTAATCGCAAAGGCGCGATAACTTGTTGGGGTCGTTTGGTACCCCTTCTCAAAGGTAAAGTATTATAAATGCTGATATTATAAAATGTACTCTATAAAAAAATAAATATGATAATGAGGTAGATGGACAATCTCAATTAGGTACCAACTACCCAAGGTAATTGGTGAAATCTGTGTCGGATAAAGAAGAGAGTGGAAAGTGATGTTAAGTCGAAATAAAATAATTCTTTCACGAAATTCTTATTTCTTAAAGCTCCGCAACCGACCGCGTAACTTACGGACAACGGTCTGAACGTATTTCCTCTGAAACATTGGTATTCCAGAAGCGGGATAACGCCGCACTCACTTTTCACTCTTTCCATTCTTTCCACCATCCTCTCCGGGTCACTTAAGGGACAATTGTCGGGCTCAGTCAGGACGCGGGGGTAAAAGGACGGAGTTGAGGTTCGTGAGTTGAGCGGTGCGATTTCCACCGTTGGGAAAAGGCACAGGACTTCCATTTCCGCAGATTTTAAGCTTCGCTTCCACCGGAGCTTGAACTACGTTAACCTCCGCACCCCACATTCTTATACGGTCACGAATATAGATGGACATTTCTCACTTGAATTACTCGACACGAAAAAACTATATTTCATCGTTCTCAAATAATTCCCACGTCTCACCTACTTTCTGACCATATACGATGATTTCATGAATCGAAATCATTACTACGAATAAAATTCTCCAACAAGAAGCCGCATAGTTTCCCAGACTGAATCTATCGATATTGTTAACACAGCATAGCACTGGTCCAGCCTCAACATCCGAACGTCGACGTTGAGTGCTGGGCCTCCATTAAACAATGTAGAAAAAAAACTGCAAGCGGTATTGATACGGGTCCCAATTTTGCCACAATTGTCGTTGGGACAGTATTGGGCTCCTTTCGCAATACATTTTAGGGGTTAGAAACCGGAAAGAGTCAAGCCGTGTTTTTCTATACGAAATTCGTCATTTTTTGTCTCAGGAATCGGTTACGCGGTAGCGTTGATAGCGTTCTACGTTGATTTTTATTACAACGTAATAATTGCTTGGGCGCTTCGTTACTTCTTCGCATCATTTGCTGGTATGTTGCCTTGGACGACTTGCGATAACCCTTGGAATACGCCAAGGTGTCGTAGACTTGATGTAAACGCTTCCTACGTTGGCGGTTACGCATTAACGGATGACGATTTGGCTGGAAATGTTTCACGTATTGCTTTCGAGGGAATGCGAAATGGCACTCTGATGAGTGACCACAGTAATGACACTAGATACACCAGCGCTGCACAAGAATACTTCAAGTAAGATCATGCGGGAATTTATTACAACCAAAATATATTTTTCGGAGTGAAAAATAAAAATAAAAAATAAAAAAATGCATTCCATTTTTATTCTCATAGTCGGGCTATCCTGGAACTTCATGAAAGTGCTGGTCTGCACGATCTTGGAGCTGTCAAATGGGACATAGCCATGTGTCTGCTGGTGGTATATGTTATATGCTACTTCTCTTTGTGGAAGGGTATTTCTACCTCTGGAAAGGCGAGTTAATGTAGATAATTTCATGGCTTTGAGTATACTCCTCGAAATTCATCATAAAAATCAATTAATCTTATATGTGACGCAAAGTCCTTCACACTAACCAAATTTTAAATTAGTAGGTATTTGTGAAATTTATTGTTTTAGAAATAAATTTATTATGTAACCAAAAATTTTTTCACAGGTTGTATGGTTCACAGCCCTCTTTCCATACGCGGTATTATTAATTCTATTGGTGAGGGGTATCACTCTCCCCGGAAGTGCGGAGGGTATAAAATATTACCTAAGCCCAAATTTCTCTGCGATCACAAAAGCCGAGGTGAGTAAAAACGAAACTATATATTTTATGAATTCGTTATTGTTTAAAGACCTTTCACAATTATACCCCATGATGATGCAGTTGGATTAGGTGACAATATTTTACCCTCTTGCCCGTATAAAATATCTATACATACGCTTATAATCGTCAGAAATTTTATTGAAATAACGGCTTATAGGGTGTGTAGGATTTTCGGTTAAGTTATTACTTTGTCAGACCTCGGAAAATCCAGACTCATGGTAATGCATCATAATGCGATCACGCGGTGTTAAGGGAAGAGAAAAAAAATAATAATAAAATGAAAAAAAAAAATATCGTGGGGCTGAGAACAAGGGTGAAAATGGAGACTTGATGTAGCTGTCACACTGGCCATATCAGAGACCTTATTTTTTTCTCGAAAAATTTTTAGCGACACAACTTGCCAGACCATAGTGATGCAGTTTTACTATAATTTATTTCCCATACTTTTACAAAGATTTCTTTGGGTCTGCACACATACCAAAGATTATATCAATACTCTAACTAATAGGTGTGGGTAGACGCAGCAACGCAAGTTTTCTTTTCGCTTGGTCCAGGCTTTGGAGTTTTATTGGCGTACGCGAGTTACAACAAATATCATAACAACGTTTACAAGTGAGTATGCTCCGTAGATTTAAAATTCACTGGCAATACCGATATGCAAGAAACTAGAGACTATAGGATTGTCTTATTCTTACAGGGACGCTATACTGACAAGTGTAATAAACAGCGTGACCTCCTTCGTCGCTGGTTTTGTAATATTTTCAGTATTGGGTTACATGGCCCATGCCAGTGGCAGATCAATTCAAGATGTAGCAACGGAAGGTCCAGGTCTAGTTTTCATAGTATATCCAGCCGCGATTGCTACAATGCCTGGATCCATCTTCTGGGCTTTGATATTTTTCATGATGCTTTTGACTCTGGGCTTGGATAGCTCAGTATGTAATCCTTAAATCCATCGTATATCGTAGAACTTAACAACACTGTCTCAATATTTAAACAATATATTATATGCTTTTAGTTTGGGGGATCTGAAGCCATAATAACAGCTTTGAGTGACGAATTTCCACTGATCGGAAACCATAGAGAAATATTTGTGGCCTGTTTATTCACCCTGTACTTTCTTGTTGGTCTAGCTTCATGTTCCCAGGTGAAAGATTAGGCCAATATGATTATTAACAGTATTACTAATTGATGAATGGAATTTGATACAATTTTCTTAACGGTTTTAGGGTGGTTTTTATTTCTTTCATCTACTCGATCGTTACGCTGCAGGATATTCCATGTTGTTCGCTGTATTAGCCGAAGCGATAGCTGTCAGTTGGATTTACGGAACTGATCGTTTCTGCGCTGATATAAAAGATATGATTGGTTTTTCGCCAGGAATATACTGGCGAGTTTGCTGGAAGTTTGTTGCGCCAATTTTTCTTATGGTATAAAACACCGTTTAGATAAATTTTTTTTCTATTTCATTCTAAAATGTTACGTTTATACAATACATACTCTTCGATCTATTCCAGTTCATAATTGTCTACGGATTAATAGGCTACGAACCTCTTACTTACGAGGACTACGTTTATCCTGTATGGGCCAACGTACTTGGCTGGTTAATCGCCTCTTCGTCAATAGCTATGATCCCTGGGGTCGCAATTTACAAAATTCTTACAACCCCAGGAACCTTTGTCCAGGTTAGTGGCGAACTATAAACCATTATAAACATTTTTTGCCATTACGCTGCTTTTTATAATTTCAGAGAATGAAAATTCTGACAACCCCATGGAGAGATACTCAAAAACAAATGACGACGGCAACTACCAATGGATCTGTTCGACGAAGCTCAAGCGTCTGTTTGTCTCCAGGAGAAGAACCTCCGATGACCAACGGGCAAACAGACGCAACAAAAGAACAAACTGAGGTCACGGTTCAATCCCGCGAATCCTTCAACGGGACTCCACCAGAGCCCGTATAGGACGATAGCGTTATCATTTTCACTGGCTCTAAGTTTCAGGTTTATCTTTGTTAAAGGTTATAGTAGTTACATATACAAGGTGAGTTTTCTCCGCGATCCTGAGAGGGTGTGGCTTAAATCGGCCAAGACCCCGCCTACTTTCATTCATACTTGTTATTGTCAGTACAATAGTCTGTTTGAATAGGAGGAGGCGGCCGATTTAAGCCACACCCTCTCAGGACCCCGGAGAAAACTCACCCCGTATACGTTTTCGCCAAGGATCAACCAAGGCGTTTCACGCAATTGAGGACCAAGAGCCAAAGTCTAGATGTCGAACTTTGATTCAAGGTACGAGTAGGAATTAATCTCATATACAAATATACACTTATCTAATTTTCGTATAATTTACGAAATTAATTTACCCTCATCATTCAAAATAGTCATTCTATAATCTAACATAAGTTATTCATTCCGAGGGGCTGACCAACCATCTATATGAACATACTTGCAAATAAGCACATTCTGAGCTAACATAATAGAAATTAATAATACTGTCACACTCTTTAACACGAGCTGAAAAAACTCGTAGACCTCGGCTTAAGCCAAAAGGATATCTGCATTTGCATGAAATTCCCACATAACCATCGGATTGAGATGATGTAAGCATCTATTAACGCTTTATTATTTAATAACATGCCTATTTTTTAATATGGTCAAATTTAGTCAATTCCTAAGTAAACTAAAATTGAATGAGACGTATAAATAGCAGACCGCTAAATTTTCCTTAAGAATTTCGACGAATAAACTAATTCAGGTACAAGTGCCAGTTGGATTGTACGAGTAAAATTAACAATAATGATCGTTTATCGATTGGTGTACACTTCTGCAGTATCGAAAAATCATAATTTCGCAATTTGTTCATCAGTGTTAACAGATGCGAAGTGAGAAGAATGGCAATGAGTTAATTAAATGGTTTTATAAAATATTATCGATTACAAGTCATCGAATGTTTCGCGCACAGAGTAATACATATTCTACATTCTCGCGGTATCGTATAGTTACTATAAAGTTACTAATGGCAATCCGTGTATAAATACCAGTATTATACTACCATGACATACCATCTACCTATAGCCATATCTACCTGCGCGTTTATTTGCATTATTTTTAGAATGACGATAAAGTTAGTCAATACTGCGACGTGTTATGAGATACTTTATGTAGCAGTATAATAGTTTTCCCCATTCAATTCATAGACCCTTAAGTTTCTTCATTTTATTATACTAGATACAGTAGTATTTTAATATGAGTTAAATAATTTGTGTAGATTGAATTGATTAGCTATTAGTATAGTACAGACTATGTAATAAATAATATAATAGATCGTAATTAACTAGTCGTAAAAGTTTAATCGACTTTTTGTATGATACATAGACGGAATATGGTCAAACTTCAAATTGCCCAAAGAGGTTTTGAAGTAACCAATCTAATAGGTAATGGCTTTAGTAGTGAAGTAGGTAGTCTCTATATTATAGAATTAGTAGGTTTCAAGACCGGATTATAGCAGCGTAACTATACAGAGTGAAATTGCCCATGAAATGCAATATATATTTTAGTATACATAGATAATCATTCTACTTTATATTATTACTAAATCTAATGCAAACATCAAGATTCTTTTCTTTGATTACTATTACTTCAATATCGTTTCATTGCACCGGAATCGTTATAGGTATAAGTATATCAGATGGACTGACCAGCATTAAAGTTAATCATGGGCTCTTTCACTCTTTATAGTTACTCTTCTAAGGTCGATAGAAATTATGATTTTATTCATGTTTGTTAGACGTAAAGATTAAAACTATTTCATTGAACCTCGACGTGATAGACGACTTGATCTATATGAACCGTAGAATTTCGAGCTTGTTTGAAACATTTTCCAGATAGACTAGTCAAAAAACCGACTGATAGGTAACGAGAATCCTTTTGAAAAGAGCTCGTTGAAACATATAATAACATACGTTAATTTCTTTTATTTACACACATTTTTAGATTTAACTTTATAGATTTTCAAAACGTTGATAATATGCTTAGAGTGAAGTATTTAGATCAATTAGATAATAGATTATTGTAAAATAAAAAGTCAGTCATTTTAGTAAGTAAGAAAATCACATATACTTAGAACTATATACAATGAGTAGTTTTAAAAAAGTTTTTATTTACTTATTTATTTTTTATCAACATTTATACAATATCCGAGCTTTAAAGCCGGGTTTGCATGCTGTGTGGACTATAGAAGTGTCAAATGAACAACCACAATGAATAAGCATAAATAAATAAACAATAATTATTTCATATAACGTAATAACCATAAAACAAAAGTATATCTATATGAGTAATGCTGGAAAATATACTTCTTGAAAAAAACATATGTATTTAGATATACCTAGGTAGAGGCAAGATATATACTGTAATTCATGTAGCAGATATTT
This sequence comes from Macrophya annulata, assembly GCA_963924015.1. NCBI lineage: Eukaryota > Metazoa > Arthropoda > Insecta > Hymenoptera > Tenthredinidae > Macrophya > Macrophya annulata. The sequence goes on from OZ001262.1 coordinate 7,890,449, forward strand.
TTCACATTATTTTTCAGATTTTTTTTTTATCTCATATCGCAGATCATCTTTCAGGACGAATATCATAAAAATAATTTTGCCTGTAAGAGTTTAATTGACCAAAATTCATGCAGACGGATGCGAGTACTTGATTATCTCATGATTTCATTTGTTGTTCAAATAAGAATATCCTAGGGAGCGCCACCCCCTAAAATATTCTTGAAAAACTCTAGTGACGTGAAAGAAGAAAGAAATAAAAAATTGAAAAAAAATACTCGCGTAATCGAATCCAACGAATGAATGGGTAGACGTCAGCCAAGAATTCGCCTCATTTTATTCTATAGACTGCAGTGCTGTGAAATATTTCTGACCTTTTCGAATGTCTGTTGAATAATTCAATGATTTCTTTCTTAGCGATATGCAGTCTTATTCGAAACAAGACGAATTGCATATGACACGATATTCGACCCATTTTCATTTTTAAAAATTATTCGTTCTCTAAATAATTTATGTTTTGATTGATTCTATTTTGGTAATTGATTTTTCATTCTAATTAAATTACTAGTCCATTCTGAGAAATAATTTTCTGAATTATAATAACCGTAATCATTTCGTAAACGTTTTATCATGTATCTGATGATTTAAAAGAGAAATTTATTAAACAAAGACCAATACAAAAATGTGGTTCTATTGCAGGTCGTAACGACTTGTAAACTTCGCAGTATACATATACTGACAGAAATCTTGTAATCATTTAATGTTAGTATAAATGAAAACTGATATGAAGGTATGACCATACATAATTATATATTCGTTGTGAATATCTATACCTATAATGAATAGTGATTGTTGTTGATAAATAAAATATATATTTTGTACATCGCATCTGAACTGCTACCACAGCCATAGGAGGCAGTTCAGGCCTTGTTGATCCATGATAATAATAGATGATAAATAAATAAACCGTAAGCTTAATCGTTGTACGTAAATAATAAAATTCATGTAATCCTTATGTTATATTAAAGAAAATATTGAGTAGATGTATTATATAACATGCTTCAACATCTGTGCTTTTCCAAGAGCCATATTGGTCAAGCACTTGTCTCAATTAATGTCGAGCGCAATTTGTGTGATATTAATTTATACGTTATTAATTATAGTCATATTCCATTTTAAGTTACAAATTATCTCATATCCCTGATCGTAATAGTTATAAGAGTAACAAAAGATATTATTATTACTTTATAAGAAAAATTTTAATTTTAATAATTTTTTTAATATATCTTAATAACCACAACAATCATCATATGTCAGTATTGTAAACGTGTTGTCAAATAAAGTTTGTTTGTTTATTAAAAAAATATTATTGTTTGTGTATAAGTATAACTATAAATATATCCAATAGCGCAACGTAATTTTCACAACCAATAGTTAACAGTCTGCAATTTAAATCAATATACACGTTGACTGATGGTTATTCTTTGTGCATACAGTGCCTTTTCTCAATTTTTATTGAAAGCGCCTACGTGTAGGCAATTCAAGCACCATATAATTGTTGTACTTGAAATGTGATTCACATTTTGAAATGTATCGTCGTGCATATGCGGACTTTCAGTCAAGCAACGAACTATATTTCACGGCTCTTCCAGGCGCGTATTTTAATGTGACAGAAAATTATTATCAAAATAATTGATCGTAAATAGGTAGAAAATTTGGCAGTCATTTTTAATGTTTAAACAAACAATGGACATTGTTATGATAATTTACGTCCCGTATCACCTTTACCGACGGAATTCTCTCGAAGCGTAATAAGCGTCGACCCCACTTAAAACTTATCCAAAACAACATGGCGCCTGCTACAGAAAGCTTGACGGACTTGGAGAAAGAGATTTTCACAAAAATCAGCAAGAATGAGATCGCCGAGCTCGGATCATTATTGGCGGCAAACAAATGTAAGATTGACTTCGTCGACGAGAATGGTATGACACCGCTACAGCATGCCTGTTACAAAGGAAACAAAGAAATTGTACAGATGCTTCTAGATCAGGTAGGTTAAGGTACTTCAATAGCATTGTAGCTTCCAGAATTATCGTACGCATTGAAATTAGACGTATTAATATAACAGAGACATTAATCATTAACCAAAAACGTGATTCCCTTGATATTACATGATACGTAAAATGGGTTAAAATTCAACAAACGTCTTTACCTCACCCCGTTGATAGCAAATAATGAGACAGAGTACGAAATGATGAATATCAAATGAAATACATCATCGTAACAAGACAAAGTAAAAAATAAAAACAATAAAAAAAATTTTTCAATTCCAGGGCGCAGACGTGAATTCTTCTCAGCATGAACACGCTTATACTGCTCTACACTTTGCTGCGTTGAGTGGAAACGCGGATTTATGTCATCTACTGATGTCCCACGGAGCTCGTTTAGCCGTAACCAATAGCGTAGGTCGTACTCCTGCTCAGATGGCTGCATTCGTTGGAAACCATGACTGCGTTGCTACGATTAATAATTTTATACCAAAGGCTGACATCGACTATTATATTACACCTCAAGGGCTTCAAACAGAAGCTATGCTTCCTCCACACCTGGCTGATTCATTTCACAAATTTATTATGCAAGTCAATGTTCATCCGGTCAGAGTCGCACTTAATCTACAAAGATGTCCAGGACTTTTGGAAAATTTGAGCAAGGTGAAACCTCGTTAATTTATCTATTATTTTATCATTATAAATTTATAGATAAACTGGAACTGGATTTAGAAACAGAAACTGAAAATTAGGGAAGTTATTTATTCAGAATTTTTGTTGAATTGAAACAAATTGAAAATGTTATTTGAAATTTTGCATAGAAGCAAATTTGGAAACAGAAATCGTTGTTTAAAATTTTCATGGAACTAAAACAGAAACCAAAACCTGTATTTCCGATTTATTAGAGTTGTTATAAACGTAATAACTTGGGTAAACGTAAATACAGGTATGTTCTGAAAATCCAGCAAAAGATAGAGAAAATTTATTATAAATCTGAAATTCATGGAAAAAGTCTGTTTAAAACAAAAATCAAGGAATTTTAAATGCAGAAGTTTGTAATCAAGTTCATAATTCATGTTGCCTGTTTCAACTGATTCCATAGATGTATTGCTATCCTAATCATTTATGCTGTTCTAAAAATGCATGGAATTTTTTTCATCTTATTTTTATTTGGTCTATGATTTTCACAATATGTATAATTAAATATACCTAATTTTTTCAAATTGAGTGATAAATATTTTTGTTACTGTCGTTATTTCAGGTACAAAAAGTGCTGGAAGCTATGCGGCACAAAGAAATGAGACGAGGTATTGAAACCAACGAAGTGATGGCATTCAAGTATCACTATCTCAGTTGTGTAACAGCAGAAGTATCAAAATGTCAAAAGCGTCAGGAAGCTATGAAAGCAGAAAAGTCGGAAAAAGATAAGAGCAGTGAGGATAGCGAAGAGAAAAAATCTGACCCTGTAGAGTTGTTGGTCAGAAAATTTTTGAAGTGTAGTAAAGGAGACGGTAACTCAGAATGTCAAGAAGCTTTTTTGATAGAAGCAGTCAGGGAATTTCCTTTCAGAGAGAGCACAATATTTCGTCAAATGGTAGCTACTTTGGCCGGGTCTGATCCACCGTCAGCTGTGTCTGTTGTATCAGCAGCAATTAACGGACAAAGAGGTTTTTCCGATAATCTTCAAATCTGCGTAACTTGTGGTGAAGAAAAAGCGACAAAAAAATGCAGCAAGTGTAAGGCCGTTCAGTATTGCGATCGAGAATGCCAGAGACTACACTGGTTTAAGCATAAAAAATCGTGCGCAAGATTAGGACAAACTTCTAGCGTTAAATTAAACGACGTAGACCGAGCTCAGGTAGCTAACGCTGTTAGTTCAAGGCTGCAAAATTTGGCTGTTAATTGAATAAATTGACTCTAATAATGCAACTCCACGTTACCAGCAATCAAATTTCGGATGCTCTATTGAATTTATTGAAATTTAAACGAAAGACCAATTTATTTAAATGTAAATAAATGTTTGAAATAGCTATATCATTTATATGCATTAAACGTATTGATATAATACTAGCATGGCAGAAGCTATCATAATGGTACAACATGTTATATAAGATTCAACTCTCACGTTTTATTGACCCTTCGGATAAATTTAGACGATTTGTATTTTTCTTTTTCTAACTTCTCATTATTATTATTATTATTTTTTTTTTTTACCAAATCGCTCGAGCATCCCTCCATTATTATTGTCAATGTATACGTGTGTACTTAGGACTATTTCGTGGTTTTTTGATGTTGTTTTGTTTTTTTATAAATTCTTTATTCTTTCTTTCTTGTGATCATCTTTTATAGTGAATAATTTTGAATAAAATGTGTATATGTGTACATATTAATACGTTCGTTTCATCATTCCCACCACGAATAAGCCTGATAGACAACAATAATCGCTGATATGACGATTTTATCAACAATTTTATCTGCCTTTAGATTTTAAATCAGCATTAAATTAATGGTTACATTATTTAAACATTTTACTATTACATATGTATATTTTGGGTATATGTAGCAGAATGTTCATATCTTCTGAATTGAAGAGAAAATTACTGAATATTCCACATCCGAGGTCACGTTCAATTATGTCTACCTATGTTGAGAAATTTGATTTTTGTTTGGAGATATAATTAGAGATCAGCAACTAATTCTCGATTACATTAACCAGGGAAGTAGATATGACGTAATCACAGTCAGTACAATTTGACAATTATCAAATAAACAATAAAAAGTAAAAGCATTTAGTGGAAGCTATATAAGTATTTAAACAGATTTTATTTTCTCTGGTGACTCCATGATAATAAAGATCACCATGACACGGTCAAAATCTCGTATCACGTAGAGATTTCAGCTGACTGATTGGAAACTGCAGTAAAAAAATAAAAATAAAATAAATAACAACAAGAACTAAAACACAAAAAACATTTTATGGAACAAATAGCGGTATGTATTCACTCGGTATTACTTATGCAAGGTTTTTCCTCAATGCACTTTGAATAACAAACAGCCTCGCCTTATACGCGAACAGCTAACTATAAGACATAACGGATTCGAGTTCGTATAAACAATTAGTTCAATAATACGAATAAAAACCACCGATGAAATTTTCCATACAGTAATTTTGCAATAAGGTTCCTCTTAAAAGTTGAGTCAGACGATTTCTCTTGAAGTATACACACACACCACACCACACCAAACAGTGCAGTCGTGAAAGACTTTCGCATCTGACCTTTTCCGCGTCTTCCAAATTACGATCAAACGCAACATCTCTCGTCTCCTCTTGTGTGTCCGTGTCTAGGACAATAGGGTGGATTAAGACTGGATAGACAAAACGACCCTCTAACAGTACCCGGAGTGTGTTGTCCCATCACCAAGGCATTTCCACTTCTCTGCGTTATCCTCGGACCAGCGGGACATCGCCTTGAACAAGGCTGTGCCATGAGATCTGTATCCCCGTCGACACTGTGTGCCATGTAACAAACTACCCAGACATGACTGCAGAGTTGATCATTGCGTCTGTTCTCACAAAAGGGTTGCAATTTACCCCCGTTTACGCAAAAGTCCACGTGACCAACACGACCCATTTCACCATAATAACCAGCGTTCGTGTGTATTACTTGAACGAAGTCAGCATCGCCACTATCAAGTCTGTTGATCAGCCCTGGCCTCACCAAAGGTCGCGCAGGATCAAGCCCTACGATACGGCGGAGCCGGAAGAGCAAATAATTTGCCATCACGCCACAGATATGGGCACCTAAAGAGTGACCAACGCACGTTGTCCTTTCGATAGGGAGGCCGAGGTTTCTGAGGGTCGTCAAGGTCCCAGCGAGGCACTTTGCTACAGGTCGTAAATTCGCGACTGCAGCTGGGTAACAAGGCGCTGCACAAAGGGCGCTCCAATCAACCATGAAGACGTTGTAACTGCCATTCCTTAAGTAAGCATCCCTAAGAACTGCGATGGGGAGGGTATCATCTCCGCCGGCATAGCCATGGATGACGAATACATTCTCAAGTCTAGGTTCGTATGGGCCGTTTCGAAGCCAATCTGACTGGTCAATTTCAAGTCTTCGCTTCGGTTGGCCAGGGGTGTAAAGGAAGACGTGAACATCGGGGTCTGGGCAGAGATCTCGATCGTTACCTCTTCTCCAGGTACAATCGTCCTTGTCGTACTCAGCTGCCATTCCGTTTTGAATTGCCTCCTGTATCGGACCTCTGGCTGCAGAAACGCGCGAGATTTTTTGCAGAATCTCTGCGGAACAGATCACAGTAAAAAAAACTGTTAACACCCGCATGATTACCTTGATGGTTCAAACGGAGTGCCAGCTAGGCCGAAGTGGATTTAGTGACTAAGTGCGAGGGACGCAACTACATCGATTTTAAACCTGAGCGTGTATCGTCGTGGTCGTCCCGTTTTGCGGTACCGTTTGACCCCTTCCGCGACTTGGCAGCTGTTGTGACACCTTTTTCACGCACGTATTTGTACACGAATATATTTTGCCAACTAAAAGGCTCAAGGCGTGGTAACTCCGGACTTCAAACACGGTTTCAAGTCAAGGTCAATATTTGGAGATGCTGCGGAATCCAGCGTGTTTCCGGTACCTACTATCTGCCTTTTCACCAGTGAAACTCATTATCAGTAAACGTTTTGACGGTACTTACTGCAGAGAATACTTAGGCGAATGTGGTCACAGTGCGACTGCAGTCGGAACCGCAGAAATTTTACGGAGAGTCGAGGATTACGTTTGTATAGATATTACGTTAACATCGAGTTGAATTAACTACGCTGAATTCTGGTCGCTTTCTATGAAATACTAGTCGAGATTGTTCCGTAATGTTAACTCTTCAAATGACTAGCGAAGCCAATAGACCGATGATGTATACGAAACAGAGGTGATCTTGGATTTCGTAATTGATAATTATTCAAATGTGATGATCGAATGTATTTTCGAAATACTTTGCGCCAATAGACGATAGCACTTTCAACATTCGCATACATTAGAATCGAATATCCTAATTCTAAATTATTGATAAAACTCTATTCTCTTTAACTTGAGTGAAAGTGAAATCACTATAGTAATTCGAGAATGTGATTCAGCGGAGGTCAGCACTTCTCGAATGATAGAGGGGATCGGAAATGTTGACCGAATTTATACCACCCTCATGATGCCAAAAAAAGAAAAAAAAAAAACTATAGATGCGTATATCTTCAATGAAATTTAAAGATCTTCTATCATCGATTTCCGCAGATCTTTATTTCTTGACTCGAATAAAACAAGGGTAATTATCATTTTCATTTTCTGGTAAAAAATTGTAAAAACCATAGGTAGCTGTATTATGATACTGTCTAATATATTTTCAAACTCAAATATCCTCAAACCTCAACCGTTAGAAATATGTCGAGTTTTGCGACGATATGTTTCAGAGTTCCGGACGACATCAACACAAAGATCAAAAACTAAGAAATTGTGGAGCTAGACGCCAATACCTACGACTTCAGTGGTCTATAGTATAGCGTTGATGCGAGCGTATGGGAGCTACGTTAATGAGACACGACTGTGATAGGAATCTCAAATGGAGTACGTAGTTGCTGACCTGCATGCCAAGAAGCAAATAAAGACATTCTGTTATGTTTAAGAAACACCATTCAGAAATTGTATATCATAACTTGATTGACAATGATAGTAATGAGGCGTCGATATTTCTACAATAAATTCACATATCTATGTAGTACATACATACCAATAAACAATTCGGAGTATTCATATTGAATTCGTTAATAAACCCCCCATACGAATTCTTTGACGCCACTAGGGCCACTAACCCCGCGAGAGCAGGTTTCGCTATTCAAGTTCAAGGTCAGTGCTCCCTTTCGTTGACGAGGTCCGAAAGGGTATCGCCATCTCGCTGTTCAAGTGACAAACTACTTTTGTCGGTAAGACCGATATTTGATCCGACTGCTATATCATCACATGTGTTGTAGCTGCGTTATGATTCTCTGACGTCAGACGTGGTGTTGCACGCTGCAACGCTGATTAACGACTGACAGCTTTATATAATCTCGAACCCCGTTCCCTCCGTTCTTTAGATCGATAAAAATACTCCGACAGCCTTGTAGACGCGGCTTTATGGTATATGTTGTCAAGCTTACCGTTAAATTCCGAAATTAGACATTTCCAAGCTAAGTCAATAAAATTTAAACTGATCAACTTGCCTACTAAAGATTATTTTTTATATTCTATTAAAATTTACCACTTTTTCTGTGTGTCGTACACTATTTTATTTTCGTTCATTATATTCTGAATTAAATAGTCACAGGGAGGAAAATAAACGGAAAATAACGAAACATAATTGATCATTAGGATATCTGGAAATTTATTTGTGCAGCAGTACCGATAGAATTTACTTATTTTAAAAAAATAAATATATTACATATATGAATATAAATAAATTAACATTGGAGTCTTTTCTCCGTCAAGAATGTACAATTCTTCAAATATTAGTTTCACGTAACAGCGTCCAGCTATGCTCGTCGAGACAATCAGAATTGGCACCATTAGCGAGTAAATACCTTACCACATCCCAATTACCTGAGGTCGTAGCGTATTGTAAAGGAGTGACGCGAAACATGTCTGGAATATTAACATCGGCACCCGCTTTGAGCAGGTACTTTATCACGTCCAAATCACCGTGTAAACAAGATTGGTAAATTGGCGTCCGACCGAAAGTGTCTTGAAAGCTAACATTTGCACCTTTCTCTATCAAGTACTTTAAAACATCCAAATTCTTTCTCCCTGAAGCCCAGTGTACCGGCGTGAATCCGGAATGACTCTGACAATTAATGTCGGCACCTCTCGCTACCAAGAATTTTACTATATCCAAATGACCGCCCATAGCACCTTCGTCAATTGGTGTGAAGCCAAAGTTAACTCGAGAATTGACATTGGCACCTGTATCAACCAAGTACTTAACTACTTCGAAATTACCCGTGCAAATAGCCATTTGCAATGGTGGTTTACCAACATTGATGGAACAATTAATGTCAGCATCTCCGTGTTGTGCCAATAATCTACATGCCTTCCAGTGATTATTCTTCGCCGCTGCATATACCGCTGTTCGGCCATCATCATCCTTGATGTTAATCAGGGTCCTACGATCTGCAGGATACTCTCGAAGACAGTTTAAAAAAAAATTTATAATTTCGCAATTTCCTTCTGAAGCCGATACATGAAAGACGGTTTCCATACAATCACTGCAATATTTCTTCAAAACAGATCTCCAGGATTCATTCCCGAGAGCGTTACCTTCGTTTGACAGTAGACAATACAAAAATGCACGAATAGTCTTATGATCTGGCTTTAGCAAAATCTCAGATACAAAAAATCTCCGCATAGGTTCGTATCATTTGTTGCATTTGTTGCATTTTGGGTTCTGTTCGCATAGGACTTTGAATTGATCTGCCTCTCGGTTTTTATCTAAAGTAGTAAATTTATTAAACCGATGTTCAGTCAGGTTGATTTCATTCATTTCTTTGCTTGGCATCCAGTCGGCCAAGTTTCTGTTATTGTGAATATTGCTTATAGCAAACAGATCTGGTATGTCTTGAGTTTTAAGGATACAGTCCAATTTAAGAAGCACATTACTCATCACATATCTAAAAATACATTCTACCCGTTTCATTCGAGTATGTAAATCATTTTCTCGATGTTTACGATTCTGTTGTATTGAATTACCAAAAAAAAAGAAACTAATGGAATGTATACCTATTAGCTGAAGAAGTGCCACCTTATTCTCCGTGTCCTCTTTCTTCGTGGTCCTTTCACTTTTAACACCCTTTTCAAAAAATATTGCATCGTTTTAAAGAAATAGATTCAGGTGTACGTATACATATATTGATTACAAATATCTTGATTTATTAATCGACCGAGAGAACATGCCCGAGTTTATGGAAGGTTTTAGAATCTAAAATCTTACAACAATTTTACTTAGTGCTGAGTTACTCGGGGAGACGAATAATTTTTAAATTTTGAGCCAGTCGGTTCACTCATGATATACCACGACTGAGACTCATATCATCAACATCAAATCCCTCTTCCAATCAAATATAGGTAGTACATATATTTGGTAGGGGAACCCGCGGCACGACGAAAAAGAGCAGTTTATCTTATCCTCAGTAAAACCACGTGTTGCCACTCATACACATTGTGTAATTACGTATTGAGAGTTCATAAAAAATAAATCTAAACTTTGCGCAAAAAAATTCGAATACTGAACCGATTTTAGAATCTCTGCAAGCATGTTTACAATACTCACGAAGTGACCTCACCTCAGTTACGTCGAATTACGAAAATTGAATGTCGCATATCTCGTGAACGGTGAGTCTTAAAGGGGTAAATTTTGGTGAACTTTTCAATCTTAGAGCACACTGTGAAAGGTCAAACTTTCAGACCACTCAAATTTTCGACGTCCTGTCCATTTGTTGATAATTGGTGGACTAGCTTAGATGTGTGTTTCAGAAAAAATAATGAAGACACAGGATGCAGTTATCAGGGCAAAATGATTTTATTTTCAAAATTTGATGTTTTTTTTCATTGTAGATTCAAATTTGCCGATATAATTATATTAATGCAAAACACTTATGTGTTTAATGTAACAATCATACCTTATACTTATATGCAGTTTGCATAATGAATTTATAGTTTAATCTAGCTTATAAACATCTTTATACAAATGTACAACGTGATTGACGTATAATAAAAGAAAACTTATGATTCTTATTTAAATATATACGATTTTTTGTAATTTTTTTTTTTATAATGCTTACATTAGATAAAACTATAGTAACTTTATCAAACATGGACACAATTGTCAGGAAATTTCGTTGAACTGAAAAATATTACAGTATCAGGGAAACTATGCTATTGAAAAAAAAAGTCTTTCATTTTCATTGACTTTATACTGTAAGGTACTGATTCATCATGTATTTATCTTGCTAAGTGAGATAATCAAATTACCGCATAGTGAATGTATAAATACTGCAGATACAACAATTCAGCTTCATCTGTGCCTGGTACGTTCATGATTTTTCAAATATCGTTTCTGTCCAAAACTGAGACCACATTGTTGGCAAACGAATGGTTTTTCTTCAGAATGAATCCGTTTGTGTCTTGTTAAATCATTTTTAACACCAAAACGTTTACCGCAAATTTCACAAATGTGATTTTTTTGTCCAGTGTGAATGGTCAAATGACCTAGCATTTGTTGCCTCCAACGAAAGGCTTTCGGACAATAAGAACATTTGTGGGGTAGCTCATCTGTGTGAGTTTTACTATGAATATACAAAGAAGCTTTTGTCTTAAATGTTTTCCCACAAGATGCGCAACAATATGGTCGTTCGCCGGTATGAATTCGTCTATGATCTTCCATAGCAGCCTTCATCGCAAAACTTCTTCCACAGAGATCACAAGAATGTTGCTTAACACCGCCATGAACATGTTTCAAATGATAGTATAAGCTACCAGTCTGTCCAAACTGCTTACCGCAAATATGACAAGTAAATTGTTTTGCATCCGTATGCATATTCATATGAGAACGAAAACTATCCTGTAATCGAAACTTTTTATTACATAATTTACAATCGTAAGAAATTTTCGTCGAAACTGATGGAAGTTCAGCAATGGACTCTTTATCATCTTTAGAGATGTCTTCTTCAAAGTTTTTATCGGTTGATGGACTCAGGTCGACCATACTCCCATGTTTTTTAATAATTGGTTGACTAGTCGCTACGTTGATGATTGAAGAAGTATTGAGAAGATCAAGCGATTTGTTTTCGGGATTTGAAATATTAGACATTAGATTCTTATTTTCAATAATAATCGTTGAGACTAAATCTTTATCTGGCAACTGCAGTGTTTTGCAATTTATATCTACAGGACTGCTGCGATCAGCACCATTGTCTATAGAAATAATATCTAGCCACTGATCAATTTTTCTATCCCTTGGAACGGATTGATAAACAGGTGCGACCTGCCTTTTGTAGGATTTTAGTAGAGCCTGATAAGCTCTTCGAAAACTGATGAAGGATGACGATCGAGGAAATCGAATATAATCCTTCAATCTGCAAGTAGAAGAAACTCACAGGAAATATAAATAGTGTACTAGTCATACACTTTTCATCATTAAGTGAATAATATTTTAGTAAACTATTGTTACTTAATAATGAAAACAAAAAATAAATTAAAAAAAATAAAAAAATACAATGCAGAATGTGACAAATTCCCTCATCGTCAGTTTTATTTGTTATGATACTATGAGGCAACAGCTCAGTAATTGGCAAATCATTAGCCCAATAATTCACATAAGGATATAAAGTTTTTAAAAGAAAACTAAATATTTCATGTATAGTATCCGTATACATCGTTCATCATGATTCTTAATCGAAAAATTGCTATTATCGTTTATGGAACAATTGATTATTTTATATTTGAGAAATTGTTTCATTTGGCGAATGATATTAGATCGTAAATGTATTTGTTATAATTATCTCAAGCCCTAAGATACACTGGAGTGACAATATCCGCGAGGATTAGCAGGTGTTTTTAGTTTATAATGCGTGACTTTGTGTTTCCTCATATCTCCACGTTGTGCAAATCCACGACCGCACAAATCGCACAAATATGGTTTTTCACCTGTGTGAGTTCTAAGATGAAGTATTAAATTAGGCCTTCTTCGAAATTTCTTATTACAATATTCACAAGGAAAAGGTCTATTATCGAAGTGAACGTCTTTGTGCAGTTGTAGCTGGCTAGTAGTCTTGAATGTTTGAGTGCATATGTCACAGGCGTAAGGTCTTTCTCCGGTATGGACCCTCATGTGTGTCTGCATTTGTGTTTTTAATGCGAATTTTTTATTACAAATAACGCACAAAAATGATTTAATCTTTTGGTGAACGGCTCTCTCATGCATGTACAAACTAGATGTACGTTTGAATGCTCGATTACAAGTTTTACAAACGTATGGTTGGTCGTTGCTGTGTCTAATCATGTGATGCCGTAAGCTGGATTTGTTAGGAAACACCTTCCCGCATGTTTCGCATGAGATCAATACCTTGTCCAAATGAGTATCTTTGATATGATCTTGAAGTATCTGGTCTGTATCAAATCGTAGATTACAATCTTGACAAGGGATAGAGTGTTGAAGAGAAACGTGAGACTGAAGATTTGTTAAAGCATCAAAACAGATACCACAAAGGTCACACTTATGAGTTTCTTCTTGTGTATGGATTTCCAAATGCTCTAGCAATGCGGCCTGTGAATTGCTTTTACTACCACAAATTTCACAACTAAAATTGTCCAAAGTTGATCTAAGTGAATGAGCAACTGCAGCATGCAAAGCTTCCTGGCTTTCATATTCTTCACCGCAATCCCCATTGTCTGATGAATGCCTGCTGACATGGGCGGAAAATTCGCCAAACATTAAATTGTAAACATTGCAAGTACGGCATCCATAGGCACGTGCATCAGGATTGTCTGGTTTATTCTGTGGTATCATTAGAACAAATGAATCTTCTTCAAATTGTTTACCATCTTGCTCTTTAGAATACATTACTGTCACGTCTATAGTATCCCCATACGAAAATTGTTCCTCTTCGTCAATAATTTCGTTGTCAATAGTCTTGGGAATAGAAGCCGTGATTTCATCTTCCTTCAGCAAACACCTAGAATGATAGAGGATCGTGAAGTAGAGCCGATGTCAGTAATGTCCGTAATTCACAGGATGAATATCATCTTTGATATTTCAAGGTCGTAGAGGAAATATATTTTCCAATCAATTTTTTATGATCTTGGAATCGAGCTTCTTGTCATACCTTTTATTTTCGTCTTATTTACATGTTTAACAAAATATATACTTTACTTGGCAAGCTTACACTCTATGATTTTAATTCAGGGAATGCGTAAAAACTAAAATATAAAGTTTATACAATAAATTCATACTAAATGAGTCGCCCCTGTTAATTTTGCCAGTAATAAGGTAGACTGTTCTTTATGATGTTGTTTTATATGATTACGCAAATATCGTTTTTGTCCAAATTTCATTCCACAACTAGTGCAAACAAAAGGTTTATCTTGTGAATGAATAGCCCGATGACGAACGACCTCACCCTTAACAGAGAATTGTTTTAAACAAATTTCACAAGAGAATTCTTTAACGCCTGTATGAGTAGTCAAATGATTATTAAGTCTTTGTCTACTAGGAAATTGTTTATCACAAGAAGGACATTTGTGTGGCTTGTAATTAGTATGTATACGATTATGTATATAAATTGAATTTAATGTACGGAATGTTTTTTTGCATAATTTACACGAATACGGTCTTTCTCCCGTATGTATTCGTTGGTGATCTTCTTTAGCACCTTTATTAGCGAATGGGCGAGCGCATATATCGCATTGATACTTTTTTATACGTTCATGTACATCTCTGATATGTCTTGCCAAGTCTTGTTTTATCCGATATTGATTGCCACAGATATGGCATCTGCAGGGTCTGTATCCCGTGTGAATTCTAATATGACGTAAAAATCCTCGCCTTGTTATTATATGTTTACCACAAGTGTTACACTTGTACAAACAACGATCCTCTATGATGACCTTAGCACTGTTCAGAACTTCTATCTCTTCCCTATTTTCTATGTATCCAAAGTCATCGTGGGCGTGTACGTGTCGTCTCAGATCAAACTTTCTAGAAAAATTTCTCTCGCATTTATCACAGGTATAAGATTTAGATCCAGTTTTATTTAAAATTCGTTTGCCATTCACATGTTCGATCAAGTGTTGTTTTAGTTTTGCAACGGTGCTAAATTTTTCATTGCACAAAGAGCAAAAGACGTAATTTTTTTTCGACAATTTATTTGCCGGATTATCTACTGCATGTCTTCTCTCATGCTCTTTAAAGTCTTTTGTATCTCCTCGGTATACGATCTTGCAATAAGAACAATAATGAACATAATCATTGTGCTCGGAATTCATATGAGCAGCAAGATCTGAAAATTGAATAAACGTTGCCTCGCATTCTCCGCACTCGACGTATTCTAGTCTTTCTCCGTAAGAAGATTCTTCAATTTCTGCTTTAGGTATTTGTAACACGTTCACGGTATACTCCTCGCTGTGCAACCTGTAAAACAAACATTCCGAGATCACGTTGGAGCATGAGTAGAATTAAGCTGATTTTTGATGAAATTCTTGACGCACCAATCTTGAGTTAATCACAAGCTGCGAAGGATGCAGACGTGTCATTGCATTGAATTTTCAAAGCAGAGACTGTCAAATTACACTATTACCGCATATTTCAATTTATGATTATCGACAAAAGATAGATTCTGTGTACATGTTTTTTTTTCTACAGTTTATTTCACATATATAAAAAGACACTGTCTCTTTTCTTTTATTCTGTTTATTATTAAATAATTTATACTGTTTTATTACTGGGAGAAAATTTGGTCTTTTAATTTCAAAATATATCATTTCACGTGATAATTTTTTTGAAATTGTTAATGCGAAAGTACATTATGATTTGTGCTGTGATTTATTTTGTTATGATTAACCAAATAACGTTTCTGTCTAAACGAAAGTCCACAGTCAGTACAAAGCCAAGGTTTTTCCTCAAAATGTACAAGCCGATGTCTCTTCAGTTCATATTTAATGCGAAAATGACGATTACATATATCACAGGCATGGGGTTTTTCACCAGTGTGTTTTGTAATGTGAACCATTAACGGAGGTCTGGTGCGAAAGCCTTGATTACAATAATTGCATTTGAATGGAAAGAAGTCTGTGTGAGTACGGTTGTGAACAAACAGCGATGCCTTTTGTTTAAAGGATTTGCCGCATGTTTTACATGCAAAAGGTCTCTCCCCCGTGTGAATACGGCGATGATCTTGGGCGTTACGTTTAGTGGAAAACATTCTTCCACATATATCGCATGGGAACTTTTTAATGCCTGCATGTGTTTCCCGCAAATGTCTTGCCAAGCCTTGATTAACCCGGAATTGACGACCGCACAGATGGCAGGTGTAGGGTCTTTCACCCGTATGAATTCTAATATGCCATGAAAATGTGTAAGGAGAATAAAGATTTTTCCCACAATCGTTGCAATGGTAGTAAACCTTCCCGTCAACTTCGACACGTGCTTGTTTGATCGTGTCCTTGTCTATACTTCTTGATTTTTTCATCTGTTTTTTTCGCGAAATTTCTCGATGAACTTCTAAATAATGGGCATCAAGTAATCTCTTTTTATTAGCCGAGTAATTGCAGTGCATGCAAGGATGAGACTTGAACTTATTTCTTCGTTTCTTTTTACCTAAATCCCAATCAATTTCCAATTTGTTAGCTTTCACCTCTTCCCTTGCATCTTCTGCTCTTTCAGGAAACTCTTCAACTCCGGTTGATAAATTTTCTGTGACTAATTCAGATTCTGAATATGTCTTTTCGCATTTCATAATATGACGTTTGAAATGGAATTCTCTTTTGAAAATTCTTTGGCAGTTAACGCATGAGTACGACGATTTCGTATTTTGAGATTGGCATTCAATTGATTCTGCAGAAAGTTTTATTGTTTTTTGTACACCAGTGGAGTTATATTTTTTATTTAAAATATTGCGTCTATTATTGTTAGAGTTTTGCATATCAATTGTTAACTTATCAGTTTTCTCTGATAATTCTAAAGGCAGATAAACCAGTTGGGTTTTTTGGTAGTCCGCATCATTACAATTTGTTTGTTGAGAAGTATTTCTGGATATAATTTCTTTTCGAGTTGTTCTAAACGCCGCTAAGGATTTCTTTGTTGTCGAGTTGAACCTGGAAGCATAATAAATGCAGAAGTTTTGAATGACTTTCCTTTGGACAATTCGTCGATGGTGGGTTAAGAAATACAGGGGGCTGTATACTAGCAGTTTCGTAAAGTATCAATGTGCCTGCTTTTAATGTGATTGTTTAGATAACGTTTCTGTCTAAACGCTAAACCACATCTGTTACAAACGAACGGTTTATCCTCAGAATGAACAAGTTTGTGTCTCACAAGTTCCGATTTGACTCTGAAACTTTTTGAGCATACATCGCAGATGTGATTTTTTTCTCCGGTATGCGTAGTTATATGAGCAAGCATTTCTTGTCTTCGACGAAATTTTTTATGGCAATAAGAACACGGGTGTGGAAATTCATTGGTATGCAGTTTGCTGTGTATATAAAGCGAGGCTTTTGATTTGAAGGTATTACCACATGACTCACAAATGTATGGCCTTTCTCCCGTATGTGTACGACGATGATCTTCTCTTGTAGCCTTTGAGGCAAAAAATTTTCCGCACATATCGCACGAAAATTTTTTCAATTTAGCGTGAACGTCTTTTAAGTGTCTTGACAAACCACCTGAGTCACGAAACTGCTTTGCACAAACGTGACAAGTAAAAGGACGCTCATCTGTGTGTATTCGCATATGTCTTTGATACGAGTCTTTCAGTTTGAAAAATTTCCCACACTCTATACATCGATAAGACTCCTGGGTATCGCAAACAACTTTCTGTAACTTGATACGATCGGCTAATGTTCTTGACTTGATAATTACTTGGGATGATTTAACAGCTACTTTTTCTTTTTGAACTCCTTCTTTCTGCGTCTTGGAGTGATCGGTTGAAGTTTTTGATATACAAATCTCTCGTGGACATTTATACTCTGATTTTTCTTTCCGAATTTCTACTTCATTATTGACTGCTATATCTTCTTTGTCTAATTTTACATATTCTTTGGTTACTCCCCGCCTATAAACTTCGCGACATTCTTGCTGCTGCTGTTGCTGCTGCTGCAACAGCGAATCGTTAAATTGCAGGGGATCAGATGCCATTGGAGGATCATCAAAGGCAGAATCTGGAACTGCAATCCATATTGATTCGGTATCATCTTCTAAAATAGGTTTTCCACTGGTTCTCTGGTTTGATTTTTGGTATGGCCTCCAAAAAATGCTCTGCATGTCTAGGAATGCTTTGAAAGTCATCTGGATTCTACTGGACCTGTAAAATAGTCAAAACTTGACTCCAGACTTGCAGTATATGAAACGACGAGGCAGGGAGGTGGGTGGTGCACGTTCGATTTATCGATGATTGATCAACATCCGTCAGTTTTGTTTTAGGTTTTGAAATAATATTTACAATTGGTAGTTAAGTTGCTGCGAGTTCGAACATAATTTAAGCATGGTATCCTCAACCATGTACACGAAGAAAAAAACTGATTTATTTCATTCAATGTGAATGAACCATCATTGGCTTTCTCTTCAGATGTTACAGCAAGATTAAAAATAACTAGTAAACCCAGGTATGAGTCTTGACTAATATACAAATTTGTAACTCTTTCACATTCTTATGTTATTTAGGTAACTTTAGTATTGTGTTTGTAGTGAAATTTCACAACTCTCGACTCATACGTCACATTTTTAATTTAATTTCAGATTTACTTCATTACGTTGATACATCCTAGTTTCTTACATGTTATATCCGATTCATAAGGTATTCTTCTTGAATTCAATGTTTACTATGTATGTCTCCTTCATTTTTCACTGTACATAATTATCTTTATGTCATTGCTGTACTTTCAGGTTTTTGAAAATATGTGAACCAGTTTAAATTCACTTCACCGATCAAAAAAAATTATTATTATTAATAATTTTTCATCCTCAATTGCATTGTTTTTGCAATATTTTGTTATAACTTTTTTTATGCTTTTATCATCATTTTATGCCAGTATTAGAATTTAGTTACGTTTAAGAGGTGAGAGTCATGATGAATCATGTATTAGTTACTACTCATAAAGTATATATCTCTTATGCAGTATCATATTTCAATAAAATAAATGATTCAAAGTATAAATAATTGTATAAAGCCCATAGACGTTTTTCAGAATCTATTCCCAACATCAGAATATGTATTTCTTGTTATGATAAAATCATATGAATTCCCTGTCCTGACCACCCACCTCTAAAATATTCTTGTTTAGTAAATTCATTCAATTCTTTATAATCTATATTCAGATTTATTTTTACTTCTGATATCTTAATCATGTTACAATAAAATATGATTTTTCAATATATCATTACTAATCACACGGACGATAAGCAAACATACTTCACAAATTGATGAAAGATGGGATCCTGACGAAGATCCGTACTGGACAAAGCTCATATTTTGTTGTAACATACGGGAAACTAATATTTTAATAATTAGAACGATAAAACAGGTAATTATGGACTAATGAAATGTTTTCTCCCGCAATTAAAACGTGATTTGTGTTCAAATAAAATTCCAGCACATCATGATATTCATATACTAGAATGTCTTTTAGAATAAAATAGAATAACATGTCTACCTAACTATAGTAAAAAATCATTAGAAACAAGTTATTCAGGAATAAGAGACTAGAAATTGTAATCAAGAAGTTAGAATTCATAGACAAAGATCAAACGACAAAGGTGCCCTGTTACTAATATCAAGCTAAGAGAATTGTTTTTGGTTTTAGTATTTATCCTGTGGCATGTGGTGCAAAAGAGCAGTGAAGGTGAAGAGTAGAATAACTCTCATGCTCAATTGTCACACTCAATAAATAAGCACTGAGTGAAATGGAGTTCACACCTTCTATGCTAATTCTAAGTGCAATTAGTATGATGAAATTTAATCCCAATGCCACAGGATAATTTCATAATCATTATAAAATACTTTACCTTTCAGAATCGTTTGCAGGTGACTCTTCGTTACGTTCTCCTTTCACTATGAACTCCTCATCTGACTGTAAAGAGATTAAAAAAAATATTATTAGAATAGTTTGTATAATAAACGACGAAATTTGGGGATCAGATTCATGAAAATAATTTATTTTCTGGCCTAAATAATGTAGCGAGTTACACACAAGCTCTGATTTCTACGAATTTATAACTCAACACTTACCAACTGATTTTTCATTGATACTTGACTGTCTTCAGTTGTTAAGACAGCACTTCCTTCATCCAATGATTCATCCAACATGGCGGGCTGCAAAATCGAAAAGGTAGTTAAGATAATAAATTACTGTAATTTCAATGTTAGCCAAATAAGGAAAAAATGAATTAAGGCAATAAGATCTCTTTCAAGTATTAAAACAGTTTAGAAAGGGTGTCTAGCAGCTAGGTGGTTTAAAATTCTTCAAACATTAGAAGTTTTCCAGATCACCATTTCCCCTTTTCTTGGATCCAGAATCCAATGATTTATGTCATCATTATATTAAAAAGTGACCATTCTTGTTCTACAAACTGACTCCCTGTTATTTACATTCATAATCGCATAATATATCGAATTTTGAGATGGCACAAGGTCAAAAGACTGATAAATAATTGTTTGTCAAACAAATTTCCTGGAGAGTTTCAAACTTCCAGCAAGTTTAACGAAATTTTTTTAAGATATTAGGTTACTTAAGACCCTTTTGAATCTTAAAATCGTAAAATTCGTGAATAAAGTAACTTGGATTATTGTATGAAGAATAATTTAGCATATTTAAAGACTTGGCTACCAACCCTATGTTTTTGTTGAAATTCATCTTGCATTTGCAGAAGACGTTGTTCGGCGTTTAAACAACCGTCGGCTAATTCATGCCAAGCCAATAACGTAGCTGCACAATGATAACACAGGTGCAAGGGCAGATTGTCTTCTTCTGAAACCTAGAATCCATAAAAATATCTCTTAATCTTAAACTATGTAAAAATTTAAACGATTTAGTTCAAGAAAAAAATAAAACTGATGCAACAAATAACAAGAATATTATCAGAAATACGTTTTAAATTGAATAAAATAAAAATGAAAAACATTATATTAAAAATAATTATATTATGATATTTTTTATACCTGAAGAGGCAAGTATTTATGTATCTTGTTATTGAGCTCATGCTCGAGGCCTTCTCCTTTGAAAATTGGGATCAAATGATCACTAGTGTTGGCGCATATTCTACACAATTCATCCCATAGCTGATTTTGTTCGTTTGAAATAGCGCCGTCAAGTTTTTCTGCTTCTGTGATTTGTATTAGATTTGTCTGATCTCCGTTTACTTCAGTTACAACATAATAATTTTCACAGTCAACATTTTCCTTCTCTACAATGGTACCTACAGTCTCAATCAACATTCTGGACTCGTTGCATGTTTCAAGCAATCTGGAGGTCCCAGCCTCCATTTCATCTGCCAAAATCATTTAACCAAAATTAAAATTGGATTTTATTTATGTCCTGAACACGTAAACGACATGGCTTTGATTTTTCATGTTTTTTTTTGTATAATTATTTGTTCAGAATACAGATGCTACAAGTCATTTTCTGTGTATTTAAAAATCAAATTTTATAAAGTGAAAACAGCAGTTGATGTGAATCTTTTCGATTGGATTTAACATTCATAAGTGACAATGCTGTGCTTAATCCTAAAACAAGAACAATAATCTATGGAATATTTTCAGACTGAATTGAATGCAGGATTTTAAGAGTATTGTTTTTGTTTTATTATTCAGTGAATAAAGGCGACGGAGTAATAATTAGTCAAAACCGATGAGTTGATGAGGCTATATCATGATGATTATTTTCTGATGAATTTGATTCATATTATAGGTAAAAAAAAAATATCAGTACGAGATGTTTATGTATAAGGTGTATAATTGCGAGGAAGTTAATGTTCTGATAACTGTTACATGCATATTAATAAAGTATATACACAAAGTTGACTTACATTCGTCAGGAATGTTGCTCATTATGGTTTACAAATAATAGCCAAGTATTGACATCACTTGATGAAAAACTTCAAGTGTATCGGTAAACATCAGTTCTGTTCTGTCACTTCGATATGAAGATATTTAAAGTAAACAATAAATCAGATTTTGAAAAGAAACTTGATTAAAAACATCGCAAATGTTTCACCTGCTTGCTTTGCTTGCGTGGTCTCGCTATTCACAAAGATAAACCGCAACTGATTGCCGTAGATTATAATGGCGCTGTGACGCGGTCTAATAAAACTGTTTTCTAATTGGACGCAGACGTTGCACACCACTTCACAGCAATTCAGGGCGCAATTAGATACAATGCGCTTATGATTGGTCGGATCCATCAGAAGTGACCAATAGTGTCTAGTTGTGTCTTGGTTAAAAACTTTTGTTCAATTTTCATTGGCTAGATCTTTGTTTAATCTCGAATCTCGATCAAAGCGAGCCAAGCATTTCAATAAAAACCATTTTTTTCTCACATTTTCTACGGAGATCGGAGAAGCGCGAAGTTTTTTCACCCAATTCCCCAAGATTAGAATTTAATGTTGCACAGCAGACCTACAACTTATGGAATTACTTCGGCAAAAAACAGATAAGGGAGAATTAGAAGAGATCACACGCGGGTGTTCTTTATCAAATCATTTAAACACGCACTCTAGGTCAAATGAGATACTGATATTTAAAATTTATGCAACTTTTCTAAACTTTTTCTATACACGAGAAATTAGTTTATCCTAAATCAAATAGCGTTATAAAAATATTTCATTTTTGGATGAATACGGAACAATCAAGACATAAATTTTCTTTCTGTTCTATCTAAATTCAAGTTTATATTTGAAAACGTCATCCACATACTTATGTGTATGTTATTTTTACAGGTATTAATATGAATTAAATGATACAACATATGATACAAAACTTACAAAATGAAAAATTATTTTAAAATAATATTTCTTAATTCTTATAATATTGTTATTTTTCATTAAATGTTGATATTTTTTTTGTTTTTTTTTTAAGAGACCTCACCTCTTTGACAAAAAGGAAAATTGGTCACTCTAATGGAGTTACTGTAAGTATAAGACTATATCCTAAGAGATATTTTGAATAAGTACATCAATATATTCATCTCACATCCGTTATTATGATTATTATTATTATTATTATTGTTTATTTATTTTTTTCTTTTTCAGATATTGTTACATTACGAAAATAATCAACTTCAAACACGTATAAATGTATGGCAATATAAACTTTTGATCGAGGAATTTATATTACACCTATTTCTTCCTATTTGGTATATTAAATAGTATAATGTTGGCAAAGCTACTTTTTATATTTTTCATAATTGTATCCTACACACCGCTTTTTTTTTTCTATTAATTTTTCAATTTGTTTTATAATTAAGGTATATCCTTTCTTCAAGCGAAAAAATCGCAGTATATAATAAAGGAGACTATTTTTCATGAAAATACGATTCGGACAAATAGTATATTGAATCAAGTAAAACAAAAAAATAAATAAATAAACACAGAATCTAATTAAACTGTCTCCCACTAGAAAACAATTTTCATTAAAAGCTTGAAATTTTTATCCTTATAACAACAATTACTTTTGTAATTCAGAGATACTATGCCAATTAGTTTTCAAAATTGGATCACCAGAGTAGAGATACAAGTCCTTATCCCATTAAATCAATTCAAGGAGCTTCTTACTATCATCTGAATGTCAAATAGGCCCAAGATAATGAATCTCTTCATAAGTGTACATGTAATAATAAAAATCATAATTATCATAGCCGGTTGTTAATGGCGAATTAATATAAGATACACTAGCCTTAATTTTTTTTTTTTTTTTTCTTTTTATAATATCAGACAATACTAGATTTACAAATTCTTTTATTCGTCTGAGGTGAGGCCAAATCATTTTTATTCCATTAAGTAGTGTATGATTCCCTCTCTTCAGTAGGGGAAGATTTTTTGTCAAATAATTCTTCTCAAATGTTTTAAACTCAATTCTATTTTCATAGTGTTATTGATCTTGCTTTGGTGATTATGGAAATATATGTATATGTATAATATATATAATATATATTCATATACACATATATGTATATTTTATTCTGTAATTACCAGTACTATTTAGCCCGAACTTTATAATTATATCAACGCATTTTGTGTATGAATAATAAATTTGACAATCGGTTATTCTTAGTATAAAATATCGCTGTGTTTCGAGTTTTAATAATGAGCAACGAGTGGCTAAATTGTTCAAAAGAGCCATCCCTGCGCGAAATTTTTTTCAAGAAAAAGGTGCACATAGATTGCCGATAATTCTAATGGATTTCAAAATCCATTTATACCCTTCCAGACCCTTTTATGGTTCTATATGTATTATACAGAGAGGGAAAATCGAAGCGTGTTTTCATCTTCCACACAAACTCTTACAGGCTGGCTCTTTTCATTGTGTATTGTTTGGTAATGTAATAAGTCAACAAAAATTACTTCATCATCAGATGCGTGAAGGGTATATTACTATGATCTCATTGTTGGAGGAAAATTGTTTAGTTCAATTCTTTGTTCGTCCAATTAGGTACTATTTAGATAATATTGAGATTCATTCATAGAATGATAGTAGTTAATGTAGGGAATAACAAAAGGTGTAATTCCTCGCTGACCCAAAATCTTTCATAAATATTTTTAAAATTCGGTAAATGCTAGCAGAGAAAACTAAGACATGAATACATAACATATATATGTCTATATGTATATGTATATATATTTAAACCTACCGTATATATGTATGTTTTTTTTTTTTGTCCTATTATCAACCTAAAACGGTTTTATATACAATGCAACTTAAAATTTATGTTAAATATTCAATCACCCACTCATGGGGGGGAGGAAGGGTGGGGTCATATTTGAATTGAGAAAAAGGCACATAAAAGCCATGCTTGCGGGTAAGTATTAGAAAACGATTTGAAAACAAAATGACTTTATTCGTTTTTTTTTTTTTTTTTCTTTTTATGATCAATTCATATGAAATTACTGTGTGCTAATTGATTACGGTTACAAATAACGGCTCTGCCTTCCTGGTACGATTATTATTATTATTATTATTGTTATTATTATTATTATTATTATTATGATTATTTATTCATTTATTTTTTCTTTTTCCATCAGGTATTTTTTTCTTTTTTTTTTTTCGTTTTCGTTTTTGTTGTGGTTAATCATTTCTTATAAGGAAACTAATACTTGACGCTACATAACAATGTACCCATTTTATTTATTAACATAATCTTAAGTTCAGTCGCATTGCATGTAGGGGTACCAGCTACATAAACGAGGAACATGTATAATAAATATGGTGTAACAGAGTTGGTACTTATTAATAGTAAAGTACATAGTAGAACGTGATAGTACATGTAGTACAGCTGCCACAACAAGTACTCTATACACAACAACGTTCAAAATCGCACGTACATTATTATTATTATTATTATTATTATTATTAATTTTTTTTTTCAATTACCTTTTACTCGCCCTGTTCCTTAATTTCTCATAACCCGCCAATTATTATTAGCTTGCTATTATCCAACTTGTCAATCCATTATTGTTCATAACACTAACAATAGACTTTCTCAAAAGGTCCAACAATATTTTTAACACCCTTTAACTATTCACACACTTTTGAAACCATCTTTTCCATTTCTACGTCTGTGTCAATGTCATGATGCATCATGTTACTAGCTTCAATATTACTAATGGGTGTAATGGCATTGCTTATTACTGCCGTGGGAGTAGCAGCAGATGTCGTTGAAGTTGGTGGTGTACTTGGACTGCCAGGTGTTCCAACAAGTTCTAAAGGAGAACCTGGT
The DNA here is from genome assembly GCA_963924015.1 of Macrophya annulata. Taxonomy (NCBI): domain Eukaryota; kingdom Metazoa; phylum Arthropoda; class Insecta; order Hymenoptera; family Tenthredinidae; genus Macrophya; species Macrophya annulata. The sequence continues at coordinate 7,916,199 of OZ001262.1, forward strand.
GATGGTAGGGGTTCCACTAAATCCTCCAATCCTTCAGGTGTTGGTAGTTTGTTCAATTCGTCTCTTAGTAATCTGTAATGTCTCTGTAAGACCACAATGTATACATATTAATCTGTTTTAATTTCAATCTAAACACAACAGAAAATAAAAAACCAAAAAGTATATCAAAACAATCATTTTGTTTGAGTATTACGTATTAATCTCTTTGTATAACATACCTTAAGGGCCAGAGCGTTGAGGGAGATAGTGCGACCGGATCGTCTATCAGCTCCGTGTCTCTCCATATCTCTTATCCAGCCTTCAAGCTGTGCAACAATTTCATGTCGTTTTATCCAAAAATGGGTGTGAATAACCTGATGGAAAAGATAAATATCACATTAGTCTGTTTGACAACTATAATGTGCTTATTAGTTAAACAGAATATCAAGAACTTGTACACATGCATTATCAATTAATAATAAAACAGACATGACTGAGACATACCTCCTTAAAACAGGGGCAAGGGTTTCGTATTTGATCAAGCATTGCCCACTTGGCTGTGGCTTGGCAAATATTAGCGTTATATTCTTGACTAGATTGAGCTCCACTGGACGTACCCCGTGATCGCTCGTAGCCTGGTTCATTGAAGTATGGCTCTGATACCAGGATTAACGACTGTATTGACACTAAAACCTATGAAGACAGAGAAAATGAGATGGAAATACAATTATATACAAAATTTCAAGACCTGATTTATAACATAAAGTATCTGCTTGTTATGTTAATTAATCGAATCTATATACCTGAAGAAAACTACTTGTGTGAGCGTTCCATTTTTCTTCTGGCCGACCATGCCATGTGTTCAACACACTGAGACATACCTTTCCATCATTATACAAATTGGGATTAAATCTAACTGAATGTCGACCAGTTGTCTCCAAGTTTATCATCATTGGACTGTTAGGATAGTCCGGAGGAAAGTAGACATCAAATTCAAAGCAACCATTTGCATACGGAGTTTCTGCTGGGCCTGTTATTAATACCTGAAACAAAGTTAGAATGTTAGCTCGAGGAATGAACCTGAATTGATTGAATTCCACCTATCCAAAAATTTCATTTGATGTTGTGAGCTTACATATCAAGATGAAACATTAAATGGATAATTTTACGTATTATAACTAAACTAGAGTACCTTCATAACATCGAGCCTGTCCGCATCGCATCTGACAAATACGCTACTGCTATATGATAGAGGCAGGGCGGTAGAAAGAGTAACAGCTTCTTGTGCAAGTCTCTTGACCCTGGTTGGATGACTTCGATCACCAGCTGCTCTCATGTTTGACTCAAAGTGATAAGAAACAACGAATTTATAGCCACCACCTTCAGAGTTTTCTGTTATCATTTCATAGGTATCTGAAATTATAGTTTAAAATCGTTAGAACAAAGAGCAATGATTATGGATCTATTCACTATGAAATCGTAGAGTAAGAGTTTCTGAAAATAAAGTCAATTAAATTAATGCTCAGTCTGTTAAATGATGTGTTAAAAACCTACCAAATTGCAGATTCTTCATAACTTCTAAGTATCTTTGCTCTACAGACCGCAACGGAAGTTCGGAAGCTGTGGGACTTGGGCCTGCCAGTTCTTCAGCAATGCTTGCTAATCTGGAAGTAGCATTTTGCACGATACTTGCGCTTTCTTGAATGTCTGGTATCAGTGTAGCTAATCCTTCATCTTGTTCCGTATCGTCCGGATACTTTGAAGCAGACTTAGATTTGTTGCTCCTTGTTCGATTTATCTTGTGCATATAAGTATCCACACAAACCTTCATACTAGACAAAAGAGACACGATCGAAGGTTCGCCGCTCCTCCCTCCCCTGGGCAGTAAAAGCGGAGCTAATTGGCTAGACAAAGCCATAGCTCTTAGCAGTTGCAAGACTGCCCTGTACAGAGGAATATGTCTAGCCATATCCAAGACCGAGTCATTTCTCAAATACGAAGATAGTGCCGGAAGTAAACAAGATCTAGCTAAAAGATCGCCAAATGGAGTAGGCAGTTCTCTTTGCGGCGGTCCCCCAGGTCCTACATAGCTAGCAATGACTTGTAATAAAACAGTGACATGTTCCTCCTCAGACCGTTGTCTCAATAGAGCTTGTTCCACATTCCAAGATTGTTGAGTTGATCCAGTTCCAAAGCCGGTACCTTTTGCCCAATATAAATGCGATTTGTCATCGCTACGACCTCCAGTATGGCCTAATTTTTGTTCTGTTCCTTCATTGTGTCCAGTTTGATGTGTAAAAACTGCTAAACAATTTAATAGTAGATGTACTGCACCAATATCGATGGTAGTTCGCCTTAATAATAGGCCGTCATCTGTAGTAGGAGGTGTTGCTTCAAGCAGTTGCTTTAAGACTTGGAAAGGTAGCGTTGGCAGGGAAGCAGCTAACGGGGATGCAAGAACATCTCCTCCATCTCCGTCATCTAATACACCTAAAGCCAGCCTGAGTAAACATTGAGCACGTTTTCGTTCCCTAAGTAAGACTTCAGCATAGCCGGGAAGCCTGAGAAAGAGACCAAATGCTGCTAACGAATGAGGAGGAATGTGAGGTGTCGGAGGCGGCGCTCTTGGTGATCCGACATTCACGCCTTCTAAATCTTCGTAAATATCATCGCTGGCTTCAACTTTTACCCAATCAGCATCTGGCTGCTCTGGAGAAGGTGATTTTTCTGTGTAAGAAGCAGATCTACCAGAATCTGGATATACAAGTGGCAAATGTGTGGCTAAGACAGCAAGGCCACCTGTTGCACTAAACACGCCCAATGAACTCTCTGCGCTTCTATGGTTGAGCAATTCGTTATCACTCTGTTTAGTCATGTCCTCTGAAAAGCAATTAAGACAATAAGTTAATTATTATTCACAACATATTTTGATTAGTTGATGATTACCGTACATTCATACTAACTAAATATAATATTTACTACTTTCTACCTCTTAACGTACCTTTGGACTCTTTATTCCGTTGACGTAAAGATAGATAAAGGCAAGGTTCTGACAAAGATGTCCCACTGTCTTCTGCTATAGCTAATAATTGGGCGATTGTTAGCTGTGGAGGAAGTGGAACGTCTGGGTTTGATGAGTGGATAAGAAATTGTTGGTTTCCTGTACTCGACGGACCCCCTTGCAGACTTGTGGAAGAGCTTTTTCCTGTGATTGGAGTTCCATCTGTTGATAAATTGTAACATAAATAGTGAGTACTCAACAGGTGACTAACTAACTATACTGCCTTGTATAATTGAGAAAAAATTGCAGCCTTACCAGGATTTAATCGTGCCTTTCTCAAGACAGGACCACGTGCTTGAGTTCTGTTCGATACTTCTTTAGCTCGTTTATCTTTGGCTGTATTCCCCGCGGCAACACTAAGAGTATCTGCTACCAGAGCCATACCAGATTCCCAAAGTTCACGAGTGCGATTAGACCCAGATGCAGTGTTTTCGTTGCCTTTATAAGTAGATGGAAGCAGTAATGGAAGCCAAGTTCCTAAATTGTCAAGTTAATTCAAAGACTGTTACACATTTCTGGCATAAATAGACGAAAGTGTTAAACTGCTCAAAATATTGAGCATCTAATTATAATAAAATGGATTATCAAATAATAAATATCAATATTATCATACCAGATACTTGCTGCAAAATATCAGCTACAGTTGCTTGAGTTGGAAGGTAGAGTAACTGATGATAATAACCAAGAGGATGTGCCGGATGCGGAGGCATAGATGGCATGTTATGCTTAGCGTCTGTAGTAGCAACTCTCATTGGTATTTTAGAACTAATTGCAACTAATACTCTCTCTCCTTCCAATAGTAATTGTAAAATCAGACGACGTGTGAATCCGGATATTCCGTGTAAATATCTTACACCTGAAAGTTGTACTGCGTAAAATGTATATCCATGATTAGAAAACTAGAATAAATTACTAATATAGTTAAATGTGGCTTTGATTAACGCTAAATACAAGACAAATTAAAATAAATAAACTTACTTGGCGGTGTTCTTTGCTGCGAAATAACATCAGTGAGAAGTTCGGCAAGTAATTTTTGATTCACTGGATGACACCAGCAGCATCGAGAAAGGAACTTAATCATAGCACTCTCCAAGCTAGAATAGGAGACACTTGTTTTTGAGCACCTGTAAAGATAATATTAAACAGTTTGCTTTGATTGAGGTGATTTGCGAAGAAAAAAGTAAATAAAGAGTCAATAAATATAATTTGTTTAATTTTTAATAATAAGAATTTTTCAGTTGAGAAACGGTGATAAAACAATAACACCCTTTCCTTAGCCACATTTTTATGCCGCTTATACGTACCTAGAAGAACACACTGACGGATTTTCTATCGGCCGATTGCTAAGCAGCGATAAAAGTGGAAGCCAAAAATTTCGACCTTCTTTTCCCAACCAATCTCGCATTCTACCTTCCGAACAAATAAGCGACAAAAACTCCAATACCATCGATATACTCTCAGGTTCTGCCATGCACAAGCCATCTGAAAGAACACATTGATGTTAATAAAACTATACTCTATCACATCTTGTTTTTGATCAAACATTTTTAACTTCATAAAGTTACCCAAATTGTTGTTAGTTTGATGTGATGATTCTCCAGCTTTATCACTGTCCGTCAAACTCATGTTTCCCATGTTGCTTGCGCGTAATCTTTCGTCGTTAGGCAATCCTTGCTTCAGTTGTTCCATGTTACAGAATTCTTTAACAAATTATAATAATCGTATAAATTACATATAAAATTGATGAAAAGGAAAAACTATATTTCTTTACCTGTGATAGAGGCAGTAAGAAGAGCCGGAAGACCAGAGTCTATTAGTTGTTGAGTAACAGGTGGTGACCGAGCAGCTGCAGCTACAGTGAGTAACTGGCCTTCGCTAAGATGAAGCCTTTTACATTCTGGTAATACCAATCTACAGTACCATTCTTCGGCGTCATTTTCGCTCTTTCTATCGTCAGTTTGTCCCTCACTTTCTTTACGATCATCGGATATAGAGGCGGAATGATCAGTTGCTAAGTTGGGAACTAAAATTCTAACTCTTTGTAGTAAAAGTGGAAATAACGATGGTCTCACATAGCAAAAAGCACATATCGTTGAGTCAATTCCTTGTTTTAATGCCGTGTACGGTCCAAGAGTCAAACTCCATTCATACAGCGCACTGAAAGTAGAATATTATTAGTTAATTTCATTTTATTAATCCATAGCTAGTTGATATTTCAAACACGTTGTTTGCGTACCAAATGTACGTTATTTATTAATTGAAAAATTGTTAATTCTTACTTGAACAGTTCGTTGGTCAACATAGTTTGCAAATCGTAGTTTATGTCGCTTTGTTGATGTGCTTTCCATATAATAGCAGATATACAATGAAGATATACTGCCGATGGTGAAATCGGGCTGTTGTTAGAGTTGAATCGTGAAATTGCGTTAAGAGCTGAATTATAAAGCCACGAAAGTACTGCCAGCATTCGTGCTTCAGTGCCGTCATCTTGGGCAGAGCATAACTGCTGGAGTAATTCTACGACCAATTGAACGGTCGAAGTTTCTTGACTGCCAGCTGCTAGGGCTCCTATTAAAAAGAAAAGCTTCATAGTATATATCTGCAGAACTGAATAACGTAAACTGTAAATTCAAAAAAGAAGTAAAGAAACCTTGCAGAAGCGGAGTAGATCTGTTGTTGAGTAACAGATTGATTAATCGTAGGCCAAGTTCTCGAGAGTGAAGACCTAACTGTAAAAGAACTCTTTCCAAATTTGGAGTGAAAAGAGACGGAGCTGGAAGCAGCAGAAGATTACAACAGGCTTCCATAAGTCCCTCGACTGAAGCTGCCGAATTTAGAACTTCTTCAGCTAGACTGCTGTTCAACATACTGACCGATAGGCATTGATGAACTAATCGAAGCCAACCTAAGCTATAAACGTAATAAACGTTATATAATCAGTTTTTGAATAGACGAAATTTAAAGCTGCCTGTTTATATAAATTTTTCTATAAAGTCTACCTTGTCTTTGTTAATTGTTCTTCATCTATAGCCTCAGTAGTAGTTTTTATTTCGCCAAAAGCAGTTGTGCCTAATAGCCGTATCTGACTTAATCCAATATTAGTAGAATCTCTGGGTTTGTAAAGTCTGACTAATACCGCAGTAGCTACTTCTGGTTGTGATAAAGTCAATCTAATGAAGGTCAGTCCAGCCGTAGGCATCGGTGGACAAACTGGAGTTAAAGTTGTGTTTCCTTCTCGAGATATTTCTAATGCAACTGCCGACGGACATGCTGTAATAAAAATAAATTGTAAAATCGTTCTAGAAAGCTAATATAATTTCTTTGTATCACTTTTTTATTAAATAATCATAGATATTAATTTTATTTGTGAATCAAATAAACGATTTTCTTATACTCACTGGCAAGCGCGGTAAGATGTGGTTGCAGTTCAACCTCCCTGAGTAAAATTGCACAAGGTAAAGTGATTGTAAGATCTACCCAAGCTTCATCGGGATAAAAATGATAAGACCATGCCGCTGTTCTAGCTCGTCTATGCGGAGCTGCACTCTGAATAAGAATATCAGCCGGTTGGGCAGTGGGATTTGACCAAGAAATAGTTCCCAATGGTGCAAAGTTGAGTAATCCATCTTCATAAGACTCGAGAGAGTTTGCAGCCTTTTTACTGCTTGCAGCAACATGGGCGAGATTCGGTGAATTAGAAAGATGCTGCATTACCAGAGCAATAACACCTGGAGATGCCGAGTTACTGCCGCTACTGCTACTGCTAGCTTTGACAAGATTTTCACAGAGTACTTTTACGCCTCCCATACTTGTGAATACAGCTAGAGAAGCTTCGTTGTCAAGAACTCTTAATATGTACCAAAGTAGTGGTTCAGATAATTGCATTACTCCCAATTGTCTTTCTCCTCCGGTTTGTCCACAGGCTGTTAGAGAACCAAATGAAAGCAAACATTGCGTTTTTATCAACACTTGGATCATTATCGAACATATTTACTTTCATATGTCAAAAGTTTTATACTCACATGATGCAAGGTACTGATACAGCGGATTGAGCACCAGCGTAGGACTACTAGCTTTTCTAGTAAGAGTTGACAACAGCTGGAAAGTAGCGTCAGGAATTGAAGAGGGATCTCCGAGCTCTGTTGCCGCTCCTGCACCCTCTCCCAAAAGCATGGCTAAAGAAGATCCTGTACTATGACCAAGGGCGCCTAGTAGCCTCATCATTGTTGGCTCATGCTGTAATACTGTAACAATCATTACAGATATTAATCACAATATAATGTGTAATCTTTTCATTAATTAAGTCAAATATATACCGGTATCAGCAACGCATGGAACACGGGCCTTGGTAGTACTAGGCTGATGAATTCGAGACGAAGTTTGTTGCTCGGCTACTTTGCTCTCGTCTGTCTGAGATGTGTTCAATTTATCTTGTTCAATGCTGCTGCTTGAACTAGACCTTTGAGTTGATTCACCAATCTCCATATCTGTTGCACTGTCTTGTCTCGTTGGTCGGGCCTGATTTAAATGTGAATATGAATACAATCGTTTAAAGATTTCATTTAAAATAAACACAATATACTGCGTGATGAATGTCTTGTGTTCTACTTACGTTAGGAAGAGGTGTTTGTATCAGTTTGCAAACTAATTTTATCAATGCAACGACCAAAGTGTCCCAAGATGCTGGACGTCCTTGTCTTGCATCTCCACCAAGAACACAGGCAAACAATCCTCCGAATCCTCCGGACTGATTACCAGTGTCCACTGCACCTCCACACTGTGCCCCAACTGTAAAAAAGATTTTTTTAATTTACGAAACTGTTGTTGCTTGTTTCTATTTTCGATCTAATGGCCTTCAATTATCTTGTTCAGACGTCGATCTGGATTAAAGAATGATATTTGGTTATTTATGGATAAAAAATCGAGTTAAACTTATCGAATTTTTTTTTTTTTTTTCCTTTCAGTTATTACTGACCTCCTGATCCTCTGACATATGTTGAAACCAGGACACCTACGCATTCAGATATACTCATTGCAGTGCCAAGGTCTGTGTTGGCGAAGTTTAGGTTTATTAAAGACGTGATTAGTTTGCATTGAGCATCGAGAGGCCCTCTTCGCGCAACTAGAGCACCTCCGGGTTGTACGAGTTGATAAACAACCCATAGTAGAAGTTCCTTTAAAGCATTTCCCAAATAACTGTTTGGCGTTGTTACGTCGCATCGCATTTCTAGTCTCATTAAGAAATCTTGTAATGCTTGGCATACAGTTGGTCCCGCCTGAATAGAAGATAAAAAAAAAATAATAGTAAATACGGTAATTTATTTAGTAGAATTCGTTTTCATCTCGATTTTTACAATATTAAACACATAATTGACATTTATTTACCATTACATACTGCTTGTCAGTAGTATCAACGTTTAATCCGTTTCCTGAGAAGAGGCGTAATAACATAGAGCCTATATTTTGTTCTTTAATAATGCAGCTGGCCATACCGCCGACCAAACCATCAAGGGGTTGACTACTATTAGCCACATCTACGCTATCCGCTGTTGTTTTTAGAGGCTGATTACTAGCCAAAGTCAAACATTGAAGAGCAAGGCACCAAGCCCGTAAAGATACTCCAGGATGCCTAAACGGATTTAGATATATTTAATGGCGTTACTTTTAGGCAGAATCTTCACAATAAACTCGATATTATAGGAGATTACTAGAGCGTAACAAATAACTCTATTCATTACCAAGACAACGCAGATATCAGGCCTGAAATTGCTGCTGAACTTAAGGGTATCGCTGGCAGTAGAGAAGGATCAAACGTGTTTGATGTACTTGGCGGTTCAGATGCACCGTCCAAATTTAAAGTCAACCATAACTGTAGTACCAGTTGTAAACTCGTGCCTGCACTCTGTTAAAAAAAATTTTATTAAGTTCCAACACAAATAATGTGGTATTATCCTTTATACTTAATGATTTCATCCATGAATAAAATCTGCCTACTTGTAGGTATAAATCGCTGAATATTTTTTCGAAACAGCGTGTTAGCATGCGAAGACTCGAAGGAGCCGCGTCACTAGAGTTCCAATTGTCTTGAGCTCTGTCGTTCCATCCAGAGTTTCTTGACGTTGTTGGCTGGTTATACCGACTTGATTCCACAGGAACCTATTACATTGATGTTGTTGATTGAAAGTTTTAAATGCAATTGAGAGCGTAGATTGAAGAGTTCCAAATTCAGGGATGAAATTCTTTAGTAAAAAATATATTCTTATAGAATATTTGAATATTACAATTTCTGCTCACATTATCGAAGAATAACGGTATTCTATATTATCAACTTTTGAAATAGTTCAATGAAACGTACTTGTATGGTAGCGTTTACACTCAATGGTAAATTATACGCCCCAAGAGTAGATAGTCTCCTCAAAGCAATTTCCACACCTGTTTCAACTCCATATTCAAGTCTCGCGTCAACTGCCAGAGAAATGCTGCTAAAATTCGATTGTTAATTCATAAAAATTTCTTTAAATTCTGTTCAAAATAATCATGTTTATTAGTTCAATTTCTTTATAATCTCTATAAAATGCACTTGATTACCCTGAGCCAGCAGAAGCAGAAAACTTAGACACTGGATTTCCTTTTTTGAGTAAATTTCTACCCCGTTCTAATATGTCATCAAGGAAATCTTCAAGTTCGCTATCGTCAGATTCAAGGAGAGAAGGCAGTGTGAATCCGTTTGATTTGGAAGTTGATGCAGTTGCCGGTGTGACAATAACACTGTCTTGTGTATCTTCATCACCATCCGCGTCTGCGTCGCCAACTTCATTCCCAAATGATGTAGTAGCCGAACTACTTGCTCCTGCAACAGCTGCTGCATCTTCGTCAGCAGCGCTACTTTCTTCTGCCGCTAAAGAATCGAAGCTTTCTTCAGACGGACTTCCTTCGTGATTTGGTACTGATTTTGGAAATAGTCTTCCTCCTGTGAAAATAAAGTAAATACTAAGATTCACAAGGATTTAATCTGTTGCTAGAAGTTATGACTATGTACTTGGAAGTCATTATTTTGTTATATCTGATTTATAATGGAGTAGAAATTTTATATACCTTCTAGTAAGTCCTGTAAAAGGCATGAAACTGCATGTGAAGCCCAAGCAGCATCTGAGGCACCTGTTGCCAGCCTGACTAATCTGAACAATTGTTCCTCGGTCATAAGTTCACCTAAGCTTATAGCCGGACGTGTAGATACGACTAGTCTAGCCACAACCTGGATTTAATTAACGCGTTAATGTCAGTTTATTTGTAGAATGTATTTGAATAATATATTTAGAAGAAAACTTACTTTACAGGCCAACAGAAACATGTCAACATTAGCAGCGTTATTCAATATAAGAGCTACTAGACCTCGAGCAACTGGTAAACAATTAGAATGTGATAAATTCCCTGCAGATTCAACATCTGCTTCCACACCGTCAGATTTACTGTATTTGGTAGAAAACAAAAATTAAATACAATTGTTGGTCCAACTTCCATCTGCTATTCGCAAAATAAAATTCATGCGTTTGTTCATCCTGATGAATTATCATCAGAGATATCCTTTGTTACCTACCTAGAACAAGGCTGTGGTTGTAGCCTCGGACTTCGTGATAAATTTTGTGATTCATTACGTCTTATGCTAAGAAGATCTTTTAAATGCTTAGCAGAATGTTGTTTCAAAGTCTTTTTAAAGAAGTGTTCTTGCTGTTTTAAAGCTGCTTCAAGTTTACTGGATAAAGTTGCAGCTTGAGATGACAAAGCAGACAAAGCCTGAAAAATAATGTAAATAAATTTCAAATAAACTCTGACGAATGATTGTTTCATAACACGATTTAGATAATGTTTAACTTAATTTCACTGGAAAAATATTACTCACTTGTACTTGAGTAGAAGCGTGAAAAGCTTTCTTGGCTTGTTCAAGATCCTGCAGTTGTTGTTTATGATGCATTAGTCGTTTTTGTAATTTTCTACGATAGTTACGAGATGCCGAGGATCGACTAGCACTGACAAATTTTCTTTGCATCGCTGATTCCCCCTGAATGAATTCCCATCTCGTAGATAAAACTGTAAACGTTAAATATTTCCAATTAGTATTTACTATATTTTAATCATTGTTCAAATAAAACGACGAATAATTTTCAATATATTTAATTATGAGACTAAAAAATATGATAAAATATAAAGTACCTTGATCCTTGTATTTGTCATTATTTTCTTCATGCTGAATTGGCTGAGTAGCTGTTGTGTCCAAACAAACAGAAAGGAAGAGAAGAACCCAGCCAATTAGGGTAGTATCCAAACGACTTGTATTCGATGCTTGACTGTTAGACAAAGGGGCTAATAACCTGCCCAATGTACGAACCATTGAATCTACCACGGACGATTTATTAGCTCCTGCTATTAGCGATTTACGTCCAAGGAATGTTAGCAGTATGAACACCCTAGAGATTGGAAATTGATAATAAAGATAACATTATGTTTAGTTGTGAAATATATTCTAGATGAATATTATTCGATGTTCGTTTCTCAACGCTGTGAGATATATTTTTTTCAACAAATTTAACAATATAAAATCGAAGATACTTTCAGAATCGGCATAAGGGTGGACGGCAAGATAACGCATATTCAAAAATTTGATCAACGGCAATATGCCTAGTCTAAGATTCAATTATCATAAATTAATACAATTCTCACCTGTCCTGAGGGAAGATATGAGTACAAGAGGCTGAATACAAATTAATCAATGTAGTGGCCAAGAAATCACCCCACCAAGCCTGATGCCCCGCCATACGCGCCAACAATGCAGCAGCATGAAGTTGTAGCCTAGGTGCAGCGGTAACAACGCAAATGGAATGGAAGAACTTGTCGCAGATAATTGGTGTGAAAACATTGCAAATTGTATTAGGAATCTGTAACAGATAAGTGAATATTATGTTAAAATATTGTCATTTGGGATCAAAAGTGAAATTCTTTTGTAAAGTTTTTATTTAATTATCCTAAAACAGATGATCTGTGTCCTTCCGAATTATACTCACGCTAGGCACAGGTCCGATTTCATAGACAGTATAAAGAAGAATGTCAAGTAAGGTTTCTCCAAGTACTCTAAGTTTATCGGTAGGTGCACTAGCTAAAGATGGCACAGGTGTGTGTTGAGATCCTCTCCATGATTCTAGTCGTCGCCAAACGCCTCGGACAACGTTTAGTTGATGTTGAAACATGATACATTCCTAGAAGTATATATATTTTAAAAATAAAGGGAGAAAAAAAAAACAAGCCGCGTTTGGCGACGCATTAAGCCATGCATATTGTAGTTCATTACATTCGCTTTACGTTTACTACATTTACCTGGTAAGTGGAGAGTATTTTTGTTGACGACTGTTCACCATTATCATTTGAAGTCTTACTTTGGTGTAAATAATGCTGCATATGAACAACATTTGGAGTTTCTGTGCACAGTAACGGATCTAAAAGACTTTTTAGTCGTTCCGTTGCAAGACTGAACCTGTACAGAACATTATTATTAGTATAATTCATCGATTGTGATTAATTTACACATGATAGTCAGACGAGATTACAAAAATATGAAGAATACCTGCACTGGACGTCTTCGGCAAGAGCCGAAAGAATGCTACATTGAGATTCAATGGATGTGTGCAAAGCTGTGTCCGTGGTACCGTCATGTCCAATATAGGAAGCGTTTGGCTCAGAGTAATCTTCGCCTGGCAGTACTACCATGTGTCCGTAAAACATGCCTAATGGAATTTTACATCTCGCAGTAGACATCCCATAACGACCGATGGTTGTGATCTGATAAATAATAAATGTACATGATTTTACTGAAACCTGGACAACTTGTATTGACTGACAGTAATGATCTATATTTACAAAGACATTGTGTGGATTTGGAATGCTGGGGTACCTTGAGATAGCGGCAGACCGGGGGAGGCTGTAAATCGTTAACAACCAGTGGCTTGGAGCCAATATCTCCTGCAACAACGAGCCGAGTACCATCGCTTTCTTCACTCTTTGTCCATATATCAATCGATAATGAGACTAGATCACTGCAGGAAGGAATCATCAGGTCAGTCAGCAATACCGGGGAACCAAAATCCAAGATGACAAAACGTCTAGCTCCGGAATGCATTCGTTCAACCACTAAAGCTTGTTGTGGAGGCCAGCATAACAGTCTGCCCCATGGAAAGGTGATGTCTTCGCGCTAAAATTGTATTTTAATATAAATATAAATTGAAACTTTTTAATATTGCAACTACAAGGCCTCTATTGGCAAAAAAGAATATAAGCTCAACTCTTTCATACACATAAACAAAATAAAGAAAAAAACACGTTAGATGCCCATTTGATGAGATTAACGCTGATTGATTAAAATAAAAATGAGACAATACATACTAATTGGATCGGATGTAACATTAGATAAATTCTTTGTACACATGGGTTTTGCAGAGTTGTAAAATTAGTTATAAAAACATAAGAAAATAAGACAGATTTATCGCTTTTAAGACACACATTAGGATGTAACAAAAAATTCGATTTTGTTAATATTATTATCTCTAAATGATTATTCATATCGTGCTGTCTAATAAATGCATAGCAAACAAATGATGAGTAATAAATTTAAGGCCACACACACATACAAGTAGGATTATTTGATAGATTGGTACATTTATGAACACATCGATATTATAAAGCAAGGTGTTTGTAAATTCAAAGACAATTAATGAAGAAGGTGCAGATTGTTCTTAGAATTTTTCGGTGTAATTTGAAGTGACGAGTGAATAGCAAATAGTATTATTTTTAAGTAAAATATATTGTTCCTTTCAGACGGCGAATGAATCTAATCTGATCTAAACTCATTCTAAATCATAGTAGTACATACTTTTCTTTCTTCTACAAATTGATACTAAGTTTGGAATATTATAATTGAGGATATGGATGGGAAAATTGGCATGAGTCAACTCTGGCCCTTATTTCATAAATTGGTTTAAAAATTAAGTAATAAATCCTACCCAATAAAACTTGGAATATAAAGATAGTACTACAACCGACCATATCAAGGCAAAATCAGAAAGGTCGGAAAAGATTCATTGGTTAGTAAATGCGTTTAGATGTGTGAATTTGAAATAACATAGTAAACTAAAAGACCCAAAAGACTATAGTTTCCTTATAAGTTTATCGAACTCAAGCTACCCTGTATTGTGTTATGCTTGAATCGATATTTTACTTCATAAAATCATTGTGAATAATTTGTGTTTACTATTTACTGACATATTTTTTTACTTTTTCTACATCATGTACGTTAATATTTAGAATAAGGGACCAATTGTAAAAACTGTTTCGACCGATGTAGGTATAAGTAAAGCAAACAATTACGCAATTGAAAGATCTAATATTATGAAATGCGCGAACTTCGATAATCCCTTAGTCAAACCTTTTTCCCATCCGTTCTCTAAATTACTTTATACAAAAACGATATTGAATGTTGTTAATAAATAATATATTGATAATCGTTAAAAACCTTATCAGTTATATGTATAGTTGAAAACAATAAGATACATCTATTAAAAGGATATATAATATGACAATCCTAATCTACAAAAAATCTACCTTCTTGTTATGGTTGTCCTCAATTTTGTTTGTAGCTGTACTAGCATTTGGTACTGATGATTTTTCTTTCGTTATGGAAGAAGCTATCGTAAGAGGATTAGGAGCATCATTTTGAGTGTTGTGCCAGATTTTAAATTCACCAGGCATATTGTTAGCTTCGTCACTGTCTGATTGGTCGTCAGGTGTAAGTGACAATAGCGCAGCTGGCTTTTTGGACATTTCTGCTTTACACTGACTAAGTAGATTACTTAATTTTGTTGTCAACTTAGCCTGAAGATCTGGTTCTATCGATACCGCATCCAAATTCTACAATGTACAAATAGTACAATAATTTCTAAATGTATCTAAATTCACATAAATTTAATCAATCGATTCATTGATTTTTTTAATTTTTTTTTAAATTTTTCATCCATGACCGTCCTAATTTTTTTTCAAATTGCAACTGACCTCTAATTTTATCGCTCATATTCTTACTAGCTAGGAGTATCTAACGCTTAATTTAATTCATCTCAAGTGAGATGCTTTTCATCATAATTTTACATGACTGCTCATCGATTTTTCCTTATAATTAAATTTAAAATTTGTAATCAAAAGTACTCGAGCTTGATGATGGGGTGGAATATAGGCCAAGGCAATGTGGGATTGATTTTTCAACATGACCCCAATTGTTCAAGTATCATTAGAATAAATTACTTGTATTCACCATTGATATTCAACTAATTTATGTAACGAGTAACGAGTATTTTCAATTATTAAATATGTAATAACTATTTATTGTGCAACTTTCATCTGTGAACTGCACTGATTCTCGATGGTGGGCTTGTATAGAGAAAAATTATAAATGTGGTTGTTGAATGTCGATAAATTAACTGGTTTATACATTCGACTTTAGTTTTTTTTTTGTAATTCTTTTTAATTGGTAAACCAACATGCTTATTAATTTATGCAACAATAAACCACACTGCTTGTTACAAAATTTGTTATTACTAAATTCAACGAATGCAAAAACGTGATAAAACACTATATTACACTCTAGGTGTAAAGTTTAAAGTAAGAAACGATCGAGAATATCACCTTTTATAAATAAAAAAGAAAAAAAAAAGAAAGAAATAAGTAAAACATAACTTACATATGAGTGATGAATTATTTTTATATCTGGTACTGGGTTGTTGTTGTTGTTATTGTTGTTGTTGTTGTTAGTAGTAGATGCATTGTCATAAAGCGCAGTACCAATGTTAACTGCGCTTATTCCAGGATCAATTTTCTCCATTTTAGTTCCATCAGATGCTGCGTGGCAAGTGAAGTGAAGAGGTTCTACCTATAAGCAACAATGTTTGAGAATAGAGTAAATAAATAGAAGATCTAAACATATCCAAGATCGATTAGGTGCAGGAGATATTAACCAGCAACTATTTAAACATAAATTGTGTTAAAATGCTCAATTTATTTACCTTTACATTCCCAATAAATTTGAGTCAACTAACATGTAAAACTAAATACAGAATATTTCTTAAGGAAGAAAAAGTTCTTTCTTTCTTTGGAATACTGTGGCGTTTGGATCTAAGACTCTGTCTTAAAATTAAAATTATTTACCTCGAGAAGTCCCTTCATGTTATTATTCGCACAAAGTGCTCGGAGTTTGCTAGGTACTTTGAACTCGCTAGTGGGATGTGAGGGAAGTGTTAGAAGGTCTCTCAAATCAATTGTCTCTTGTGAATGCACAGAGCTACTGGCTGTAACCGAGGCTCCTACTTGTTCTCCAGTAACAACAGCTGCATAAGTTACAGGCATGGAGCTAAATTTGGCTGGCATAGGTGGCTCCATATCGAATAATTCCATTTCAAACGGTGTGTTGTATAGTCCAAACCTATTAATCAGAGAAAACCCATCTATGATTGAAAGTCAAACATTTAAATTTATAAATATTGAATATTTGTAAGAAAAATCCCATTTTAAATGCAGTTAATTTAGTTTAGAGAAAATGTGAAGCAGCTTACCTTGTTGCAAGCAACAAATGGTAGGGATTCACTCTATTTGACATCTCGGTTGCTATTTGCTGTACAAGAGTTATGCATTGTTGAGCAACGCTGTGATTACTATCGAATTGTACTAATTTTGTGATAAGCACTGCAAGCCATCGCAATGAACCAGCCCATTGAACTCCTGCTACAGATGGAAGCAGAGTTACTAAAACTGAGAGAACTGCTTCGTCAAAAGCATGAGGAGAGGGTTCATCCAAGTTGAGTAGACCCCTAGAATAATAATTTCATTAAATATTAAAAATAATAACAGCCTTTAAGAGAAAAAGAGAAGCTCGGATATAAAGTAAATTTGTAGTATATGACGCGGCGATATGATAGTTACTTGGTAATTTGATTAATAATACTTACTCGCTGCACAATTCAATCAATTTAACACATTTATGTGCAATACTTCTGCCAGCATGTAGAAGGCAAGTACGTAACAAGTCCAAAAGCCGTGTTTGTACAGATCGTATTGTTTCTAATTGTATATTCTTAACTTCTGGATTAATTCTTAATCTTGTTAATCGAATAGCTACAACCCAAATGAGTATATCTAATGCGAGAGACTGTACTACGGGTGACCTAGAGAGAGAAAAACAAAAAAAAATAAAAAATAATGTTTAACCATTTCAAAAATAAATATTAGGTATATGTTAGCTAATTTACCTACTTCTCAAAAAAAAAGACAAAAAAAATCACAAAAAAAAAAACTCTCTTTAGATCAAGAAAAACAAAATATTTATGTATAATTTAAAATCTAGTTGTGATAAAATATAATATCCTTCAATTTATCCACCAGTATACTTACTTATCTGTGCCCTGCAGACAAGCGACGTTAAGAATATTATCAATGAATGTTTTTGATTCCAACATTGCACAACGTTGTGCTCTCTCGTTTGTCACACTAGTACAATGAACTGACCTAACAGTGATAGATATTTCATGAATCCAATCGCAGCCTGTAAATTGATTTCATACAATTTATACAATCATTTATAAATGTAATTTTGTTTAAATAAATTTCATATAAATACACTTACCGATATAGTATTCTAATTTCTTATTAGCACTAGCAGCCAGTCGTTCAACAGTAGCCCCAGGTAAAAGTGGTCCTGCCTCACCAATCTTCAACTTCTTAGAAGTCGGTGGTTTAGTTTCCATTATATTTATCCTGGATTTAGTAGTAGCCTGAAATTATATTATCACAAACATGAGAATAAATATTTCAATGATTTAGATCTTAAATTCTTAATTATTTAATAAATAGAAAATAAGAAATAAAAATCAATGATAAACTTACTCCATCTTTTGCCGGATCAATAAGTGCTTTAATATGAACAAGAATGGTTCTAGCTTTAGACCGAAATAGCCTAGGACTTGTGAGAGTAACACATCCAGAATGATCTGAGAGATCTGTGCATCGTTGTAGATTAATAGGTCCGCATAATATCTCTGTATTATGTTGTCGTAAATATTCATCTGTAGTAACAGGATTTTCGCCTTTTTGTTCGCTGCCAATACTGAAGTCTATCCTTTCATCGACAGGAGTTAAAGGAGACTTGTGATGACCAATTCCAGTTATATTTTGCTTCAGTAAAGTGACTTGAATTGTAGGAAGATTTGGACAAGGTGAGTGAAGGCTAAATCTTACATCAACATGGCCAATGCTGCCCGCAGCACCGCGAGGCAATGTCAGTTCAAAGACGTGTTCATCCCACGTTGTACTGGAAATATATTTTTATTTTTTTTAGAAATTTTGTTAATATTTCGAAGGTAATTAAAAAAGGGATTAAAATTAGTGTGATTATTTTATTTACGCGTCATTTTGAAGACGCCATGTCCGCGTATGGTGCTGATCTTCTGATTGATGGAGATGTTGGGGATGACGTCGCTGTCTTTGAGCTTGCATCATCTCACTCCAACAAGGTGGAACTGTCGCTCCATACGCAGGCGAGTGACGTTCAAATCTTGTCAATTCGTAAAGTGTCCTCAAATCTGAGTATGAAAGATTCATTCTATGCGCCAATACGGAATCTCTGTAATTATTAAACAAGGAAATAAATATTGAGAGAAGTAAGCAAAAATAAAAAATAACAACTTGTAGAAGGTTTAAAAACGCAAGAAAACTCATAAAGGACATAAAATTACAAACAAAATGCAGTATATTGAAAATATGGGCTTCGATACAGTAGCAGTAGATGATTTCCTGAGTTTTATTCATTCGTCAAATGAATAACTTCTGAATTATAGAATATTTGTGATTATCCTTTTTCCAGAAATTAGAGACTATGTTGTTAATTTGAGAGATAGCAAACTGTGAAAAATCAATAAATATACATACTGATAGGTAACTGAACATGTAGAGGTACTAGGAGCTAGATGATCATTATTACTGGATCCCATTTCAGTCACCATATTCACATCATCAATGTCCTCTTTTTCTTCAGTCGAATCCTCCTCTTCCATTGTTGCAAAGAAATGAAGCGCCCCTTCGCTTGTGCATACGCATAATCTTTCCAGACCTGAATGAAAGGATAAAAATATTGTTGGCATTGTAAAAATGATTTATACTTAAACCTATTGAATATATGAAATAAATAAATAAAAACTTCTAGCTTTTACAAATTTGTTTTCCTATATTCTAAATTCGTTTAATTATTAAACCGAGTTTGGTTAACTCACTATTGCAATATGTGGCAGAGATGAATTTGCTTCCTTCCAATTTTGCTTCCGAAGCAGTTTTTAAATCGTTCAAATCCAATAGTCTAACAACACCATCTTTACAGACTAAAGCAATCTGTCCTCTGGGTCCTTCGACGAAAGATGGAGAAGTGATGGTATTTGAACTAGACGAAAGTGACCGTGATCGATTTTTCTCTTGAAGTGGTAGCAAGACATGTTCGATTGGAATTTGGCTGAGTGGAAGTTCTCGTCTTGCTACCGGTTCCGGTAAAAGTTTAACAACTTTACCAGTGAGGTCAAAAGCATATACAAGTAATAGCGCACCACTCTTGCTCTGATTGTTATGAACTTCTCCATTTATCATTTTAGATGATTCAACTTCGTTCTGATCCCAATACATGTAGCTTTTAGGTGGTAGAAATTCACTCTCTTCGTCTATGTCCATTTGATTAGCATTTGAAGCGGGGGGTGGATCTGTTAGCGGTATGTCTGGTGCAGGACACAAGGCGACGTAAAGATGCCTTCCATCTCTAGACGGAACTGCGTAAGTAACTCTCTGTAGATCTGGGGCGTCTATACAAACAGTTTGTATTACAACAGGCTCTGTTTTGAGGCCCTTCATTAAGTCAAGAGTCTTTTTATTCAGCCCTGTTATGTCCGAAGTGGATGCGAACTGTTCCGAAGAATTGATTGGATTGAAATTTGCGTCGAATGGAAAGGTCGAAGTTGGAGGTACGGCAATATTGATAGGCGTTGAACATTGTATTCCATTCGACGATGAAGCAGTTAGAGCGTCAAAATGCGCACCGATAACCATTTCGTCGACATCTTCAATGACAACATCTTCGATAACATCTTCGATGACAGGAACCTCGTATAAAAATTTACTTAAAAAGAGTTCCTGGTATAAACTCTCTTGACGACCGCCGTTAGAACTTGCACTAGTGCCTGTACCAGACAAAACTTTTTTTGTTTTAGAATCCTTTGTCTTATCTGTTTTAGCAGATTGTGACACATCCATCTTGTGGTAAAAATCGTAAAGAATTAAATAGTGCGATCTAGACGGCGTACATCTGTCCGCTACCTTCATAATGTCTAAACTGTCGCTAGCCGCGCTATTTACGCTGTTCATAGCTCTTACTAAAGACGAAGCCGGAGCTAGATCTGTCGATGCTGCCCATACGTTTTCCAAAGTTCTTATTTGCTGTGAGTTGTTGGACGTTACCGAGACACCACACACCAAACACGGCCTGATTCCGGCTGTTGTCGTTTCAACAAGAGTGGTTGATACTGTCGTACTCATGTTACTAGAATCTTCAGCTTCTGGCTTAGGACCTCCTGCAATTGACAACGCAGTCAACTGCAATTTATGAGATCCTAATGGCTTGTAATCGGATAAAGTATCTGTCTCTGAACCGAGACTTGGCAGGTATGGTGTAGCCAGGTTTCTGGCAGCAAGAAACTGTATCGTTTCCTTGTTTGTTGTATCTTGATCACTTGTTGCGACAAAGAAGGACACTTCTTTCTGGAAAAAAAAAACGAATTGACTTAAAAACAAGTATTTTTTGTGAAGTGTTCAATTTAGAACCAAAGTAGCTATGCGGAATCTTTCTAAGTAGATTAGTACTTGAAATATAAAAATTGAAAAATGCCACCAAAGCATTTTCCATGTATTTTAAATGGAAACTAAATAATAGTGATGAGCAGCCTCTAAATATTAAGATTAAAAGCTTAATTTTTTTTTCAAGAACGTTATTCGATCATAAGGAACAAGTTTTTGCGAGTGCCTTTTGAGAAAAAAAAATAGTCGGTTCATTTAGCTCACCCTAATTTTTATACACATGATTGGGATCTAATGAATATCTTACTTTTAACTGATTACTGACGTTCCACACGTTTACAAGGCCGTTATGCGAAGCAGTGGCAGCAAGACCAGTTACGTTTGTTGTGCTAATTATTTCCACATTGTCGCCAGACTCTCGGGCAGGAGCTGTAGCGAGAGCGACTGATAAGGGTACATTTTGCGTGTATTCTCCCTTAACGAACGGACAATTAGGTGAATGACGTTCGTGCTCTGACCACGGTTCATCTGTAGGTTCCCAACAGACCAAACACACGTTGCAAGTAAAGCACATGGCTCGATCATCCCCCGTAGAATTTGGCTGATGGTAAAAGCCAGCTTGTGCCATTTGGTCAGGCAATGCCCATCTGGAAGTCATTTCTCTTCTTGATATTGTCATTTGTTGTATTAAATGCGCTTATTTATATTATCCTAAGATAATTACTAAGACTGTTTCATGCGTTCTAAAAAGCTTTGCAGCTCTTCTGACTCCATTTACATTGTTTACTTATTCATAGTCTAGTACTACAAAAAATAAAAAAATAGAAATGAAATCATAATTCCGACTCACTTATAATTCATGTGAGGCCATTTTGAAAACGTATCTCGTCGAGCCGCTTCACTGAACATAAGTGCTCTGTCTGCCGGACCACCTTCCAACACCAAGCCTGGTAATAGGCCATTTAGCTGTTCGTTGATAGCGGAAGCGATAGGCAGTGCAGGGATATGCCTGTTTTGGCGTTTTAATTCCGTTACCAAACCTGAGCATACCAACTTCAGAGAACCATGAGGTAATTCTAGACATACCGTATTCCACTGTGGAGAATTCGATTTAAGTTAAGAAATATTGAATTAAATGCTCTGCTGCCTTCAAGACTTAACAAGTTCATGTAATAAGATCACTTGTGATTAAAAAAACTTACTTTTTGTGCCTTTATTCCCTTTTTCTGGGTTGCTTGAGCAGCCACAATTTTTCCAGACAATTCTTGAAGCACTTCTTGGACGTGATCGACTCCAGGCAATTCTACGCATCTTAGACATAGATGTAACAGAATAGCTTCGCTGAGTAAAAGTTCTAGTTTTATTATGTCTTCGCTGCATGATACGGGGGTCTGCAATATTGTGTCCAGTAAAAGAACCCCGTTGTAATCGCTGCGTACACCAATACCCCTGCCATCTGTATACAGTACTTTGTCTATGCCTTCCGCTAAATATACTCCATTTATTTTTCCATCAGATTTACCTGTGCAAAAATAAAAAATACAATCATTTATAATATATCCTTAACATTAAATTTAGAAACAATTTTCTATGAAAAATGTATAAAAATTTCAGTAGATAGTGGAGCCATGTCTTTGCATTAAATTGAATGCAATTTTGAAATGATACAATATAAGACGAAAAAAAACAGATTATAAAAACAAAGACTTCGAAGGAAGGAGGAAAGATTGAAAACCAAATAAATGCTCGATAAATAATGTATTTTGAATCAAGAGTTGAATGAAGTCTAAGACTATTTGGGTCTCTTCATTACTCGGAACAGTTTGCAAAACAGGTATCGCATTCATAGCAGGAGAGGAAAGCAGTTACATTTATCAAATATGCTGACCGCTAAGAGATGCAAAGTGATATAAATACGTATACATATATGTATACTATTGTACAGCATGGGGCAACAGTCATGTTTCTTGGAAGAGTTAGAAAGATAAAGTGAGATTTGAGATACTCTTTGTTCAATTGTAAAGAAAGTTTGAAACGTAAGTAATCGAATATAGAACCGGCTTCTAAAACTTCATATACATTTGTGATATGTTCAAGAAGAAATAAATAATTATCAAGGTCAACATGTCAATGAACCATTCAACTAATATCACATTATCAATGCGAGTCAAAATATAGACCAAAAGTATATTGAAATAAATATTCTCAGACTCTTTTCCATACCATATGTGATTGAAGATACGATTATTCTCTGATCAAGACTAAAAGATATATACTCAGAGTCTTTACTTGTTAGAATTCAGCTCTTAAAATTTATGTTAATAGATGATAACTTGAATGAAACAATTCTGCCAAACACTCGGTCTACTTCCCTGGTTGTTGTAGCTTTAAACAGATCATTAGTTCAATTCTAATGATCGGATTATAAGTTTTATTCATTAAGAGATACGTGATTGAGGAAAGTAACAATGGAAATGATTCAACGTATGGAAATTTTTAGAGATACTTTTTTTTCTTTAGGTAATACATATTTTTCCATACAGTTTAGCAATGACTTATGAAATATTAGTCTTCTGTTGCATGTACAGAATACGAAAAAGATACTTAATTGTAATTAAAGTAACATATGCTGTAGAATATGGAGTGCTCTGTAGTTCTATGCCATTGGCTTTGTTGTAGATTGTTTACAACGTGTTGAAGCTGTTTTTAATCTTGGACTTGAATCTAATGAGGTAAGTAGTCTTCAGATTTTTATACTCGTTATTATTTGAGTACTAATGTAAATTGACATAAGAGGTAAAAGGCTATGGCTAAGGAATGAAGTCATCATGCATTGTTTTAGTCTGGGAAGAATAAATGAGAACAAAATTAACAAAGGGGAGAGAATGAATTTGTTGAGAAGTTTCTGTAAAGTAGAAAAAGAAAAGATAAATGAAGATCGAAAATTGGTGATAGAAATGAATTGGAAATTGACGGGGAATGGGCAAGGAGATATTTTGAGAATTTTGGGTTTACGGTATGGTGTGAATATTGTCGCATGATAGTGTGTCTCGAGAATACGAAAAGGAAAAAAAAGTAACGTCGAATCACGCGTCTGACATGTCGAGGAATAAACGACCTTGACCATGGCGAGTGACTAAATGACGTTGTGATATTTTTGCGGAGATAGAGAATGCAGATGTTGCTAAAATATCGTGAAATTTAAAGGCGAGGGAATTAATGAGGAGATGGCTTACCCGACAAGCAACTTTTCTGTAGGATTACCCCGGAGTTGACATCAAACACGAATACTTGGGCACTGCCAGTTGTAATTAAAACCACATTTAAATTTGGATGATATATTATACTCTTGCACTCTGTATCTAAATTCAAATAACCGTCTTCTTTTAATAACCACGGATCATCATCAGCCATTTTGCTTATACGAATTACGATTTCTCAAAAAATTTTTCCTAATGCGCGAACATCACAAAAAACATGGCGTACTCATCACCGCCATCTTTGAGTCGAACGTCAGCAAGGCGGCCTGAAATTAGATAAATGTTCAATCGATGTATGCGCAGTCGACGATCAAATAATCGATCTAGCATCGCGGCAAACTTCAAATTTGCAATGCACGAACTCGAGCAGCTCGCCCACACTGTTAACTGAAGATATATCTTCAGTCAACACCCACACGTATCAAACTATACCTTATTTATGACTAATTATACGATTCAAGATTAGCATTCATAGAATTCGACCTGAAAAGAGCTGTTGAATGTAGACACGACGCTCCAGTAAGAGATGGAAGAATCCGCCGCCATTCACGGAATATAGTCAACGCAGATACAGTCTCTTCGTCTCTTTCTATAGCGGGGGACTGCTTTTGTCTAACCCATTGATTTCTTATGAAGTATCCTGCTAATGCGACCAGCCGATCCGTATTCAGTAGTTTATTGAAGTGCATTATTTAAGCCGGCAGATTGAAAGAAAGGAGAAAGAACTTATGACTCATTAATGAATTTTTCAGATTATTGACAACCTTTTCGAAGCTGTAAACATGAGGATGAGATAGTTTCACATTTATAAACATTAACACATTATTTATGTTGATTAAAAATTTTATTGAGCGTGTAAATAATTAGTTATTTTAAATGATCTATAATGGATATGAAATAAATTA
This sequence comes from Macrophya annulata, assembly GCA_963924015.1. Taxonomy (NCBI): domain Eukaryota; kingdom Metazoa; phylum Arthropoda; class Insecta; order Hymenoptera; family Tenthredinidae; genus Macrophya; species Macrophya annulata. The sequence continues at coordinate 7,941,317 of OZ001262.1, forward strand.
GAAAAATTGATTCTTAACTGAAATTTTACTTAATTAGCAAACAATAGAAAAAATTCGAAACCCATAACAAATGATGGACGGATATTTTCGTTGTTGACGCGAGAGTTTTTTAGATTCTTATTACCATAAAAATAATTTGTATAACATACTTCTTAAGAATTGAATTATTGAGTTTTAAAGAGAGAAATAAATATTATGATCGATACACAGCAGTCTTGAATATTACTTTTTGACGAGTAAATTTCTTTCCGAACAATTCGATGTGAGGTGATTTTTTCAAATTCGTTGAGTAAAAGTAAAAAGTTAAAGATATATTTCAAAACCTTGGAGTTCCGAAAATATTGAATTCTTGTAAGCAATCACTCGCAATAAAAATAAGTTAACATTTTGCAATGCGATTGAAAACTTACTAAAATCCTTCCAACATTTGTATATGAAGTAAAAAGTATTACATAGAGTAGTGCATAAGCACCGCTATGATTCAAGAATTCATGGAATGAATCATACGCACTTGCACCATGGTGAGCAATGTAATGTCTCTCAAGAAATTGCAGAACTTTTTTCATCAGTAAACTAACTGATATCGCTTACGAAGAGATTCTAATCAGAATTATAAATTACTCGGGAATGAAGTGCAATGGATATAACAGACCAAAGGAATTTCCTGAATTGTTTTGAAATTTTTTGAACGGAATGTATTACCAGCTTTGTGTTATTAATATTAAAAAATTATAATAGATCGATCGATCTATTCTGAGTGAAACTATGGTAATGGTGTATTTTCAAAGACTTCATGCAAATTGAAGTTTTTAATTGACCAATCGAATCATAGATCTGCCCGATTCCGTTGATCTCATTCTTATAATTAGACATCGAATCAATTTTTATACGAATATTCCGATAAAATTCTCGTTTAGCGCTATTGAAAACAGATGGTTGGTTCAAACGACTTTTAGAATTTGTATTCCAAGATAATAGATATATTTATAATTAGATATACCTACGGTCTACATACAAGACTCCATGTCAAGCCGTTTATATTGGTGTAAGTGGTAGACGCCAAATACCAAAACCAAATCCAATTTAGAGATTTGTCGACTTTATGTCTCATTCCTGTTTCTCTTCAATTGTGTTCAATATGCGCATTACGTGTCATGATTAATAAATCGCTTACGTGGTCCATGTGACCATTATCCAGTCTGCATTACCTACAAGCTGCGAAATAAATATTCGGTGATCGTTGCAGCTTAATATCTGTTGATCCATTTTGTCTGGCAGAAGGATTTTTGACTTTCTTCTTAGTAAAAATAACTATTTTTCTTTTTTTCATTTGAAGAATGTCTTTAGCACTTGTGCAACACACGTCATCGCAACTCTGGTGCAAAAACCTTTCGCCAAGTACATTAATGTGATATTTCCCACAAAAATAGTGTTGCAGCCATTCAATCTACAAAAGTATTGAAATCAATGGGCATTGCCAAGTACAATTAAATTTTCCCAATTAATTTCTGAATGTGACATCCTACTTTTCGGTAGGTATTTACATTTCGATGTACATAACTTACGTCACACGTAATAACATGCAATATACGCACTTATCAGAGAAGATCAATTGAGAGTAAAATTAAGAAACAGAAAAAAAAAATTTGGAGATAGTGGTACTTGGCGGGCATTTTTGTAGTAATTTAGACATCAGCCAAAAATGCCCGCCAAGTACCACTATCTCCAAATTTTTTTTTTCTGTTTCTTAATTTTACTCTCAATTGATCTTCTCTGATAAGTGCGTATATTGCATGTTATTACGTGTGACGTAAGTTATGTACATCGAAATGTAAATACCTACCGAAAAGTAGGATCAGGTCACATTCAGAAATTAATTGGGAAAATTTAATTGTACTTGGCAATGCCCATTGATTTCAATACTTTTGTAGATTGAATGGCTGCAACACTATTTTTGTGGGAAAAACCACATTAATGTACTTGGCGAAAGGTTTTTGCACCAGAGGTGCGTTTGGGGGGATTTCATTACTTTTTGTACCATCTCGATTCAGACTAATTAGTCTCGTTCATAACAAATTGTATAAATTATGTCCTCTGAGAATTGGTTCAAGTTTTAAGAAATGTTAGTGGCAGTTGATAAGAGTGTGTATGAATTTCTGTAGAATTGTATTTAAACAACGTTCAGATGTTAGCAGCTGATACGATATATACGATAATTGACAATATCCGTGTTTTAATTGAGTATAATTTGAAAACTACACATCGTACGAAAAATGTTAAGTGAAAAAAAATTTCAGTTCGAAGTAAACTTCAAAGTGATGACGTACAAAAAAATACGACGGTTCCGAAAAGTTGAAAGAAAATTATTATAAAATTGGTTTTTAATATTTCTCAACAACCATACGTTTTTTACCATCCAAAAATTATAGAGGATATTCAAAAGAATGAGTACAAATTTTATCGTGGAGCCAGATTTCAGTTAGGAGATATATGAATTTTGTACCGAATTTATTGCGAACCAAAAGTACAACTTTTTCAGCACTGCGAAGTTGAAAGTTTTGTTTATTTAACGGTTTTTAAAGATTTTTTGAGTCGATACGAAGACTTTGCGATATAAAATTTTTGTTGTTGTTTTTGTTTCGAAATAAATTCAGTAAAAAATTCATATTTTCTGAACTAAATCTGAGTCCACAATAAAATTCATGCACGTTCTTTTCACACTATAGAGGAATATTCTCTGAAAGTCTTAGCCCCAAAAGGCGTATGGCTTGTGAGAAATTTCAAAAACTAACTTTATAATAATTTTTTTCCAACTTTCCGGAACCGACAAATTTTTTCGTACGTAATCATTTGGACGTCTACTTTAAACTGAAACTTTTTTATTCTCAACATTTTTTTGTATGATGTATAGTTTTCGTGTTATACTTGACCAAAACTCGTGCCATGACGCTCGTACTTTCCTCATTCATCTAGATCCAGAAATATGCATCTGATAACTTGACATTTGCATTTCAATTTTCAGGCATTATAGAAACGAATTGAAATTTTAATTTTAATTATATTATATATTATTATAATGTATTATTAAAATTCTTATTGAATTAGTATAGCTACTTCATTTATATCGATCTCATAATCTTTAGAATGAAAGATGAGAAATATTACTATTTTTTAATGTCTTATATTAGCTCTTTTATCACGGAGATACGTCTATAATTTTCACGTCGTATAAAGTGTCGTAGAAGCATATGACATGCAGACCGAAAGAAAATGGCAACATTGCTGGTGGGCGACTACTTCGTTCCGAAAGGAACTGACAATGGCAACATTGCCGGTGGGCGACGAAGAAACGGAGAAGGAGAAAAATTGTTGATCGAACTGAGGGTGTCTGTAATTCGGAAATATTATATCTCAGCTCTCCGTGCACCGATTGCATAAAAATTGGGCTTAAATGAAAGCTATTTGAAGCCATATTCTGAGATAAATATTTGAATCTCGTGTATAACTCGAGTCGGAAGTTATTAAGGATAACACAGTCGCCGTATAGGCCGTAGAGCTCTCATGCGGGTATAGAGACTCGGTCGAGTCTCACGCCGTGCGTTAAAAATTCTTTTTAATGTACTTGGCGCGAGACTCTACCGAGTCTCTTGATAACTTGCTAGAACTTGGACCTGAGATAATCAAGAGCGCGAGCACTTTATCTGACTATTAAATATGGGAAATCCCTTGAAGATTCTTCTTGCAGTGAAGAGAGTTCTTTCCCGTCGTTATCATCCAGTTTCTCGGCTATAAAATGAGACAGTCATCAAATGGAGAGCACAGTCAAGATCTTCATTGCCAAGCATCAGCTCCAGTTGAAATAGGTAAGATATAAGATACTTTACTAAACTTTTAACGTAATCTGTGATCAGGTCGCATAGAAGCTATAAAATATTATAATTAACATTGAACTCATTAAAACCAACACTTAAAAATAGATATTGAAATATTGTGAATGGTATTTTTTTTTTTCAGAGAACTAATGAAAATGACTTCCTCGATTCTCATCATTTTGATAATCGCTGCAACAGCGCTGGTAGAATCGTATCCTAGCCCAGGATACATTGTGAGTATTTTTTTAATAAACTTTCCATCACTTATCTCATTCTTTCGAACCCTTGAGTGACGTTTCTTTTTGAACATTTCAGAACCGCATACCGTCGTCTCGACCTCGATTCGAAAGATCGCCCAATCCCGAGCCCCAGGGATTCGGAGGATTCGGTGGTGGATTTGGCGGAAGATTTTCCAATGTAGGCGGCTATGACTTCAGCTACCATCCTCCAGCTCCAAGTTATGGTGGATCAGGATCATTTTATCAGCCGGCTTCTCGTCCAACTTTCAACTTTCCAGAACGTCCATCTCCCAACAGTTTTGTTTCTAATCCAATGGGAGGTGGTGTTAACCTCGGTTTTAACCGTCGGATAATTGACAATGACCGTGGAACACTCGACGGGACAGCCGCGGTACTAGCGATCCCGAATGGTTCGGGATTGAACTTGCTGCCAAATGTTGGATTACGAGGAACTTATCACCCGACTCCTCAGGGAACTGTTAGCGCCTCTGTGAACAAGTTTCTCAGCGGTCCTGTAAACCACCGTCCTACCTTCGACGTAGGCTACGAGCACACGGTACTCGAGGGCAAGGGTGGGAAGGTTACGGTGTCAGGCGGAGTACAAAAGACGCCGGGTCAGAGTCCGACCGGAACTGTTGGAATAGGAGCGACATGGTAGTTCCGTAAATCAATCGACTCGAATCCAAAAACGAGATCGATCAGCAAGTATTAACTTGAATGCAGATTGCTTTATGTTTATCAATGTAAGCACTATTTTTAAGAATTTAACACATATTTTTTGAATAAATAATTTCATATGTCTTATTCATAATTTATAGAATGTGTTTTTTCAACCAAGTACCCTATACACCCATATTATATAAATTTCTTTCCGAACAATTCGATATTAGGTGATTTCTCCAAATTCGTTAAGTAAAAAGTTACAGCTATTTGAAAACCTTCGAATTTTTAAAATATTGAAGTTATAAAAGTACAAGTACATTCGAGGGTTTTTGTAAGCAATCACTCCCAATAAGACCAAAAAAAACAAACAGATTATAGGTATAATTGTGATAAGCTGCAGTTCGAGAACTGTACGTGTCGTTAAAGAGATCAATTAGAATGTAATACCTTTCTGTAAATTTGTTCACCTGATCGATTCCTGCGATAACGAGTCTCTTTATTTACCTGCACATTGCTGCAGATCCGGAAAAAATTGATTCCTAGAAATCCTGCTGAATGATATACCTATATGGGGAATTCTCCGTGAAACCGGACAACCATTTTCGACAAAAATTTCGTTTGTCACGAAATTTTTCCACAAGGTCAAAGCACTTGGAAGGGACTTTCAGGCTTTTTTTGGGAATTTTTGTGTTAACCGTTATCGCGTAGGAATTTAAATTCTGTCAAAAATGAAATTAATATTTTTTTTTTCGTGGACTTCGTCAAAAAAAAAAAAAAAAATTAAAAGCTGTAGGAAAATTGGATTTCTTCCGAACTTTCAGTTAAAAATGGTTTCAAATCTCTAAAAGCACTTTATAGTCTATGTAAACGTGATTTATAATAAAAAGAAGAATTATTTCTACAACTTGGACACTTTCTTTTTCATATCTCTCGAAATCATTGTTTATACTATAAAAACGCCACCAAAAAATCGGTGATCTGGGAAACCCTAATTTGTCCCTGACAGTAATTATTTAAATATACCTATTATCAGCAGATTTTGTATAATAAATGTTTTATTTCTTTCCAACTCATGCTTCCCGACGAGGTTTCTACGGTGCTTTGACCTTGAGGAGAAATTTCATGACAATCGAAATTTTGGTCAAAAATGGTTGTCTGGTTTCACGAAGAAATCCCCATATTTATAAAAGATTTTTAGCACGAAATATAAGCACGTGTTCAATTTCGTAGATGTATCGCTTTTTTCCAGCACTTTTCTTCCAATCGCTACAGGTCAACATTTTGCAATACCATCGAAAACTTACTAAAATTCTTCCGGCGTACACCAAAAGTGGCACAATGACTGACTAAAGGATTTTCCTGAATTAATTTGAGATTTTTCAACGCGAATGAATTACCTACCAGTTTAATTGTTTTATTCATATGAAAACTTACAATAGATCAATCAATTTATTCTGAGTAAAACTATAAGGGTGTATTTTCAAAAACTTTATGCAAATCGAAGTCTTGATTAGAAATAAGTAGATATATTCATTCGTTAACTGCAGCTGAATGTCTATCAAAATGTTTTTTCTAGAAGTAGAATTATCTACTTTTCTCGTGGTACGAAACATAATTCTTCTTATTTTGTTTATTTGAAGGATGCCTTTACCGCTTATGCAATACCTACACATGTCATCGCAATAACAGAAGTTGACCTAAGATAATCACATGAGTTCGTGAACTTTATCGTACTATATTTAACAGGGGAATCCAGTGAATATTTTTCTTGCAATAAAGAAAGTTTTTCCCCGTACTTATCATTCAATGTCTCGGTTATAAAATTAGACGGCCGTCAAATGAAGAGCACATTTAATCAAGATCCCCACTGACGAGCATCCTTGACCAGTTCAAATAGATAAGATATGCGAAACTTTGACAAACTTTTAACGTGAGCTATGAAATCAAGTGGCACAAAAAGCTACACAATAATTAAATAATTTACACCAATACGTGAAAATAAATATAAAAACATTGTGAATGGTTACTTTTTTTTAGAGAACTATTGAAAATGAGTCCCTCCGTTCTCATAATTTTAATAATCGCTGCAACAATGCTGGTAGAATCGAATCCTAACCCAGGATACATTGTGAGTATTTTTTTATAAACTTTTCACCACTTATCGCGTATTTCTTGATCAGTGGTATTTTTCTTTGAACATTTTAGAACCGCATACCATCGTCTAGGCCTGTGGATCAACCAAATCGAATGTTAAAAACGAGATCGATCAGCAAGAATGAACTTGAGTGATTGCGTAACGTTTATCAATGTTGACAATGTTTCATCGAATTTGAGACATATTTTTTGAATAAATAATTTCATTTGTCTCTTTCATATGTGATTTATATGATGAATGTGATTTTAGAATCAAGTATCCACTTGAGTAGGTACTGTCCTTCATGATATTTCGAAACTTACGATTAGAAGCTTTGGGGATCTGTTTGTAAATTCTGGGGTGGCAGTCAACTTCGAATATCCGGTATCAGCACTTAGTGTACGTTCCTCTATGAGAAAATATTTCGGATAGAAGTTGCAGGGTTCAGAAGGGGAAAGAGGTCGGTGTTATTGGATTTTTCAGTGGAGGGGCCGCTGAGGTGAGGGAAAGGTCAATTTTTTTTTTTTTTTTTTAAATCATAACCAATATTTTTTATTACGTAATTTTGTTCTGCTTAAAGAATCAAACAAGTTTTGTACTAAACATTTTTTTGTTAGACATCAATTTTTTATGATATTCAGTTGAACGACTAGAGATTTCTGAATTTTGGAAAATATTTCACCTCTAAAGTATCAAGTTTGGAGAAAAATTGCAAGAGATCAAAAGTGCGTAATTTCATGTAAAGATTCTTGGAGAATAATTACAGATTTTTTGTTTAACAATTTTGTATGTTTTTCCCGCAATCGAAGAAGCTTCAATAAAAGGTAATTTAAACTAAACACCCTGTATAGTAACTGACATAAATAATTTCGCAACTGAACATAAAAGTGGTTTTAATTTCCTTCGAATTGGCACGAAACAAAAGCATCCTTTATTTTTCTGATGAATCAGTTTGCTGTTTTTTTATTTCGTGCCAACTTGAAGGCAATTAAAACCATTTGTATGTTCAGTTGCATCAAGTTAGGCGGCGACAGATACCATTTCCCTGACTGTACATTCGTTCGTCGCAATTGGAACAGAATCCATGCTGGACGAAGAAGTTTGAAATCCGATGAAAATTTATTGAAATATAAGAAAAGGATATGAATCTTTCTTTGTCAATGAGTGTATCGTCTATTTTGCAACAAATTTTCAGCCTTCAAAGGATTTTTATTGAGATGTCTTTCAGAATAGGCGTTATTATATGAAACTGTTATAGTCACAAGAATGGCATGCGGGTTGCGTTCAATAAGGCGTAACGATGTTTGCTGCACAAGTAGTTCGTCAATTCGAAAAGGTCGTCGTAAAACGACAATGACGATCCCCTTTTTTGCGACTCAAGAATTTCAAAAAATTCAGAAAGTGATGAAGAGTTTTCAAACGAACAGCAAACTATTGGGCCATATATTTCCGCGACCAGAAGTTCGGGCGCTAAAAAATGTAGAATCTGACTTTGAATCGAACAGTCAAAAAAATAAAATCTCTACTTTTTTCGAATATGTTTTAAGAATCTGGAAAAATTTTTAACTATCGAATAATTATCGATTTTGAAACTGCATTAGCGATAATAAGATAAGAAGTTAATAAGTTTGGAGGGAAAAAATTGGTTTTCAGAGAATATTAGTTCGCCAATCTTCACTGGATCCCACTTTCGAATATTCAATTGGAGACTTAGCGTCAGCGCTAAGCAGAAGAATATAGTCTTTCTTTCAAACTAAGATAGTAAGCATTCCAGGTGAACTCAACCACCTTCCAAGTCCGACCCCTTCGGATTTTCGCAGAATTGTTCATCTCGTATTACTTCTATTTTAAATCTGAACGTGAATTTTTATCAGAATTTTTTGAGCTCCCGTTTCGGAGGTCTGGGAAACTAAAATGAAAATAGCGACCTGTCAGAGTTGAGCTACAGCGCTCCTCTTTGGTGAGGATTTTTTTCTCATCACCCACAAATATTTAGGAGGGGAAGAGTCGAAAAAAAATTGAAATTTTTTTTTTGAACCACCCTAATGTAGATACTATAAGATAGAACAAACTTTTTCCTGCTTCTCAGCCTTTTAACAAATCATTTCTCTCATACCCGAAGTGGGAGAAAAAACATCAAAGCTACGGCCGTTGGCATTGAACGGTAGTAATTATCTTGGCGAAAAGACGTCAACAAGCCTGAAACACAACATATACAATGCAAGAGCGCGCGGACTTTATCGAACTATTGAACAGGGGAATCCGGTAAGAATTTTTCTTGCAGTGATGAGAGTTCTTCCCCGTCCTTATCACCCAGTTTCTTGGCTATAAAATGAGACGGATTGTCAAATGGAGAGCACAGTCAAGATCTCCACTGACACGCATCCTCCAGGTGAAATAGGTAAGATACAACACATTGGCAAATTTTTAACAAAAGTTGTGAAATCAGGTGGCACAAACTCTACACAGTAATTAAATCATTCATACCAATACCTGAGAATAGATATTGAAATATTTTGACTGGTACTTTTTTTCAGAGAATTAATGAAAATGAGTTCCTCCGTTCTCATTGTTTTGACAATCGCTGCAATAGCGCTGGTAGAATCGTATCCCGGTCCAGGATACATTGTGAGTATTTTTTCATAATCTTTCCGCTACTCATCGCATTCTTCCGAACCCTCGAGTGACATTTCCCGTTGAACATTTCAGAACCGCATACCGTCGTCTCGACCTCGATTCGAAAGATCGCCCAATCCGGAGCCCCAGGGATTCGGAGGATTCGGTAGTGGATTTGGCGGAAGATTTTCCAATGTAGGCGGCTACGACTTCAGCTACCATCCCCCAGCTCCAAGTTATGGTGGATCAGGATCATCTTATCAACCGGCTGCTCGTCCAACTTTCAACTTTCCAGAACGCTCCTCTTCCACCAGTTTTTTTTCCAACCCAATGGGTGGTGGTGTTAACCTCGGCCTTAATCATCGGATAATCGATAATAACCGTGGATCGCTCGACGGGTCAGCCGGGCTACTAGTGATCCCGAACGGTTCGGGATTGACCAGGCTGCCGAATGTTGGATTACAAGGAACTTATCACCCGACTCCCCAGGGAACCGTTAGCGCCAACGTGAACAAGTTTCTCGACGGTCCTGTAGATCGCCGCCCTTCCGGCGGCATCGGCTACGAGCACACGATACTCCAGGGCAAGGATGGAAAAGTCACGGTGTCAGCTGGAGTACAAAAGACGCCGGGCCAGAATCCGACAGGAACTGTTGGAATAGGGGCATCATTCCGGTAACTCCGTGAATCAACCGAATCGAACGTCGAAAACGAGATTGATCAGCAAAAATGAACTTGAGGGATTGCGAAACGTTTATCTATGTAGACAATATTTGATCAAATTTTACACATATTTTTTTAATAAATAATTACATATACGTTTCTTCCATAATACATAGAATGTATTTTTTAACCCACGCACCCACTCATACTATTAAGTATAGGTATAATATATAGTATAGGGATATTCCATTACTATTATAATTGGGATGTAATATGAATGCTCCCCTACGGTACTAAGCCCGAAAGATGAAGTCCTAGAAATCAGAATCAGGATGATTTGGCAATTATCTTCATTATCACATAATTTTCAATGAGAAGTCATACTGACAGTGAGTTGAAAAAGAAAATTCATATTTCAAAAAGACGGATCTTTTATCCAAGACGTGACGCTGCGCGGTGGAATCCCTTCGGAACACCGATAGTACAGATAGTAACGGAATTTAAACATTTCGAGGACAGGGATGTCAATGTGGGTAGTGAAGAGAAATCATTCGCAGATTTTGGTAAACTGAGGACTTTATTGATCGGGGATTTTTAAAACTGATACGAATACTCACGTTCTTCGATTTCTGTCTCAAAAAAAACAAGCCGCATCGGCGATCTGAGTACCTGATTCATCCTTTCAGTTATAATTCATCCTTTCGTCGAATAAACTCCGAAGCTGGCGAGCGCTCAGCCGCGTTCAGTGACGGTCTATTTCTGCATCAGGAGGAATCATTTCGCTAGTAATTTGCAAATATCTTGCAATCGGGTAGACCTCTTCGCAGCCAGGTATCCGAAGTGTGACCAGCTGCTCGGCGACGCCAGTCCACAGTACCATCTGACAATGAAAGAAAAAGAAATACAATATCTATATCGTGTATGATATACAGTTGGAAAACACATCGTTCTTTGGGATCTTTGATGGAAACAAAGGATATGATCCAGGGTAACTCAGGGTTCCACATCTGCGATTCAGAAGGAGGAAAAAGTCCTACCAGTAAAAGCTGAAGAGACATCTTAGCGCGATCGGAGTCCGTACTGACGGCGTATACACCACTGGCAAGATTAAGCTTTCCCAACAAATCCTGGTACCGTGTCCTCAACACTCGGCCAATTTGGTACGCGCGCATTTTTCCGGTCTCCAAATACGAATTATGATTACAGTTACGATCCATCGTACATAAAGAAATTAACACAGAAAAATATCTTTGAATTATTCTCGAAATTTGAATGATGCAATTTTTTCTGGACTTGACCTTATTTTGTGAGTGGGCCGATTAGGTGGACTACAACGTAATCAGACTTCGATTCAACTTAATCAACCGCTAACCTCTTAGTCATGAAATCACTAACATACAAATATGAAAATGCACCGTTCGATGCGCGTTAATTACTCATATTCGTCAACCGTGCGAGTCCCCATGGCTCGTACTCTGATACATTGTGGATGTCATTGGGGTACAATTCTTGTAGACGTGGCATTCTGTCACCATTCCTCTATAACTACAACGAGTAAGAAATAGTGGATGATGATTTTCAGAGAATATTAGTTCGCCAAGCTTCACTGGATCCCCCTTTCGAGTATGTAATTGGAGGCTTAGCGTCAGCGTTAAGCATGGGCGCAAACAAAAGAAGGGGCAAAAGAATATAGTCTTTGTTTCGAATTAAAATGGTAAGCGTTCCAGATGAACCACATTCCAGGTCCGACCTCTTCGGATTTTAAATACTTCTATTTTAAATATGAACCTGCATTTTTATCAGAATTTTTTAAGCCCCCGTTCCGGAGGTCTCAGGATCCATGAATTTTACCGATCTGTAAAATTGAAGATAATGTTATCTTGGAATCAAAAAGTTGTATCAATATCTAAAAGGTGATCAATAGATTCGTCTTGAATCGACTTTAAAACAGCCAGTATTTTCAGAGATTTTTTCAATAACGTTTTGATTGTTGGTTATTAACTGGCAAGAAAAGAATCTAATACTTCTATAATTTGAGCATTTTTTTTCCCCAAAACTCTTTGAAGAGAGTTGAGAATTTTCAGAGCTCATTGAAGATATTGAAAATTTAAAACTCTCAATGATATTATGAAGTCTTCAAGCGATAAGCGAACTCCATATTTTCTAATCTATTAGTAAACGAATTGGCTGTCATGTCCTGTACGAATGCAAACTGTTCGTAGAATCATATTTGCAAACACAACAACTCGCAGGCTGCAATTTCAATGAAAAAGTAGCTAAATGTCTTCATAAGATAAAAAGTCACCGGTTCCTGATATCTGACTTTATTAGTTAGTAATCGGATTCTAAAGTTGGAATTTAATTGATTTCAACTAAAATTCCATAATCACATTTAAAACACGTTAACGCCAACTCAGCGATTAGAAACTTTATAATATTACATATTATATCAAACGCTAAAACCAAATTTCGAACTTTCACTCCAATTAAAATGTTATATGACGTATGTTTTATCTGAGTTTCATGATGGACCACGCACTTGCATAACCTTGAGTTACGTTACCAACTAATTAGGAATTGCGGGATCGCCGGGTGAGAATTGAATATGTAAACAATATCTCATACGAAAAAAGTATGAACGTCAGCTTCTTTGGCAACTTACCTAGATTAGGCTATCAACGTATGAGCGACTTGTAAGCGATTGGGCGCGTTATCGCTGTGTTAGCATTTTTACTGTGTTTTAAATTCCCTGATACGGTTGTGTTAAATTACGAGCAGATTGGTGGCCGTCGAGAGTTAAGTTTCAAATACTTTTGCACCCTGAACCAATCTCTTCTTCCAGGCCATTCCTCAACTCATTATAAAGTTTTATCTCGGATTCCGGTTATTTTTTTATGAATCCCTCCACGCTTTCCCTTCAAAATGATACCAAAACGCTCTTGATATCTTAATTTTTAGCGAAGTTATGATTTTTTAAGTAAAAATGTTATTTTGTTCCTGTATATGAGCTAGTACGCAAAATTGAGCTATAGGTCCTTCTGTTAGGAGAACCGGCTTCACATCGAAATCTATAATTTGGAATACCTGCCAACAGCGAAACATGAGAAGAACGAAAATTATGTTAGATATACCTGATATCCTACTATGGGGAGGCTATTAAGTAGACGCCAACTTGCTCACACAGCTTATCTCATAATTAGAAGACCAGTTACAGCCATCTGAAAATTACTAAATTTCTGACTACGGAGCAATTGTTCATATTAATTTTTTTTTTGTCAATCATTTATTATAAGTTTCGTCGTAATCAGTAGTTACGGATAATCGGAGAAAAAAGTTTTTTAGAGGACGTTAAGAATTACATAAGAAATCTGACAAATGCAGCATATGCTCCAATAAAAATGAATGCTGCCACCTAGAGGTTTCGTCAACAATTTGAAATAATTTCGAATCATTAAAAAGTACTCGTAACTACTGATTACGATGAAACTTATGATAAATGATTTAAAAAAAAATTTATATGAACCATTGTTCCTTAGTCAGGAATTTAGTAATTTTCAGATGGCTGTAACTGGTCTTCTAATTGTGATAATAATGCGTTATTATAGAGTTTTGAAAAGCTCAAAGAGTCAGCTTTCTAAATATATAGTGGTTATTTGCGAAAAAGTTGAATGATTAGGTGTAATTTCAATTTAAATTAAAAAACAAAAATTCCCGTGTTAAATGAATGGAAAACTAAAATGAAAATAGCGACCTCTTAGAGTTGAGCTATAGCGCTTCTCTTTGGTGAGGATTTTTTTCTCATCACACGCAAATATTTGGGAGGGTAAAAGTCGAAAAAAGAATTGAAATTTTTTTTTGAACCACCCTAATGTAGATACTATAAGATATAACAAACTTTTTCCTGCTTCTCAGCCTTTTAACAAATCATTTCTCTCATACCTAAAGTGGGAGAAAAGACATCGTAGCTACGGCCGTTGACATTGAACGGTAGTAATTATCTTGGCGAAAAGACGTCAACAAGGCTGAAACACAACATATACAATGCAAGAGCGCGTGCACTTTATCGAACTATTGAACAGGGGAATCCGCTAAGAAATTTTCTTGCAGTGACGAGAGTTCTTCCCCGTCCTTATCACTCAGTTTCTCGGCTATAAAATGAGACGGATTGTCAAATGGAGAGCACATTCAAGATCTCCACTGACACGCATCCTCCAGGTGAAATAGGTAAGATACAACACATTGGCAAATTTTTAACAAAAGTTGTGAAATCAGGTGGCACAAACTCTACACAGTAATTAAATCATTCATACCAATACCTGAGAATAGATATTGAAATATTTTGACTGGTACTTTTTTTCAGAGAATTAATGAAAATGAGTTCCTCCGTTCTCATTGTTTTGACAATCGCTGCAATAGCGCTGGTAGAATCGTATCCCGGTCCAGGATACATTGTGAGTATTTTTTCATAAACTTTCCGCTACTCATCGCATTCTTCCGAACCCTCGAGTGACATTTCCCGTTGAACATTTCAGAACCGCATACCGTCGTCTCGACCTCGATTCGAAAGATCGCCCAATCCGGAGCCCCAGGGATTCGGAGGATTCGGTAGTGGATTTGGCGGAAGATTTTCCAATGTAGGCGGCTACGACTTCAGCTACCATCCCCCAGCTCCAAGTTATGGTGGATCAGGATCATCTTATCAACCGGCTGCTCGTCCAACTTTCAACTTTCCAGAACGCTCCTCTTCCACCAGTTTTTTTTCCAGCCCAATGGGTGGTGGTGTTAACCTCGGCCTTAATCATCGGATAATCGATAATAACCGTGGATCGCTCGACGGGTCAGCCGGGCTACTAGTGATCCCGAACGGTTCGGGATTGACCAGGCTGCCGAATGTTGGATTACAAGGAACTTATCACCCGACTCCCCAGGGAACCGTTAGCGCCAACGTGAACAAGTTTCTCGACGGTCCTGTAGATCGCCGCCCTTCCGGCGGCATCGGCTACGAGCACACGATACTCCAGGGCAAGGATGGGAAAGTCACGGTGTCAGCTGGAGTACAAAAGACGCCGGGCCAGAATCCGACGGGAACTGTTGGAATAGGGGCATCATTCCGGTAACTCCGTGAATCAACCGAATCGAACGTCGAAAACGAGATTGATCAGCAAAAATGAACTTGAGGGATTGCGAAACGTTTATCTATGTGGACAATATTTGATCGAATTTTACACGTATTTTTTAAATAAATTATTACACATGTCTCTTCCATAATACATAGAATGTGTTTTTTAACCCACGTACCCACTCATACTATTGAGTATAGGTATAATATATAGTCTAGGGATATTTCATTACTTGTAATTGGGATGTAATATGAATGCTCCCCTACGGCACTAAGCCCGAAAGATGCAGTCCTAGAAATAAGAATCAGGATGATTTGGCAATTATCTTCATTATCACATAATTTTCAATGAGAAGTCATACTGACAGTGAGTTGAAAAAGAAAATTGATATTTCAAAAAGACGGATCTTTCATCGAAGACGTGACGCTGCGCGGTGGAATCCCTTCGGAACACCGATAGTACAGATAGTAACGGAATTTAAACATTTCGATGACAGGGATGTCAATGTGGGTAGTAAAGCGAAATCATTGGCAGATTTTGGTAAACTGAGTACTTTATTGATCGGGGATTTTTAAAACTGATACAAATACCTACGTTCTTCGATTTCTGTCTCAAAGAAAACAAGCCACATCGGCGATCTGAGTACCTGATTAATCCTTTCAGTTATAATTCATCCTTTCGTCGAATAAACTCCGAAACTGGTGAGAGCTTAGCCGCCTCCAGTGACAGTCCATTTCTTCATCAGAAGGAATCACTTCGCTAGTAATTTGCAAATATCTTGCAATCGGGCAGACCTCTTCGCAGCCAGGTATCCGAAGTGTGATCAGCTGCTCGGCGACGCCAGTCCACAGTACCATCTGACAATGAAATGAAAAGAAATACAATATCTATATCGTGTATGATATACAGTTGGAAAAACATCGTTTTTTGAGATCTTTGATGGATACAAAGGATATGAAGATATGTATTGAAGAAAAACCAAACCAACATGAAAGGTAACATATACATATGGCATATCTGATGAATGTAGTTGACTAAATGCGATGAAGTGATGCAATATTTGTAAAAATATGTACTCGAAGGGGAAAAGAAAGTATAGAAAGTTTCCGTTAATCTGTTCCACCCAAAATGACGTATATAGTACATACATACCTTGATAAAACGATTTCCGTCAGCGTCCTGAAGCTTTTCGAGTATCACTGCTGTGCCATAGGGTATTTCCGGTACGATAATACCGTGTGCTCGTAAAACAGCAGAAACGGTAACGTCATGAGTGCTATAGAGGTAAATCTTTCGAGGATTCTCCTGCGTTCGGTCGAGGTGCATGTTCTCGATGAATTTTCTCACCATTGGGCCACCGTGTAGCCTCCGAATCTTGATCGTATAGGAAGATATCTCGTATTTCAGATTATGTATTTCACCTAATCGTTGAAAAATCGTGTCCGTACACCATTCCGGCAAAGACAAGTTCATCGCTTTCTATAATTGATAAAAATTGGTCATCGATTCCAGTCACATCCGTCTATTTTCGGAAATCGATTTATTTTGAACTGATAATCTGATCTATGGCAAAAACAAAAATCATCTTACCTGAGAAACTAGAAGATCATGAATTTGGGAAACTTCGTGCGGCTCGGTAAGATTCAGACCAGTCTTCACCGTAAGGAAGTTGAAAAAATCGTTATGTGCGGCGATCTTTGCTTGAACCTCCGAAAGCTGTCGTACCTGAGCAGTCGCCTTTCTGTACCTATAAAAAAAAATCCCTCGTAATTAAGGATAATCAGAGTCGAAGATAGCGCGTTAGAAATTACATATCTGTATACTAACTCGGGACACAGGAACGACTTCATCAATATGTCCAGCTTTTGCGGCACGTAATGGGTTGGAATCGGGATCCAGGGTAACTCAGGGTTCCACATCTGCGATTCAGAAGGAGGAAAAAGTCCTGCCAGTAAAAGCTGAAGAGACATCTTAGCGCGATCGGAGTCCGTACTGACGGCGTATACACCACTGGCAAGATTAAGCGTTCCCAACAAATCCTGGTACCGTGTCTTCAACACTCGGCCAATTTGGTACGCGCGCATTTTTCCGGTCTTCAAATACGAATTATGATTACAGTTACGATTCATCGTACATAAAATAATTAACACAGAAAAATATCTCTGAATTATTCTCGAAATTTGAATGATGCAATTTTTTCTGGACTTGACCTTATTTTGTGAGTGGGCCGATTAGGTGGACTACAACGTAATCAGACTTCGATTCAACTTAATCAACCGCTAACCTCTTAGTCATGAAATCACTAACATACAAATATGAAAATGCACCGTTCGATGCGCATTAATTACTCACATTCGTCAACTGTGCGAGTCCCCATGGCTCGTACTCTGATACATTGTGGATGTCATTGGGGTACAACTCTGCTAGACGTGGCGTTCTGTCACCATGCCTGAATAACTACAACGAGTAATGAATAGAGGATGATTATTGAAAGGAGTCTGAAGTGACAAATCCGGGAGAAATGTACATATGGGGAATTCTCCGTGAAACCGGACAACCATTTCGGACCAAAATTTCGACTGTCACGAAATTTTTCCACAAGGTCAAAGCACTTGTAAGGGACGTTCAGGAATTTTTCTGGAAATTTTCGTGTGAACCGTTATCGCGTAGGAATTCGAATTCCGTCAAAAATAAAAGTAATATTTTTTTTGAGTGGACTCGGTCAAAAGAAAAAAAAAATTAAAAAAACATTAAAAATTTTTGAATCTACAACATTCTTCAATTTTGAGTATAAAATTACAGTCTTTCAGTTGAACATGACGCTATAAAGTTGGTAATAATTTACAGAAATAGATAAGCATGAAATACAATTTTTGTAACTCACCACTTGCACCTGGGTCACCCTTAGCTGTGCTTGAACGAGGGTTAAACATGATATGGTTATCAGTGCACCGAGTAAAATGACTCTACTCATTGTTTCACTTTATTACGAAGTCCTATGGCAATTAGAATCAACGACATTCGATGGTCGGAGACGATTTAGCTTCTCAGCTAACAAAGCTGAGATATCCATTTATGGTCGGCCCCTGTCATCGCGGTTATCACAATGCGTTAAAAAATATTGACCAAATAGTCTGTTAAAAATATATCATGAATGTTTTTGTGATAGTAGTAATCGGCTTAGCCATCGGTTAATTAAACAAGCTAACCGCGTCGTTTGGTTGAACGTAATTAAACTAAGCCATACAGTGCCAATAGTTATACTTTTATTATAGTTATATTGTACTCATAACAGTCAGGCCTGATGAAAATTGGAAAAATTAAGATGGAAAATTACACGCATATACCGATTGTTATTAAAAAATTAGAAATCATGATATAATATTGCCAAGGCTTGAGAATTGTAATTCTTCAATCGTTTTGCAATGAATATTTAAACGCCTCAAATTCTGGATAAATCTAGTTCTAGTTCAATCGGGCCTACACAAATATTGCTAAACCAACATCGTTAGTTCATGTATGTACATACATAATATGTGGTGTGTATAGCTTCGTATCGCTATAAGTCTAAGGTTCGGTTTGAATTTGGTAAGCAAACATACAGATAACAGCCGAAATATACATCACCAACTATATTTATGTTACAATTACAGGTAGTCAAAGATTATCCTAGTTTCCATTTCACCCATATGGTATGTATAGGTATATAAAATATTGCCGGATCTAGCAGATTAATGTTAATTACTATCCCCAAAGATTTTTTTTTATTCGTATCTCGCGGTCAAATTGACAAACTATATACTTTTACCTATCTTTTAGGAAGAGCATGATATAGTCGGTGCGCGATTTGAAAACACGTCTCATAGAAGATATTTTAAATTATTTATTTATACATATAATAAATATTGTAGTGTTATATAGTACGAGTTAAATTAAAATAAATATGGTTAAACTGATAAATATTTTTCAATAGCATGCGGGTCTATTATTGTTGATCGATCTCTTCTTCTGATTCGGATTCAGCTGATCTACGAAACCGAAAAGATCCCTGGATCCCAACATTAGGCTGCCACCTCTGACCTGGATACTTTTGTGCTCCGGCTGTAGCGCTGATCGATCCATGTTTGTTCTCGAATATCTTGTGGTTGTAGTCGAAGTTGTAAGAAGGACGGCGTTCTGGACCGCTGAGATCCTTCTGCCAAGTACCACTCAGAGATCCTTGAGGTTCTGGCTGGGGTTCAGGTGATCTACGGAACCGAAAAGATCCCTGGATCCCAACATTTGGCTGCCACCTCTGACCTGGATACTTTTGTGCTCCGGCTGTAGCGCTGATCGATCCGTGTTTGTTCTCGAATATCTTGTGGTTGTAGTCGACGTTGTAAGAAGGACGGCGTTCTGGACCGCTGAGATCCTTCTGCCAAGTACCGCTTAGAGACCCTTGTGGTTCTGGTTGGGGTTCAGGTGATCTACGGAACCGAAAAGATCCCTGGATCCCAACATTAGGCTGCCACCTCTGACCTGGATACTTTTGTGCTCCGGCTGTAGCGCTGATCGATCCATGTTTGTTCTCGAATATCTTGTGGTTGTAGTCGAAGTTGTAAGAAGGACGGCGTTCTGGACCGCTGAGATCTTTCTGCCAAGTACCACTCAGAGATCCTTGAGGTTCTGGCTGAGGTTCAGGTGATCTACGAAATCGCGGTCTCGGAGGAGGTAACCGATTCTGAAATAATAAAACGGGAATGATGTACACAAATACTTGGATAAAATGGCTATGTTCAAACCGATCACATTCGTAGCACATCAATTCGTATCACTTTTCCATATCGATCGATGTGTAAACCTAATATTGTGGTGTAAACACTTGTTTGATAGGAATTTTGACACGTATACTACAATAAGTGATCGGTGTAAATATAAATGAAAAATTTCAAAAACTGAAGGAAAATACTTACAACGTAAGGGGCAGGATACCGATTATTCCTTAGACCGGGAGACGATTCTACTAGAGCCGTTAAGGCGACAACCAAAATGATAAAAATTGTAGCTTTCATTTTTATTAGCTGTCTGAATTTACTTCACCTGTTTCGACACTTTAATTGATCTTTGGATCTCGACTGTGCCTCCGTTTGTCGAAAATCTGGTTTTTATAGCTGTTACAGCCACATGATAAGGCCGGGAAAGAACAGTCTTCCCTAGAAAATATCATTTCATTAATCTTCACAGAATTCCCCTTTCGAGTATTATGGCTATAAGCTTTTCAATGTCTATGTTAAATATACAAAAACATACAAATTTCTTAATATATATTTTTCTTATAAAAAATTTTATTAGTGTGAAGCGGTAGCGATATCCAAAACAATCAGCATCGATCATACATTTAACAAAAAATGTACATTCACAAATTTTCGAATATTTTTGGGTCTCACGTGCCTAATTATTCTTTGGTTATGCAATTCTAAAGATGATAGAAGTCGTTTCAAGTATCGAATGACACATAATTACTTAAACCTATATGAAATGCTAATAATACTTTTCGAACTTTGACCTCATTCAAAATACACACATGCCGTATGTCTTATCTGTAATTCATAATGATAACAACGTATTTGCACAATATTGAGTTACGTTACTAACTAATAATAAGCGTCTAGGAATCGCGGGAGTTCCCGCATATGGTAATTAAATGTGTAATCAATATCTCATATGAATAAAGAACGAATGTCAGCATATTTGATTGTATAGAAATAAGTCATTGAGCAATTAATTACACATATCTCCATATTATGTACCGAGTGTCAATAATACGAGAACCAATATGTGTCCATATTTGCTTGAGGAGAATTATTTAAGTTTAAAAATTAATTATATTGAGGAAATTTTCAATAACGTAGATTATGAGAGATGGAGACAATTGTTCGGACCCTCGATATATATTGTGGTTGTGATATTTGCACATGGAGTACAGATAATTAATAAATGATTTTCTAGCGATCAATTCAAGAAGCAATTAGTTGGTCAGTATAATGAGAAATCGTCGCTCATCCATAGATAAACAACTTCAACATATCCCTCTTACTTTTTAACTGTGTGATAGACCCACAGCTATGAGTAAGACCGATAACTTGAATCTTGAACTTGTTAAACGTGATGGACCTGATACGGGTACATTGCATATCTCACCTCGGAGCTACATGAAAAAGACCCTATACATCCGTAACGAAATTCGGGACTTCACCATAGAATGACACTTCTCAGAAAACGATCACATGGGGAAACTTTCGTGTATGGTCATTCAACTTATCAACGTCTATACCTACATAATAGGTATAATAAATTTTTTCCTGTTTCTTAACCTTTTGACACATCATCTCTTTCATAATCTGAGATGGAAAAAAAAAAAACATCGTAGCTTCACAGCCGTTGATATCGAACAGCGGTAATTATCTTGGCCAAAAGACGTCAACAAGTTTGAAATACAATATACCATATACAATATAGTACGTGCACATTATCGAATTATTATATCGAGGGGAATTCGGTAAAGATTTAACGTAACATGACGAGAGTTCTTCCCCGACTTTATCAATTTATCATCCAGTTTCTCGAATATAAAAGTAGCTGGTCGTCAACTGGTATGCACAGTCGAGATCTATTCAAGCGACATATACTCTGCATTTGAAATAGGTAAGATATCCATTGACTCCAACACTTTACTAGCCTTGTAATGCAAGATGAAGTTATTCAACGCGTAACAAAAGATATCGAAATACTTATTTTTTTAGACATCAAACGAAAATGAGGGCTGCAGTTTTGATCATTTTGGCAATCGGCTTAATAGCATTAGTAAAATCGTCATCAGGCCTGGGAAATAACCGGCGACCTCCCCCTTACATTGTGAGTATTTTTTATCTTATTTTATCGATACTTACCATTCTCACTTCCATTTAAAAATTTCAGAACCGTCTACCACCTCCGAGAACCCGTTATGCAAGATCACCGAATCCCGAACCCCAGGGATCATTCGGTGCTACTTTCGGAGCGCAACAATTTCCAGGTCAAAGTTGGCAATCGAATGCTGCATTACAAGGAAGTTATCGGTTTCCCCAATCGAATCCTCGGGGATCTGTTACCGCTAATTGGCAGAAGAATTTCAGTGGTCCAGAACGCCGTCCTTCTTACGGACTCGGTTATGAGCACACGATATTCCAGAACAGACATGGATCGATTGGCGCATCAGCCGGAGCACAAAAGTTTCCGGGTCAGAATTGGCAGCCTACTTTTGGAATAGGAGGACGTTTCCGGTTTCGTAGAGAAACCGGATCGGATTTCCAACAAGAAATCGATCAACAAGAATAAAATGTACAAGTTATTGTGAAACATAGAATCACAATTTGTCTTCATATTTTTACAAATTTATAAATATTTATTAAATAAATAATTACATATGTCATCTCCATAATACATAAATTGTGTTTTTTTAACCATGTATACCCACTCGTACCTACTATTCCTCGTGATACTTCAATACTTATACACTTAAGGGGGGAAGCTTCATTAGGAAGCTGAAAATTAAGTCCCATGGAAAAAAAAAACAGCACTAGAAAATTTCTTATAAAATACGTTTTTGAATTTCGTTAAACTGATTCGAAATTCTGGATCTAGGTATATCCGTTATTCAATATAGTCGCAGGCAACAGCAGCGAAAAAAAGTTTATTTAAAATTATCTGCAAGCTTCGTCTGCTGATGATTAACGACCACAAATTGTGATCACAAATGTGACGCGACCGATTTCGCCATCGGCGACGAAAATTAACAGAAAGATACAAATCCTATATCATCGAGGACCCTTGAACCTGAATAATTGCCAATGCTGACTATTAAATGCTGATATGATATCATGCTCTAGTAGAAATATACTGCAGACGATACGGACTGCGTAATATCAAAGCTTGCGTAAGAAAGTCTGATCAAAGTAGATAAACTATTCGGGGGTGATGTTATAGAACTGCCTTCTACGAGGGCCACGAATGGTGGGAATTAATATTACTCTCAAACTTTATTTTTTCATGCATCATTGCAATTTTTATCTTTGATTTAATTGATCTCAATTAAGAAGATTTTTAAATATAAGGTAAAAGTCAAATATATATGAAACAAATACATACATCCGTAATTGGTTATGTAAATATAAAAGAACCTCAGTATTGCGATAATAATTACACTTCCCTCCAGTTTTTTCGAATAGACAAGTCATGTCAATAAATGAGAATAAACCCATCCTTGCACTTATGATTCCCCTTTTGCGGGTAAACCTATAATGAAGTATAATCCCATATGCATATAATGATGTAGAATCTCATAAGGATTGCTGAAGATTAAAAATGAAGACGAAATAGGTTTATAATTCAGATTTTGTATCAGATTTATTCTAACCTATTTACTTAAATCGATTTGGTTCCCGATCTTCAACATCATAAGTAACAACCCCGTGGATTTGTTGTGGATTTCTTTGAAGTGAACGAGGAAATCGGTTCGTGACTAAAATTACTTGTATGATTATAGTTATATACTTTCAATACAATATGAGGAAAAACACTTACGATATTAAAAAAATTCTAAAGTTTCATATCACGCGATCGTTCTATATACCTGTCCTATACCAATTCATCTGCATGCTTAAACTATTTCACGCAAAACTATCCTCGTTGTACTCGTATGGTGTTAAAATAAACTTTCTCAATCGTCTATCAATCCAATTCTAAATTGATATTCATTGTCGCAGAAATGAGTTCATCCCCTTCTCTGTCTCGGGCAATGAGACTAATCGTATAGCTTCGAGTCGCCTTTTTTCTTTTCTACCATTTTCAATATCCGAAAAAAACAAAAATCCAAATAGCTACGTATTTAAGGCTACCATGGCAGGATTCGTTTCTTCTATTTTCAAAGCAAGTATTGAAATATCCCTCGCATACGTATTGTTCACAACCCTCTTCAATGTTTACCAGCATCACAAATCCGTCGCAAATCTTTTCTTGGTCATTATTTACTAAATGGCAAATGTTTCTGCTGCAATACACGAAATTTATGATGCATTCGGTCAAAAACAGGTAATGTGTATCAGTTTTTCTACATAGCATTTCAATCTACGCCTGATCATCACAATAATAATAATCAGGTATAGGTATAATAAAAATGTATAGATTTCAGAACTCAAACTGACATTATGTTCAGGTCGTCGAAGTCCTCAATGATCTTCAGTTTATCGACGACGAATTAGCGGCTTTAAATATCTTTTCCAAGAATAAGTATATTCTTACGATCCCAGTAGGACTCGAATTTTCCATCGCGATTATCTGGATACCTTTAGCATCCATCCATTCGCTATTAGACAATAAAAAGCGACGCCAAGCGCATTACGAATTCTGGGTCTACACATGGCAATTTCTATATAATTAGTGATATTCACTTTCACACAAGCGAATAAATTGATGATACAAAAAAATTAAACTCCACATTGTCCGATGAAAATTATAGCACTTCAAAGACGATTTTCAAGACAAAATCTATTTTCGACAAATAATACCGAAAAAAATTTTAGCCATCAATTTCTTTTCCAGTTATTTACATATGTAATGCCTGGTATGTATAGATATGTGTACAAACGTGTGATAGCGTTTATCAAACAGCTGCAAAGGAATCCCCGAAGTATAAAGTTGCATAAGCTTTCCTGTTTTCTCGTGTAGCGTATTGATCATTGGCACATATATCTACTATATATACCGAAATCGTTGTTCTTCCCCCTGTCCCGGGACTTTCTGGCACAATTTCTTATGAAATAACGACCTATAGCTAATAAGCAGCTGGTATTTAGTCACCAACTAAGACGACGAGTATAAATTCACGAAATCCAGACTCTCGAGCAATCAGTACTTAATAACTGCACGGTGGATACGTGAGAGCCAACCTCCAGTCGCTCAGCCAGAAAGCTCAAAGTTTCGAAGTGTTTATTAAAGAAATTTTCAAATTTGTAAACAACAAAATGAAGACTATTCTCATCGGTTTCATATTTGCGATGGTGGTAATCGCTTCGCAAGCCCTAGTAGTACGACCTCGTCCCGGACAACCAGGTCGTCCTTCCTTCCCAACCTTTCCAGGACAAGGACCATTCAACCCAAGACTAACCTTCCCAAGACCTTACGTGAGTATATAAACCAATTTTAAACTATATTATAAATCGCAAAAATAATTCCATCCTTTACTGAAGGATTTTTCTTGCAGCTCTAGATGATCATTTGTTTATTTTTAATCTCATAGCGATTCCGTCGTTCCCCGGATGTTGGAGGCAACGTTACGGCAACTGTAATCCAGCCCTTGGATGGACCAGAACGTAGACCATCAGTTTCCCTGAATTATGATCACAAGATCTACGAGGGTACATATGGTGATATAAGTGTTACTGGCGGAGCAGAAAAGAATCCAGGTCATAATGTGGAAGGAAAAGTAGGAATTCAAGGCACCATTAGACTCGGATCACCCTCCAGACCCTCCAGACCCTCTAGACCTTCGTACTATCCTCCCTCTGCATGGGACATCGACGAATATGGTCGTGAAAAGGTTATTCCTTGAACGAAGCTGAAGTTAATTATAAGTTCTGGTTAAGCTTATTCAAAATTGCATATACTTTGAGTAAATCATTTAATTGTTATGTTGATTAATGACCGTTTATATGTATATAGTGTTTAATACTTATTTAACTAGTTATTAGAAAATTTATTACACATTACAATGATTATAGTCAAATGTATTGCCAATAAATCTCAGTTATTATAATAAATACTTAATTTTTCGTTTCCTAAAAAAAAAAAATTGTTGGAGTTTCTTCTTCTGCACTTTAATGTTTTTGTTCTTACACAAATTTAGCAACATTTCTAACATCTATTCCTGATCTATTCTTAATATACCCATTTTTATAAGTCGAATATGTTCGAATACAACTTTCTCATGTAAAAAGAACAGATAACCGATGATTCCGGAAATTAAGGGATAATTCTGGTTTAGACATTCAAAAAAAAAAAATATTTTTATGAATTTTTTATAGAAGTAATATTATAGATATTGATATAAGGTTTATTTAGCTCAACAAATATACTTTAGAAGAACATAAAAAACATCTGTATTTATTTTTTTTACACTTTTTATATACATAAACAACGGGTGAACAGAACTCCTCAAAACCGGCGGTGGCGATTTCTCCAGAACCACTGAACCGATCTCCATGAAATTTCAACCACATATTTTACACGGTAATAGCTTCAGCGTATTCTACAACCAAATCAAAATTCAGATTTTTACTATTTTTTTCGGGCCACAGGCAGTGAAAAAAAACCTAATTTTTTCGTTTTTTTTTCTTTAAATGTCCGTCATTTTGTTATTTATCAATAAGTATTAATTTCCATAGAATGCGCTAGAGCCACTGATATACTGAACCTAAATATTTTTGGTTTTTTTGTTTTGAATGAGCCGTTATCAAGTTATCAACGCCGCTAAGGACCTACCAACTTTTTGAGGAGTTCCATTCACGCGTTGTTTATGTATGTAAAAAGATGTATGATTTTGTTCGGTAGGTAATAATATCCTCAAAAAAAGGCTATTTTTGAAGAAACTGTGCAACGTCTTTCAAAAGAATTTTTTAATGACTCAAAAACTACTGAACTGATAAAATCCAAAATCTGATCAGTTCTAAGTTCGGAAAAGCGGCGTCGATTTAGACCAAATTCATCGAGATTCAATCATTCGTTTTCGAGATATCGTCGGACAAAAAAATTCATCAGATACATGCATACGTATACACGCAACCAGCGTCCATCTGTAAATCGATGTTGGTGATTCTGTGGACCTTAAAATGTGGAGATCCAGTGAAAACTCAACTTTTCATTTTACAGGGTTATTTAAATAACTTCCCTTTAGCTGAAAGCGGGAAGTTAAAAATGACGAATAAACAAAGAATGTTAATAATTCCAAAATATACAATAAACAAAATTTATCACTCAAGTATTCTCTGTATAAGGATCAATAAGTTGGCCATTCAGATTCAGATTCAGATTCAAATTTATCTGGTCCAATATTCTAGTTTCTAAAACATTAAATATTACAAAATCTTAATTAAATACAAGTGCAGCGGTTATTGCATCTTATACTTCAACTATAGATATTGATTTCGACTTAAACTGCTGTTAGGATATTAAGACTGGATCATTTATCAACATTTATGACGTCATACTAGCATAAATATAAATTGAGAAAAAATATGCAAATTCAAAACAAGCGAAGTAACCCTGAAATCATTAGTTCTTCCCCGCATGATAAGACTTTGTTATCTCAATTGTCTGTTGCCGAAGATCATTCCTCCGTACATAAAAACAAACTTACGCGTCGTATGATATAATTACGGCATACTTACGCCTGCATGTGTGTTGATGGTTGTAAAACGACACACGATTTACATATACATGCGTATTTGTTCGTTTATTTTTTTTCCCAGTAACCATGCCTCACGATTGCAATTTTTGTGTCAAAACGATCCTTTGTTCGAAGATACAACGAACTTAATACGACGATTATAGACTTGGATGGTATGGGTGCAGCCTGCATTGTCGATAATCCATGTCTGACTTATGACTCATGCAAAACACTTTTCCAAAAACTCTGAACACCTTATCATTTCTCTTGGAAATTAGTGCATCAAGAATTAAGAGATCTATGGGCCATAAGCGATTATAAAATACGCCTTAAGCATATTTTGAAATTGTCGAATAAAAATTTCAAGCATACAAAACAATTACTCGAAATTTTTTGCACTTGAATATCAACAATTATTCAATTTTTCTGTCATTGTATGATTCATAATTTTGTGCCTCGAATGTACGCAATTAATATTACTCTCAAATTGCGTTTTTTCATGCATCATTACAATATTTATCTTTGATTTTTACTTGTGAAATTGATGGCACTGACTCCTATCATTAGTTTCAAAGACCAAGTCTGACATCTGTGCATTCTTATCCCGAATTTCAAGACATATTACTCAAAATTTTGAGAAACCGATCTACAGAGATTCAAATAAATTTAGAAAAAAAAAAACACGACAAAGCTGTGATTACATCAGACTGATATATTATGATCAATATATCTACTATATTGTAAATTCCCGTGATTCTCGTCAAAGTAGAAATGTTTTCAGAATTGAACATTATCGCATTGATGTTGTTTTCATAATATCTGAATCGGCAACTTTCAATTCGAATGTGAGAGTAGAGTATTCTAAGAAGCAATCGAAAAACTAAACTGATCGAATAATGTGAGGGGAAAGCCAACCGGGGATTTTATACTCCGATAAGTTTGCACAACGAAATGTACTGGCAAAGTGAATCCCCTATGCGCCTGATCACATGCCACACGTATGCCCGTCTCTGTAACCATATATGTAAAAGGTAAGCGTATATAAGGTAGGTGCGCTGAAGTGGCAGCATTCAGTTCCAATCTTAAGCGACTAAGACGTCGAGCAATTATCGTTCAACACATTTGATAATCGACTTATAGTGTTCTTGAAAAATGAAGTTCATCATCTTCGTTGCCGGTCTAGCGGTTCTTGCTGTGACTTCAGCCGAACCTCAGAGAAATCGGAACTGGCCACCAAGAAGCACTGGTCCTACCCGTCCCGGAAATCCGTTCGGGGTAAGTCAAAAATAATTCTTATCAAGTTTAAATATCGTATTTGGCATTGTCAAACTGACGTTAGTTAATCTCGTTTGTTTTATAGGGACATCGCTTCCGCCGATCACCTGATCCAGCGGACAATGGTCTCTCTGCTACGTGGAGCAAGCCTTTGGACGGTCCCGAAAGACGACCATCCTACAATCTTGATTACAAGTACAACTTCGTAGACAAGAACAGAGGATCAATCGGTGCTACAGTTGGAGCTCAAAAACTTCCTGGTCAGCGATTTGAACCGACCGTGGGAATCCAGGGTCAATGGCGATTTCGAAGAGAAGCAAACCCCCAAAATTCGTTCTCTACTACCTGGAGCAAGCCGCTGGACGGTCCCGAAAGACGACCATCCTACAATCTTGATTACAAGTACAACTTCGTCGACAAGAACAGAGGATCAATCGGTGCTACAGTTGGAGCCCAGAAACTTCCTGGTCAGCGATTTGAACCGACCGTTGGAATCCAGGGTCAATGGCGATTCCGAAGAGAAGCAGATCTTGAAGACATCGACGAGGCCGCGGATATTGAAACAGAAGACCTTGATATCCTACTCCATTAGTTGACTGACAAAAACAAAAAAAAATATTAGTTTATAAACAGCGAGGGAAGAAAGACTATCTGCAGTTATGCATATGCCGTTATATGCTCCCACGAGTACCTTAGAAGTAATTATAGAATAATTGAGAACAATGAAAATTACTGTTCTCCGTGAAATTCGGTTCCAGACTTTATGCCACGATACGATACGTATTCCTCGTCAAAAATTATATTGTAATTCATGAACTTGCGCAGATGCTACGGTTTAGAATGAATAATTATTAGGCAAAGTTCTTAACATACTGTGACTTTTAAAAATGGTATAGCTTTAAAGATAAATATAAGATAAAAGTCAAATGTATGAAACAGATATGATGAAATAAATGCTTTAATTTTACAACTTTCAAATACATCCGTTGGTTATGTAAATGGAGAAGAACCCCATCACTGTGACAATAATTAGACTTATCTTCAATTCTTCCGAGTCCAAGTCATCCTCGCACTAATTATGATTCCTTTTTTGCGGGTGTAATGAAGCATAATCCCTTATATTATACAGAATATCATAATTGGTTTGTTATAAAGAAAAAATAAAGCTGAAATCGGTTTATAATTCAGACTTTGTATCAAATTTATTGTAACCTATTTACTTAAATTTATTCGATTTCCAATCTTTTATTAAGATAAAGGCTGTTATTTGATTGTATTACGGCAGAAGTAACAATCCAGATTTATTGTTTTTTTCTTCGCAGTGAACGAGGAAATCGATTCGTGACTGAAATTAGTTGTATGATTGTGGTTATTTACACATACTTCCAATGCAATATGAAAAAAGCACTTACGATACTAAAAAAAATTAAAATTATCATATCACGCGATCGTTCGTACTTGCCCTATACCGTTTCAATTGCATGCTACAAGCATTTCACGCAAAACTATCCTCGTTGTAGGTACTCGTGTGGTGTTGAAATAAACTTTTTCAATCATCCATCAATCCAATTCTAAATTGTTAATTATTGTCGCGAAAATGAGTGCATCCCCTTCTCTGTCTCGGGCAATGAGACTAATCGTAGCTTCGAGTCGCCTTTTTTCTTTTCTACCATTTTCGATATCCGAAAAAAACAAAAATCCAAATACCTACGTATTTAAGGCTACCATGGCAGGATTCATTTCTTCTATTTTCAAAGCAAGTATTGAAATATTCCTCGCATACGTATTGTTCACAACCCTCTTCAATGTTTACCAGCATCACAAATCTGTCGCGAATCTTTTCTTGGTCATTATTTACTCAATGGCAAATGTTTTTGCTGCAATACACGAAATTTATGATGCATTCGGTCAAAAACAGGTAATGTGTATCAGTTTTTTTACATAGCATTTCAATCTACGCCTGATCATCACAATAATAATAATCAGGTATAGGTATAATAAAAATGTATAGATTTCAGAACTCAAACTGACATTATGTTCAGGTCGTCGAAGTCCTCAATGATCTTCAGTTTATCGACGACGAATTAGCGGCTTTAAATATCTTTTCCAAGAATAAGTATATTCTTACGATGGCAACGGGGCTCGGATTTTTCATCGCAATTATCTGGATTGCTTTAGCATCCATGCACGAGATCATATTTAAGGATACTATTTTACTATGGATTGGATTTGTACTGCCATATTTAATTATGTTTATCAGTACCTTTCATTTCCTCGGTCTCGTTGTGCTAATTAGTCAACGTTTCAAGCTGTTAAATGAAAATTGGCAAGAACTTCTAAGATACATGAACGGTTTGAATAAAATCGGAATATCAACACCTGGTAGCGACGTCATTTTAGGTCAATGAAAATATCCAAATTTCATAAATTTCACTGCAGATTTTTCTGCTATGGTATAATATTAACGAACTTGCATTAAAAAAATTTTTTACCGATGATATAACTTATATTATTCATGGCACCTTTGATCTTTGCTACGGTTGTTCATGGCAAAACTTATCTTACAAGAAAACCTCGTTACTGCAGGAATAGAGTATCGCCTTCACGTTTTTCAACGTCTAAGAGAGATTCTTGTCCAGATTAGCAGAAAAGTGAACAATGCTTATTCCGTACAATTATTGATGATGTTCACAACCTACTTTGCAGTTTTCGTTCAAAAAGTTCATAGAGTGACGATCATAAGAAACGACACACATCTTACCCTGGAAAACACTGCCTACGTCAGTTTATGGCTATCAACCATCGCTCTGATTTTCATTATAGTCTGCTGGACCTGTACCACATGCATTTATCACGTAATTGTTGTTGAAAAAACAAAATAAAATCAACTCATGACTACACAAGGCGTCTCGCTAAACTTTCTACAAATATAAAAATTTATCGAAATTGAATGGGGATACATACTTACTAACGCTCAGTGAGACGCCCTGTATATAGTAAACCGAGTAAATGTGTATGTAGACAATATATGTATATCGAATAAATCGAAGTGTGTTTTCAGGCAAATAATACAGCTAAAATTTTGCTTATCTTGGACCTGGAAGTTCAAGATAGATATATGAGAACCTACGTGAGTAAATGGTGTATTCGAAACAATGAACTTCTATTATATTATTGTATATATGGTCGATTGAAAGCTCGATTTTATTCAACAGTATACGCAGTTTTTGATTCAGCTGTTACATAGCAAGGTCGATTTTAACGTATGTGGTTTGTTTTCCATAGAATTACCTCTATTACTTCAAGTGAGTGACTATTTATCGACTATTGAAAGTTTGAATTATTCGACAGTTGATTACTGGTTCTGTGAATCTTATTATGATTATATCAATTATATGATCGATTCAATATTGATGACAAGTTATTTTTTTTTTACTCAGATTAATCTGATTAATTATCCATTTCAGATGGCAACGACTGTGGTTGGTTACATTGTAATATGCATACAATTTTCATTGCATTAGTCAATCATAGGTATGACAATTTCTTGCAAAGATGTTAATTTCTTTCTAAATTTTATAATTTCTTTCATAATCACACGACTAAAATTTTGCCTGTATATTCACGTCGAACGCACGCTCTTTAAGTGAATGATGTCATTTTTGTAGCGCAGCGTCAAAAGGATCCGCAAAACATGATTTGGTCACTCGAAAATCACCTATGAAAGATAAATAAAAAATACTGCTTAACTGAACTGCCAATTAATGAAGAGAAAAACAAATACCTTGCCATGGTTTCGTTTCTAAAAGAAATGGGACACTGCAAGATGGGACAAAAAAATGCAAACATAGCAGTAAAGCTATTCTGAGGCCTATAGGTGAAAGGATTTTTATTTAGAATAAAAATAAATCCATTGAAAGATTGTATTAGAAATTGAAATTGCTATTAAAAAATGAAAATATAAAAACCTGCATCAGTTAAATCTGTTATGCTATACCTGAATTGCTCATTCATTAATATTTAGGGATTATTTAAATACCTCTATTCATATCAATGAATCAGTAGGCAAGAACTCCCCCCACCTTATGACCTAATGAAATAAATAATATGAAAGGTGACATTCTATTCGATGTCTACTCCGAAATATTAAACAGATAGCCTACAATTGGTGCCCTATAGGTATGTATAGAAAGCTTGCGGAATTCGACTTTGTATAAATCATATTTTATGATAAATTATTGACAATATCAGCTAATTGTTCCCTTTGACTAAACCTGCAGTTGTGATCTAAAGGGCTCCAACACGTTTCGGTAGGCGACTACTATTCATAGATTTTCATTCATAAAAAATTTCATTCTAACGATAATTACTCCATCTCTTACAAATAAAATGAAGAACTTCTTCATCAAAAATGCAGAAGCCAGTGTTCAATGATCTGAAAATAACCTTGACCGTATAACGGCGAAAATTTAGTCGGGGCCAACCTTTTGCGTTCTCCAATTCACGTCAGGTGACAATGTTCTGAATGAAAAACGTCTACAGAAGCTAATGAACTATTCATTCCATGCTGCAATGGTTCCGTTATACATCAAAAAACATATTAAGTGTATTTTGGCACTGAAGGAAAGTAGGAGGCAAACAGGTTTTTGGAAGGAACCGTAGCTCGGTCTTGCCCTGAATATGACTGAGATTAGTTCTCAGTTGTTGCCTAAATTTCAACGCTGTCACATTAGACTCAAGCAAATTTATTTTATACACGATGGGAACGGGAAGTTTATTGCTCGCTTTTACTTGCCTTCAATACAACTTAGGAAACAACCAAATTCTCGGAGCACGAGGCCCGATTCAGGAGGCAATCCAAAACGGGGCTGCGGCAGATTATCACAGGGACGAATGCACCTGGAGGAGAGAATCAGAGCACAATTGTCCAGACCGTGACATCCACGTTTACATCCATAAATACGGTGAAAAAAAAATAAAACTAGAATATGGTATAGAAAATTCCCGCAAATGGTTAAGAAATGATTTATACGACCCAAGACTCGATAACGTCTTGCTTATTCATGGATATAACGGAGGAGATGATGTCCTGCCCACCGTCATCCTAAGAGACACTTATCTCCGGAACGGAAGCTACAACGTATTTTTAGTAGATTGGGGAGCCTTAGGGGAATCCCCCTGCTATCCAGCAGCAGTTGTAAATCTTCGTTTCGTAGCAAGCTGTGTTTCGCAGATACTGATTACCCTGCGAGACTTGGGCCTTTCGATTCCGAGAACAACCTGCATAGGCCATTCATTAGGGGCGCATATTTGTGGAATAATGTCAAATTATTTGCCGTTCCGGATGCGCAAGATCATCGGTTTGGATCCGGCAAAACCGTTGGTGCGTCCAGCACGAGGGAACAGGCTCGACAGTACAGACGCTGAATTTGTACAAGTGATACACACTAACGCTGGATACTTTGGGGATAATATGCGTGAAGGACATGTCGACTTTTGTGCAAATGGTGGAAAAAATCAACCTTTTTGTGAGAATTCTGAAAGGGATCAACTATGCAGCCATAATTGGTCTATTTGTTTTTTGGCCGACACTATCGATGGACATAGTAATCTTTTCGCTGAACCTTGCTCGGGACGGTGTCCACCACCGCGTAGAATCGGCCCTAGAGGTAGACGTTCGTTAATTTTCGGACATCATACACCGACGACTACACAAGGGACATTTTGTGTTACGGCTCTTGACTCGCCGTATTGTCCAAAGAATAATCAAGATAGAGGTGACAAAAGGTGCTGCGCTTGAGGGATCATCATGTTTAGCCTGTTTTATACCGCTGAAACTAATTCATTCACAGTTGGTTGTTTAAACTTTGGTTAGTACTTCGTAGTGATGAAATTTCAATATGCAATAGATTTTTTGTGTTTATTTAATGTTCATTAATATACATAGGTAGATATTCACGTGCACACAAGTGTTATGCAAATTAATTTGAACAGCTGTATTCTTGTAATATGGGTATGCATAGAATAATATAGTACTTTATTATGAACACGTCTTTTGTAGTTCTCTAAAAATAGAATAGCAATGTTACAGAAGGCTATTGACTGTATGATTTATGTATAGTTTAAATGCAAGAATGTGTCATTTATTTTATAGATAGGTCGTTATCGTTTTATTCTCCTACTTCCCCAATGATACAATGTATTCTTCTCATATTATTTTATTATAAGTATATTCAGTAATTATGAAAATTCTTAAGATTATCAGGATTTTTTATGTCGTATTTGTTCTGCGAATCAACCAATAATACCTACTATTTTCTGGGCAGTCTAGGCGCAGTAACTTAGCCTTATTCATTTTGCCACATTGACTCTAACGTAATCGTCAATCGGCAAGAGTAAAATCTTATTGGAGCTTTCTCCGAAACTTCTCATCCTTTTCTGTCGGGAAGGAGAACAAAGGACAAAAGATAGTTGAGATCACTGGAGTATATCAGTGCTCTAGCGCTACTGACTGGATAGTATCGCAAGTTGCATACAATAAGGCGCTTAGTAAGTTTGTTGTGTTTATTATTAATTCTTTGACAAAAAAGGCAAAAAATGAATTATACGATAGTGTAGAATATAGTTTTCTATTTTCCTGCTTCACTCTGATACACATAAAAAGTTGAAAAAACTGCATATCCTTGGTGAAAATTTGATTTCATAGCCTTTAGATCAATACATCCCTATGTGTCGCAATGTCACGTGACATTCTTACCGACGCGCACAGCTTACGCACATGACGTTATTGTTAATTGTATACCAGTTGAATAGACGGCGCCACGTGAGACAATTCGGCAACAATACCGTTTATCCCCAACTTACAAATTGTTGTTGTAATTTTGAACGTTTTAAATCAAATATATTAAAAACATAAACACATCAAAAGTCAATTTGTGTTATCATCATTTAACAGCAAGTCAACGTTTTATAATCACAGCTAAGCCAGATCACGTAACAATAATTCCTGTTCATCAATTTTGACGTTCGACACTTGTAATATGCAAATTTCTGTATAACATTTCGTTGTCTTCCAATATAACCTAAAAATGTATTTAACTAAGCAGGAAAAAAATATATAGCTATAAACATCCCTGTATCTAAATTGTCCACCTATCATAATCAATGTAATAGACGTTATTCAAAATTCCGATGCCCTCGCATCGTCCGTTTTTCATGTATAAAAAAATAACAAAATTCATATCAATTATCAATAATTTCATGGAGTAAGGACTTCAATATCCCGAAATTCATTTTGCTATACATAACACTTACTTATGTTATACAGAAAATGACGGTCGATGGGCCTCCGAATGAACAAGTTATATTTGTAACTGGAGGCTACGATCACACAATAAAAATATGGCAAGCACACACAGGTGTTTGTCAGCGAACTGCACAGCACACAGACTCAGTATCCTTGAATAAAACATTAATATTAATAAATTAACGATCTTTTTATGTATATTTCATTGTTTCCTTTTTGTTTCTTTGTATCTACAAAATTTTGTATATACAGACCTAATAATCAACTTTGTTTTCTTTCATTTGTTATTAATGCTTGAATTATTGAATGCAAATTTTCTTAACAAAATTTATAGCAAGTTAATGCCCTGGATATCACCCCAGATAAGCAGCTAGTTGCTGCGGCTGGATATCAACACATCCGCATGTATGATTTGGGATCCAGCAACCCAAATCCTGTTATCAATTACGATGGAGTTTCAAAAAATGTTACAGGACTTGGTTTTCAGGTACTAACTCATCAATCTTTTATTAAATGAGTGAGATTTTGGCTAAACGGGATTCAAAAGAAGATAAAATTGGCTCCAAGTATCTCAAATATTCTTCCAAATTTAATATTCATCTGCTAATTTTCTTGACATTAATATCCTAGATACAGGGTTGAAACTGTATTGTCTAAACTGTTCTTTCATCAAAATGTAGATATCAGAAATTTCTTTTTTTTCTCCAATTTCAGGAAGATGGCAAGTGGATGTACACCGGGGGTGAAGATTGTTCAGCAAAAATATGGGATCTTAGGTGTGTTTTTAGTACACATTTATTAAATGTGAAATCCTATAACTGGTTTATAGCCTTTCTACATCAATAATATCAATTAATTGATATCTCTCAACGAAATTGTTATCTCTTTCGCTTGTGGTACTTTAGATCTAGGGATCTTCAATGTCAAAGAATCTTCCAAGTGTCAGCTCCAGTAAACTGTGTATGCCTGCATCCAAATCAAGCTGAATTAATAGTCGGCGATCAAAGCGGCGTCATACACTTATGGGATCTTCGCTCTGATCATAACGAGCAGTTGGTAATTGAATAAAAATCGATGCGATTAGAGCTTTGGAATAATAAATGTGAAATAGAATTCTCAAAAGAGATCAAAACGTCGTTACTAGATGCTAAACCAATCGATAATCACTCAATTAAACTCTAGATACCAGAAGCAGAAGCCTCTATTCAAGATATAGCAATAGATCCGGAAGGCACTCACATGGCTGCTGTAAATAATAAAGGAAGTTGCTATATCTGGGCACTAACAGGTGGTGTAGGTGAAGAACCTACCAGATTAAATCCTAGGAAAAAATTGGATACCCATAAACGTTACGCTCTTAGATGTCAGTTCAGTCCTGACTCTTCGTAAGTGAAATTTTGTTATGGACTGAGTTGTGATTCATGAAGAGAATCATATTAAACTAAATATTCACTAATTATTGTTTTTAACAAGTATCACATACCAAATTTTAACATTACTTAGGCTCTTGGTAACAACTTCTGCTGATCAGACCGCGAGAGTATGGGAAACAACTGATTTTACAGAAACACAAGTATTAAAACATGAGGCAAAGAGATGGGTTTGGGATGCAGCATTCAGCGCAGATTCCCAGTACATATTTACAGGTGAAATGAAATTTTTTTATTAGATTTTAAGATTGTTAAAAATGATAAAAAGGAATTTCAATCTCCAAGAATTTAAAAACCAACTTAGAGTTTCGACTGAAATTGGAGCAATTTATGAAAATTCATTTCTTGCTACAATTTTGTTTTCATCATAAGTACTATAAATTATACTAATTCACAATCTTTTGCCTAGTTGGCTGTAACATAATTTGAATTACAAAAATTGCTGAATTTTGTTAATGATTCTTATGCATATTTCTGGCACAGCTTCCTCAGACGGTGTTGCAAGATTGTGGAATGTGGCAACAGGAGTTGTCGAAAGAGAGTATCAAGGTCATCAGAAGGCAATAACAGCCCTTGCTTTCAGAGATGAAGTTCGTCCCTCATCTTAAACTAAGAAAATTCTGTACAGTACATTAAATTATTTACTAATGTAATATTATTCATATTATAGACCCAGGATATTACGTGTCTAATTCTATCGTACAATTATTCCCAGAATCGATTCTACTTGAAAAAAAAATAAAAAAATAGATGTATGTACGTAATATTTGCTTTTTATATGTTCCTGTAAAATAAATACTAAGTATATTTCATAGAGTTCATTCTTTAAAATAATCAAACATTTTCGCCTTAATTAATGTTAAGAATAATTAGATTTGAAATGAGTAAAGAAATCAAGCTAGAGTCGTAACATTTGATGAAAAAATAGTTGGGATTCAACTGTGAATAGCTTGTTTATTATTTTGTCGTTTTATTCTTTCTCAAAAGATATTACATCAGCAACGTAATATATAATTTTTTCCACCAAGCTACAAGTCGACGGATAATAACCATTCTTAAAATAAGTTTTACACAATTTCCAATATATGTATAATAGATATCACGTTTTTAGTATTAATGTACAATTGTAACTGAAGATCTAGTACGTTATTACTGTGATTCCGCAGTTTTAAGTTATTCAATTTCGATTAAGACGACTTGCCATTATGAATCGCAAATAATATAATAATTAAAAAGTTATCATCACTTGAGACTTATTTACTACTAATTTATAGACCACTCTGTATAAGTCTCTAAAGTTTTAAGTTCTATACGATAACATACTTTGCTATCTAATTAGGATCAAATAGCCGATTCAAGTAATTATAACGTCTCAAGTTTACTTCTTATGTATTCGGTAGCTTATCCACTTCTCCCATCTCAGTTACTGTCTCATCCTCCATCGTATAGCTCAGCATGAATTTTAATGATATAGAAACCTGTAATTATATACTAAGCGTCATTCAAGCCACACAGACCAATTCTTATACAATTAAATGAATTCACATTCACTGTTACCTTATTTGGATTCGCGACAAGCATTATCTGTGTTATCGCCGAAGGTGGTAAAAATGGATTGTGAGCAGGCAAATTCGTTCCCGAAGGCGGTTGAAGTCTACATTTACACGTCTGTTGAAGAACAATCAATTAATATATTAACAGATGACATATGTGACTTGAAAAAACGGTTCAATTCACCAAAAAAACATCTAAAAAATTTAATCAGATATTATAATATTTAAAGAACAAATCTTACCTTGGGTACAACAGCTTGGAATAAATAATTACTAAGTGGATTGGAATTCTTGCTCATTGTCGTTACCACAATAACAGAGACATCTGGTCTCGGGCTGTCTCTAGCAAAATGTAAAACTACCGATATACCATTCTTTTCTTCTATCACCATCAGCGGAGGAATTGTACCTGATTAAAAGATGGCATAAAAATAGTACAGAAAACCAAGAATTCTTTTGTCCATCTCAGATTCATTTCTAAAATAATTTTAATCAGTTATCAAATTTTTGAATGGATTATTTTATTACCTGGCTTGATAGTTTCAAGCGTAACATTAATATCAGTCAAAGGTTTTATTTCTGTTTCTATACAGGCAGGCGTCGTCGCTCTGACGTCCGTGGCTTTTAAAACATCGCCAGTTTTCACTTCCGTGTTTTGTTCTTCTACAACACTGCAAGTAATATCCACTAAAGTATCGTCGCCGTTTAACAATTCTCTTGAGCCATTACGGGGCTGATCTTTTGGCTCTAATTCTGGTCTGAGTCTTGAAGCTTCTAGAAGATCAACAGACGCAGGATCTCCTGATGACAAACTCACTGTAGATGGACCATTCACGTTTGGTGTTAGAGCAGGCTTTGTCATACTATTCATCGGCACCCTCACAGGTGGTTTACTGTAATAATTAGTTTTAAAAACCGATATGCGTTGGACGATTGATTAGAGTATGATTTAAGAGAATTGTTTAATTGATCTTTGATCTTGTACGGAATAATATCGAAGATTAGAACTGTTTGAGTGGTCTACAAAAAGTTTTATATACAAAATTGCAACACCAACCTGGTTAAATTAAACTGAGTACGAGGAACGGAGAATGAAGTGAGATTTTGTTTAAGCAAAGACTCTCCTAAGGCGTCTAAATCTTCAAGTGCTTTGGCTTTGCTATCTACCTTCACAGGATCTGTAATATCTTGCGCTATTGCGATGGAAAGAACTTATTAATTTCAGCTATCTTATAAATCAATAGGAATAAATCATTACGTTTAAAAATAACTGAAATTACGAATAACTTTTAAAATACATTTACATAGAAGATTATATCTTTAGATAACACAACAAAACGAATAAACATGTTTTTAGCTAAGAAAATACTTAATACGTCAAAATGAGGCACACCTTTTGGAACTAGAGGGGAAATACTGACTGGCTGCATGATGCTGGTATCTGATAATAACGAAGATGTATTTTGGGTAGTTGTTGTTGTGTTCGCTTCCAGCGAGCTAAAGATATCACCCAACATCTCAAGATCAGTCTGTGCGTTTTTTGGCGTTGAATCAGACTCAATATTTTTGTCAGCTGGTAAGGTTACTGTGGATAAGTCAAGATCATTGGAAGCAGAGAGATCTAACAATGAGGATCCGGTCGTTGTATTACTCTTTGTTTTGTCGGGTGGCTGACCTAGCACAATGACTGCTATATATTTATCAAACACTTGACCCAGCTCGTCGTTTGCAGCTAGAACCTCGTCTGAAATAGATTAAATCTTGTTCAGAGATGCTAGAATTTTTCACTTTTAAAGTTTTTCAACTTCTTGAGACTTTGATAACCGAGTATTCGCTTTTTTTATACGATTTTGAAACAGTTTTTTTCAAATTTTATGGTGAAACAGTTTATCTTAGCTTAATAGAACGGGTTGATGGTCATAGAATTATATTGTAAATGTTGTTTTTACATTGTAGTAGAATATATTAACATTTAATTAAAAATTCTAGATTTTCGATTAGATTTACAAATTTTTTTGTAAAATTTTTATATTCAAGGATTCTGTCGGCGGATAAATACTCACTGAGCATATCTTGATTGTCTTGCGATTCATTGGCTAATCTGAAAACGTTTGGCCTCAAGCGTTCACAGGCTTGATAAAGCTCTTTCATTAATTCAAGATCATCTGCACTAGCTTGACTCCTGTTATAAGAATCTAACATCTCAGATAAGAGCCTGACATTATTATGAACAGATTCTAATTCCATAATTCTGCGCGAATTTTGTTGCACTCTTCTCTCATCCTGAAAATAAGAAATTATCAAAAGTGTACCTGGGGTATAAATATTAAAATTTTAAATCTCGCTATAGTTGTAAAAGTCACAAAGTCTGATAATAATGGAGCCCATTCTTTAATCGCACGGACCTCTTTCACCATAGTTTTAATAAGTCTGTTCGCCGCAAGTAAGTCATCGGGATTTTTACTCTGTAATAGTTTTTGTAACAGTTTTGATTTTTCGTCATCTTCAAATATCGGATGTTTGGATTTAGAGGCTTTACTCGAATCCTCGGAATCGGTTGAAACCGCTGCAATATCCTCCTGTTCATATACCAAAGGAATACACCAATCAATCAAATGGAATAATAATTAAATCTCTCTGCACAAAGCGGAGAAAGGCTTGAATCTTTTTTTTCTCAGATTCACTCGGAAGCAAGACCCTGATTTTCAGAATATCTTAGAACCAAGTATTTTAACTGCAAGTGAGCGTTGTCAACACAGAAAGCTGGTGCTTTTATGCTTATGGACTAAAGATCCAAGTCAAATAAGTTCTTTATCTTCAAACGTATTTTTGAATTCCAAATTCGTGATACTGATAAATATTACACTATGATCGAAAATACTGTTGAATTCCTTGCTTTTATTCATTTCTAAATGATATAAACTTTATGTATATGATACGAGGACTATTACTGAATACAAAAAATACTAATTTCTTAAACAGAATTCTTAACCCTAAGAAAAGAAAACCAGGTTGTTTAATAAAACTCAAAAAAAAAGAACCCGAATCAGGATTTTTTGTCTTACATTATCTGCTATAAATATAAGAAATTTTCAAGCTATGCTATCAAATATTGCTAGACATCCTCCAAAGGATAATTTTCCATTTTATTTTCGTCCTGTTTCTCAGAAATCTTTAAATTCAGGATCAATATATGTATCCTAGTACAATTGCTGACCTTAACGACACCTTGTTTTTTAAGCATATCATAAGCCTCCTTTATCTTAACTTCGCCAGTGTGCTCCTTAGTCCATGAATAAAGAAGCTTTAATACCATTTGTTGTACAGTGGCTGGCGTCCTACTCCCAAGATACTTTGGGGATACTAATTTAATCATTTCATTTAAGAAACGAAACTTTCCAACTTCTGCATGAAACGATGGCCCGCACCGTCTCATACAAGCATCCAGCAGCTGTAAACACAGTTTATTATATACAACAAGTTTATACCAAGTACAAAACTAGTTATTCATTTAAAAACCTATGAATATAACAATGGCAAAAAGTGTTAAGTTAATTGAAATTGAGTTTTATTATCCTAAAAAAATCGGACAATTTTCTTTGTGTTTATATAATTGATTGTAATAGATAAGAAACAATGAAATGAAAGTATGTGTATGATGTTTGTATAATGAAGTTGAAACAGCTGATTCACTCTATACTCAGGTAATATAAACGTATTATTAAATTTAGTCATTGTACAGTGTTTGAATTTGTGTACAATAAATAGAATATCATATTGTTGACGTACGGC
This sequence comes from Macrophya annulata, assembly GCA_963924015.1. Taxonomy (NCBI): domain Eukaryota; kingdom Metazoa; phylum Arthropoda; class Insecta; order Hymenoptera; family Tenthredinidae; genus Macrophya; species Macrophya annulata. The sequence goes on from OZ001262.1 coordinate 7,984,439, forward strand.
GAGAGCTTGGAGAGCTTCCCATTCTGTAGGAGATTGAATATGCGTTGCCAATAATTTACTCGCAATATGAGCGCCCTCAGATTCCTTGCTTAACATAACGCAGAATGCTTCTATAGCTGCAATGTCTGCGAATTGATTTTGAGGGTTTGTAACCCTCTCTGTAATTTGTTATAAAGTAATTGTTTTTAAAAGGAGAAAAAGTTTAATTAGAGAATATGTATTCGGCATATTTCAAGCTTGGGTTGGGTCGATTACACGTCATGAATTTCGGGACATTTTTTATTCACAAAAATAGCCTATGGAATGAGTATCGAAGTGAATTGAATTGGATTTCAATTTGAGGATTATTTATGCGTAAATGATTTAAAAAAATAAACACTTACGTATCAGGGCCTCGAGACTTGTCGTGACAACATCCATCTTCGTAGTTTATTTATTCACTGTTGTTTCCAGTCATGTGAATTCGATACTGACAGATTAAATACCGCGAAAAGGTGCGTTGTTTAAAATAGCTTATTTAGTAGTACGTAGTTTGTTGTATTTATTGTTAGTTGCGGTGATAAATAATCGCACTATACGTACTGTAGTAAAATATTGTTAATATAGTATACCGTCACCATTTTTCTATTATCTGTAAATTATAAATTAGTTCATAATATTTTCACAATTTTACTCTGGTAATCGATCAACGAAACGCCGATTTATGAGTTATAGATATTAACTGCACGTCCGATTAACTGTTTGATACAAAAAACACGAAATCGTATGAAATAAAACATTTTTTTTATCACAACTTGCGGACCGAATTCAACCGCTGATTATTTGTAGATAATCACACGGTGTGTAATATCAGCCTTTGATCTACACTCAACGCAATAACATCACTTGTTAACGCTTCCGTCGAAATAAAAATACCTATTTTCGAGTTTAACCGATAAAACAGAAAACTGAATTACTAAGAACACCCAATAATTTTTTATAATTTTTTTTTTTAAATTATAGAAATTTTTTGATAGAAATGATGTCGTTAGACACTTCTATTCGATCCGACCAATCATATTACTTGATGTCGAGTTTTGTCGCTTGATGTGTTAGAGACCTGAATTTTCGCACACCTACACGTTCTGAGTATGCATGTATATTTCGAATAGATGTATGACGTCAGAAGTAGAGAAATTTCTATGACAAATTAAGCCTAAACGGAGCCACCAATTTACCGAAATAATTTTTTTATCAAAGATTGAATAAACCCCCTAGGGTATTTTCTTATCGTTCAGCCTGCAATAATGTTCCTTATCATTTTCCTCATGAATAAAGAAAATAGCACCGGAGTTCCTATATTACCGGCCTTTTTTATTTTCACCGATTTTTGTAATTTAATTTCAGAACATCTTATTGATGTTATCTTTTATTTGCAAATGGAAGCACGTCGTGTGAAAATGCGCATAAATTATGGAAAAAAAAACATGTCTTCATGCTGCTGTATTCCGTAAATAAGATTAAATTCATCGACAAAATTTCTAGAATATTTGAGGCTCGGTCAAATGACATACATACCTATACAAATTCTTATTCTGAGGTTGTTTACATTCTCGAATATTACCATCTCACTGACTGTGTGCCGACAGAATCCTTGATCTGATTTATTTTTGGAAAAAACAAAACCAAAATATAATCAGACTTCGATCGGAGTCGCGGATAATGAATTTCGACTAAATTTGTGTGTAACTCAGATCGTCCTGATCAAAATGTCGATCGCTAGGGTAAAACTGCTGCTACGAGGGCCGAGCCTCTTACAATCTAACCACAAATTGTGTCAAGAATCAAAACGAACAGCGATATCTACGCCGTCGGGAAGTCTTCGCCCAGAACCTCCTAAAACACCTTTTGGATTTCTCGGGATAATTTGCGCCGTAATCCCCGGGCTTCTTATCGGTGCTACGATAAGCAAAAACATAGCTAATTTTCTTGAAGAGAATGAGCTGTTCGTTCCGTCTGACGATGACGACGACGATGATTAAGGCTATAGTATCGTAGTATCTAAATTTCAAGGTAGATTAAACTATTATTCTAATGTTTTTACCATCTCGAATTGATAAAACAAGTTTTATCATTATTGTAACTCAAACAATTGAATTATTGTCCTTTCTCATTACAGGAATGTTGCTTTTAGAAACATTGGCTTTCACCTGTTTTACGCGCCGGTTGAAGACGACGATCTCCGATCTTTAAGGGATTAAAAAAAAAAATTACGATTTAAATTTTTAATGAAAATGGACATATTTAATTTAATTTATTTATAAGTAATTTATTTAGAAAAATGACAAAGGTTCTGTTTTTTTTTTTAGTAATCGCAAATAATATATATACGTATACATTCATAACATAGTACACTAGTAGAATTGTACAAATTACAACTGTTTGCATGATCTTTAATAAATTAATTAAATGACAAATAATAAATATATGTATATAATATATAAATTCTCCTCCCTTTTCTCTCCATATCTTATGATAAAAATCTATTTCTTATTTATTTATATTTCGCTCTTTTTCTTCTCCAATAAAAATTGAGAAGATATAATAATAAATACAATGCAGTAACGATATTTGGTAAAAAAAATTTTCTTCTCTACATAGTTACAGGCTCTTTAAGATATATACGTGCATTATTAACAGACAAATTGATTCGTTATAAAACAAAATAAAAGAGAAGTAAAGAATTTTCTAAGAAGAATTGAAAATACAAGTAAACTAAGAGAGCTGTGCGAATAGGATTTTTATAAACTAACACATCCAGCATAATGCAACTGTATAATAAATCGATTGAAAAATCCGGAGATATGGAAGACAATCTTTGATAACAGGGGGGTAGTGGAATAGATTCCAAAACTTGAAGCACATTAGCTGGTTTTCCAACATCTGAATGATTAATTTTCTATATTTGAATAGTCCAAAGACGTCTTCAATATTTTTTCAAGTTTTGGATTAAACTTCCAGTTTGTGTAATTAGACTAAAGTAAATTGAATACTATTCAAGAGAGCTTGAATTAATCACAATAATAAAATAATCATTGTCAATGTATAGCGTGTCAAAAGAAAGATAATAATATCGATAAATATATTTTAACAAGGGGTGAAGACGGAAATAAACTTCTTCAGCAGCTATATAAACTTTATAATGATAGTTATCGAGCAATGATAATAGATTTCTATGGGGTTTTTTTTTTTTTTTTTTTTTTTTTTGAAGAATCAGCTGAATAAAGACTGTTAATAAAATGTAGGATGGAAGCACTGCGTTATAACGCTTCTTAATATACTTATATTATGTAAATTTTTACTCCGGTGGTCGCTTGTGCAATCCCCAGCCATGAAAGCATTTTGTGAATCTTCTAGACTCTTTGCTTTTAGCTGTGAGGAATAATTTTCTAGGTCTTTCCGGCTGCTTAACTCTCAAATGCTGAATGTAGACCTTTTAGAATAACAGAATAATTTTTTAATTAGAAATTCAGTACTAGCTTATTGATAATCAATTCATTGATACTCACCTGAGCTGATTTAAATGCAAGTTTAATCTCAACTTCTGAACATCTAGCTCCAAGCCAGAGAAACACTTGCTCGCCGTTATCTAGCACCATGATATCATCGTCAGCTAAATCATCCTGCAAAAACAATCCCATTGCTAAATAGTTTTGGAAATTCGTTAGCGATACTTGCTCGATCGCGGTAAACAAATTCTATTACCTGACAGAAATCTGTACACTTTTCACTTATTGTGAAATAGCCCTTTTCGTTAGAGCACCTAAATAGTCTGGTGTAATTCATGTAGTCAGCGTTAGTATCGTAGGGTTTTTTTCCCCCTATTCCAACCCAGAAAAAGTTGTCTGGTTCTTCGCCCTCATTTAATACTTGCAGGCTTATCCATGGCTGGAGAAAATACAATATGCAATGAGATATGAATTGGAGGAAGAAAAAGTTCAAAGTAATGCAAAAACTGGGGATTGAACTAACATTGTTGAACATTTCCTCTGCTATCTCTTCCACAAGTCTGGCTTCTTCGCTGTCCGCTTTGGACCCAATCCAAACGTAAACTATACCAGTTTCGTCGTCGTTGTTAAATGGGACATTCAAAATGTAGCTGTAAAGTTACATGAGGATGTTTAGGGTTTGTAATTCAGTAATGAAGACATAAACTGATCAAAGTCACTTACCAAAAGGCAGAATTCAACAACATGGCATCTGGATTGACTTGTATCAACCTGGTACACAAAGCGCTACCATTGCTTCTAAGATGATAAAATTCGACTTTGTTATTAGCAGGCGATTTTGGTTGCTTGCGTCTTCCATGACGAATGATAAACTTGCGTTTGAAATGCGCCATGAACTTTAGATTCTCTTGTTGTTGGTGTGTTCTAACCACTTCAAGTTTTTCGCCGAATAAAGACTTGAACTTTTTCTGTAAACTATGGAGAAAGCTTAGCAGATTTGCATCACAATAAATACAGAAAATGTTAATTCTAAAAATCCACTCAAATACCTAAAAGTAAAAGTGAGCCAGCCCATATTCCCTGCATCTCTACCTTGCCAAAAGTATACAACACATTGGAAATCGTCTTCGCACTGGTCATCTCCTTCGTCACTTCCATTTATATCCAAAGGCTGATGGCAAAAAAGATATTGTAAATGTATTACGGTCAACGTTGCTTTATCAAAAAACTAATGAATTTGGACCCCTACTTAGTTCCTAGTGATACATGTATCATGATATTTTCTTACTCACAATCCAATATCGGCATAAAAACACATAACAATCCCCGCTATAGAAGTGGCCAAGTTCTTCCTCTGGAAGTCGAACAAATTTTCGTCCTTCTAATACGAAAGCTTCCATAGCTTCTAAGTCGTCGTTCCAGTCTACCATCAATTGCTGGGCTTCTACAGCGGACATAAGTGGCTGACGAGGCATAAACAGCGCTGCAAGATCTGCCTGTAATCCAAAATAAGAAAATTCAAATTTTGAATGATAAATGTGCTGAAGATAGATGTTTCATAAGGCCTTTCGAGTGGATACCTTAGTGTCTTGTTGTTTAGCCCATTTGGTAAGATCTGCACCAGTCTTAGCCACGGATTCTGCAGTTCTTGTAAAATCAACTGCGATAACTTCGTCCCATCCTGTAAACTTGGACTTGAATATCTGCGGAGATTATTAAATATTAGGGTAATGATTAATTCCTATTTCACAGTAGATTAGATTATTAATTAGTTTTATAACCACCTGAGACTCAGTTCCTTCCTGCAATCTTGTTACCATAGCATATTCAGGACGTTCAATCATATTGAATAATTCTTGAGATAATTTTACAGCAGCTGCTCGAACAAGTCTAGTCGATTTTTTGCCAAACCTTTTAAAAAAATATCATTTAGAACAGAGTAAATTTATTTTGCATGAATGATAAGAGTTTGGGACAAATTTTCTCACCAGACAAACACATCCAAGTAACAATCCAGTATGTAAACATTGCGATTGTTGAGTAGAGTGTTAATCAACTTGCCATGGGGTACTTCGACCTGAGGCAATTCCAGGTATCCCATTCCAAGCCGCACTTGATATAGACGTGGAGTAACGGGGGTGAATTCTGGATCGACATGTTCCTGGAAAAAAGAACTTTGATGAATGATGATAATAATGGATGAAATTAATGGGTTTAAAAAATAAAATTTATTACTGACTATAATTTCATTCTCCGAAGGATTCTCATTAGTTTCATCAATAGATTTCCAAAAATCTTCAGACTCGGAACCCATCATCTCAGTGATAATATCCGCCTTGTTTTTACGTTCATTTTTATTTATCTTCTCAGCCAATAGTCTAGCTTTTGATTTCAGTGTGTTCTTTGCTTTAGTTCCGTACCACATAAATATCTTTGTTCCTTTATCCAAAACGAACACGAATTGGGGATCTAATGATTCTATAGACACAGGAACTGGCTCCAAGTGAATCGAAGCACCTGCTGCATGGACTCTGTACAATCTCGCAATAGCAGGCTGTAAAAAATATCAATCTGGTTCATGTATGCATCATAAATTCATATATTGATAGCATATTCCCATTTATATGAACAACGAAAGCTACTCTGTAATAATAAATTCGCGAAATACAATTGAGATTGATTTAACATACTGGATCTTCAACGGTGTAAAAACCAGAAGAAGTTCTACCCCCTTCAATGTATGTGATTTCAGAATCAAAAAGTAGGAGAAACTCGTCAGACTCATCACTTTGTTCTTCCCTTATAGTGCGACACTGTGCGCCAAGATAATTGCGTAGATTTACAGCATGAATAGCAGCACAGGCGCGCTTATCCAACTAAAATAATGAAAGATGTTATTAATTCCGTCATTAAACGTATACATTCCCAATTTCGTTAACCTAACGTCGAAAGATAATTAGGAATAGATTACCGTTGCTTTTTCTCCAATCCAAAAATAAATGGACCAAGTAAGTGAGCCTTGTTCATCAACTCCAGTTTTTAATACGATGTAACAATCCCCTTCGTAAAATTTTCCATGAGCAACTTCGTCTATTTGGTTTGGAAGAAAGTTTTCTATTTCCCATATTGAAAGTCCAGGAATTTGACCAGCATCATCATCAAATATCTCCGAATAATCTAACGGAGGTTTTTCAAGTCTTTCATCCCACCTTTTTGGCCTGTTAATAACGTAAGAGAAAAAAATAAACAATTTTTATAGAAAGTTTCATCTCATTTATCCAAAAAACATTAATATAAACTAACTTTAATGACTCTGCCTTTGCATCTTCGGCTCCTTTATCCTTATTTTTTTCTTTAGCGATGTCTTTCATTCCCTATAACATGGCAATCACATTATAATATGAATAAACACAGAATATATTCAGATTCTGTGAATCACAAACACTAATCAACCACCTTTAGAATTTTTGCTTGATCTTGATCAGCTTCTTCTTGATCTCTACGTCTTCTCAATCTCATTTTTCGAGCTATTGGATCCTTGCTGCTATCTAAGACGAAATATCATGGATTAGTTAAATCAATATCATCATAACACGGAAACCAGACATAAAATTAATGTGCTTGTATGTTGAAAACTAAGAGAACATACTAGCTGTTTGGACTGGAGCAGGCACATTAGCTCCAGCAAGTCTTAACTGATGCTGCAGCGAAAAATCAATGTTGTAAAATTCGATTCCCGATCCTCTTTGAACCTCGGTAGGTTTTGGGGGCATAACTAAATTCGGATTATCTCTTAAGTCAAGCTGATCTAAATCGGTAAGCAAGTGTATCGCATCAGGGACTGTTATCAGTCGATTAGAAGTTAATATCAATTGCTTTAGGGAACCGCATCTGTAATTAGATAATGAATAATCATATACTTAAGGATGACTCATGATTAAACGCTTTTTATTCATCTTCTATTTGGTATACCTGCACAAACCCTCAGGTATCATTTCCAGATGATTTTTAGCAGCGGAGAAAACTTGGAGAGAAGATAGTTTGCCAATTCCAGAAGGAATTCCTTCAAAATCTAGTTCGTTATCATTCAGGTAAAGTCTTCGAAGTGTGTTTATTTTGCACAGCGAACTGGGCAAGGCTGTTAATTTATTCCTGCAGAGATTCAGAGTCTCTAGTTTTTGCCATAATTCTATAAAATAAAAAGAGTTTGATGTAGACTGTAAGACATTGTAAAAATACTTGTGAAAAATTAATGTATTACCAATAGCTGTTGAAAGTTCGGTAATTTGATTATCGCTGAGATTAAGTCGGCGTAAATTTGGAAGTGAATAAAGGGCATCCGGTACTCGCGGAAGTTCATTTTGTGAAAGATCAAGCTCCTGGAGATTTGTCAGACTCTCAAGACTAGAGGGAATGTTATTCACTGTTCGCTGAGTGTCTCGCATTTGTAGAGTGGTCAAGTTCATGAGCGAAGGTAATTGCCTAGTCAGACGAAAACATAAAATGATTATTTAGTGGAAAATTAAAAGTAAAGATTTATCGACTAGCAAGAAATACGGTAAAAAATCTTACAAGAAAGTAAAGCTTTGCCTAATGTTTCGTGCGAGGCTTTACGTAACAATAGACTGGAATATAACGAGAGATTTAAGACTGAAGAAAAGTATAAAAAGTACTCATATAGACCTCAATTGAAAATGTCCAAGAGGATTGTGGTTCAAATTTAGAGTCTGCAAATTGGCCAACCGCCGAGTTTGTGGTGGTAAAGTTTCTAGTTGATTGTGACTCAGATCCAAGAAAAGTAGGTCTGTTAAATGTATGAACAATGTATTTGGGATGGCTTCGATACTGTGAATACAAAAGGGTTTATCAATATCAATAACATAAGAATGAAAAATAATTGTCTTACTAAAGCAATTTTTTTAAACAAAAAGTATCCTAAGCTTTTCATTTATAATAAAACGAAGCAAATTATTAAATAAATCAATTCTTACTGATTGTGACTGAGATTGAGATTGAGAAGAGACCGAGCTCTCTCTAAGCCCTCAGGAACTTCCTTCAGATTATTGTGACTAAGATCGAGAGTCGTTAATTCCTCTAAGTGAAATAATTCCGTTGGTATTCCGCTGCTCTTTATATTGTTATGTCGGATATTCAAAGTTCTAAGACAGCCTAGCTCAGTTAACTCCCCGTATAAACGTTCGAGGTTATTTTTTACCAGAGAAAGATGTTCCTAAGAGTAATAAGTAGTAAAAAGTTTTCATTAATAAAAGAAATAATTGAATATATATAGAACTGTAAATTTTTTGAATGATATAAGAATATTAAAAAATAAAAATAATTTAGTGTTTGTTTTAGATACTTTGTTTCTTTGTTTACCAATTTCAATAATTTTCCCATTTCTTCAGGTATCTCCGTTAAATTTGTTTTGTCTAATTTCAGCCATTGTATTCCGGTCATCAGACGTACAGATTCGGGAAATTTACCATCCTATATGACAGTAATGATAGAAGATTTTCCACACAGTAATATTAACATAGAATATTGAAGAGATTATAGAATTTATTTTACAGATATTAGAATTTAATTTAGTGACTATACATATACTATAGAAAAGAACAACAAAAAAAACTGTTTGATGTTAATAAAGTGAACGAAATGAAGAGTTTTATGAAATTGAATAGAATTAAGTAAAATAAAATAATTTACTTACGCCAAAATCGTTGCTGCTGAAATCTACTCCTCGTACAAATGGTAAAACACCAGTGTTTGCCATTGTTTTATATATAAATAATATCCGACTAATTAATACGCTAGAAATTTATCCCTTGAAGTATATGTATCGTTCGTAAATTCGTTGTTTAGCTATATGTATAATAAGGCGGTCATTTAACTTGTCAAATATTTAAATTTGTTTTTCAAATACCTATATTTTTACGCGAGGTTATGTCGTACGAAATGATTGTCTCCTCCTTATAATGAATCAATCAAATCGTTAGTAGGATTTATTATCACGAAACTTTGACATAGCTAAAGTTTATTCTTCATTTAACAGTTTGATGATACTGTACAGCGAATAGAAATATATATTTGAAATGATTATACGACATAAATCCTGATATCAAACGATATCAGGTTTAAGAGGAGTGTCCGAAATAGTCCGAAGACAAAAACATGATAGCTAGAATAGAATATAGCATGTGTATGCGTGTGTGTGTGTGCGCCGATGTTGCCTAGCGTATCGTCGATTGACGTTAGCTTTGAATAATGAATGGGAGAGTTTGGAGAATTAATTTTCGATAAAATTTAAAAATGTATAGCTAAAACTAGATGAGAATTAAGGTGTGTTATTTTGGTCTAATGCTTAAATAGTTCATCAAAACAGAGATTTCATGATTCCCTGCTTTCCTTACAAACATTGCATGTATCGGCATCTCGGGGACGAATTGAGAAACTACTTCTACCGCAAACGCACTGAAATATCCGCAAACGACAGTACGCTTTAATATAGTTTTCAATATATCTAACGCGTGGCGACACCATTGAGCACTTCGTTTACTACTGATCCAAGTTAGGGGCACTGACCTTGACGTTGGCTAGCGGCACTAGTTGTTCTGGACTCTGGGGTCAGTGGCCTTCGGGGCGTCAAAGGGTTTAAATGGGGTTGGGTTGACGATATATGAGAATGGCAGGCAGCTCAACAGAAATATTCCATATGCACATAAGTTACATACCTACTCATTGATGAAAATAAAATATTGTGGTTCGGCTCTTTGAGTAATTTACAAAATCATAGCGATACATATTAAAAATTATAATACTCATCGTTCTGTTACAATTGAATAAACTCAATTTTTTTAATTCCATCCAATAATAGTAATCATCACAATAATAATGCCAAAAGATCATAATATCTACCAAATTATTTAAAATAAATTTATCTATATATAATAAACTAATCATTGCAACAACCGCACAAGTTGCTACAATATGATTTCAGACGGGCCTATGGCTGGCTACATTGCTATTGGAGATAAGCCAAAGAATTATAAGAAGACGAAGAGTTGATACTAGAAACAATTACAACTTTGTACAAGAATTTGTATCAATGCTGCAGTAATAAATTTGCAGATATGCTAATAGTCAATTACTTTGTTATTGTATACTTTCCCCTCCCTGGGACTCTTTATTTCATCGGGACAAAATACATAAATACATAATTATACCTATGTTGAATGATAATAACAAATTAAAACAACGAATCAACTTGTGATAACAAGTATTGTATTTTATTTAGCAAAAGTTTAAGAATACTAAAGCGTAAAGAGAAGAGAAGTTCGATAATTAAATGGATATCAAGAAATGTTAATAAAATTTTAACAAAATATTTGAAAATAAAAGATCGCGGACATTTGAATTTGGCTGCTATTCCTCCGTAGAAAATCCCTATTTCGTTTTTGCCTTTTCCTCAAAAACTAGACTAGAGCATGTTTGGTATATAAAAAATTAGAAAATAATGAACTCAAGGGCCAACTTTTCATAGAAATTTTACAAACAGTGTATATCTGTAAATACTGATTTTATCGACCGACACAGCATGTCTATAGTTGGCACGACCGGGCTTCCGTAGGCTTCCGTAGTTGATCCACGAGTTGATCGAAGAGTAAATTGTTCAGTCGACGGTATAGGTTGAATTTAGTCGCCAAAATTTTAACGAATAATATCGATTTAAGCATCTAGTTTTGTTTATCGAAACAATAAAACATAATCTCAATATTTTTTATGTATTAATACTGCAGAATAGAACTATTTTCAATAAATCGTATGATCTATCCCCTTGAAAACGATTCGACAACGGATCCAGTAAGTTATAAATCAATACAGTATTTGATTTTGGCGCCATTTCGTTATTCCTCGAGTATCGTATTTGACTCACGCTGTAGCGGCATTTGCCGTAAGTAGTCGAAGTGGGGATGAAAGTTAAGTGAAAAAGCCGTCTGCACGAGGAATTTTTTGGAAAAGTTCACTCTGATAGAAACAATTATCCATTGAATAAAATAACTTGATTTAATATCAATTATCATTTTCTTTACGTATATGGCTTCAGTTGAAGAATTGGATCAGTTGGACAGCGGAATGGGTAGCAGCGACGCACGCTCTCCAGAAGTAAAGTCGATCCTCCCTGACGATGACGATGATGAAGAGGTAATTCCATAATTCATTATCCACACCTTCATAGTTTAATACTTGTATGCTATTTCAGGTATAGAATCTCTCAAAAAACTATCAAATCAAATTAATTCCTTTATACCCGATGATTCCTAACCGCGTTTATATCCTCAAAATCAATTCGTATCGTCAGAGATTTACTCTACTTTCTATCCCCCAGTATTAACGTGCGATCAAAAATTGACTAAATTTCACTGAAATTATGAATCTTTGTTATACAATCTATTACACGATTTAACTTTAACCAAAATTTCCTCGAAATATTTGATGTACCAAATTTCATTGAGATTGGTTGACCCTATCGAATGTCCTTTGACAGAGAACGCTCATGGAATTTATGAAAAAAAATAAAAGGTATAGAAATATTTTGAATTTTTTATTTAGGATGAAAGCATCGTCGAAAGATTGGTTGGTCTCACAGAAATGTTCCCAGAGGATGTTCGGCGATTAGGAACTACTCTGGGATCAAGCCTCTGCAGTTTTGTCAAAGGTAAATAAAAGTTTTTTGAAAATTATGATGTTTTATTAAACATGGAGAAATGGTGTTTATAAACAAAATATATATGTATATAAATATGTGATTTATTTTAGGATTGTACGGTTTTTCGTGTTCAGCGACATGGCTGTTTTTTAGTTCTTCAGCAATTCTATTTGCGCCGATAATATTCGAGGTCGAAAGAGCACAAATGGAAGAAGTACAGCGAACGCAACAGAAACAGGTTCTTTTGGGGCCAAATTCAGCGGTATCTAATATGGGATCACCTGGCCTTCCAATGTCTCCGCCAGTTCAGCGATAGACTGGTTTAAGTTTTTTTGACCGCAGCTCAATTTATTAAAATGCAGATCATTGAGTTTATCCACTCAATTTTTTTATGTTAAAACGACATGAAACAGTCTGACGATTATTATCAAACACCATTGTATAAGTTGCGCATAGATCGATTGCTACTTGATGAGAGAAGAGATATATATATATATATATATATATATATAAATAAAAAAAAACCATCAACAACAACAAAAACTCTAATAAATACAAATATACATATTATAAAAATTACATGTGCGTGTCATAGTTCCAAAAATATTTAAAACAGAACAAAAAAAACTAAAATAAAAAACCAATGAATTCGTATCATTTATTAGTGGCATTTAAGATAATTAAACTAATAAGCTGAATAGAAGTTTACGAGCGCCAGATGGAAAGATTCATTTGTTTGTTATTTACCTATTCAGAAAGTGTAGTCGCATTTATTTATCTTATTTTTATTTCCTTGAATGGCCAGACGTACTTTTGAATTAACTATCGAAACTAACTCTCGGAGAGTAGTTTTATTGTCGTCCAATTGTTGATACATATGATAAACTTAGATTTGCGGACAGATTAAATAAAGTTTTTGATTTGATTTTGTACAATATTGTGAAATTTGTCATTTACATTCGTATCTTAATACTGTAATGAAATTTCTTGTACAAATATTTCTTTCGAACTAACAAATATAACAAATCTTTTCTGCTGCTGTTACTGATGTCGTCATCGAGGTATATCATAGTTCATATCTAGTTATTTTCTGTACAATATTATTCCTTTTTCTTTAATTGTTAACGAAAAGGTAAATAAAATGTTAGTCAATTGAAATATCTAATATTTACTAATCATTATAATTTCGTACCTTTATCATTAAACTTAGTTTTTTTAATTCAGAGGGTAATGGTTATTGAATAATGCTATATTACTGTTTCTTTAGACGCATTTGATAAGCTTATCAAAATTGATGGTGTTTAATTTTAATTTCAAATGATAACCGAGAAACATTTCAAAAAAACTTGTAAATTCAAATAAAGGTAGAATAAATAAAAAAAAAAACTCGAATGAAAAAGCATAAATATATTATCACAGTTAAATCGTAGTCGAATTGAGATTCATTTATTTTAAACGGGACTACCCTTTTATAACTGCAATAGGTCTCAGTTTAATGCATTTTCGGGATATTCCAGCTGCGTGACATGTGTTTACAACATCAGTTACATTTTTATAAGACTCGGGAGCCTCTTCCATAACTAGATTTGGTGATGCTACTCTGATTGATATCCCAGACTGTTCCAATTTGGCTAATACATCCTTGTAATCCAAATTACGCCGTGCTTTTGATCGAGATAACGCTCTACCCTGAAATCCCCAAATTATTTTCATCACTCCTTATTTCTACATCTATTACCTAATTAAATAATATGTTTTTAATCAAATAACACAACGAGCACGCACGGATTTCGGGTCGAACTTACCGCTCCATGGCACGTTGAACCAAAAGTATCTTTCATGCCTCCTTCCGTTCCTGTAAGAACATAACTGCAAGTACCCATTGTACCTCCGATCAAAACAGGTTGTCCAGTTAACTGATAATCCACTGGAATAAGGGGATGGTGAGGTGGAAATGCGCGTGTTGAACCCTAAACAAAAGGAAATTCAAACAATAAATGATTCAAAACTGGCAAGAAAGTATTTATGGTTTTAGAGCTTTGGCTCATGTTACCTTTCTATGAACTAACAGCGTCTTTTGTTTGCCATCTACGATGTGTTCCTCTACTTTGGCTATGTTGTGAGACACATCATATATAACATGCATGTCCAGGTCATCAGGGGACATGTGAAACTGCTTTGCAAATGCCTGAATAAATATTCACAGATAAAAATAAGGAGCCTTTGAAAACGTAATTTCTTTTATTACATTTAATTGAGGAAAAATATTTCGGAAAAAACTCCCAACACACCTGCCTAGTTAAGAAAGTCATTGAGCTACGATTAACCCATGCAAAATTGGCTGCCGCAGACATCGACTTTAGGTAGTCTTGTCCCTCTGTAGAGTTTATGCGTGCACAAGCCAACTGTCTATCATTCGTTTCTATGTTATCTCGTTTCATGGCCTTTTCCATTTGTACAAGAGCATCTGGGGATCGATAAATATTCTTTTTTGATCAGTTATGCTAATTACTTAAGATATTTCCAGGTCAAAGGTGGATAAGCCTTTGAATAAGGCCTGATTAAGATTTAAAATGATTATTCTCGCTATTTAACTACTTGTACATATAAAAATAACGAAAAATATACCAGTGGCAACTTGATGCCCAAATCCTCTACTTCCAGAATGAATCATAATACAAATTTGGCCTTTATCTTCAATGCCCATTTTACTGGCAGCCCATTTGTCATAGATTTCTTCTACTACTTGAATTTCTGCGTAATGATTTCCCGCGCCCAGCGTACCCAGCTGTGAATAAAGACAATTAATTTAAAAACTTGTTTGCAGTTATCACAAAGATTGTGATCAGGGCATTACCTGTGGAAGACCACGTTTCTTAGCTCTCATGGACACTTTTGATGGATCTGCATTCAGCATACGACCATATTCCTCGCAGTGCTCTTTGTCCTCTGCCCAAATATAGCCTAGGGAATGATAAATTACGAGTTTATGAACCGATGACAAAGTGAAAATCTTTTTAAAACAAAATTCAGGCTTTTGGGGACAAACCTTCTCGCAAAGACCAATCCATTCCCATTTCTAAAGCCTCTTCCAAATCCCTGGCATTCATGGGAATGATTCCCTTCGATCCAACCCCAACTGGAATGTGATCAAACATACTCTGCGCTAGCTGTTCCTAGAAATATAAGTTTTCTTTAATTTTAGACTTTCCAAAGCCTCCTAAGTCGCAATTCGTTTTTGAAAATTGGAACTTGTATGTTACTCCAGTACGCAATCATCTGATGGCTTACTTTCACTGGCTGGACATCTTTCTCCCATAAATTAGTACGAAGAAGTCTTACGCCGCAGTTTATATCGAATCCTACTCCTCCAGGAGAGACAATCGAATTTGGATCGTCCATATCGAAAGCTGCCATATTACCTTTTATGGAAATATTTGTGATCGTTATTCATAAAAAAATAGTTACTCCTCCACAGTTCAGACTTAACTTGAGAAATCAATTAATCATACAGAAAAAAACTAATTACGATTGCTTACCAATAGCAAAACCATAACCAGAATGAACATCGGGTAATCCTACGGACCTTCCAACAATCCCAGGCAGAGCAGCTACATTAGCGATTTGCTTTACTCCAGGAAGGAAACCACCTATTACTCCAGGTCGACAGGAATTACGTAATTCTTCAAGCATTAAACGTTCCAGTGTATTGTTTACGTAAAATACACCTTCGACCTAGTTTTTTGTTTTAGAAAAGGACATGTTAATGTGACGTATAATATTTTAGGAAACTGATGAGTTAGAAGCTAAAAAATATAACTTTAAATAAGTCTGGATGTTATGTTTGAGAATATGAACAAAATTTGGACTTTGTTACATTTAAATTCGATTTATTATTACTCTCTTACGTTCATGTTGGGCTGAAAACCCTTTTTAATTCTCCAACTAAAGTCATTGATTTTTTCCAAATACTTCAATTCTTCTTGATATTGTCGGACAACCATGATTCCTATAAATAGTGAATTAATGGATTATCCAAAAGTTATCCAAAATGTTTTATATCGTAAAAGAAAAAATTGGTTTTGCATTAGGTAAACCGAAATAAATGAGTTCAATTTATAACTCAGCTCGATAGAGATATTGGATACGTTTTATACAAATAGTTGTATAATCAGATTAAAAAATCGAAAATAATAACTTGACGTAATAATGTGAAATTTTTGCACGTATACATATGCAACCCCTAAAAATACATTATCGTTATCTATAATTCAAATTGTTTGAATAAATAGACACTCGCCTACAATTAACCTCTGTAAGTCACTAAAACGATATTTTTCGTGTATTTAAAATCGGTTCTTATGAGCCTTTGT
This sequence comes from Macrophya annulata, assembly GCA_963924015.1. Lineage (NCBI taxonomy): Eukaryota > Metazoa > Arthropoda > Insecta > Hymenoptera > Tenthredinidae > Macrophya > Macrophya annulata. Next base: position 8,001,007 of record OZ001262.1, read on the forward strand.
AATGCCGGTACAAAATTATAGGTTCGATAGCTGTCAGACTACACAATACACGTTGTATATAACGTGTGATCTGAAGGAAGTTTGCAGAGATTTATACGGAAACCGGGTAAGGTCACCAGATTGTGTCTGTCGCATGTCGGTGTTCCCAAACGCACTCAAGCCGATATACACTGTCTCGAGATGCGACTATCGAGTATCGAGTATATTCCCCTAAATTACAAGATGGCTCCCAACCATCTGTAAACTCGCGTTAAATTTTATCGTACACAATTTTGTAAATTTATATGTATGTAAATACATTATAATAGTTATATAAAATTAAAGGATAATTATAAACAACACTCAGCGATGGGTGTACCGGCATTTTTTCGATGGCTAAGCCGAAAGTATCCATCGGTAATCGTAGAATCTATCGAGCAAAAGGTGGGTTAAGAAATCCCATGCATACATACATATGTATATTTTTATATCTTTTAAATTCATTAGTTTATCATTATCTTAAGCATCTTATAGCATAATACTCTCATTAAATAAACGACCGATTATTCTTTCCTTAAACATCATCATCTTTTCCCATATTTTCAGCCGACATCAACAAACGGGGTTCGTGTACCAGTTAATTCCGCCGATCCTAACCCCAACGGAGTTGAATTTGACAATTTATATCTCGACATGAATGGTATTATACATCCCTGTACTCATCCTGAAGACAAGTAAGTATCCAATTATATCAAATGCGTGACAAATGATTCAAAGATCTAAAAATATTTACACCAAAATAATAATAATAATCATAATGTTTTGATTTTGATTCGTATCGACGGTATGTTATTTTCATTTATTGCTTTGCTAAGAGCGATTTATAGTCACTGTGTATCATTGTCTCTTGTAAATACTCAATTTTTACTGATTTTACAGTGCTATTTTCAATTTAAATTGTCAAATTATATGGATCTTGTGGTAGAGATATAAATAAATTGATTCTTTGTACAGACCGGCTCCTAAAAACGAAGATGAGATGATGGATGCTATTTTTGAATGCATCGACAGACTGTTTGCCATTGTAAGACCGAGAAAAGTACTCTATATGGCTATCGACGGAGTTGTAAGTCCGATTTTCATAATTTATGGAACTTAAGTACTCATTTTGTTATAGAATGTAAAAAAAAAAAAGAAACAAATAGAAAACCTGGCCAGTTTTCAAAGTTCACAGCTGGAAAACTGGTCAATTGTTCCTGTAGATATTGTTTTATTTTTGTTTTGTTAAAAACTGGATGAATTAAACTTTTCTTTGCTATAGAATGTTACAAATAAAAATCCATTATCATTTATCATCATATGCAGTAAATTTATTTCAATAATTATAAACAGTCTGAACTCTTGTTAAATAAACACAGAAAAGAATTGATGAAATCATGAATATGTTTATTTTTGTTTTATTTTTTGTGTAGACTGAGGCATAATCATTGTCTTTAGCATATAAAAAGTGTTAATTTATTACCACTGTTTATTTGCAATTAACGAATTGACAAATAATTAGAAATCACTAAAGAACCGTTCACTGTTTGTTCATTTTTGTGATTTTTACTTTTACCATCTACAGGCACCTAGAGCAAAAATGAATCAGCAAAGGTCCAGGCGTTTCAGAGCATCAAAAGAAACTACTGAAAAGATAACTGAAATAAGTAGAATACGTTCTGAATTGGCTCTAAAGGGCGCTTCTTTACCTCCAGAAAAGCCGAAAGGAGATCATTTCGACAGTAATTGTATTACCCCTGTAAGTTATGGCTTATAATTGAGACATAAGATGTTTGGCCGAAAATTTTAAGTAGTTAAATAATCATATGTATTATGTAAAATTGTTTCTGTTCGTCTGACAAAACTATAAAATGTTTATAATTTGATCAGGGTACACCGTTCATGGCGAGATTATCGGCTTGTTTACATTACTATATTCACGAACGATTGAATACCGATCCTGGATGGCGTGGAATCAAAGTTATTCTAAGCGACGCAAACGTACCTGGAGAAGGAGAGCACAAAATAATGGATTATATTCGTAAGCAACGAAGTAAGAGAATTTGAAATTGATTTTCAGTACCTTTACTGATGTGAATATATTAAATAAACTAAACCATCTTGTGCTACCATAAGTTTATTAAATCACAATTTGATGATTTTATCGAAACATCAAATAATATTTGGGATTATTTTACAGGCCAACCAGATCACGACCCTAACACGCAGCACGTTTTGTGTGGAGCTGATGCAGATTTGATAATGTTAGGATTGGCAACTCATGAGCCAAACTTTACAATTATCAGAGAAGAATTTAAGCCCAACAAGCCCCGACCTTGCGACATCTGTGGCCAACTGGGTCACGAAATGAAAGATTGTATAGGTTCAGAGCCTGTGGCAAAAGAAGACGAAAATGCGTTTGGATCCGAGTGCCAATTTATATTTGTTAGATTAAATGTACTTCGAGAATATCTGGAGCGAGAATTGCAAATGCCGAATTTGCCTTTTAAATACGATTTTGAACGAGCTATTGACGATTGGGTCTTCATGTGCTTCTTTGTGGGAAATGATTTCCTACCACATCTTCCCTCGCTAGAGATTAGAGAAGGTGCAATCGACAGATTGGTCAATTTGTACAAGAAAACCGTGTACAAAACTGGCGTGAGTTACGTAATTGAAATAAATATCATCTGTTTACTTAAAAGATTGTAATTTGCCAGGGTATCCAATCATCATGGAATTCTCATGGAATTTGATACCCTGTAGAAAAAACCTGGAAATTTAAGGAAATTTCATGATGTATCTGAAATTTTCTCAAACTTGGCCTTAAATTTTGAAAAATTTTGTGAGGTTTCAAAATTGTCTGCACAAGCAATGCTTCTGGCTTTGGGAGGCTATTTTTTTTAATTTTGCCATTCTTGCAATTTTTTGATCCATTAACAACCAATGTTTTTGGTGAAATTACTCAAAAGATATCTGCGCAGTTCATTTTCAAAATTTTTGGTTACAACTTTTTGTTCATTTCTTTAAAACTTGAAAGTTTACAACAATATTTGAATTGGATCAATTCTTTGTCAGTAGGTAATTTTTTTAAAAATTTCGTACTCTAATTTCATTTGTTAAAATAACAATTTTAGTCTGGAAAGCCTAAAATTCAAACAGACAAATAACTGGACATCCTGTTTCCATTCAACCATCATTCAGAAATTTATCGCTCTTCTTTTTTTGCAGGGTTTTCTCACAGACAGTGGCGACGTTAATCTCGACAGAGTGCAAATGATCATGTCTGATCTTGGAGACGTTGAAGACGAAATTTTTAAAAAACGACAACAGAATGAACTGGCTTTCAAACAACGAGAAAAGAACAAAAAGAGAAGGATGGAGGCTATCAGTAATTACAAACCAAACTGGGTTCCAGCTGGACAATTCGCTCCGACTGTAAGTTCTTCCAAGATTAACTTTACTTTACAATTATCGACTATGAATGAAAAAAATTTATTAAATCGTGCTCTCGGGCTCCTTGTAAATGAAATAAGAAGTGTCTAAAGTTGAAAGAGAATTGAAGATGATGAAATCCCAAAACTGGTTAAATATTTGGAACATCATCTACATCTATCGAATTTTTTTGTATTATCCTGTTCTTTAATGGATTAAAATTGCTTATAAACTCATTTATTCCAGCCTATAGGTCAATCAACAACACCGGTTCAAAACGCCCGTCAAGAAGCATTCCAAATGCGAATGCAGGGTAGAAATTACAACACTAGTGCTACTGAGCGAGCTTTGAAAGGAACTAACGCCAGTAATGCATTGGAGAGTATGTTAGTGCCAGAGGTGAGTTTCGTACGTTTTTTCATTATTTTTATGGCGTGTAAAACTATTTTTCTTGTCTCAGCAATGTGACTGAACGAGTTCTTCAGTATTCTGATTAATGTAAACAAACATAGGGCTCAGGTAACAGAGGGCAGAAACGAAAAATCGATGATCAAACTGTTGAGGAACCTGAAGACGATCAAGCTCACGATGAAGTCAGGCTTTGGGAAGACGGTTTTAAAGATCGATATTATGAATCTAAGTTCGATGTATCATCTGATAACATGGCGTTTAGGTAATGTTGCTTATTCAATTGAATCTAAACACACATATATGCTGTTTTACTACTTGTCTCACATTTTTTCGGATGGCAAATTGGAATCGAAAAGCTGACCAATTTTTTTTATATATATATATTTTTTTTTCTTGTCTTTTTACAGAAACAACGTGGCTCTCCAATATGTGCGTGGACTTTGTTGGGTACTTCGTTACTATTACCAGGGTTGTGCTTCTTGGAAATGGTACTTTCCTTATCATTATGCACCGTTTGCAAGTGATTTTATCAACATAGGTGGACTATCTACAGAATTTGAGAAAGACACTGTCCCAGTAAGTTATTTTCAACTAATATCATAACTTATGAGTAAAAATGTCTTTTGCAAATATTTTATTTTCCATAATCATATATTTATCTTTTATCCATAATTAGAATATCATTGAGATATTCGTTAAATGCATTTTTACCCTGCTTATCTCCCTATCGTCTTTGATCAGACAGTAAGGGCTAAAAGTCTGCAATCTTAATCCTTTCCTTAATTTTTACAGTTCCGTCCACTGGAACAACTGATGGGTGTATTTCCTGCAGCTAGTAGCTCGCACGTTCCTGAACCATGGGCAAAATTGATGAGTGATCCGGTAAGTTTGAAAAATGTTCCATAGATTGTTCATCTTATTTTCAAATCGAGATAATGTTAAATTATGTGAAAAATTCTGGGGTAATCGCCCGCAAAAGAAAAGAGTCAATAGAATATTTATACAGAGTATATCTGTGATTAAAGAAAAATAATTATTACCCCTTTAATCAATGAAAATTCGTTCATTCGATACATAAAGTCTCCATGCTACATTACGTCTATAATTTCTGAATTATTATGTTCACAGAAATCAACGATAATAGATTTTTATCCCGAAGATTTTAAAATAGACTTAAATGGTAAGAAATTTGCTTGGCAAGGTGTTGCTCTGTTACCATTTGTGGACGAAAAGCGATTATTTAAAGCCCTAGAGCCTTACTATTCGTGTCTAACAGAAGCAGAAAGTAAGTTTGACCAATTAATTAATTATTATGATAGTAATTTCGTCAGTTTATCAAATCCTTAATAATCATATCCTCACTTTAACACTTTCCAGTAAAACGTAACGTAAAAGGTGACGACCGTTTGTACATTAGTTTACACAACAAAAGCTACGACTTCATAACAGGCTTATACAAAAACAAAGTTGATCCGGACACAGAGACAGAAATAAGCGCCGATGGCATGAGAGGAACTGTTTTATTGGCAGAAGATTGCATCGGAGAAGGTGCCACTTTGAATTCACCAATTGGAGGAGCGCCAGTACGAAATAATCAAGTTTACTGGTACATCTCGCTCTTTGTTTACTTCAATAATCATTGATTACGAGTATTATGAATTATTTACAGTCTATTATAATTCTCTGTAAATTTATTCAACTTTCAGCGTGAGATTCAGAGATCCAAAGTATGGACAGAACTTCATATTCCCTGCAAGGAAGCTCAAAGGTGCTATCGAGCCTCCAAAGGTTTTAAAACCTCAAGACTTTGAGCAGATGAACCGAGGTGGCGGCGGTGGTGGTGGTGGCGGCAATCAGTGGCGTCCACAAATTGGCTTTACACCTGCAACTCAAAGAGCTTCTCTTGGAGATGCGGGACATCGAATGCTGGGGTTAGTAGGCTTACTGAGTTTTTAAGTTTAAACAATTAGATCAAATGCAATTTTTCTCTAAACTTAATTTGGATGTGAAAAGTTATTAAAAGTTCAAAAATCTCTGCTTATATAGCTGAATATCACAAAAAAGAAAATAAGATAAATTGGTGTCTCACAAAAAAACTTTTCATACGAAAGTCGTCTGATTTTTCAAATAGAACAAAATTAGTGAGCCACCTGAGATTTTCGATGTCTCAAAAAATTCTGAAATAATTTCAGTGTATTACCTGACGTGAAAAAAAAATTTGTAAATTATTTCAGATTAAACATTCCATTTTAGGTGTGGATTATTGTCATATTTTTTGTAATGAAAAAAAAAAAAAAAAACAACTTTGAATTGGTGAAAACACACATTTTGCTGTTCTATTTCGATTAAATGTGTTAAAATGCGTTCAAATGTGCCAGGAAAAAAATCGAAAACAATTTGAACGAAAAGTTGAGGAAAAATCAAGAAATTTTTATCTGGAACTTTATCTTTTTATAAAATTATTTCTTATATATTTATTTTGTGTTTAGGCATCACAGGAATAACAATGGACCTGGACAGTACGCCTACGTTCCTCCTCCTTCGCAGAATTCGCATCATCAGAATCGTGGTGAGTCTAACATAAAGTTTATTATTATAAAAAAGAGCATGTATATACCTATCTTACTCGTCATTTGACTGAACTGAAGAAAACATTCATATTATCATAACAAGATTGTTTTTTCTTCATGTAGTAAACTTGAGTTAAAACTAAATTCTGTGTACATGTATATTTATACGCATACACAATTTAGTGCGTTATAAATACTAACTCAGTTTTTTCAAAGCGTTTCTTGCACTTTGAATAAGGTTCTTTCATGATATTTCATTTCAAAACAAATTTTCGTACACAAAGGTGCATGTGGTCTGTAGGATAACATAATTTCATACCGCTTCAAGAAAGAGAAACATTTTTGTATCTCAGAGTAGACCGAAAATTTTCATTTTAAAATTGTAAACTAGTATCTTGGTGACGAAGTTATTCTCAGTGGTTGTTTGATAGCTCATATAAGGCATTCCATATCGATTTAGCCACTTGAAATTTCGATTCTATACTTTTATTATTAGGTTTTTTTTTTGTTTAATATGAATTTTTTCGGATCAAAATGCATAAGAATATTTTTCGAATCGTTTAAGTGAGAGTAAATATCATCTATGAAGAAGTTTGTTTCCGAAAAGAGTTAAGTTCAAGTTTGGTGAGTCAATTTTTCATCGAATTCTTGTTAAAAAAAAAAAAAAAAAACGATAATCTTGATTTTCAGTTATTGAATAGATAAAGCAATCCCTTTCCTATTATTCAGCAATATTGTCTCCGAAACAAAACCACTTGAAGTTACAAAACGATATTTAAATAGTTGTGTTTGCAAAAATGATCGAGCTGTATAATTGCATATGTTAATTAATTTAATTGGGTGATTTCGTCAATTATTGATCCGGTTTTGTAACTCCAATAATTATCAGAATCACCCAATTAATGTAAGCTTAAATATCATATATATATACGTAAAAAAAGAATTTTTATTGATCGTTAATAGTTTGTTAATGATCATACGATACCTACACCCTATAAAATGACAATGAGTCGTAAAAAGTCAAAAGTTTTAGACGCACGATTGAATTTATTGATTAACCAGTGACTTAAAAATGCATTGGTGCGCATTGACTGCTTGTATGTACATACAAACAAATTGTGGGGTGATTTAGATGGGGTTTCTATCCCTAGTAGTACCCGAACCCTTCCTCACCCCCAACTCACTCTCGTTCTCGCAGTCATAGTCACTCCCATAAGGATTACGAAACTTGAATTAAAACGCACGCGTGCCTTCCTGACTTGCGACGCACGCGTATGTATATATACGTCTGTATATATGTACCCTAGACATATCTCCAGGGGTAACTCATAAGTCTTTATTGTTTTCCAGGACGAAAAAATTTCCATATTATAACTGTATAATAACAATAATAATAATAATAATAATAATGATATCCAGAAACGGAAAATTAAAAACCGGTAAAATATTAAGTTTCGTTTGCGAATTTGATCAAATTTTCAATTCTTAACAAGGCTTTGAATATTTTCGAGGGATGCATTATGGGACGTTTCTAAAAATTCATAACCCCTGTTTTGAAAATTTCAAAGATTGCTATACATAGTGTTGATAATTTTATATTTTGTTTTGTTAATTTTTTTACCTGAAACAAACACAAGAAAAAAGAAATAAAAATATAGAAAATTAACAAACTGTCGACTGAATTTATAACCGTAGAATTTTGACGTACCGGGACGTCGGAGGCTAGAGAGTTTGCGAAATGAGCTCCAAGGGTAGATTGTCACGTACCGCGTGACTCGGGATGTCGACGTTTCGTCACGTCGGGTGGTCGGGCGGGCCGCGCGCTCCCAATTATAAAACAAGCACGCCGCACTCCGTAATTATCCAATTAGCGGATGTACCTACCTCGGTACCCCCAGTGCGTGGCCAGGGACGCGCGGCGACCTGCTACGACCAAAAGAATAGGAAAAAAACAAAGGGGGAAACACCCCGTATATACGCCCACGCAAACAACAACCCTTGAACGGGCGTAGGACACCGCGCACAAACGAACCTCTCTTCATATTTTTTTCTAAATAAAATTTCGACAAGAGTTGAAAATAAAACACACAAAAAAAAAAAAAAAAGAATGTTTTTTGTCTTTTGATTTTTAGATTTTTTTTTTCTTTTTCTTTTTCTTTTTTTGTTTACGAAATGACTTTTGATCATTCGTCACGATTTTTGGACGAAAATATATCAAATTTACTTTCAAATCATCGGTATGAAAAAATTGTTATATCTGATTTAATTTTAACGGTAATTATCGTTTCTATACGAGAAATAAAAATCGACTTTTAATTTTTGAATGACAACCTTTACATGCTTGATATACTTTGTGTAGCAATTTCCAGTAATTATAGTACCATGAAAAACGTATTTTCTATTTCGTTCACTTAAATACGTGTTCGATTTAATATTTCGCGATTATGTTATAACTTATCATCGAATTGATTACGTCTGATTCTATATCCAATCAGTTTTTTTTGATTTCCTGTAGACAGATTGATTGATAATTTATAACTTCTCTCTTTTTTTATTTTTTTTATTGTTTTTTACTATTGTTTCATTGCTTTTTTTAAATAACGGTCTCTATACTTTCAATTAACGATTTATACCGATAAAATTGAAGTGTTAGTGAACTAGTCGTCCTTCGGTAAAATTGTTTCTTTGTTATTTTTTTTTTTATTATACATATACCTATGTTATATATGTATAGTTACTCAAATCTGGCCAAAAAGTATTGGTAATAAATTCTACTCATCGTGTTTCCAAAGTCCAAAGAGTTCATTTGCACACGTCAAATGGACGCTTAATTATTCATGCGGGTAAAGAGAGAAAGAGAGAGAGGGGGAGAGAAAAAGAAGACGAAGTAAGAAGAAGAAAAAAAATATCTTGTTTAAACAGACGGTTACAGGCGACGCGTGGCTTCCGTAGATCAATATCGATAAAATAAAAAAATAAAAAATGAATTTTATAAGCTCCGTCAGAAGCGTGATTTTTCTTTTTTTCATTTTATAAATGAACCATTGCAGCACGTTGAATGAGAGGTGTTTTTTTTTTTTCATTTTTACTTATCAAATATTGAAGTTGAAATATCTAAAGTTTAATTACGATGGGATGAAAATTATCTACCTATAGTTGCAATTAGTCCTTGTTACAATACCGACTTATATATTTTTATTTCTATTTATTTTTTTTGTATTTTTTTTGGGGGGGGGGGGGGGGGGGGGGGTAAAATATTAATTAAAAAGTTCAGGAAGAAAGGAAAGAAAAAGAAAAAAGAAAAAATGTGAAGGTAAAGAGGAAACGAAACTATGAGACGGTCTGTACCTATACAATGTATAAGAGGATCAGTTTCTACTTACAGGATGATTGATTTATAACGAAAGTAAACGCCACTACCAGATTTACTGGATCCCTCCCCCCCCATAAGACTATCCAGTTCTGGACCTTCCAGAGGGTAAATTACCACATTTTACCCTAAAAGCAAAAAAGAGACAATCGATTTCACGCATATAATACATGAAATGTCGAGTGAATATACCTAAAAGGTAAAAAAAACTGAACGTAAAAGAAAAAAGAACGAAATTAAGCTGGGCTCTGATACAAATGAGAGAAAACATTATACCATATTTATAAAATATTCTATAATTATGTTATTTCGTCGTTCAAAAGTCCGGAGTTAAAATAAAAATTCTAATTTTATTTTAAACGAATTTCTAAAGAATGAAATTCTGAATTTCACCTAAAGGTGAGAGTTACGTCCATTTCGAGAAAGTTTAGGTACGTTGATTAGACTTTTGAAATTCTAATTTGGACCTCTGCGATTCTTATAGTTTCGATCTAAAGCTCCTCGATCTTTAATAAAACGTTATCTGAACTGATTGACGTATAAATTCTGAATCAAAAATAAAATTTATCATCTGGGTTTAATTTTTCGTATAGATTTTTTACGTCGTAAGTAGAATCCAAAAACTTTAGTAGAATGTAGAAACTCTGATCAGAATTTCAAGTACAAGTGCTAATTCTTAATTCACATCTCTGAATATCTTAACGTAGGACATTATTCCATACTAAAACAGAATTATATTCCTTTCGGCACAACTAAAGAAAAACAAAATTTAGATCTTAGAGGATAAAACTACAATTTTTATTCAAACACTCGGGATCCCATTGATTTATTTAAAATTATTCAATCACCATAATCAAAGTATATGGGGTCGTAAATTTTTCAAGAAACTACAGCGTTCTTATAAGCCTGAATCCACTTTCCTACATCCTTCTATTCGTGATTAGTTATAACGATTTTAAAATCTGTCCAACTTTCTTTCTGCCCGCTCTGTATATATACATATATACATTATGTATATAGGTATATAGGTATACATTATATACATCTATATATATGTATATATCAATGTATATGTATAGCCATAAGCACGATGGCGAAGGGGTGTGCGGCGAAGAGTCGGTAGAACGGTAGCGCGCCTCTTCGAGTGTTTGCAGTCCACTCCAAGTTCGTCCCGAGCGAACGCACCAGTCAGCAAGGCTTAATTTGTCTAACGAGGGCCCACCAGGACCCCGAACCCGCGACGTGGGGCCCACCTGTCATCTGGACAGATAGACAACTACGTATATAAGATGGAAAGGCAAGACTCCGCCTCCCTCCTCTCTCTTGCTCTCTTCCTTATATGTATATTTACTTGCCTTCATGTCACGTTCATGTATCACATTACATCCAAGGCATATGGATAATAAACCAGAAAGAAAAAAAAAAAAAAAAACCATTAAAGAGATAGTCGAGATGATTAGAAATCATCTAGTCATGTTCAAATCGAACGGATTGATTTCTATAAATAATTTCCCCTCTTTATGTAATTTATATACAATCGTGAAACATAAGGATCAATCTTGCATTATACGTCGTTAAGACTACTAATACATGTCTTCATGTAGAAACGTAGATTTAGTTTATTGATGAGGAACACGCACGTATTAATATTTAATGAATGAATGGATTAATTTAGGAAGACAATTAAGCATAATAACTTTTTGGAAAAAAACTCTCAAATCCTTGACGATGCGATATGGCTTTTGAGGTTTGAGTGCCGGATTTTATGATAGGTATAGGTATACGTAACTACGGTGATTCTCGCAAAATAATTTATAACCTCGAGAGAATCTCGTTGAATTTCTTCTCTTTCATCAAAGAGGAAGATTTTCTATGGGCTTATATATACCTATATATATATGGGAATTATATTATACATATATATATATATATACATACATACATACGAATTTCACACTTATAACCAAAGCGTCATTGTCGTTCTATATGTATACCATATACATACATACATATGTATGGGTAATATATACCTACCGGCAATCCCTCATCTCCACACCTTTATAATATTATATATATATATATATATATATAGGTATATACACATACATATGTATATAATGTACGGAATTGCTGCAGGGAGAAAAGAGAAGAGAAGAGAAGAGAAGAGAAGAGAAGAGAAGCGGAGATGATGGTGTGCTCAGTGTTCACGGGGTGTTTATGGGATGGGGATGACGGGCGTCACCAGCAGTACCGCGGCTAATTTCCTCGGCATTGAGCCGCATTGTGCTTCAAATCGGTCCCCATACCTACCCTACAAACTCCCTCACCCTACGGCTTGTATAATTGTAGATCTATTCACTCGCCTGACACTTTAATAGTATTGGTACATATCGGTGCGTGCATATATATCTATATATATATATATATATATATACATATATACATACACACATGTATATAAACCCGGTTGTTCCGCTTCGGACTAAACGGGCTTCCGTATATGCTGCCATTAAATCGACACGCTGTTTTAAATGGGTAAACAAAATCCACGCTTCGGCACCTTATACGAAATTTGACACCAAATCTTTAACCACGTGGTGCTTTTTATACTCTATACGATATTTAGTACCTCGATGATGATGACACAATCTCCTAATTATGCGGGTTGAGATCATCTTTCCAGTTTTTATTTAAAAAAAAAAAAATTTTTTCTTTATTCAATTTCTTTTCCTTTTTTATACGACTAAAAAGAGATGCAGATTATCGACTGCGTCGTCATCAAACGTGGACATCTTTTTCGTTGTCCGGATTATCGATACGGAATTGTCTAACGGCTATTAAGACGTCACATGGAAATCAGTTGAAAAAAAAACTGTTCGAGTAAAGCGTCCGTCTTCTTGAAACCGGAAGTGGGAATGAATTGAAAAATTCATAGCTTTGATAAAAACAGATATTCTTTTCAAATATTTCAGTAAAATCGGTTCAGCGGTTTAGTCTGCAATTCTACTGACAAAAAACTCTCATACAAATTCGTCGTCTAAGTGAAGACAATTTTCTGTCAAATTATATCAACCGAATCGTTCGAGTGGTTCGTCCGGTTTAGTTTTCACAAAAAAACTGTCCCAATATGCAGATTTTGAAAAGAAATATGATTAATTAAATGAATGATGATTAAGATATCAGTAAACACCTTACAGTTGTGATAAAAGAAATAGTATGAACTTGGAGAGATTTTATATAATCATCCGGTTAAAAACTAGTAGAATACTTCGACTCGCCTCAAGAATCAAAGCCATTGCTATACTATGCAGTGCCTCTGGCTCTACAGCGTGCACAAGAGGTTCTGGGGTAGTGCAGTTAGGTGCAGAGCTCTTCTTGGTGTCGCCGTGCTGAGTTCAGAAGAGGGTAAACCAGTGCCAAAGAAGGCATAGAGTAGGAGATGGAGAGAGGGATGAGGAAAGAAAAGAATAAAAAGAAGGAACAGAAGGAGGGACTCCTTCTAGCCTCTCGTTCCCGAGTGTGGGATTGCCTCTGTCCTCGAGAACCCGTTCGAGCGCCCGGTAGACAGTATCACTAATTATGGCGTGCCTCATTAGCGTCACCTCGACACAACCCTCTCTCCCCATTGCACCCTCTTTTTTCTTCTTCTCTACCCCGTCCCCCCCTTTTACTCTCGCGTACTTCACTCGGTGTTGAGTGCGGGCAAAGTTCCGCGTTGCGTTGTCGAGTATCGCGGAATGGAGTTCCGAGTTTCTGACGGTACGTTTTTGGGAGCAAATTTTTTTTTTTCTGGATGTAGGATTATTTTCAAACTGTTTATCTCATTTTCGACTCATTTTGGAAATTATTCATCATTGGAAATCGGAATATTGATCAGCGATTCGTTTCGGCGAACTGCAGCACTGCATTGTTTCAAATTTCACATTTTAGGGTACATATGAAAGTACCAAAAAGGGGTATTCAGTTTAGGCAATACGTTCTCTGCATCGCGTAGAGTGAAGGGTTTAAAGTTTAATCCAATTTTCTTTTGCGATTATATATAAGAAATATGGTATTATTCTTGAATAAAAACGAGGACAAAGGGTGAAGAACTCTCAAAATCCGGCTGTGTAAGACGCCATTTACCTCAGAGCACAACGATCAGCTAGAATCCGAATTCAAGTTCAGGTTTTATCGTCAATTGTGCGTTAGTATAATTGGGGTTCGCCGAGGTCCATGAATAGAAGTGTAAAGGTGAGCGTCGAAAATTTTATTTTTTAGGAAAATTACACCATCCGTGAGATAGGATTATCACGCTACGATTAACAAACACAATTTTTCAACCACAAATTCCCATATTCAAGTTTTGAAATAAAATAAAAAAAAAAAAAAAAAAACCTGGTCTTTTCTATCCAACAAATACTGAACAGAAAAAAAAAAAAACAACAAAATTTAATCGTACGATTTCAAAATTTTCAAAGCTTTATTTTCAAGGTCAAAATCATTTTTCGACAATTTTTGGAAATAAAAAATAGCTAATTTGCAAAGCGAAAAATATCTATTTGTTTTTACGCCATTGTATTCGACCCAAGACCATGTATATGCCTTATTAGGAGTCGTAGAAACGATTGTCTATCTGCATATAGATCAGTTTAAATTCTGACTAAATATATACCTATACTGTACTATAATATTCATGGAAACCAATATCGCGCTTGATTCAAATAAAACCTTCATCAAATGTAAATTGAATCAATTTCAAAGTGGAATCCCCAATGCTCTTTGACCTGTAAACTGACCCATGAAAGATCTAGCCTGCGATATCTGTACTTTAAAGTTATAACAATATTTGAACCAGTATTTTATTCGTCTACTATAGTTTTTCGTGATCGTTCATAAACGAGTATAAAATTTTCGTTCTAAGTATACGTATAGCTGTAAAGTTGTACGTACGTACATCCATATGTATAAACTTGTGTATATGTATGCAGGGTCCACTATCATTCCGAACCCCTTGGTCAAAGTGAAGAGTAGATTTAGGGGTGAACAGGGTACGTTTGATTATCAATTCCTCGCGTGACCGGTCCTTTGCCCCACAAAATTACCCAATTTTCTACTAAGAAACTCTATTATCGCGCCTTACTGATTCGTTTACCACCCTCTTTCGAAAAGGGGCGATGCAACTTTGTCTAACGGCTAATAGAACAAAATACCCTGAAGAAGGGAATCATTCGTTTATCCATCGCGGATTCACTCGCTCGTATGAACGATGTCTATACGTGCAAGGGACGTATTAAACGGTTAGTAAAGGGAAAATAAAAATCAGTATCCCTGAAGTAAAAAAAAAAAACAAGCTGGAAAACAGTTTTTCGGAGTACTTTTTATCAGAAAGAAAAAAAGGATGGGTTTGTCAAGGGAAGAAAAAGTATAAAAAAATAATGAAAAACCGAAAAAAAAACATCAAAATTGAAAATTTCACATAAAAAACAAATGCCCTATGTATTGACAAACAACAATTTCATACAGTGTGTTTAATCCCAATTCGATCTGGGTACACTTACAATTTCTTATTGTCATTGGCAAGGATCGCCCTATATATTGACAAACAACAATTTTATACAGTGCATTCATTCTCATTCGATCTGGGTATATTTACAATTTTTTTGGTATCATTGGCAAGGAATGCCCTATATATATATATATGAAATTCTCAACTCGGAAGAATATATTCTTTCATTTAGAAAGGTAATACAGAGAAAAAAGTATAGGTTTGTCAGTAAAAAAGCGAAAATCGATTCATTTCCGGTAGAACCGGAAGTTCAAATTAAACGAGACATGGAAATTTTTCATGCCCATCATTTGGTTGTAAAGTCCTGTGAATTACACATTTTTTCATCGAGCCGTTTCCAAGATCACCGCACGAGTTTGTCGAACATACCGACAGACAGACCGACACTTTCTAAAAACCGGTATTTCGGATTCTAGAGGATCGAAAACGTAAAGATTCGTTGAAATGATCAAAAGTCACTTTTCGATCAAAACCAATACTTTTTTTATATCACCGTAGGTGATGAAAAGTAAAAAAAAAAAATGAAAATTCTAAGTTTGAAAATTGATTACGGATATCAAGCGAGAGTAGTAAAACATTTCCGGAATTTAATCCGCGTGTAACTTTTTTGAGATTATAAAAATGTTCACTTTTACCGGATATTATACAAAAAAAAAAAAAGAAAGATCTTGTTCTTGTTCCTAATCGAATTTGACCGGTTAATTTTGCGTTGGAGATTGACTGCTTATGTTAAATACAATTTTTGTAGGTTTAAGGCGATCCACAGGTGATCCATAGGGAACGCACAGGTGTCCAGAGGCCTTTGCCCGTTTAATACCTACCGTCACAACAGAACGCCCTTGCGTTTAGTCCATACACCCAAGTAAAGGTTTTTGTTCCTTGGCTAGGATATGCGCTCCATTACCTTCGAGGGAATTCTATGAGGTATTTACCGGTTGCTTACGTACCTATACCGACAGACAGGCGGATAGACGGACAGACGGACAGACAAGAGGGTTGGACAGCCATTCATTCGAGAGACAAGTGTCAAGTCGGTTATACCACTACAGGGGGGGGGTGGGGGGTTTGAGGCGGTTCTGTTTGACCAGGGATCGTATACCGATAATTATAGATTTTCATCGTTTTCGTATTTACGGAAATGAAGGGAAAAGGTCGAATGGATTAGGGTATATAGTAACGTCATGGATAGAAATGTCATTGAGTTTTAGGAACAGTTTTATTCAGTAAAAATAGTCAACGTGGGTAATTTAACACGACGTAATGCGACTATAATAATGTATACAGAAAATAATAAAAGCAGGACAATATATCTTTGACAAAGTGAAGATATACATATATACGGGGATTCTTCTCAAATTGACAAAGCATGGTAAAACATCCGATTGTATCTTTGACAGTAACAACGGAAAAGTAGACACAATACTTTTGCTAAGATATATATTTACGATAAATAAGTATGGGTGATACTTGTTGCGCGAGGAAATTGCATCTCTTCACAAATTATAGACCGGCTTTTACATCAGATTTGAACAATCTTTTTATTTCTTTTTTTTTTTTTCTTTTTTAGGATACTTATACATTTTAAAAATAATCCGTTATAGTACTTAGTAAAGCACATATACATTCAACAATTGATAGATTATCGCATCACTGAACTATTCGTACAAAAATTGCAACCGATTTTCGATTTTTTGAAATTTCCCATTCCGTAGATGATGATCCGTTAAACTGCGAGTTTTTGAAGAAATATTAAACAACATGCCAATTCAAAGAAAGCTGTGATTTTGAGTCTTTATATAACGTGGCAAAAATATAGATTTTTGGTCCCTAAACATTGAATCTTATGATTAATATGTATTTTTTATTCTATTTTTGTAGGCATTGAAAAAACGTGTTTTGTTGTAGTTTTCCATTGGGCAAAATGTTTCATTCAGAATGTCTACGGAATCGTAAAATTGAAAACAAAAATTTTTGATCAATTTTGAAAGAGTCAAGTCCATGCAATGAAAAATTTATTAAAGCTCGCTGCTCCTTAACATTAATTTTTTAATTATTTACTCGTTGGGTTGTGAGATGAATTAACAGGTTGTTCGTGTACCCTGAATTTGCATGAAAATAACTTGATAATTGTGTCGAAAATTATATAATATGTTTGAGTAGATTTTTCAGAGATTTGAATAAGGGTTTAGTGTGTAGGTATATGTATGCGCGTGTATAATGTATAGGAAGAACTTACTGGGATAAATGCGTTTATATGCAACACAAGATAAATATCTTAGGGTTTTATGCAGCGTGTAGGAGGTAGAGAGGCATACACACGCGAGCTCTTTAAAAAATAACTTCATTCCCAGGATTTTTTTATTCCAATTAACCTTGAAGGCGCGCAGAGCGGTCTCCAGGCGGGGTAAGAGGCTCGACTATAAAGGGGGCAGTCGAATGAGATTAATTCAAAAATGACGTTGAGTTCTTTAGACCTCGGTGCGCATGCGGCGGTGTAAACGCCGAGGGCTTTCCTCCTTTGCGGACTGAAGGCGTATACTGGTCTCATCGTACAAAGACTCTCCAGCGAACACCAACGCGATAACTGAGATTTCTCTCAATCGTATTTCATATTTTATATATATATATATATATATATATTTTTTCTTTCTCGCTCTCTCATTTCATTATATTATTATTATTATTATTATTATTTTCAGTTTCTTCTTTTTTTTTTTCTTATCAATTTTCAAAGTCTCGTTTTTCTACGGTTTTAGACTGTGATAGTTACAGCGAGGGATCATGACGTGGGAAAGTTCAGTGTTGTCGGAAAAACTTTTCACTTAATTTATAACCAATGAAGAGAAAGGTATAGAGATGAATAATGATCATGATCATGAATATGATGATGAAAGTACGGCAAGAACCTTTTCTGGCATCTTTTATTCCTACTTACCTTTTCTGCCTGCCTGCCTGTCAGTCTCTCTCTCTCTTTCTTTCTCTTTTCTGTGAAGATAGACGCCCGAATGCCCACGCACGACGGTTTTACCTGGGCTATAGTAATATCAAAACCACATCAAGAACAAATCTGACAGATTGAAAATAAAAAATAAAAATAAGAAATAAAAAAACACGCACACAAAGGGCAGGCTTCGTTTCGAGCCTACCTACTGCTCGACGGTGGTGGTTCTCTTGTGGTCTTCCGCCTCATTTCCGCGAGAAGTGAATACGATTGTGGCCAACTTTACCGCGCGCTTTTACGATCCTTGGTTTATCTGTCAAATCGAATTTTACACGAGAATGTTGCGTCGACTTGAAGCGTAAAATTCATTTTTATTTTTCTTAAAAATATATCTTCAAATTTCGAACGTCGTTGTCCAATAGACACCAAACTCAGAATTCTAAAGACCATTTCGACTAAAAATTATCTAAGAAATATTTCTTTCCAAATAATTTTGGTCTAAACAATTCTCTTCGATCCAGTTCATGGTCAAAGTTGGCTTGAACAAGAAGTCTTCTTTCCTGAAGCGTGGAGTCCTTTTTCACACTAACCTAAGGGCTGAGGGCTTGAGGATATTGACAGTGTATTGTCTGCAAGAACTACTCCAGTTTATTGACACACGCGGTCTGATTCCTGCGGAAATGGATCACGTTACCTCTTAGAAGCGGGTGGGTCTTCCCGCCCTGTTTGACCGTGCCGTCAGCCAAAGGTCTCGAATTTCATCGGTGCTGGGTTTTTAGTCGGTTAACGTGCGAACATGACAGGTTAACTTTCTCTGTCAAAACAAATCTTTGGTAGGATGCCTACCCCAGCACCAAGTTTCTTTCCGTATCTTCTGATCCCTGGCTTTGTTACGGGACACGCGCTGTTTGATATTTGAGAAGCAATTATCGCATCAGCTATAATTATACATGCGTTGGGATACATACACCTGGTGAGAAAGTCATGACGCTAGTACGAGCAAATTTGCATCCTGCGGCTACAAGAAGAGAAAACGTTGAGGCCGGCAGCTTCGGGACGTTGAGAAGACTCATTTCGCAAGTTTGAAGGGTTTTAGAAGCTTCGTCGTCCGGGCACCTGGGCTTAAGGATGCCTGAAGGATGCCTGAAGGACGTTTGGAGGACGCGTGGAGAACGGGCGCGCGAAGGAGGAGGGCGCCAACTACTCCAGAACTGGGAAAACCCTTGATTCCGCAATCCGTACAAAAGTCTCGCGGCAAACACCCGATATCCTTGTAGCATTTCAAGGAGATGATACTGGTGGTGGTGACGGTGGTAGTAGAGGCCGATGCTCGAGCTAGGGGAAGTGGAGGGCATATTTACAACGAGATGAGTAGACGGCGGTGGCAGGAGTCTGAAGCTTGGAGCCTGGAAACTGCAGGGACCAGGAACCAAGGGCTACAGAGGGCCAGGAAGGCAGGGGGTCGTCGAAGCCTCCTCGACGACTCTAGGATACTCCTTATCGAGATCCTCGTAGCCCTCGGTTCACAAGAACCATCCGCGTCCTCTTCTGCCGTGTACTCCGCCCTCTTTTCTCTTTCCCTCTTCCTCTTTCACTCCCTCTCAAGGGGGCTAGCGCGTGCGCATTCCCTCCTGTCTTCCCCCGGGACGTCCACCATCCCCAGCACCGTTGCCCATCAAGGAGGACTTTTTACCCTGTAGTGGTGTATGTATATGTAGGTATACTTACATTGCCTAATCATCACCACCACCAAACCCCGTATTCTAGTACTTTTTTTCGTCGCGATCATATACCGATGGTGTCTCAACACTTTCAGCAGTGGCTGGACCGACAACGAGAGGATAAAGGAAAAGAGGATTCCGCTTCCTCCATTTTCTGACCTTCTCACGACCCTGATTATCTCTATGTATAGCTTCGTCTTTGTTATAACGGCCCTCGTCGGGTCAACGATTACACATAATACGGCACATTCGAAGTGTCTCTATACTCTCTTCACTTTGTTTTTTGCCTCAAATGTCCAATCAATTAACTATCGCCTCTTAACCGTACAAATATCGTTCATATTCGTGCGCTTCTACATTTCTTGACCATTTGCATCTTAATATTAGTTGGTATATTTTATTGTTTTTTTATCTTCACGCACACAACATCTCATATTGAACCGCAACTGGACTATCAAATAATTATTTTTGACAATGAACTCTGATAAGCACAATCAGCTCTACTCACATCCGCATGCAGCACTGTGTTTTTCTTCCATAACGGTTTCCTGCAGTACTGCCTGCACATGAGTACATGTCATGTAAACATACCTACGTACTTACACGCGCGTAGAAATGACAAGGAAAAACCCGGCTGGTTAAAGAATTTAATGTCGAGGGCGAGTGCAGCATATGACTGAAGTGTTCTCCTCGTGGAGATTCAGGGTGGTAAACCCCCAGACCTTGGGCCGTTCAGGTACGTCCGGAGTCCGTGGGTACCGTAGGGACACGGAGGCCGTGCAAGCTGAGGGTCCTTGCTTTGACTCTGCCACGGAGTTTGGCTGAATGCCCCTCTATAGCGGAGTACGTGCTTCTAAGTGCATCCTGATTTTTAGAACCTCTTTTTGATTACACGCACTCGTCAGTCGACGGCGTTCAGTTATAAATGCACCTCATTTTTCTCAATATTTCTTTCACGGAATTTTCACACTTAAATTGAAATCGTAAGTTCACCGGGTACTTTTTGCGTCTCTGATTACGCATAAGAGTCAAAGTAAACTTGAGCCACGAGATCGTTCAACCATTTTTTTTAGGTCAGTGACATCCAGCGCCTCATCATTAGAGTAGCACGAAGTAGATCCTACGCTATATTTCTGGAGTAATGATTGCTACCTCATTTTAACCGTAAAAGAATTGTCCCATCAACTTGTGACAACACTGAGCTGCGGATGTTGGCCCGGTAATGGACCGTATTAATAGCGCTACCAGATTTTACATTGTTTAATGCTGGCCCAGCGCTCAACGTCGATGCTCGGCTGTTGAGGCTGTACCAATGCTGGACCGTATAACCAGTATCGACAGACTACTTGGGCTCTTATCACTATTACAATTGAATGAACGTAATTGAGCCGTAGATAATTATGAGTGCGTAAAAAAATGCATGAAATTTCGCTTCGATTCGCTTAATTGTTTTGCAAGCGGAACTTTCGTGCCGTGGATTTCATCGCTGTAACGTTAAGCTATAAAACCTCTTCACAGGTGTACGAGGAGGTGTGTTGATTTATTTGATAAATGAGTACTGGATGCGAATGTGGATAGGGCTTAAAGGGAGAAGTGGTGAGGTGGGGAACGGGGGCAGGGAACCAGGAGGGAAAGGGAAGAGCCCTCCACCGGAGAGTCCTACACCGCCGACCAAGCGCCAACCTCGCTTCAGGATTTGCCCCGGCGCAAAATCAACCAGAGCGAGTATTACCCGTAGTTGGCTTCGTGGCTCCGTACATGGCTTCGTGACTTGAGTGCTCGCTTTATTGTCCATATTTCTATGCTCACCCGGTACCTACCCTGGGTTACGTACGAGTAGGCTCATGCATACACGTACCTACCGTAAATGACACTCGCTACTTTTACACGAATTATTCCATCCCCTACCACTTTTTAACCACATTAGAGTTCAAAATACTATTTTTACTTTTCACTTGTCTATGACTATGAAATAGTATACAGCTACGATGTCTACATTGAGGCAACTCTTGCAATGAAAGCAAATAATTTTCATTTAAGGAGGTAAAGATAATTCTGTTAAAAAGTTACAATTTAAGAAATTCGAAATGTGTAATCGGCCTGCTAAATAAAGAAATCTATGAGAGGTTCGCTGTTGATTTGGCGTGATCTTGCAAGACCGCATTTTCTTTTAACCTACGGACGGGAAAAACCGGTGAGCCAGTGGAGTCAGAAGGTGGCGTGCGTCCCGTGAACTGGGAAGTCGTCGAGGAAGGCGCCGGCGTTGATTGGATCACCACAAGAATCGATACTCTCACGGCAGAGTGAGCGGGTACCGTAGCCAACCCCCGGAGTCCCGGCTCTCCGCTTCCCCGTGACGGCCTCCTGGAGCATCCTCGAGTAGGTCCTCGAGAAAGCTCGTCCCCCACACCCTGGGCTCTCGGCTACCCGCCCGCTCGCCAGATCCTGTCCAGCAGGTCTCCATGCCAACGCGCGCTCGATAAATTGGTCCTCTATCCAGGCACAGGGATGATTCCTGGACGAATTCGCCTTCAGGAGTCAACGCGCTTGACGATGTCACTCGACACCCTACGCAGACTTATTCGTCCTCAATTCTACCAAAGCCACATCACAGGAGACACCGTAATTTTCGGGTATATCATTTGCGGACATTTTTGTCACACTGGGATCTTGGATGAAAAGAATTCGCAGGGTCCTGGATCCACTCATTTTCCATTTGTACTTGACTCAGGTTATATCATGCTTGAAACTGAACACTGATCCGAGCCCAAGCTGAGAGAGTCAAACAATGAAACCAGAGTTACGGACTCGTCTTTCTCTGAAGCTGAAATAAAAAACTCTTGAAGAAAATAGATAGAGTGGTCGAGAGGAAGAATAAGACACTTTTACTTACACATTAAAAAATCGAAGAGTTTCAATACCTTATACCCTGTCAGTGGAGAGTAGGTCAGAGTAGCCGCAAACTGATTGTACGAAAAATTGATTGAATTCAAAACCTCAGATGATGATTAAAGTTTAGTTGAATTATTATAATCAGAGTTCAGTATAACTGTTCGGAAAATGTTCGTATCTGAGTCCGCAAGAGTTGAATAACTATTTCTCCATGTAGATATGTGATGGAGGTAGAAAGTCCCAATGAATATCTGGAAAATGAAAAACTTTTGAATTTTGAAACAACGAAACGCCTGTGATGAATCCATCCTCATAGCAACAGGATTTTGTTACAGTGAATGTCCATGACGTGTGGGTCCCGGTTTGTTGGATGGATATTCATTTACGGGAAGTGCACTACAACCTGATGCGAGGTCTCTCGAAATATTGATGATTTAACGTTATTTATTTATTATTTTATTTTCAATTTTTTTTTTTTCTGACCCTGTTATGTGTTCGGAAATTCCGGTAGTAAAATTCGTGATTAAATTTTGCGCGAATTTTATCGATTAATTTAATTTAAGCTAATAATTAGTCTGAAACTATTCGCCAATATATTAGTATTGCAGGGAAAATCACGTGGAAAAACCTTAAAATAGTACACAGAATTCTTCAGTCAAAATACCGTCTGAAAAGGCAGCCATGACTACCATTAAGACAAGAAATGAAACTATGGTCCGAGCAGTGAAACTCCGGGCAGCAGGGTCAAGTGGCTGCCGCCCCGGCGAAGCCTGTACTCAAACACTCCCGCCCCGCAAACGTTGCGAGGGTGGCTGGGGAGGTCCGCCAGCTCAACAGAGCACATAGTCATTAAATGCAGTGGGAATTAGTTACACTGGTGCGCGTAGAGGGAAGCGTGCGTTGGGGACTACACCCGGCTACAGTCGTCAATATTGTGATTTAATTGCAGCCCCCTGGGTAACTGTACATACATTTATATACTAGAATACATATACGTATATGTATCCATGGAGGCTTAGACTTTTAGTCACTTTTTTTTCACCACTATCCTTACGAACACTGCGGTACTTTCTTGTTTCATCAACAGTATCCCAAGTAGAATTCAACGGAAGGCCCAGTGTCGGATCAGTACCACCGCCGACGGTGATGATCCTAACGTAACCATTCGTCCCAGTATCGAATCAATACCGGTAAATAGTCGGAATGATGATATCGTGCCGGTACTGATAACCAAAACTGGGCCAGTATTGCGAATAAGCGATGGGCCAGTAGCGTGGTTCGGTACTGAGCCAGGGTCTCAACTCTCCTCGAAAATCTATATCGAAAGCCAACCACGAGCAGGACGTAATGTCTCATAGGGCTCACCCCTTTTAGTTTTTAGCCCTCGAAATGTATTGCGAAAGAAGCCCAATACTGTGACTTCGCTGGGCTACAGATGCTGGCTCAGTAATGGGCCATATTGATAACGCTGGTAGATTGTACATTGTTCAATGCTAGGTTATTAAGGCTGGACCGTATTACCGGTATCGGCAGTTTCTACCTAGTTAACCATGCGTAAAATTTTTATAAAACTCGCTAGTGGTTATTGTGTTGTTTTTTTGGTAATACGTTGATGGAACTCAATCACTTTATACAATCACTATTTAATAACTGAATAATCACTTTCAGAATATTTTTCGTTACTTTTTTCACTCTTCTTTTAACCAACTTGTCCAATGGGATCCCAAAATGTGTGCAAGACACATACGGCGGTATCTGTACAGCAAGCTCTCACATCGATTATTGATTAGAATTCATTCTTTTCGTAAGAATTTAAGGGAGAAAAGTACTTGATAATATGTAACTCTGTAGTAAGAGGTGAAACGATCGATGATTAGTGAGACACCTTGTACAGAGATTGTGTAAAATCGTTGCCCATATATCACGTGGTTTTTTAAGGAACGTGTAATTTAAATGCGAGACGTTTTCAAAGGAAGTGATGTCGGCCAAAGCCACGAAAAGGTTTTCCTCTCGAGCAAATCATCGCGAGGGAGTGCTGTAAACATTCAATCTCCATGAGGCTGGCAGAGTGGCGAAAGAGCCTCCATTACCGTCGACTGAGAATCTCGAGACCGCCGAGGCTTGTGTTTCGTAGTGCAAAGATGAAAATGAATGCCAAGATGAAGACGGAGTTGAACGAGGAGGAAACCGAGTGAAAAAGAGATACTGATGCGCCCTGAGTGCGAGAAAGATGCCAAGACTCTTGTTCGCAGATTCTAACTGCCTTTATACAGATGAGCACTTTATCCAACTTCAGAACGCTTTTACACCGTAGCTTTGATCAAATCTTACACTTTCCTAGGTGCAACTGGTAGTACGATGCTTATCTACGTACCGGATGTCAAAGAACTATAACAAAGTAATTACTGCAAATGCACATTCTGACAACGCAGAATTTCACAAGCCAATCCTGCAACTTGGGGACCCGAAATTAATTTTAAACACTCGATCATATAACCGCAAGTAAAAATCGATTTCGAAAAGACAAATTTATGCGGTATCAGAGCATGATCTCTGTAGATAGAATTCGAGCAGAGGGGTTAAAGTGTAATTTCAGTTGCGGAAACAGTCCCGAGTATAATATGGCGAGAGAAGGCGCGAGTGATGGCTGGTTGGCTTTCGATGACGAGGAGAATCAGCCAGGGGTGCAGTGGCAGGGTGATGAAGAGTGAAGGGAGGCAGACGACCCACATCGGAACTCGAGTGTTTGTATTGCTGACGCGGCGATCGAATCCAATACCACCATCCAGAGGATGGCGAGCACTTGGATCCCTGGCAATACAATTCTGCCACTCTCTGGGCCTAGGGCTTTACAGTAGGTAGCTATAAGCCAACTGCTAGGCTCTTTTCCTAAACGCCCTTTCGATAAAACACCGTTTTGTGGCTACAGAGCAACCGCGAAACTCTTTGAAATTAAGGACACTGCACTTCGTAGATGGAAATAACTACTAAAGTCAATGGAATAGAGAACGATGACGAGAACAGCTGCGGTTCTTCAGATTTATCTGGCTCTCTTAGCTCACGAAGCTTACCTAAGTTTTAGTATATCTTAATAAGTCACGAAACTGAACTACATTTCTCCCAGACTCCAAAGTGGATGAACTCTATTCTTACAAAGACGTCAGAGTTTGGTTAATGTTGAAAATTGATAATAAGTTAATATTTGTCAAACAGTATGAGATCCCGTCCAAATGCATATACCCCAGATTCTAGACATTCGGTTGAATTAGACTTTGATAAAGTAAAATTGAAATTAAAGATATGAGTAACAGCTAATAAACCAGCGAAAGAGTTCGGTGCGGGTATTACGGTTGAAGGGTGTTCATATAGTTGCGATTTCAGTGGCAGGGGTTGGTTGTCGGAGGTAACTATTATCATAAACGCAACAATAACGAAGGATGATCCGTCATGTAAACGGTTAGGAACCGTGGTAGTCAGTCCCCTTTCAGCGCAACGAGGGCGCGGATTACCCCCCGTTGAGAGGGCGGGGATCCCCTGAAAATCCGACGAGATGTTATTGTTGCCTTGGTATGGCGAGTACTACGGCTCATATATTCCGTCACGTAACACGCGTCGATGCGATAGTGTGTGTCACATACGTTGACCGATACTATGATCTTGGACTACGTGAAAAGTCGATCTACCTTACGATTTGTATACGATTATCGAATACCCCGAAACGCAATACTCAAGTGGTTTGCTTTTTATTATAACTTTATCGCATCTTCATAAATGCGAGAGGGATCAAAATGAAAAAAGAAAAGGAGAAGAGAGATGAGAGTAGCGTCTGAGGATGATAAGCTTGGGTACGTAGACAGTTGAGATGACATTGAGGATTTAACTCATCGATTTTTTTCCTTTTGGGAATATGTATATCGATAAATGTGAAATATTTCGACAAGTTCAACAGTATTAATGATCGTGAAGAAATAAAGAGTGAAATGTTCATTGTACTGCTGTGAAATCTGTTATTAGCTATAGCTGTACGTTGGTGAGTATTAATATGACGTTTCATGAGCTGCGAACATACAGAGCCACGCGCCGCCACGTTCCCATTCAACTAAATATTGTGCTGGTCGAACAAAGCGCCCGGTTCTCTCTTGTCTGAGTATGCAGTTTATAGTTAATGATCGGACCGATCTATTTTTTTGTGGAATTATAACAAACGTCGAAAATATTTTTACAAAATACATTTTTTTAAGAATAATTTTCAAATCATTGGACCCTTCGCAGATCAAGATTTTGACTTTCTCACTGATCCAGCTTTGTTAAAAAATGAACAATCAAAAATGTATATAATTTACATCGTAAGTCTGGATTAAATATTATCCCGCATCATCCTTGCGAATAAGACGAAAAATATTTAAGCAGTTTCGTAACAGCGAGATATTTATATCACGTCGAATCACCCGGTTAGGGGGTATTTTCCTCTCGCAATTCTCTCTCTCTCTCTCTCTCTCGCATTGCACTCGCTAATCCAGCTACGCGTTCCCGCGGCTTTCTGTTTCGAGTGGTAAATTGCCGGAAACATTCTTCCAGTAAAAGTACTTGCAGTAAAAGAGATTGCTCTTTTGTTTCAGGCTATCAGAGTGGCTACCATTCCGGTTCATCCAACAGCGGTAGTGCTGGTAGTTACGGTGGCACCACTTCTGGCCCAGGTAGTGGCGGAGGTGGTAGTACTGGGGGTGGACGTGGGGGTAGTAATCGTAGTTATCAAAATCCACAAGCTGGTGTTTGGTCAGGTGGTTTTGTACCTCATCAATCAAACTACCAACAACGTAACCAGCATCACAACCAGCACCGTAATCAACAACAAAATTCTCGCCCTCATCCATATCAGAACAAACCGCATAACTCAAACTACCAGAATCCTCAATGGGTAAGATAAAATTTTTTTTTAAACATATCTTACTATTTCTTTTAAGAAAATCTTCTGATTCTTTTTTTTCTTTGATACTGTTTCGAGAATGATAAAGACAGAATTATTGTCTACTATAATGTTTATTGCCAATAGTATCGACATGTCGAATCAATCGGACAAAAATACTTAATCGTAACATCAGAAGTGCATGAGAAAGATTTTATCAAGAAATTAATTAAAAAAAAAAAAAAAAAAGTGTGCGTGTAGTGAATTACACACGTCTGAAGTAAAACTTCTCACTTAAGACTCGAGACTCGAAACCCGGGACTTAGGACTTAAGACTTAAGACTTACATGCATATGTATATTTTATACAGGCATATGTCAATCTCGCACTTTTCGTTGCACTTGAAAATTTTCGGTACCCTGCCAAACGAAGTTTCACTTTAAAACCCTTTTTCGAAGTTATTTCATCGAATTATGAAAATCAAGGCAAGATTTGAATGCATTCATAAGTTTTTGTGACACACAAGTTTTCAACGATTCAAAAACATGTCTTATCAGATTTGAAAAGAAGTTCCAAAATGACTGTTTCTTTTTCTTCCGTTTATTTCATTTCTTCACATCATTCACAAAATTATAATCTGTCGATAGGGATCTAAATATCAAATCATGTCCATGTTTTCTTATTTTTATTTTTATTTATTTATTTTTTTTTTTTTGATTTTGTTTTCGTTGTAGAATCCATCTGCGAATCGTCGCGGAGGTGGTGGCAGTAGCGGAAACGGAAGTGGTAGCGGATGGAGAGGACGTTAAATGGCGTGAAGATATCAGATATTGCAATCCGTTTACTGAACTAAACCCGGCCCACTCCCACATGTCAGTGTGGATTTAAATTTAACAATAAAACTTCGTATAATAATTAATTACGTTGCGAAATGCATACTCACGAAGTCTCGATAATTATTACTCAAAAACAAAAAAAAAAAAAAACAATTATCGGTTACAAAAAACAAAAAAAAAAAAATTGTCTTCACACTAATTAAATGATGGTCACAGTATTTTGATACACAGAACGACTGATGCCTGGATAAAGGAATTTATTACCAAACAAAACGCAGCTTACTTTAGATATAAATCGAATTATTTTATATCTGTAAATTTAAAAACATGTAGAAATTCAGTTACGTTAATCTGTAAACATCCATAATTTCTTCTTCTTACTTTTTCTATTCTTAAAAAGAAAACCAAAAAAAAGAACAAAATAAAAAAAAAAAAAAAACTTTAACTTATAATTAAAAATCGTGCAGTCTTATCATGCACATAATCAATTTGTTCATTTATTATCATGAGGCAGCAATAAAATAATTTACTAATTAATCATTTTCACAATAAGAAATTGGTTATTTATAGTGTATGCTTAAAATTTCGCAACATATTTAATATGAACAGCTGTTATAAAAAAAAAAAAATAATAATAATAATTTTCGACATAATCGTTATGAATTTTTATTTACATTATAGTTTATATATCATGGTTTCGAACATGTTAAATCGTATCAAAATAATATTATACCTACATAATTAACCATCGACGTTGATCACATTCGTATATAATTTCTTTCAGTTAATACAGAGCTGTAATATTAATTATTATAAGCAAGGAATTTTTTTGTATATTCATTGGCTTTATTCGTTTCTTGATTTCTTTCTTTACTATGTTCTTTTTTGTTTCGTTTTTTTTCATTATTTTTATTATCCGTATGTAATGATTGCAGTTTTCAGAATATGAAAATTGTGAAAAACGACTATTGCACACTGCAGATGAAAGATACTTTATGTTCATAACTCTTTAGGTCTGTCAAAAAATCGCGCTACAACTAATCGATCATTTAATCAAACAAAATGAATAGAAATTGAATACATACATACATACATATATACATAGATACATATATCGATATAAGATACATATTATATATATACACATATATAATG
Organism: Macrophya annulata; assembly: GCA_963924015.1. Lineage (NCBI taxonomy): Eukaryota > Metazoa > Arthropoda > Insecta > Hymenoptera > Tenthredinidae > Macrophya > Macrophya annulata. The sequence goes on from OZ001262.1 coordinate 8,030,810, forward strand.
AATTTATTTTGTCACTTTTTATTCAGTTGAGTCGGGTGATAATATATAACTTTATACAAAATTGTTTTTATACGTTAACGACAACGTATTATCTGATGGTATATACGAGACTATTTGAAATGTATGTAATAATATTGAATATTAAGAATAATAATATGGCAATATAAAAAATATTTCTTTAAGTAAACTATACAGCAGTTTATCCTTATTTTTTATCCACCCAGTTCAAGGTTTGCTGACAAAAAGAGCCGCTGCACTTTCTTTTATTTTATTTATTTATTTTCTGTTTTTGAATAAAAAAGGGTTGGGGGGAAGCAGAAGATTTACGAGAAATATAAAAAGTAAACTATGTATGAGACATCGAAGTAGGTATATACAGCTGCGACGAGTCCTTTATCATCTCCAAATAGCAAAGAAAATGCTAAGGGGCATGTTGTAGTTTGAAAAAAATGATTATTTATCGATATTTGTTATTATTTTTGATCTTGCAGAATTATCTTTCAAAATTATATCTCAAGCCATCGTGGTATAAAAAAAAAAGATACCAAAATAAAACTTCTGGAGTATATTAATGTGTGAATTTTCTCATATGCGAATCAACCGAGTCATCACAAGCTTCTTATGAAAATTAAAATTATTTTTCAATACCGTTTCAAATCCTCTTAAAGAAAATACTAATCATTAAATATCTCAAAGTCATCAACTAGTCGCAATGACCTCTCTTTATATCTCGACGTTTATTTACTGTGTTTTCCACTAACATACCCGTTAAAAAAATATCCATAAAACGGATTAAAATGGGCTAACATATATGTATTCGAAAAAAATTTGCAGTTGTTATATGAGTGCCGTATAAGGTACGATGTTTTTCATGGGATATATAAATGAATGAACTATACGTCTACGTAGAGGTTAATTTTTAGTGAATTGAATATAATACGGTTACTGGTTATAGGCGTATGTAGATTAATTGTATACGCGTTACCTATGCCTATAATATACTCTGCGACTCGAAATGGATGAACGTGAACACGTACGAAAGATGAAAGAGGCGACCAACCAAGGCGCCAGCTGCTGGCGGGCGAACCGAGCGAATGGGCGAACCAGCGAACGCGCGAGTGCCACTCGAGAAAACAATAGCGAACAGCGTTCCTCTCTCCATCGTCACCCTGGTTCCTGGATCCCATAATCCTCATCCTCTTACGAGGCACAAGCCCTCTGTACGAAACAACTCGCCTCGCCTTGCCTCGCCTCGCCTTGCCTCTCTTTCCATTTCGTTTCACTCACGGATTTTATTACTGCTGTTCGAGGTGAGTATACGTAAAGCTACGAAGCAGTTCTCGCGTCTGCTTAGAGAGCCAGCTTCCTATCCCGTTCTAAAATTTGAAGTATTTATTTCATCTGACCGATGATTTGATCGGGATAAAAATTACGTATGGATTTAGTACATAACACATCGATTTGCGTTTTATAACTCTAACATTTTCTTTGTGTACTGTCTACATGCTTTGCGTTAAAAAAAAATAAATACTTATCTACCTACATAGTGCGTGTTACACGCAAATTTATTGTCAAGAGTTACTGACCCAGACCCGCATGTAGCTCAATCCTTTTCTGAACTATTCGAGCCGATACTTCCGATCACCCGCATCTCATATCGCTTTATCGTATATACGCATCACTGCAGCTTCTTTACGCACCGTTGTTACCTGAACCGTTGATCACGTAGGTTAGAAAAATTGAAAACCATGATGGTTGGTTGAAGAAATATATATATTCTGCGATATATATTATTCAAAATTTAATGATATTTGGGTAAAAAATATTACCGATTTTTGTTTCTGGTGTATTTGAATTTACTCAAAATCTCTCATACGTCTGTAATCTGTATGGAATATGTATGCATTTATATGGGGTAGCTGGATGTAAGGGACCAGCAAAGTACACCGGGACAGGAACGGAACTGAACGCGGGCGAATATAATGCGTCTGTGTTATCTCGGCCGGGGCTCCCTTTGACGAATAAAGCGATATCCGCGCGGGAAATCTACCCCCGTTCGGTTGCGGTATCCTGGCACTCCTCTTCTACCTCCTCATCGGGACAATGGAGCAGCTCTCCTACGTGCCGTTGAGTGCACCACGTATACCGCCGCACACTTGGCAACTGCTTAATACATTTGCTCCTGCACCTTCTCCTTCTCCTTCTCCTTCTCCTCCTCCTTCTCTTCATCCTCCTCGTCATTTTCTATATAGGTGTGTGTGTGTATATACGTATATATGTTATACGTATTGAGGTGTTCTCGATTACGATTTTACAAGGGCGCTTGTATTTATTCACGTTCCATTTAATTCTACCAAGACAAACTAATTTTCTAATTCTATACATTATATATCTATACTATATCCGTCTGCACCCGCGCTTATAATATTTTATCATGTATGAACTGTATGATAATAATTAATTCAATATTTTTCATTTTTACGCCAACAGAATTAGAAACAAAAAAATAATAAAATTTAAAAAATGTTTTCATACGTAGTCATTGTTATTATTATTAATATTACTACTGTTGTTGTTGTTGTTATTATTATCGTTATTAATATTATGCAAGTCGAACGAACCGAATATGTATTTCGATTTTTTTCATCGTGTGAAAAGAAGCTTAGAGTAGGAAGCGGAAGTCAGAGAAGAGAGAAGAATAAAGGGGGAGGGGAGGGGAGAAGGATACTTGAAATCCGTTGAGCTGCTAAGAGTAAAGAGAGGTTTTACGAGGCTCTCGAAGAATCTCGAAAAAGAAGAAGAGGAAGGTCCAGGTGTAGCTGAATTTATCACGGTGTATACCTACGTACGTGTGATTGCCAAAAACTAAAAATTTTTAGGAGAATTGAAGTGTGGGATGTATGGAAATGTCAAGGTATGTGATTTTTCAAATTTGAAATTTATTCTATTCATTGTCCTTAATGAAATACAGTTCTTAGCGATATTTGTTTGCGAGGATTTCTTTCTGACTTTATTCTGAAGGATTTTTATGCAAAATTTACATTTTTTTTATGGGAATCTGTAAAATGTTCCAATTTCTCTAAAAATTCGTATAAATTTTTATCTGAGTCATAAAGCCTGCGCTGAATGTGGAAAAATTTAGAAAACAGTTTTTGGACGGTACTTGTATCTTCTAAATTTTGTTTAGTTAAATACGGGATCAAAAAGAATCCATTTTCGCTGTTTAATTGACGTCTTCTGACCATGTCTCAAAGAAAATATGGTTCTCGGTGGTAAAGCATCACCCTGCTACTACACGTTGTTAAAAAATACGATATTCATGTATTTAAACCGCATGTATGTACAATTTTTATTTTTATTTTTGTGTATAACAACGATGATGAAATTGTCACAATCAAAACTACTTGCGTATATAATATATACGAAATTTTCACGAATGAGAGGAAAAGATATGTAATCTGACGAATTGACAATGCACAGTTCGCAGAGGGATGTAAATTTTTCTTTTCTAATAACAGCGCAGGTTGGTCAGTGACGCTTTTTCTCCTCGTAGTATAGTTTTCGAAACTCGACATGACGCAGCACAACTATACCTCCTGGTTACCTTCCATTGTTTCCCCCGCATTTATTCTGAGCTCGTGCTCAAGTGCTGGAGTACCTATAAGGTCCCGGAGAGCCGGCCACCCTTCAACATTTGATCCACCTGAACCCCCCGAGGATATTACTATGTAGTTTAATTTTACACGAGATATTTTTTTAAAATGACAAGCTTGCTTCTTTCAAGGATCTTCTACGAAAGGGATGAACAAAAAAAAAAAAATAATAATAAAAAAAATTACACTTTCGTCACGCACGACGATTCCAAAGGATCATTCTTTACATGAGACATTCCATGTCAACTCAGCCACTTGAAATTTCGATTCTGTTACAATTTTCTTTTTTTTTTTTTATATATTCATTGAGTGCGTTGAGAGTATTTAAGATTTTTTTTTCCAAATTTTTAAATATTTATTTACCCGTATATTTGACATTATTTTAAAAATTTCAGCTGCTACTTCTGATCGCGAGGAATATAATTCGATTTATTAATTTCTTTGCTCTTTTGTTTGGCCTAAAAATTGAAGTATGTATATTTTCATAAAACCTATTATAGTCAAACCTTTATCTGCAACAATTTTAGAAAAAAAGTAGATATAAGCTTTCAAGGTGGGATTTTCGATATTGTAGAGTATAAAACTTCTTTACTTTTCAAGTTTAACGCGAAAATATGCAAACACAGACTTGCTGCATACTAACGGATTTACTTTACCCCCGAAGTGCAAACAGCCGTTGAAGTTCAGGCTTTTATGGCTTTTTATGCCTATGTAAACTACATCGATAACCACACTTGCACGGAAAAGTATCCACGTGTTTAAAATTAATCATGTACAAGGACACTCGTCGTTCTTAATTATCACAAGTTAATTATAAATGAATTATTACACATACTTCAATAGCAGATGAAATAAAGGAAATTTAAGCTCTGCACTCTTTCAGCAATTGTTTTAAAAACGAAACGTATATTAAAAAAAAATATAATTCCCGTTCGCAGAGCTAGACAAAATTTAACTATTTTTACTATTTATCATTCAAATTAAGTATACGAGGCTTGCACTTGCTATAAACATACTCTTATATCGTTAAGTTTATCTTTATGAGAGTATTAACCGGGCTGTGATTGGTCAGGGAATATGACATACATGAAAATAAACAAATAGAAATAACTTGACACAGCCTCTTTGGATAATCTCTGTATTTTATTTATACGTGTACAGATCGTACCTACACCGCAGAGTTTCTTTCCTAAAAAATATCTACGCGAAGTAAAAAGCTTGTATATAGTAGAAAGTAAACAAGACTGACAGGACACATTATACGAGGGACTATAAGGTAAACTGATTATATTCTCCTGCACTATCTTGTGGATATGCATTTTATATCGAGGAATGATGTTTTTTTTTTTTTGTTTTTCTTATTTTTAAACATCTCAAACGAGAAAATAGCTGCACGCCTAAACAAAGATTTGGTTTTCTAATCAGCGCAAAAATTTCCAATTCGTATATAGCAACAGAAATTATGTTAAACGACTATCAATTTCATTAGGAATGAACTTGTTATCAATTTTAAACTCTCTCTCTCTACGAATCTCAGCCTGTAATAACGTATAAGAATATTTGGTTTAAAATGATCGTGTGATTTTTATGACAAGATTTTCAGCTCATTTCTTGCAATTGTTGAAATCCCTTTATTTAAAAAGATCACAATTTCACTACAGCTTTGATTAGAAAACTATTTCATCATAAGCCTATAGAGAGATCTTCATTTATTGAAATATTAGTAAATATGCCGATTTCGAAATATTCTCTCCTTCACGGATATTATTATGTTGAATAAACTAATCCGTAAGTGGTTGACAAAGAATTAGAAATTACTTCTCCAGACTTGAGGAAGCATATTTAAAAGAGTAGCTATTCATATAATAAAGCAATTTCAAAGTTTTGGTGAACAATTAATTTTTTCCATTTAAAAAATAAAATCAGGACTATAATAACGTATGAAGACTTTTATTTTCAAGGTATGGCCACCCTTAAATCGATATATTTCCGCCTTCTGGTAGCTGGCGTTGAGAGGTTCATAAAATTGATATAATATGTGGTATAAGTCTTGTGGTTTGTCTTCCACTTGATTTATTACGATTAAAACCACCTAAAAACAGAACCAAAAAAATGTTTCCGAGTAAACCCACCCTTTATAAATTTTATTCAATAAAATAACAAAGTTAAAGTAATTTTTCTTAACTTAGACGCAAATTAAAATTCTTGTCATAATTCACAGCATTGTAAAATTTGATGATATATGAATCGAGCCTTTATTCAATTGTTTTTCATATCATTAGTAACCTTTGCATGATGTAAAATAAAGTGAAAGAAGTCGAATCACAGCTTTGTGGATACCAGTGATTTGAAAAATGAAAAAAAGTATTATTTTCAAGGTATACGTTACACGTATGTAGGTATATAAGTATGTATATGTCGTATATCTATAGCCCCTTAATAAAATCGTTTCCTAGATATGCACTTCGAGTTGCGTTAAGTTCGTAGCGTTTGACGCGCCGTCGAAGAATTCAATAAGAAACCAAAAGGCCAAGAGCTGATTCAAGTAAGTATGCGAAGTTGAGTGACGAGCCGCGGCCCCCCGGGTGCAGTTCCCGCGCGGATCACCCGGGTGTCTCTAATGCCCCGACGACCCCGACTCCCGGCACCTATAAGTCCTCCGTGCGACTGTAGCCCCCCGCAAAGCGACTCCTTGACTCTGCGGACTCGAGACTCCGGGGACGCTGGGTACTCCGTGGCTCCCGTAGGCGAATAGTAACCAGTCTCGCGGAAATATCGATACGTTAGTCCGGAAAGGGGGACAAATCGAAACGCTCGCGCTGCGTGTATCCGCGTCGGGGTGCTGTCGCTGTTGGTGGGCTTGACGTCCACGTCGCTTGTCACCGTGTGTGGGAATCCTGATGTATGCGACCGCCGAGTTTTCGGCTCTCGCCTTGCCCTTGCAATAGTCTCGCCTCGAGTTATGGCCGTCGCTTATAGCGACATGCAGCGCCACTTGAGAGAACGTTAACAGCGCTAGAGAAATATTCATTCGTTCGTTCGTTCGTTCGTTCGTTTGCACCGGGCGAAAAATGAAACCAACAAAAGCCTGCAGTTTCACTCATAGTTAAACAATGTCCCATCGTTAACGGGTCACCAGACCGATAAGTGCCAACGATACAATGCCTCGATCTCATGATATTTTTTTGAGTACTCGACCGTTATTTCAACGATATAAAAACGCCGCGCGGTATATATAACTACAGCAGCTTGTCAATTCTCGCTAAGAATTAATATAGTATACCTAGCGTACGAACTCGCACCGCCATCAGAAGTACGACGCTATTATATTTCTCTGATTGTGAAACACAACGGTTTCCTGGGTGCTACTGCTCCCGCTGCTGGTACTGCTGCTGCTGCTGACGAGCTATTGCATTGCACATACGGTCTGCTGGTGCCCCCCCCCCTACACGTTTCTACTTACAACATACTTTGAAATACGCATACTATATCCGATATAAAACATGTGCATGTATGCCTGTACACGTTACTCGAGGGAATCAATGATTTGATCGAGATCTTACTTACCTCTTAAGCGCGGCCTTCAATGGAACGTTCTTTAAGCAACGACGCGTTAGACCGTGGGTCTGCTACTCGAAGTAAGCTACATAATACTTATGCAGCTTGCTTATTACAGCCTGCAGCTGGTTTTCGGACAATTAAAATCTTAGTCTATATTAACGTATGGGTTCGATTTATTGTCGAATAAAATTTAATAGTTCAGTATAGATGTTCGATAATTCGAATCCTTATTCTATATATTCTATTCGTCAATCTTCAATCTACAGAGAAACAGCAGTAATTTTGGCACCCTGTAACGAGACTATAAATATAATAGGAAAGTTCGATATTTCGTAACAGAATATACGATTATTTATGATTAACATTCGATCAATTGGTTTCAAACGATTTTCCCTAGTATAATGGGGATATCATTGCACGTATGCCGAAATGGCGATTTGCTTTAATTAAATCTGCAGGTTTTGACGGGAAATAAAATAGCGTGTTCAAGGATACTTTGTCAAATATGATATTGACAGAATATCTCTAAAAAAAAAAATCCCTGTAAAAATGCCGAAAACTATATACAATCTGATTATTTGAAAACAGGTATTTATTTTTAAAAGTTCTTCAGAGTTTCATTATAAAATTAATACAATCAAAAAATTTATTCCATTATTATTTTCCGAATCAAAAAACATTTCAAAATTTTCAGACAGATTTGAAAAATGTAGAAAATTAATTACTACGCTTTCACCAAGGCAGATAGATGATGTATACTAAAATTACATTTGATTTAGTAATTGAATCTGCATTATTAGCCAAAACCTGAAACCAGCGTCATAATCACTCGCTTTGTTTCCCGTCATATTAATATAATAATTAACTTAAACTGGTATTTGTTTGTCGGTCTCTTTTATACCGAAAAAAACTTTTTGATGTTTCGTGGCGGATGAATCATGAGTTCCTAGTCGTCGCTGTGACTTAAAAACAAAAAAAGAAAAAAAAAGAAAAAAAGGTCGTCGAGGTCGCGGTTATTCCCGTAGGCGTGCCCACGCTAAGGGCGTTTCCGATTGAAGAACGAGGCGGAGTCGCGTTCCCCACCTGAAACGACGCCGACGAGAGACCGAGTCGCGTCGAGTCGAGTCGAAGGGCTTTAGGTTTGTGTGCGAGAAAGTATGTGAATCTATGTTCCTCCCGTCGATTCCGTTCTCCACCGCACGTCTCGAACACCCCCGCTGCAGCAATTTAACCTACGATTCATCGCGATACGAACGATTTCTTTGGCCCCTGCAGCGTGGCCGTCGTTCTCCTCGACGTCGTCGGCGCCGACGGCTGAACTATACCTACGCTGAATCGCGTTAAACACCGTAACCCTCGGTTTATAATATTATACCATATACGCGTGGGTATACTATACGCGGCGCAGTGTTTTATCGCGATCATTGAATCCTTGATAGTGATACGGTGAAAAAGAAAAATCGCAGCGTGTGTAACGGTGCTTTTAAAAACCATAAAGCTATATTACAGCTACAAATGCAAGATATAATTAAAGATTTTAAGTACCCGAGTCGGAATAGGAATTCTAGTTTTATTCTACGAGTACCTACTCGCTAGAGACTCGGAGGTGAGAACTAGAATTTTAATGCAAGATTGTGCATGTAATGAAATTCTGAATTTCACATAAAAGTGAGAGTTATGTCCGTTTTGAAAAAGTTTAGGCGCAGACCAGACTCTGAAATTCTAGTTTGAACCTCTATAGATTCTAAAATTCAGAGAAGCTTTGTGATTCTAGTTATTCGACCTACAGCTCCTCGATATTTAATAAAACGTTCCGTGAACTGATTGACGAATAAATTCTGAGTCGAAAATAGGTCGTTAGTAGAATTTGAAAATTTTTATATGATGTAAAGACTCTTATCAGAATTTCAATTTATTCACACCTCTGAATCCTCACGTAGAATATATTATTCTACTTAAACAGAATTACATTTCTCTCGGCAAGACTGAAGAACAAAGAAATTTTGGTGCTGAAGGATCAAACTAGAACTTCTAAATCCGACTCGGGTAGTCACTCCGCGTATCATAATATAGGATTACCAAATAATCTGACGTCACTCATCTGGAAGACAATATATTATATAACATATGATTGAACTCGTTTCACATAACGATGTAGAAAGTAAAAATTTGTATCACTCCATGATTAAAACAATATAAATGTATTATTTAATTGCATAGAGTTTTAACAATTGTTTCAATTGTTTTGGATTCTTTGTTATTAATTGTTTCAACCTTTTTCTTCAACGGATACTTATTCGTTGACGGTTTTCTTATTATGATCAAATAATCTGCTACAAGTTCAGAACTACACCCAAAATCAAGTGTTTTATATAATACCGTTTATATGTATATTGTACACACTGATCTAAGATTCTTATAAGGTAAGTTTATTTATCTGTTGACCGTGCAGGCTGGTTGCCATATTGGAACTTTCTTTATTTATCATTAGAATTCGTTATTTCTCTTCACACAGACATGGCTACACCAAAATTTGAATGTTTATTGTTTGATAGACAAGAATTTATAATTAAACTGGAGATTTAATTATCTTTCACGGTAATTGGAAGACTTATTTGTTGATTCATATAAAAACTTTGAGCGATATTCTTATAAAAACATAACCTTCCCCGACGCAGAATAGATTTTTGAGTTGAAAGATATTGTGGTTTAGGTATACTGCAGTCGAAGTGTTATCGTGCACAACTTCACGTATTATACAATATTACGGTTTAACTTTTGACTACCGCCAAATGTTTTTTTGTTTTTCAACAGTTAAAGTCCACGATGCAGTAGAATATACCACTAAACGATAACACTTCTTTTATCGGACATTTTTACTGAAAATAATTGATAGAATCTCGAAAAGTATGATTTATTTGATACCTAAAGCGTGTTTTGGTTACCTCAAGTAAAAACATTTCTACTCTTGCATAGGTATACAGACAATAAGCCTCACCGCGTCAGGAGGACAAAACATTGTTTACAAACCAACGTTAGTCGATTATTATAGTGTTACTTGAAAATGCGAATACAAGAACCAATTTAGTCTAACGTCAAAAGATTACTGAACACTGATAGCATTTCCACATTAGGAAATTTCTCGTCGATATCTATTTCTATGAAAGTGTAAAAATACAAGCTATAACGAGTAAAGTCTTTATTGATATGTGATTCCCGATGCTGAATACCTTGGTGAAGTTTTATCAGAGCGTATTTCAGTGATCATATAACTCATAAAGACTAATTTATTCTATTATAAATCGTATCAGTTTTGTATCATAATTTATGAGAACCATGTCAGTTTTTTTCAATAGGGATGACGCATAATATTATATAATTCGACAAATCAGTGTAATAATTTACGAGAAAGTTCATTAAATTTGTTAGATATGTAATTATTCTTTGACAAGTCAAAATTTGGTTCAGGCTTGTGGTTGGAGTTGGTGAATTCTTAGGATAAAAATTAAAAGTGATAACTCTTGGCAATCTCAGTACATATGCCAATTCCAGACGGTATATACAGAGAAATCGACTTGCCTTTGATTTTGGGTCTATTTCAAATGATTTATTATGTGAATGACAGTGTAACAAGTTCTAATGATGTGTTACTTGACTCTTAAGATTCTGTTTTATGTTATTAATAAAATAATTAGGTGTATAATGTTAAAAAAAAACAAACTGTAACAATAGTTAGATAATATCTGTAATTTACAAAGACAAGACTCGCAATTAGCATCACAATGATCAAGGGTGAAAAGAAATATTTTATAATTTTGTATATTTTATCTGTATAATATTTAATCATCCTATTATATTACCAATATTCATTTGGTTAACAATAATTGTAATGATAAATTATATCTGAATCATATTTGTACCTGCAGATCAATAAAGAACAATAAACATGTTTGTAGAAAAGTATAAAAAATTATCAACTGTGTTCTAATTCAGCTAAAAAACAAAACTATCTATATTGCGTATTAAGTTTTTGTGTAGCTATAATGAATTTAAAAAAAAACAGTCAAACAAAGAAACAAAATAATAATAACGACGCTGCAGTGAGACGCTTAAGCAGGGTGTTTAATATATTAGATGCAGGTATGTATAGTATTGATCTTGGCGAACAGTTAAATGCCTACGACTAATAAGGGAGTTCAATTACACCCCTGGTTTCATGTAACTCGAAACCGTTAATCCTGTGATATATCTGACTAGATCTCACACTATCAAATCCCAATGTGCATTTAACTCTACGGGTTATATATATCATAAATAAGTTCACAAAGAAAACAGAAAAAAATGGTTTAAAACTAAAAAAAAACTGTTTATTATCTAAAAATTAAATTACATCGACGTACATACGTAGAATAATATTCCCTCAAAATTTGATGAAGTTTTGATGAACGATGTGACCTGTACCCTGCAGAAATGACATCGCAACTTTTCCTTCGGTATAACGTGCAGCATAATATATAAAATCCATGGGAATTTGATAGCGAACGCTGAGATAAATACTTTCAAGTATTACAGTCGTCACTTAACCGTATACCTATCCGTACAATATTGCCGTGGAGGCATCCTGTTATGTAATTAATTACGAGGGGGAAATTGGATGGCGAACGAACAGGTTGGAAGGTATCGAGTAGCAATATCGGCCATAGAGAAGCACGTCATTCGACTATCACGTGCGGAATGCTTTGAGGATTACTGATGTGAGAGGGTGTGCACCAGCACTGTATATGGAATATATACCGTACCAGTTTGCAGGAATTTTCAACCGGTATATAGCTGCACACCACAAACATGCGACATATATAGGTACGCGAGAGAGAAAATTTTATTTTGTTGCAATATGAAAAATTCCTCTCTCAACCAATCAATTTATATATATACGTATACATTCACCAATTCGTTTCATACTTTAAACTGATCATTCAACCGCAAAATCTGCAACGTGCTAAAGCTATGTATCAGGTACGCAGCACAACTAACATTTTTACGATATATATTTGTATATTAAATAATTAACGAAGTGCAATGCAGCAATTACTTTGACAATAAAAACCGTAATAAAATCTGCGATATCTGTAAAGTAATTGAAAACTAGAACCCAAAAATTGATATTAAATTTATTATTACAATTTTTTCTAAAAAAAAAAAAAATGAAAAGAACGAATAATAAAACGCTCATAATATATTCTCTATCAAGTGAAATTGCTTTTCTAGGTTATTATTCTGTATATAGCAATACTATTTTCCCATATATTCTCAACTTTGTCCAAATGCAATTCGTAGACGTGAATACACGAAGCAATTATGGCATTATTGGTGTTGTGTTGAGTAGATACAATTAATTGTCAATAGCGGCGAAATGGTTCGCTTAATACTCCGCAATCTAGGAGGGTTGATGTAGCCACTAAGGGCTGAAGTTATAGGCGCATAGATCACGGAACAATTAGGTAGAGGTTAAGCCGTATTCAAAATAGCATCAGCTATATTTAACTGACAACAAATTACTTGAAGTACTGAAGCAGCCGGATTCTTTGCTCCAGAGTTAAAGTATAAGTAAGTATAATACAGGGTAAAAAAAAAATTGAGAGAATAAAAGACCGGTAATATTTTTTTTTTGTCTTGGATTATAAAGTAGGTACGTATTTATTGCAGGAATGAAGAATCCGTGAGTTATATTGGTCTGTATAATGGGGTTTGGATAATGCATGACCCCCATGAATGATAAATGCAAACTTGGCTCCTCGAACGCAAACAAGACAACCCTTGCAATACATTATATAGGCTTTCCCAGTTCCACACTTCCACCCTTGCTGCTTTGATGCTCAATGCTCGCAACGTCGTAGTAAAAGGACATTAGCATCCCCACGATGGTCCTGAAGCCACTCCTTGCGATCTCAGCTCGGCATCTTCTTACCAGTTTAACTCCCACGCCTCAAAATTTAACCCCTGTCAAGATCGACAAGCACGAACTATGTTCATGAATACGCCAATGAATGAGTCGCATTATACCCCATGAATTTAGAATAAATAGAATCTATCGCGTGATGCTTCGAGAATCTGTTTAGAATTTAAGTCTGATTAGAAGAATTTGGACAAGGATGTTATAGATTTTTTTATAAATCATCTTCCAATGATTTTCAATATCAACTCAGCTGAACATGAAACGTTTATTTTATGTACCTGCTCTCTTAATTTTTTGGATTCAATTTTCGACCTTTATTGATTCAAATGTCATCCTGTAGTGGTTTTGAGTGGTACGATTTTCACTCCTTGAAATTTGGAGATCGTAGGTATATACGAATAATACCAACGGCAAATAAAAATCCATTGAAGAAACTTGTGACAAATTGATTTTGCAACTCGTCCTGTATTCTCTAATTTTTAAAAAAAAATTTTCTTGGGTGGAAATCGAGCGCCACTCAGTTCTCAGGACCAATTTGACTCTGAAAGAGTAACTTTTTTACTCAAAGCAGAGTCAACTTCCATCTTTATTTAATCCAGCTAAAATCGTGCCACTCTGAACTATAATGGAATGAAATTTGGATCTAAAAACAGCGAGAGATGATACTCTGTGTATTATTTTGAATTACATTTGCAGTGACGATCGATTATCAACATCATAATTCTTGTTCTTAAAAATTACAATTCCCTTTGAAAATTTGGCAAGTAAAATTTTGTAAAATTGAAAAAAGAATAACGATGATTGACATTAAATAGAAAATTCTTTATAGTCGCTAAAAATAATTTAGTATAAAACGTATAGAGAAGGGTGTGATAGGCCCAGTACTGACACCTTGTCGAGAGCAAAGCGAGAATTTGGATGCGGTGAACTTTATGTGGTTATGGCGGGTTGGGCGCGTGACATACGAGCCGTTCTGTCGTTGACAGGTCAGCCTCCACTGGTCACTCTTATACACCCTATCCTATCCTATCCCTGTCGTATCCTCTATTATCATATTTATTAACTGCCGTACGGTGCTTATATCTCCACCACCTAACCACCGACCTAAACTGTCGACGTATAAACCGTACGCAACCACACCACCCGCACGTGCGCGTGAAAATATCTACTGGTACAGTGGCGTACCTACGTAAGTGAAAGAAATATAAAAATTTTCCTATAATCTGACATTTATTTATTTATTTATTATTTTTTTTTTTTTTTCGCCAGAGTATAAAAATAAAACAAGGAAAAAAAAATTATTTAGTTAAATAATTTTAATAATTGAAAAGTCTCATTTTACTTTTGTATCATGACATTTGGATGTCATTAAGAATTCTAATCGAATCGTTTATGAATTTATCTGAATTGAAATGGTGATAATATATCATTCGAAATTATACTGAAATCAGTTAAAATGATGTGCAGTTTTGAAATGACATTAGTTTCGTGTTTGTATTTCTTTAATTGTTTGTGTCTGAAGATACAATTTTGGTTTTTGGGATACGAACGAGTTACGAATTACTTTTTTATTCTACTAAGATGTGATACTGATAAGAGAATTTTCCTGAACCACTGAGGTCAATAGATAATAATAATCTTCCATACTGCCCAAAAGCATCCAAATTTAAAATTTAAAAAACGAAAATCGTGATTTCGGGTTCCCAATTGGCCTTTGACTGATGAACTTTTTTATTTTTACCATTGCAATGTCACATCGCATAGTTACGCTACTGATATATATTTATGTGTATATAAATATATGTAGATACGTGTGTGTATATATCTACGTGTCTATGTAGCAACGTGGCAATGACAGCAGCACGTGGCCATCCCCGATTTGTTGTTTGATACGATTACGCCGTGTCCTTAAAGCAGACACGAGTACTCAATGCATTTTCGCGTCATCGCATTCTCACGCGATTATTGCATTATACTATTCGAGTAAAGAAATTCCGGTTATTAAAAATACTGCCTTTTGACTCAGCTAGGCCAATTTTTTACAAAAGATTTTACCGAAATAATAATTCGTGCAATTTGGCTCGCTAAATTAATTTATCCGCAATTTCCGGTGCTTACAACATTATTTAAAAACAATCATAACCCTAATTTTTGTGAACGATTCAAAAATAAAAAATAAAAATCGAAAAACATTTGCGATGTAGCTAAGAATTTTTCAGGGTAATTAGCTGCCTTTTTAATTTATACACATATCGTGTTTGCTATTCTTGATAATAATTTGAATAGTAATCATGAGATGCATTGAATCTGATAAGTTGACAGTCCTTAATATACTAACCTAAATTATAAAAACAAATTTTAGTAGATGTAAAATTAACATTCAAGAAGCACAAAACCATGACAGGTATACGATGTTGTTTGAAACCTTTGAGACAATGGATAATTTAATTGTACTTATACATATGTATATACATACATAATTCGGTGAAATATATAAGGAACGATTTAATTCATTATTATTATTATTATTATTATTATTACATGATGTATATACACATGTATATATAAAACGAAAGATTAGCTGGTCTGTTGCACGGAGGGTTAATTTTATTGGCATTTTGAACAATGCGAGTTATTCGGACTTCCCTTAATGCATTCTACCGGCTTAGCAATTAGGAACACCGGTTAATAAATACCTTTTTATCCGGACCTTAACAACATCCCTCACAAAAACTTATATACACACATACACACACACACACACGTACACACAAACCCATACAGAGACCCGGACAATTTTCGCGTGTGGGCAACTCATGTACGTTTATAAACGTGTACGTACCTACATACATACTTAGTTGGAAAAGTGTAATTCGTACGTACGCATGATATGCGAAGGTAGATAGATATAGGTATAGGTTATACCCGTACATCGAGTAACCTGTACATGGTATTAAGCTTTCGTTGAAGATCGGCTTACCTTAATATTTGTTGGCAAAGTCTGCAGCAAGCTGTTAGGGCGAGAGGCAGCGAGTACTATATGGGCTGCTTGTAACGCGTATCGAACAACAGGGGGTTGCCATGGCAGTAAAACTTATTGGCAGAAGCAATGATCAAAATACGAGACATGTAATGAAACGTTCTTAGTTTTATTGGCATTCAGAAATACATTGAACTGAATGAGAGGTTTCCAAGCTGCAGCTGGGAGGGCTCTTCCTTATCCTAAGCTGTTGAAATCACAAACGTAGTGGGGGGGGAAGGTGGGGAGGGGTGCAAAATTTTACCCTGAAGTCGAAAATTATTTAACTTATTTAAAAGCATACTGTAAACGTTTTTGGATATCTTTTTTAGGTCATTCACATTGTTCTTAGTCACTGTGAGGAGGGATGGGTTGAAGTTCCGAATTTCAAAAGCCTCGAATGGTCGAAATTTCGAATTTCAATATTTATACAGACTTAGAGTTTTTATGAAGGGTATTTTCCCCAAAGTAATTCTTAGACCTTCTGAGTCTTTAGCTATCTGCATTACGATCTATATTATACCTATCCGAATTTTAATATCCTAAACTTTGAGAAGTTGTCTCAAATAAATTCTTAATTTTGAGCTTTCAGAACTTTTAAAATTGGAAACTTCATCCTGGTCCCACAATGAGGAATGAACTTTAATGGGAAATTGTATGTTCGAGGTTTTGAAACATCTGAAAGTATAATTATTAATTTTTATTAATTTTATTTATTTATTTTTTAAGCTTTTGGGTATTATTTTATTAATATCTCTTTATTATTTACAAAACTTTATAATAATCTCTAGTTTTTCACCGTCACACGCTACTATTACTATATAATATTATACCTAATATTATATATATATGTATACGTTTTTATCGCATTATATTAATATTAATAATATATTCAATTCTTCTAACGTTATGTATAATATATATAATAATATATATATATAATATATAACATCGTTTCAATTTTTATAAATTCGTTGGTACAAGGATCAGCGATTAAGCTTATTCTCTTTTTCAAAAACTTGCTTTCTTTCTTTCTTTCTTTCTTTCTTTCTTTCTTATCATTATTTACACCTTTCGTATATGACTTGATACATGTATATATGTACACTGCAGCTATCCCTTGCAGACGTTCCAGTATACATTTAGGCATACGTTATACGCAATGGTATATAATGTCGTTGCAGTCTTGACGCTTCAGAAAAATAAAAAAAAAAAAAAAACAAAAATCAATCTCCCAAAATACGATATTTATTAATAAAATATCCATGAGCTCATTCTAGACACATTTATAAACGAAAAATAACAGCCCAATCAGAAAAAAAAAATCAACTGATTTTGATTTTGAGCAAAGAAAAAATATATATATCAACAAATTATTATCACAGTGGTTTTTTTTTTGTATTTAATTTTTTTTTCATTAGTTGTATTTCACGAATTTACATATACCAAATGGTATAATGTAATAGAGTTGTCCTAATTAATTGTTGTTGTAGTTATGTTATTTGATTTTTATGATAAAAAAGAAACGAAAAAAATGATAAAACAAAGAGACATGGCTGCGTCAAGACTTTGCATTGACCATTACGTTTAATTTTTAGAAATTAAAAAAATAAAGACGGGTAGTAATAATTATGATAATTAATTAAAGACATTATATACACCATCCAGTATTCTATTATATTATGTATAATAATTATACGATCAAATCTACATATTACTAAACACTATGCACAATATACTATAATATATTAAATGTACCTGCGCACCATACAAATGGAATTGACATAGAAAAGAGATTTTTCTTTCTGTTTTCTTACAAGATTTATTTATTTACTTTTTTACTTAAATATTCAATCTGTGACACATCGATGGACTCGTTTATATGTATTTTTATAATAAATTTAACGAAAGATAAATTTTCACTCAATTTTATCTATCTCACATATATCCTATACATTCCGTTATTGAGATTAAATGACTTAATTCTCTTCCACGTGTAAAATATCGATTTTAAAATTCAATTCATCAATTCTTATTGATCGGTTTATGTATATAGCGATATTACGGTTAATTAAAATCCCAATATTTCTACGTACACTGACCGCGAATGTACACTCAAAAAAATTAAAACTGTCGCACCTGAAATTGGCAACCAAAGTCACACCACGTTATAAGTTGGCAATGCCCATCGTGAGGATCGTGGCGATGAAAGGTGGCGAGTGAGTTAGCTTAGCATTGCCAACTTAAAACGTGGTGTAACTTCGATTTCCTATTTTCGATGCTACAGTTTCAAATTCGTTGAGTGTACTTGACAGTAAAATTACAGATTCCAACTACTGAGTAATAAACTTGAACACATTATAATTTCAAAATTTTAATATACCTATACGTAGTATCGCGACGATTTGTATATTCCGAATCATTTTTTTCTTTTCAAACAAATGAACAAAACATCGGATTTTTTTTTTTTTATCTCGAGCCATGGTTGGACACAAGATTGTTATAAACTTATAAGTATAAACAACTTATAATGATGCCCTGCAGATAAAAAGATTAAAAAATTTTGAATAAAACAATATCCTCAGTATTTCTAAAAATCACCTATTATATTTAAATATATATTTATATGTATGTATATCCTAATTCTAAAATCATTTATTTACAAAGTCTTGGAGACGAATTTATTACTTTCTTAAATTTATACTTAAATCGTCTATATGTATAATAACGCGTAACCGTATCATGGTCAATTTTCACTTTATATATATATAACTAAACGTCCATCGTGAATAATTTTTTTCCTATAATAAATCTGACTGCTTATATATCTCAAAAATCTAAAACTAATTTTTCCAATATATTTAGATAATAAATTAACTAATAAATCAGTTAATTATACACAGTTACGTGAATCGTTCTAATTTCAGAAGTTGTCCAATTCCTGCGATTACTTCATGAAATTATAGATAACTTATTTGAAGCAAACAGACGAACATACGTATATGTATATAGGTAAAATAATTATTAACTCAAGCTTTATCTCAACACCTTTTTCCAAAAAAGAAAAAAAAAAAAACAAAGGAGAAAATAAAAACACTAGATTTATTATAAGAAAAATTGTTCAAACATTGCGTTGCAGCTCATAGAGCACATTGTTTAAGTTTTCGACAGCAGTTTACTTAAGATGGACAGCGGTGCATGCTTACTGCATATGCATATCAACCAGCCACATGCATACGTTTAACGTCACACGACATATTTTTATTTTTTTTTTTTCATTATTTATTTTTATTTCATATAAGTATTTCCTCAAGTCGACTTTAAAGTCTAATTTAGGTCACAAACCGAACTATACCTATATATGTATATAAATAATATCGGTACAGCTAAAGTCACTACAACTTTATCACTCACGGAATTGATATAATTGATATATCATTGTTTCAGATATATTTAATAATACGTATTTATAATACCTATAAAGTTCTTTCAAACAATATTATTCACCGTAGTAAATTTATTGAATATCAAAATTTAACAGCCGTTTATTGTTCCCTTTGTATATCCGGGTGGATTTTTAACTATAATACAAAAGAAGATCATTATAGTCACATGTAATAATAATAATATTCACAAAGGGTATATAGTGACTATAGCTGACCTAGGATTTACATAAATATAGAAATAGCTTCAAGTGTACAGATATCTGTAGTACAGGGTGTGCCACTTGATGTGCGTTTTAGAATATGGATGAAATTGATTGAAAAAAATTTCATAAATAAAATCTGTTTCGAATTGTATCATCTTTTAAATTCTGAACACGTTTACGCGTTGAATTATCTAAGAAAGTATTTTGGCTTACGAATTTCAACCGTCAATAAAGATAATCAACAGCTATAACCTCGTTCTTGGTTATTTAAGCTGGTGAAGTCGATACTTCGATCATGAATAATCGAAAATCTACTCGGTGATAAGTAGTTGGAATTTACCTCAACTTTGCCGATATCTAACAACATAAAAGTTGCTAATTTTTATAGGTTAGGTGGTACACCCTGTGACTAATGGGTCTTGAACCCTGCACTGTTACTCGGAGTGTGAACGAAATGTTCAGACTAATATTTTCTGGATTTTCAAAACGCTGAAAATCGTTTATGGGATTTTCTCTACTGACAATGAGTGCAGATGAACCCCAGAAAATCAAGCACAACCGCTGTCGTAGCCAGTCTCGTATTGTATATAGTACACATCGACCCAAGATAATTCAAAGTTAAGACTCTACGTTTGTTCACATTCCATTATCTTCTACAACCCTTTAAAGACCGAATTTGAATGTTCGAAAAAAAAATGAGTTTTAGAAACTTTTACAATTTATTGAATCCAGGCGTTACACATATGAATATGCACTTACCTTAGAATTTGGGTCGGTGGCTACTACAAGAGCAATAAAAAAAGCCTTGAGGATGCTTCTTTGAATATTAGTCTCAAAAATGTATTGCAGTGTGCCATTGACCACGGAAATACTAACGCTTGATTTTTTGTGTTCTCCATTCGGTATAGAGAATGTCTAAGACGTTTTATCCGAAACCAATAAGCTCAAAACTTGAACTTGAACTTAACGAAGGGTAGATGCAGGTGATGAATGAGATTCCACTAATCGTAAGATCGTCTGTGCTCATCACGTCTAACCCCGAACATCTGTATTCTATCTTATCGTAAATTCGCGCACATGAAAGTTCTCACGTCTGCAAGCCTTAAGGACTGTCTTCAGGAATGGCGTACCAAGCGGCTGGATCCGCGGCGAGGGCCCATGGGCCAGCGACCTGGGGACTTGCGTATGACGCAGCCCCCGCCGCGGATGGTGCGCACTACCAAGCTCTACCTTGAAGCGGTAGGTAAGCACCACACTGAGGTTGCTGCTGCTGCTGCATGCTTTGTTGTGCACTGGTTCTCGTGTACGAGCAATGCTGAAGGCTCTGACTGGATGACATCACGTGACTTACACCGACCACGGAATGATGGGAGACCACCGCCGCGTGATGAGAACCATGGGGGCTGGATGCTGCGGTCATGTGGGGCGCCGGACTGGCTAGGGCTGCGCTTGGACCACCGCGGCTACCCTCATTGCCGCCACCGCTTCCGCAGGGCTTCCCGTCCTTAACTAGGACGGGGACGGCTACCCTTCGAGGGGAACTTGCACTCTGAAATATCAAAGACAAGGTTTTTTATCGTTAGTTTTACGTGGTGTAAGATTTAAGCGTGTGTAATCATTCATCGCATTCACGACGATGAAGGGTAATGATCGATTGATGCTTTAAGATCGTTTTAGAATAAAATGACAAAATTAGGGGAAATCCCGAACTTGTTAAAGCGATTTTTTACGATTTTACTCGTAATCTTGTGATTGTATACACTGATAGACACAAAAGTTGTACGAGTATCCAATAAATGTTGTTTTGACAATCGAGCTACTTCCGACAGACCCTCGCGCTGAACTTGCACCTAGCGGCGAGCGCGGAACTACTCCATGAGTAAGGCGGCCTTTTTAAATGTTTCTGCAATGTGTCTGTTACGTATTTCTTGAAATATAATTTCACAAGTTTGCTGTTACATTTCCGAAAGGCAATTGTTTTCAACGTTTTATGATATTAATAAACTGAATATAACTGAAACGTAACTATTCGAAGAATAAGAAACATAGATCTGAACTTTACTTTATTCTTTTTTTTTGAAACAAAGATTAATATGCTTCTTACTGTTAGAAAAGTAACAAGTGTACGAATAATATGGAAAAAATAAAAATCAAAATAAAATAAAACGATATTAACAAAAGAAAGATTTTCACTTTCATAAAACACGGTCACCTAAATTTGAAAGGCATGTCAATGGTTGTGACAGAGTCCTAATTTAACAAATGTACGTTTTTTTTTTTTCTTTACGTCCGCGTCCATATTGAAGTATATACATAGATAAATATCATACAGCGGTTAATAATAATGTTTTAATAATGAATCGTTAAACGTTGCATGAAATTTTATTTCTATACGCAGTGTAATAATTCTTAGTCGCGGCTAACGCTTAAGTTAAAGAGTTTAATATGGATAAGCAATAAGGGTAAACAAGGTTTCTTTAGAAAATGCATTTCTTGGACCAACTGCTGCTGACGTGTGTGTGTCCAGCAAACACGGCCTCGCAACGTGACCACAATCTATGTCCACAGTTCCGCGCACGCATGTAAACGCGTATCTACAACCAGTCCGCGACGAACAAATTCTATATATTTCTTCAAGGAAGGGAAAAGAAGAGAAGAGAAAAGAAGAACAAGAACAAGAACAAGAAAAGAAGAGACGCGCCTGTACGGCTACCGTCGCAACGTTATCCTTCAGACGCCTGACGACGCCCAACCGTCGTTGTCCATTGACTGATCTGCGGTCATCGGTATGCCTTACAGAAGCTCCAGCTACCTGGCCAACCACTCAGCTGTATCAACATTCGGTACATGACATTCCTCTTCCAGATATTTTCAACACGCTTTGATCATTCTATATTCTTGACATATAATCTGCAGAATTTTTAAAAACTAATTCTATATCCCATCTGGTATGCAACGTGGTGTATACTCAGATTTTAAATATCCCAATTCCCTGCGAATGATATTTTGTTTATAGATCGTAAATGAGATGAAAATCGACATTGTAGACCTTGAAGTTGTGGCGTAACGTATAGTATGAGTATACATAGATCACGTGGAGACAATAACCATGCAATATAACGATATGCGAATAATTTAAATTTGTGCAGTATAATTTTTTTTTTTTTTTTTGTTACTTCTTATTCTTTTATATTTTTTAATTTTTTTTCATAACCTTAACCGGATGTGGAAATAGTTAACGAGGCGTACGCGCGGTACGGATTAATATTATGTGCACTTACTTTGAATAAGTGGCAGCTGAGTGACGTGTGGTCCAAGATAAGCTTTTGGATTAAGCGTACAGTATATAACTATAAGCGCAGCAAATGCAATGCTGCACTTCAGAATCGCAACGGGATGATTGAGCCAAACCGCATGACAGTTATGCAGCGTGTACGTATAGTAGGTACTCGTATATATACCTACGTATGGTACAGGGTATATATTATAAACGTCCAACGTCACGCGTACAGCATCACGCCACTACTTTAAAATAATTTCCGGTGAAAATTTTCAAACGATTATAATTTAAACCCTGAGATAAATAAAGCAAAGTGTTTGAAATCTTTATAGGTATATATATATACAATATATACCTACTTACGTATGTATCCATGTACATGTATGTCGTGAAATAAATAGAAAGAAAAAAAATTTATCAAGTATAATTTTTAAATAAATATATAAATTTTATATTTTAATCAAAAGAAAGGAAAATTTTTAAGCGGTTTATTTTATTCAAAGGTAATTAATATCAGTTTAACTTTCGTTTGTGATAACCTTATGAAAATTTTGCAAAGAAAACAAATTATACCTATATACCTATATATACTTCGTGGCTTCTTGTTACGGAAATTGATGTAATTAACTAAAAGCCTGTTTTTTTTATTTCATTTTTTTTTTTTTTTTCACGAAAAAGATCATGCCCGTACGTTTTGCGAGAGATGAAGAGAGTGAACAAAAGAAGACTACGGAGATATTAAAACATTCCTTGGGGATTGGCCCGTTGTGGGAGATATAAAAGATTGGTTTACCGGAGCTGAGTTCGCATGGAAATAAGTTGTTGTTTCGATAAAAAAAAAAAAAAAGAAAAGAAACGGAACAAAAAGAGAAAAAATCACTTGCGAAAATGCTGACGATATACCGGCTGCTTATACATATATACGTACAATGCAAACCTTGGACGAGACTTAAGTACATACGTAATGCGTACCTACACATTAATAGTACACGTAAAATTTTCAATGACGATCTGATATAAGCGTAGACCGTTTTTAAGACGAGGTACCAAAAGTAAAAGAAGCATCGTACATAATGTGATTAATTTTTTTGTCCAACGATATGTCGATAACGATCAATTATCCTTCTTAATAGTATCAATCAATGTGGTTCTTTTCTAGTTAGAATTAATTAGATTTTGGATTTGGTCGATCTAGAAGTTTTCGAGTTATTGAAAGAAAAAAATTTTGAAGAAAATAAATATATATATCAATTGATGATATCTCGAAGATCGATCAACGATTATTATATCAATCGATAGAATTTGCTCAAATTTGAATACAGTTAAATTTCTGAACTAATCGATCCTGCAGAAGTTTTTGTGTTGGATAAAAAAACCAACTTTTATTACTCGTAATATATTTCAGGAAGTTATCGGATCCCGACTCAAAGCCTGCACTTCGTTTCATGATACTCTACGGTATTTCAAACAACAAATTTTCTGTATTGGTTATATGCAGAATTTTAATTTGATTAAAACCGTTTTATTGATCTGACTTATATATTATATAGTTTTTTTCTGTAAAGTATTACCTAAATCGATTTTATAACGTGCAGTTGGACAAAATGGTTGTTACAACCTGAAGTTTTCCAGGATTAGCAAAACTAAAAACCAAATAACAAAAAAATAAATAAACAAATAAATAAAGAAAAATCAAGAACCATGCCTCAGCAAATTATTCACATTTATAAATTTCTGCACAGAGTCCTGCACTCCGCGTCTATCCGTCCTTCTATAATTCGGAAAGAGTTCCTCGAGTGGTGGTTTGAGAACCGAGAAAATCGTAGTGGTAAAAAAAAAAAAAAAAATGTAACATACATAAGAAGATGAAAAAGAGATTACAAAAAAAAAAAAAAATAAAAAATGGTTAAAAATTTAAAAAACATTAAAAGAATAAAAAAGATTAACTATTTACGGTACCTAAGATTTTATAAAGAGCGAGTTCACTTTGCAGAGAATAAAATCTGCAGTAGTTTTATGAAAAATGAATATCCTAGTTTTAACAGAAGCATCTATATAATATGTATGAATGATTTTCAACGGAGAATATCACGTGTCTACTAAAATATTTATTTATGGTTAATAATAATAAAGATTGGAAAATTGAGGTATATTTATATACTATGTATGTATAGGTATGTATGTTACGTATTCTGGATTGAACGAGTCATAAGCACAGCATACGCTAGACAAGTAACATACCATATAGAGTAGTGTGCGCGTGGACTATGCACATATATCGTCCGTCAGCGCCGCCTAACGTGAATTTGTAGTATAATTGGGTGTGCGGCTAGACGCGTATGTATACGACGCGACAAATCTATAACCGCATTGCTTGTGAAGGTAGTTGCTTAGCGTAGACAGAGAGACATACCAATATAAGTTACTAGAGTGAATCTCTCCTGTGAGAATTAATTCTTGTCTGTACTTTGGCATGCGGTACCAGGTGCTGGGGTTGACTGTACCCCTGGCAAGATGGCGACCTGCCCTCTCCAGCTTCGTTTCTCTACACTGAGGGGCGAAGCGGGTATATCAGGGGAGAACGACGAACGTTCGCTTGCTCCGGCACTTGAGATTTTTTACCGCCGCGAGGGGGGAAATAAAATAAAGCGAAAAAAAAAACGGAGAAAACAAAATAAAAAATATAAAAAAAAAAGAGAGAGAGAGAGAGAGAGAGAGAGAGAAAGAGAAAAGGAAATAAAAAGAAAGAAAAAAAAGGAATAAAAGAAAAGCAAAAAAAAATAAAAAAATGAATGGAAAATGAAAATAAAAAATAGAAAGAAAAAAATCTGAACATGGTTTGCTGCTACGCTGTAGGTCTACAGGTATATCGCTGATATTTAGATATATGTGAACGTATATATAAGTATGTATACGCATATACCATATCTTAATGCACTATGTTTACGTCTCGCGGTGTCTTTAAATATTGCTATATCTATATAAACGTATTACGTTATAAAATAACGTTCGTGTAAATGAATTTCACGGATATAGAAATATTTATCTTTATACTTAAGCCTGCGAAACTTGAAGCGTATATCTTATTTAGCGATATAATATGAGTTTATTTCGCTTCGACACCAAAAGTCATCATATAAGAAGCTACCTGAGCAGTGAGCAATGGACTTTTACAATTTCTATACCAATCTCTTATATTCTTGCTAAGTCGATCCTATAAAATCCCACATCTTCTTTTCTTTTTAACGTTTAAAAATATCAGACTTTTTTTTGTTTCTTTTGTATCATATATTCATAATTCTAAGCAATAGATTTTTGTTCTATGTAAGGGAACATGCATACCCTTAAACGAGAGGATTTTTAAGGACCGCAGTCTGGCATAAAAATAATTTATTACTAACCTTGCAGCTTTATAAAAATAAAACAAAAAAAATTTACTATGGTTTAAAGTTTGTGCAGAGTTAGATGAATTCAAAGTAACAATATAATATTCGTAAAGTGACTCTCAGATCGACCGCTGCAGTATTTTGACTTGAATATTCTGTTGCTTTTTAATAAATCATTTTATTTCAATTTATTTCTTCATTTTATGAATTGATTTCAATGAATAGACAAAATTTTATTGTGACGTTTATTATAGGGAAGAAGTCGAATGACTGATCATTGAAGTTTTGAAAAATTTAAAGTTAATATTCTACATTTTATTTGAGAAGAAATAAGGTATGTATTTTGTTTACAAGAGAGAGATTATGGATATGGTATACCTACCTACTATTATACGTATAATATAAAAAAAAGGAATAAAAGTATCATTGTTAGAAAATTGTCCTAAGTGGCTGACGATATCCTCGATACCATAAACACAGATTAAGATCTAAACTACTCGCAACAATAACTCCCATAACAAACTCTTGTTTGCGATCGACTAGCTAGCGGCAAACACCATTCAATATTAACCTATACGAAACGATCTACATCTACATCTACATCTACATCTACATCTACATCTACATCTACATCGGCAGCTCGCACGCTCCGTCGAGCGCACCAGTCCATAATTCCCTCGTTAGCAAGCTGGGGAACCCCTACAATTCACAAATATGAACTCTGTACGCGCCCGGCGTAGACCCTCTCTATATACTCTGCCGAGTTCCTCGCAGCCCCTAACTCGGGCCTTGACGATGCATCAATTCACATTTTGGCCTCGATATACGATTGCCGTTGCGATTTCTTTGCTCTACCCTTCGACGTTTATCCTTAATCTTTTGAAAATACTCGGAGATGAGGATCGTCGATGAGACTCAAACGTAACAGATTGCTCACTGATTATATGTATAATGGGGAAAAAAATCGACGATTTGTATTTAACCAATTTTTCTATTTCTTCTTTACTTTTCATCACCTACGATGATGTAAGAAAAGTATTGATTTTGGTCGAAAAGTGACTTTGCTCATTTCACCGAATCTTCACGTTTTCGACCCTCTAGAATCCGAAAAAGAGGTTTTTAGAAAGATATCGGTCTGTCTGTCGGCCTGTTCGACAAACTCGCGCGGTGATCTCGGAAACGGCTCGATGAAAAAATCTGAAATTCACACGACTTTACAACCAAATGATGGGCATGAAAAATCGTCACGTCTCGTTTAATTTGAACTTCCGGTTGTACCGGAAATGAATCGTTTTTCGCTGTTTTACTGACAAACCTATACTTTTTTCTCTGTATTACTTTTCTAAATCAAAGAATATATTTTTCCGAGTTGAGAATTTCATATATATAGGGCACTCCTTGTCAATGACACCAAAAAAATTGTAAATATACCCAGATCGAATCAGAATGAATGCACTGTATAAAATTGTTGTTTGTCAATATATAGGGCGATCTTTGCCAATGACAAGAAGAAATTGTAAGTGTGCCCAGATCGAATTGGGATTAAACGCACTGTATGAAATTGTTGTTTGTTAATATATAGGGCATTTTTTTTATGTGAAATTTTCAATTTTGATCTTTTTTTTCGGTTTTTCACTACTTTTTTTTAATACTTTTTCTTCCCCCGACAAACCCCCTGTTTGATGAAAAGTACTCCGAAAAACTGTTTTTCCGGCTTGTTTTTTTTTTTTTTTTTTGGGCTTGATTTCTGATCGTTGCAATTCCTTGTTTCGCCCTTTTTTTTCACCATATTTCGAGTGAAAATAGCTCCCTTTTAAACGGCTCGTGTAGGACTTTATGGTAATGTATTAACAATGAGCGATTACGTGACCCTGCATATACATACGATATTATAATATCTATAGGATCTGTACAGACGCGTATTTTATATCTTTGACGATCAAAAGCACTTATACGGGTTGCCAGGAACTTTTGAATTTAACAGACATTTATCGATGCATACGCGACACGACAGATCAAGACACGGCACGCTCTGAATTATAATAATATCTCGTTTCAACCCTCTGCGGAACCGTACGTATAATGTCTCATGTAACGTGGCTTTTTTCATTATTTAAATAGAAATTTCAAGTTTTATTCTACACAAGTTCTAACTGCAGAACTAGAATTTTAAAACAGGATTTTGCATCTAATGAAATTATAATTTTCACATAAAATTGAGGCTTGCAACAGTTTTGAAAAAGCTTAGACTTTTGAAATTTTTAAGTCGTAAATAGAATTCAAAAATTTATTAGGATTTAGAGAGTCTAATCAGAATTTCAATTGCAAGCACTAATTCTAATCTACATCTCCGAATCCTAACGTATACAAAACATTATTCTACTGATACAGAATCATATATTTCTCTTGCCGGATGCTGCGGAGGATCAAACTATATGTCATTGTCTCGAAAAAATTCGTATTTTTATTCCTTAATAATAAATTCGTCTTACCTGATTCTGCGCGTTTTGTTCTGCCATCGCTTTTTCTTTGGCCTGTCGTTTGCACTTGTACCGGTGATTTTGGAACCAAATTTTGACCTGTAATAAAAATGTAGGTATGATATTTGTTATTAAAAAGTGAATATAAATTCTGATGTTTGTATAAAATATTTTACAGTAGGTATATGTATTAGGTATATGTATGTACATCATGTTGTTCTTATAAGCAGCTGTTCAGGTATATCCGCCGTAGGCTACCGCAAACCGCGAACCTGTGTTTTCGTAGGCGCTCCAAAATCGGATTCTAGTGACTGTCGATTTTTCGAACGACTCCAAGGGCCTAATCCTATAATCCGTGTTAAACGGTCCCACCGGTCTCCACGCCTCCTCATCTCTATCTTATTTTTTTAAGTACCACTTAATAACGCGCTGCAGGTATAAAAATAAAAAATTTCAAAAGTAAAAGTGAATGTATAAACTTCATAAGATCATGTGAACATAATCATCTTCGGCATATTATAAACCGTAAAAAAAAAATTAGCGAAATCTAACCTTTACAGTTACAGAAGTTAAAAATACGATGGTTAATCATTCTTATGTCACATACGTCGCGAAACTGACCATAGTATAACCGTGAGACTGATGCATTGCAGTTATTGCATCTGATCATCGAACCCCTATGGGTTTATGCTTTACAGTACTAAGTAACAGACCATGATGGTCTAAAACGATGGGTAACCCATATGTTTAATATACAATACGAGAACACGGATGAGTATATGAAATGGTCAAGTGGCCACGTGTTAGGGATTCTTTAAATATGTGCAGACCGGTAATTGTCAGTATGCTGTAACTAGTAACACGTTACCCTGCATAAGCTGCCCTGATGCCGCAAAACCACTTGAGTTTAAAAATACTGCACATATACACACGGTCACGATTTGTGCATGAAGTTACTTTGTCCTTAAATTGAATGTATGGAAGTAGTACGAATAGATCCCGGGGTGGAGTTTATCGGTCCGTAAGACAAGTGAGTTGGTTCACGCGAGTAATTTGTATGATATTAACCCTGGGCGAGATAACTTCCGCGTGGTGGGAACCACAATGGAAACCCTACAGACTCCCTTCGGCTATATGGGTATGTAGGTATACCACCAAGTATTTCGACCCATATGTTCATCACGGTTTTTTTATTCACACACTTAGTTTAATTAGTCGAGCGAATCGAAATATAAGTACGGATTTAATACGTCTGTGCGTAACGGGACATTCAAAGTTTACAATTCATACAAAATATCGATCTTGTACTGCGATATCAACGTATACCTAATAGAACAACAAGTACTTTCAATTCTTCATGTCAGTATATCGACAATTGAACATAGAAAACCAGAAGTTCGATGTAATTACACTGAAAAAACACCAAAGTTCATCCTGTAACAGTGAAGTATTACTCTCTCCGTCCATACACATCTGCATGGTGTAAAAAGTGAATATAGGTGACAACCACTGCATAAAGATTTGAGATTTATTATGGTGAAAAATTTGGACCGAGGTCTGTGGGATGTAGAAGATCGAAAAGGTGAAAGATGAGGAGAAGGAGGGGTAGGAGAAAGATGAAGATGACGAGGAGAGAAAATTTCTCGTAGTTGTGGTGAGACCCACGTGTTATTTCAAGCCGTAGACCGTTTCTCCGTTTGTCCATCACTGCCCAGCAATGTGGTGTGTAAACACGCGCCCGTTTCTCTGCTCGAAGAAGAAAGCTCTGGCTGACTGGCTATGGCAGTATACTTACGGTGCCTGTAAGAGCACAAGGCTCAGTATTAAACGTATATATTTTATATATATATGTATAGGTATATAATGTATATAACGCAGACTGCGTGTCCTGCAGTCGACTGTTAGAGAAACTCTGCGTAGAATATATGATAAAATTTTCTAACAGTCCAGGTATAAGGTAGCTGCTGTATCGTCACCGAGAACAGAACTGTTTACCCTGGAGTCTGGAGGATAGAAGTTCGAATCGCTGACGAGAGGATGAAAGTCAGTAGGGGCTCCCGCGTTTACTTAACGATGGCTTGAGGATAACTTTTGATAAGCGGATTGTCGGTAATTGACTCGCGACTTGCTAATGACTCGTTAAAAAACTGTTAACAAATAAAAACCCGTTGATCACGATCTTTGAATACATATCTGAAATCTTGAAAATTATTATACATTTTTTACTCTCATAAAACGGGGGAGATGAGGAACTTGAATTTCGAATTGGTCTTTAAGAGGGCAATCCTCTGAAAGTGTCATGATTTTTTGTTTTATAATAAAAAAATTCAATTTTTACATTTATCTTGCAATCAAATCCCTCGCAAATGATTTTAGTTATGATGAACTTCTAGTAGGTGTAAATATTTGTTCAAAATGTAGTTTGAAGAAAATGTAATTCCTTAACCTTCCAATCGATGAACCGATTGATTTTTGAAATTTTTTACACAACGACATATCCAAAATGAATTCTTCATAGAAACGTCAATTTTTTCGAAATTGAACCTTAAAGATTTTCCGCATTAGACTATCCAGCTAATTAATTTTTGAACGGATCAATTAATTAACAATCAGCCATTTAAAATTTTCACATTCTTTTTAATACCGATTGAGAAATTTTATCAATACAACGATGCAGTCTATCGGTTAAACACAGGATACATTATTATGATCACGTTATTCTCTATCAAAACGCAATGAATCTCCCGGATCGGTTTGCTGAGGGATGGCTAAGGGTGATATCGGAGGGGGACACACTGGTAGTAGGTATAAGTTGTGTTCGACAAGGGGTTCGTGAGGTGACAAGGCGGACGCGGGCGAGCAATTGATTGAGTTAGGTTAGGTTAGGTTATAACGGAATTGGAAGGGTAAATTCGGGGCTGTTCAGAAATTATATCCTCGTTTAGACCGCGGAGTTTATCTAGGGATTAGAAACCGCCAATTTATTTAACAGTGCCATTTCCATAAATATTACAATCGTTAGTTTGAAATCATATATTTGAGATAAAATTGATGTAAATAAATTATGTGCAATGGCTAAAGAAAAAAATTGGTCCCCTCAAATTTTCAAATCATGTATTTAGGTAATACTTTTTAATTATTATTTGATTAGTTGAACAGTATAGTATACGCCAGCTAATTTGATCCCTTATCAAATATATTCAAATTCGAAGTGAGAGACGAGATAAAGAAAGAAGAGAAAAAAGTTCAGCGAGTGGAATTTAATTCTTACGTTATGCTAATCTGTAATATATATATATATACGACGACGACAACGAATTATTGTTAGATCATAATAATTATATTGCTGTAGAAATATCAAATTATGATTAGGGGGTTGTTAATTGGCGCGTGTTGACCTTGCTAAGTGGTACCTCAGGGGGACCTCCTCGTCCCTTGAACCCCCCACGTGGCTTGGTGTTGTTTTAACAGAACGCCATGAAGCCGATGATGACTTGCCGATTACAGTACATGATTATACGTTACGGTGTACGAGCAACGTATTACTGTAAGGTAATGGTTTTTTTTATATATATATATATATATATATATGACGATGGAGAGTTATGTAGGTAAGTGTGTTCTGTCTGACTGTCGGCCTGTTCGAAAAACTCGCGCGGTGATCTCGGAAAGGGCTCGATGAAAAAATCCGAAATTCACAGGACTTTACAACCAACTAATGGGCATGAAAAATTTCCATGTCTCGTTTAATTTGAACTTCCGGTTCTACCGGAAATGAATCGATTGTCGCTGTTTTACCGACAAACCTATACTTTTTTTTCTGTATTACCTGTCTGAATGAAAGAATATGTTCTTCCGAGTTGAGAATTTTATATATATAGGGCATTCCTTGCCAATGACACCAAAAAAATTGTTAATATACCCAGATCGAATCAGAATGAATGTACTGTATAAAATTGTTGTTTGTCAATATATAGGGCGTTCCTTGTCAATGACAAGAAGAAATTGTGAATGTACCCAGATCGAATTAGGATGAAACGCACTGTATGAAATTGCTGTTTGTGAATATATAGGGCATTTTTTTTTTTATGTGAAATTTTCAATTTTAATCTTGTTTTGCGGTTTTTCATTACTTTCTTAAATATTTTTTTCTTTCCCTGACAAACCCATACTTTTTTCTTTTTGATGAAAAGTACCCCGAAAAACTGCTTTTCCGACTTGTTGTCTCTGAATAACTCGGACACTACTATAAGGTCAATCATATTCAAAATCTCATTAGCTCTGAGTTAGAAAGAAACAAGAATGAAATCCGTTTATTCGTTCTGTAGATATTGTCACACAAAAAATTGATACAATCATTTGAAAATGGTCGGAGATTATTTTTTGGACTTCGATACATGGAGATCTGATGAATAATTATACAAATTCCTCTTTTTTCAAAAGGAAAAAAAAAAAAAAAAAGGATACTACCATGAAAAGAACATTTCATATACAATCTAAAATGATAAACATATGAAGACTTATGTAGTTGGCTTAAATGAGCTTCTTTACTGATTGAATGAAATGCAAAATTTTGACATTGCACTGCCGGCTCGTGGAATAATGCATACCTATACGCATATGTGGCCAGCGATAATTACATCCAACTCCTACGCGGGTGTACTATGCAGATTACAGCTG
The DNA here is from genome assembly GCA_963924015.1 of Macrophya annulata. Classification (NCBI taxonomy): domain Eukaryota; kingdom Metazoa; phylum Arthropoda; class Insecta; order Hymenoptera; family Tenthredinidae; genus Macrophya; species Macrophya annulata. The sequence continues at coordinate 8,064,474 of OZ001262.1, forward strand.
GTACCTGATGCACCGTTGAATATCTGCACTCCACAGCTTTGCACACTTTTCAAAACGCAAGGGTGCATACATTGCTGAAGTAAAGAGGCTTCGGTATATAACCTATACCTACATACCGCTTCCCTTTTAAACGCACATTTTCATTTCATCTCGTGAGAATACTCAATTTACGTAGAATCTAACATGAGCACCTTTTCCAGGCATGTATAGGTATATGTATGTACATACATACATACTTAGGTACATATAAGACAAAATATCTCACGTATTAAACATTCGTTCAAAAATTGAACCGTAAAATTTTACCATTAATAATTCTACACCGTTGATATGTTATTCATAAAAAGTACTTTCGTTTGTTCTTATAGAAAACTTTTCTTCTTTTTTTATTTTTTTTTTATTTAAAATCAATGACTGCACCTTCTTCATAAATTTTTTGTAATTTTATTATTTTCAAAAATTAAACGTCCTGTATTATGTTTGTCGTCGGTCCCGATGATCGCGGGTGAATTTTCGAGGGGTTGCTGCGCAAACCAATTATTATTATTATTATTATTACAGGGGTAAAGGTACCTCGATCCCGCGATCCGGGTTCGTTCCTTCGGGACCCCCGTCAGGGATGTAACTTTTATATATATATATATACATATATACGTATATATCAGGTCTGGAGTAAAAGTAGGTACCTACGATGTGCCAAAATAACTTTGTGTGCTTAGCCAGCCCCAGTATGACGACGTACTCATTCGGGCTCCTCCCTCTCTGTACAAACATACCCCTTACTCTCCCTTTACCACTCTCTATCTTTTTCTCTCTATAACCATTCTCTCTCTCTCTCTCTTTACTTCTCTCATTCTCCCCGCGTAGCTTCCATTCCTTTCAAATTTAAACGCGTGAACAAAGATTTAAGCTTTAATACTGTTTACCAATCACGACACACTTTGCCTTTCAGTTATATGTATATGTATACGAATCTTTCTTTTTTTTTTTTTTTTATTCTTCTTCTTTTTTTGTTTTTTTTTTTTACTTCGTACAATATGCGTAGGTTTATATTATTATGGCATAATCCGATATCATCGTTTTTTCATCCAATATACTATACAATTATAATCGTATAAATGCGCATGAATTTTAAAAGTATTGAAGAAATTTTCGTTTCATTTTCTATTAGTACTCCCCAAATAGGTACATCGAAAACTATATTTAATTGTTAGAATTTATGGGGTTATGTACACCTTTAACTATGATTTTGAAAAATTCATATTTAGCATAACGGTGTGTGAAATAATGGATCTATATGCTCTGATGAAAATGCAATATGTGTTTTTGTTTAATTAAGATTTCATCTACAAAATCGAATACAAAACTTTCCTGCGCGGTTCATTTACGTGAAATTGAAACAAAAAAAAATAATTCGAATAAATTTACGTTGATTTTTTTATTTAATTTTTTGTTTTTAACACAAAAATTCTCCATATCTCTAATTGTCGAGTTTCAATGACAGTATGATACAATCTATGTATGTATATGTATGTGTACTTATGGTACTAGGTATGTACATACCTGTGAGCACCCGTACGTCATAAAGTAGCTACTACTCGCAAGGGCTAGTAATTAGAGCTGCCCGAGGCAGCAGCCATCCCATATAGGTATATGTATACGTATACGTATGTTAGGTAAATATGGCTATATACCTACATATAGTCATACCTATATATGTACCGTATAATAATTATATGTGCACCGTATCTAACTGCAGTACCTACCAAGTATTTCACAAATTATTGTGTCAAAGGATCACAGGCGACGTTTGAGTGCAGACCGTCTGTCCTGTAAAGCGTTCGAGGCTTCTAGTACCAACACATATCTATGTAGGTTTTCCGTATATAGGTATATATCTCTTACGTATCCGTAAATATATACATACACCATGTATCTATAATGTAATAATGTATGTACTCATAAACATACACACACACACACACACACACACACACACACACACACATAAATATAGGCTGTGCAGAAGAGGGCATGTGTGTAAAGTTTCCTATCTGTATTTATACATGCATACATTTACTTTCATATATACATACATACATACATACATACCTACCTATATACATATGTATAGTATATGTATATATATATATGCGAATAGATCTCTGTCGACGCAGCGAGAGCTTTTGCTGCAGGCAAACGCCCGGGACACAGATGCGACGACCCTCCATTTTATTTTCACATTGTTACTTTAAGTACAGTCGGGTCATTGTTACTGCCTGCCCACTTCGGCATTGTTGTTACCGTTGTTGTTATTATCATTATTATTATTATTATTATTTTTTATTATTATTATTATTATTTTTTTTACTCTTTCCACACAGAGTTATACCCAGCTGCCCTTATACTAGGTACTCTGTACCCTCTCGAGCTGATAGTCTGCAAGTTTATTGTGCAACGCGGCTTACGTGTCGTATTAGTAACGAAATTAGCCACACATGAATTTTTATGGTCACGGTGAGTGTGAAATACTTTGTAACGGGGCAAAACGGGACAGTTAAGCAAAAATGACTTTTAAATTATTGTGTTTCAATAAAATAAAATTCGAACTGGATGGTTAATTTTGACATTCCGGAAACAAACAAATATTGTAGACGGGGTTTCGACATTTTTCATCAATCAATCCACGCCAGTCAATGTTCACTCGCTTTACTCTGAGATATGATGATGTTTGATATAATCGAAAATCTATAAAGACAATTTTGAGTAGGTATAAAACCAAGTAAAGTCAACCTTTTTTCCTTTTATACTTTCTTTTTTTTTTTATTTTCTTCTCTCTTCTTTGAAAACTTGTGATGAGTGTTACCATATGCTTGAGCGTTACTCGAAAGAAGAAGCGAACGTGATTGCAGCAATCAAGCTTACAGACACGACTTCCGCGATAGTGACAATGGTGCGAATTGTGTCGACAATAATTTTGAATAACGAGTTCGTCGGTTGTATAGGTAGGTAGGTAGGTATAGGTACTCGCGTTTCGCCAATACGTGAATGCACGGGCCCTCGGGCTTCGGGGCTGCTACTGCTGCTGCTGAGGGCGTCCAGCTAACACTTCAACTTTCAACGACAAACAACCCCAAACGAGCTCTTCGCGATGGCTATAATACATATGTATATATGTATGTGTACATGAATGTGCGTGGATAGGTGTTCAATTTTGGTATCCCATAGATCGTTGAATTTACCAAATGGTTATAAAAATTGCAACCAAAAATGAAGAGAAATGTGTTGTTATTTTTTTTTCGAGCTTCTAATTTTCTAATTTTTACAATTGACTTAGAAATCAAACAACGATTAATAAAGTTCGTTGTCAAAAGATCAAAAAATTTGGGTTACGTATATCGAAATTTTGTGAATAAGATGTAGATATTAACTTTCTATAATAAAGCACACTTTAATTTTTATCAATGACTGAAAAAAATGTTCGATTTTCTATTTCGCAGAAAAATCATCCGCTTGATTTTCTGACATTATACTTTGACTAGCCTACGATAACCAGTGCGGTACTATAACGTATAGCTTTCCTAACTATCGGAAATCTTCACAATGGGAGTATCTATATAGTGACCACATCACTCCAGTGCAAGTTTCTACCAAACTTTCGTAATGTATATACATACGTCGTCTGTAGTCGGTCAAGAGACTCGTTATTCTGGGATTTGATGGTTGAGAAAACAGTGAAAAGTGAAGAAAAGAAGAAGAAGAGAAATTCAATAACTATTGGTTACGATTTCCAGCGCTGTTTGTTACTCTTTATGGTTTGTCGTGTATATGTAAACATAATTGCATATGACGAATGTTTATATTATAAAATGAAAATGACAATTACGTGAACAATCTCGTTGATATTTGTAAACGGATTGAATATATCTGTATCAAATTTACGAACATTAGTAGCACAATGTATTTGAACGGAAAGGGTTACGTTGTGCACGCGCAAGCTGATGGATAGAGATAAAGATATATAGGGAGTAATAAAGATAAAAAAGGGGAGAGAGATATATGGGAATGTAGGTTGGAACCACAGACAGAAAGGGGTGAGGGAATGCCGGGAGTACAGGATGCCATCAATGAAGGCGACAACAATTATTTATTGTTGTCAGACTACGTTGATATGTTGTGCCATATAGATTTGCCATTTGATGAAGTTCAGTAGGTAGAATATAAGAGGTGAATTTCGAAATGAGTCTGACAATGAACTTTCTTCCAGAGATTTAGTCAGGAGTTTTTCATAACCGTGATTATGTTCTTTGACACCTGAAGATAATCGATAATTCCTATTTCATATAAACTTTACCAACATTTCACCGTTCGAATGCATGAAAAAAA